>OW052239.1:72382211-73632211 GCA_932527175.1 Operophtera brumata
GCAACAGAATCACTTTTCTACGCTTTAAAGATAATTTTTGTAGACGATGCTGATTATATATTGAGCAAGAAGTTCGCCATTTCGAAAATTTATTGTGATGATTCACTGAATACATGCAATGCTGAAAGTTATTATTTAGTTTTATTTACGATTTCACTTAATCTTAAAAACCAGAATTTCGCATTCAACTGTTTAAATTGAATATCATTAATGATCCCGTAAAAGAATCTCAATCAAATTTACATGGTAAATAGCTGACATAATGACCAAGTTTTTAAGGTAGGTTTGGATGAAAAAGTTTATGTGACTTTATTTTTAAAATGTCCTTAGAATGTAAGGGACTAAACAGAATTTTTAAATTTTCCATATTTTTTATTTTATTTCAATGCAATGGTTCGTGCTGTGGATGTAAATGCTTCTTTTTTTGTAACTGTTTCGATTACTTTAAAAATTGATGTCTGTGGTTTACTATCATCACAAACAAAAATAAGTATACAACATTTAAAAAAAAAGTGAAAGCCATTTTTAAAATATTTTTTTCCGGAAAATCACGGACTAGTGTAGAAATCGTTTCAGATAATCAGAATTTTACAATTATTTATAACATAAGCTTTTAGATAACATCAATATCCTATACAACGAGCAAAATTTCGTATATTATATTAATATTTGTAATGGCACAAGAGGCAATTGAGATGACTAAATACAGAAATTTCAATAGAAAAGATGGTTTTCAATTATCTGGAGTATGGAAGCCTGTGGTGAGAATGTGTAAGAATCAAAAAAGTGTGGTACCTGCTACGCGACCGGATACCGATACTGTTGTGTGTCGAGTTGGGGTAAAGTGTGACGATGAAACCGATGGTAGTGGTATCGTTCATAATAAAAGAGTGCGAAAGAGGGTAGATCGACATATCAGCAAATAACATCAGAAACAAAGACATTAGTTAGTTCTCCCGTGATCAGATACGATTAATCCTAATTAATTTTAAGAACTTGTATACTACCACATTTAAACAAATAAATGATTTATGATTTTATGATTTATGATTTGATTAGAATACGATTTAAAAATATTGTTTATTGCACTTAATCTAACCTAATACCGAATTTGTGCAATTTATAAATAAAATGTGCAATTTTAAATAAATAACGAAATTCCGATATTAATATCGGAATGCCAATATTGAGATTTAATATCGGAAATCAGTATAGAAATTGAAATTCTTCCGATATTACATGCCCTAAACGTGACAAACAAGCAGACGGCCCGCCTGATGTAAAGCAGGTACCGCCGCCAATGGACAACACCCACGGTATAGCAAACGCGCTGCCTACAATTAAGAGCCCTATTGATATTTCTCTTGAATAACCCATATTGTATAATTTATAAAGATTTGTACTATCTGCAGATATTTGTTCAGGATGTTATTAATGTTATGGTATATGTTTTCGTTGGGTATTTTCTATGTATAATAAAAAATATCTATCTATGTAATGTATTGTATTAAAGAATATCAGTTATCACAAGCTCTGCTTAGCTTTGGGCCAGATAATGTTGTGTGAACTGTCCAGCATTATTTATTTATTAAATATTTATTTATGATGGTGTCAGCGAGCTGATCTGATGATGGAGACAGATGAGGTGAGGTGGACAGTGGAACTCCTCGATGGATGATAGTAGATTACTGGAAAAACTCTAGAGGTTTTTTATTTTTACTTCTTTGCTTATATCCCAAAAGTGACACAGTCTAAAATAACATTAAAACTAGTTTTGAAACGTCTATGATTGTTTCACTTTTTTACTCTTTCTTTGGCCCCAATATCTTCTACAAACCCCGAACCAATTTAGCTCATAACCTTACACAAATTGTACTAATACTATATACCCATCTACCAAATTGTATAAAGATTACTAGTTTTATAAAGAATATATCAACAGTTCGCAAGTTAACTTCAGACAAACATACAAACATACGAACGACAATTATTAATAATTTGCATCCAACAAAAATATATGAAAATGATAGTAAGGCATTTTTCTGTCTGACCGTACTAATATCCATTGTTAAAAGCCGTGGTGTGGTATAAATCCGGACTACATTTTGCGATTAATACGGACAAATATACAATTTTATTATTCGTGGGATGAATACGGCCTACATTTTGGTATGAATCTGCACCCCACCCACGCCGTTGATTTCCTATTGAGATCTATTATTAAGAAGTACTTCCGGTACGAAATTAGTGTTTTTTTTTACGTGCGAATGTGGTAAACTGATAGTATATACCATAACAAAATTTGCACGACTACATTAATTTCCCCCGAAGTACAATTTACAAAAAAAGAAAAAAAACTATGTTCCGTAATTCGCTGAGGTGTGCAAAACTAATATAGTGTTTATAATACTTATACCTACCTTATGTAAGTTTGCACCGAGTACATAAATTTCCCCCGAGCCGCAAACTAAAAAAAACAAATTCACAGTGTTTCCCACTATGCACGTAGTTTTAATTAAAATCCATAACGCACTAAGACTGTCTCTATAAGTAATTGAACTTGCACTTAACACTTTTTTGTTTTTTCAAAAGTTAAAATTTTTCAAAGTTTGTACCTAATATTTAAAAGCCTTCCGTATGCGCCAGAAACGGTGCAAACCTGGGATAAGCTTCTATTCGTGTCATCTATCGAATCCATAAGAATCCACGACTACTCGACTTAGGGCCACACTTTTTGCTAATTTGCCTGTACTATTGGTTGACGCACGGACGTGCCACGATTAACAACAAAAAATGTACAATACCTATGTATTCTTGACACAGAGCATGTGATTGTGAGTCATGAATGCTTGCTTACCTACCTTAAAAAAGGGTGTCAAAAGGTATTATTCATTGATTTACAGAAATAATAACACAACTAATAGAAGTATAAAAGGCAAGTCCAAAAAAAAAACAAATGGTACAGTTGGTAAAGGAATTATTAAGAAAGTTATTCAACAATTATAAAAAAATATTAGGGTATTAAAGACTGGGTAAGGATCTGAGTACCTACCTACAATGGATAGGTTAGTGTAAATACCTTCTCACAATTAGGTATTCACTTAGTAAAAAACATAGGTAGAACAAAGACTATATTAGGTTCCAAGTTCCAACCATGTACCTACATAACTATTAAAAGTTATGTGGGTACATGATAGGATAGGTAGGTAACTAACGGTCCACTGGAATGAACCTAAAATACCCAATAAAACAACATTGTTTAAGGTCTTGTTGCGCACACTTGCGGCGCGAAATTCAAATATTTTAATTAAATTTAATATTTAAACTGATGATATTTATGAGATACTATCAATTAAAACATGTGTGTTAAGTCTCCTAGTTCTCGCGAACTCAACTTTCGCTAGCTGAAGAAGTGTTGATGACCGGTAATGGGCAAAAAACACCAAAAAATTTGAATCTCGCGCCGCAAGCATGAGCATTCACGTTAAACTAAATAGGTAAGGAAAATAATTATATTTTGTAAACGGTAATACAAATTTTTATATGGTATAGTTGCATGATGTCTGCAAACTCTGAAGTTAATGAATCAACCACTTGACGCCAGTAATCTCGCTTCGATCCTTCATCTTGTATTTGAATGGTCAATTGCTTGAGTTCTTTAAAAAAGCGGATAGAAATAATAATTATTATTAAGTATTTAATAACTATCGTGTTCGGCAATGCGACGAATGAACGGAGGAATGATAGGGAGGATGAAAATGTGGCATAATGTCAAAATGTTTTGTACATTACCTATACAAGATATGAAACATTAGATGCACATCCCGGATTTCCCCTATAGGCCTAGGGGCCCAACCACCTACCTACCCCGACCAGGTAGCTTAACGGCAGGCGGAAATATAATTATAGACATCCGTGAAGGAGCCATCAGAACCCTTATATCTCTGTCCGGGGGATTAGGAAGTGACTTTGGAAAACGAGTGTCTGCACCTGCGAGCACATTTGACGTCAGATAATGAGGTTGCAGAGTTATCGCCACGGAAGCTATACAAATGTTTGCAAGAAAAAGGCTTTTTGGACATTTTGGATGTAGGAATTGCGCTCGAATGTTATATTGTGTAAACCAGCGTCAAAGTGCTCGGCAGAACGGTCCTTTTCAGCGCTAAAGAGAGAAGAGACCAGGCTAAATCTCTGTAATGCACGTAAGAGTCAGAAATAATGTACCTATAGACTATGGTGTACCGCTGACGTAACTAGTAGGTATAGCTGAGACTACATTATTTCTGAGGTTTATTTATAGTAGGTAATGAAAGTCGGTTAAAAGTGTTATTTTCTGTACCTACTAGTTCATTGTATTTGCTTTAAGTCTCTAAGTCCGGGCCTGGTAATGGACTAGATCCCAAATTCAAAATCACTTACCCTCGCAAACGCCACAGGATAGGATGAGGAACATCCTTTTGAGATCCACGTCATCCTCCACTTTTCCGATGTAATGGAACCTTCCTAGTCTCGGAATGAGCTCGAAAACACGCCGCAGAGGGAACGTAGCAAATCGCCACTGGTGGATACTTAGCGACACTAAATTGACAAAGACAAAAATACAGGGTACATCTTACGGTGAACTTGCTGTAACTACCTATAGGAGATTAGTTTTTTTTTATACCTACTACCAGTGTATATAAATTCATACATATACATAAACTTGAGTCAATAAGCGATCTAGTTACTTAAAACTTTTGAAACTATCATGGTTATGTACATAATTTTCACTAGAAACGATAGAAACGATCATGGTAAATATCCCGTTTCTAGTGAAAATTAATGATCTAGTTAATTGTTTACATTCTGAAAATAAATTTCATTGAAATCACAAGGATAATTTTGAGTCATCTTCTAAAATGATGTAGACCTCTGTGGCACGGCGGGCGAATGTTCACCTGCGACGCAGGAGGTTGCGGGTTCGATTCCCGCCTCGGAACGAATATTTGTACGATCTGCAGATATTTGTTCAGGGTGTTCTGGGTATTTTCTATGCATAATAAAAAAATATTATGTAATGTATTGTGTATATATAAGAGTATATATATATATATATCAGTTATCAAGTACCCATAACACAAGCTCTGCTTAGCTTGGGGCTAGATATGTTGTGTGAACTGTCCAGCGTCATTTATTTATGATTATTATTACATAGCTACCGCCTTCAATGGTTTAGCCGATAGACCCTTAAGACAGAGGGACAGACAGACGGACGGAGGGATGAGTGAGAGTAAATAGGACTCCTTTTAGACCCTTTGGACCAACTAATGGCATAGGGATCAAAACAAACCCAAGGTGTTGGCGTAACGATACGCAACGTGGCGAATGAAGCAGCTAACGTCGGAATCTTGTCTCTGCTTTATCTTCAGGTCTATACCAAGCTGCAGGTGAATCTCTCGCAATGGAATGCTGGGAACCAGGAACCGTCGTACGTTGTCGTAGTCACGGATTCGAACTGTCAAATCACAAAATCAAATAAGTTTTTTTTCTCGAATGGGTTGGTACTAAAACAACTTTTTACTTAGACTGTGCTCAGACATAAGAATTTATCGGTCCTTTCTATTAAATTATTATTATGATGAAGGTCTTATTACGCTTTCACAGCACAAAGGGGTCAGTCAAAATAAATATAGTGGTGAAGAAGTTCCCCATTCCTCAAAAGATTTGGACAGCACGGCAAGAATCATATTTTTTTTCGAAAAAAGACTTCGAAGCTATGAATTTACCCCAATACAAGATTTTATAATATTAGTGATCGGAACCGTGTGCTGATGAAAATGAGCCTAAACACGGCCAGTCTACTATAGACCATCGAGGTGTTCAGTTGTCAGTTGTCTCCATTATCAGATCAGCTCGCTGTAAAATTAGTGATCGGCACCACGTGCTGATCAAAATGAGCCTCAACACGCCCAATCGAAGAACTTCGTTGTCCACCTTCCGTTTCCATCATCGGATCAGCATGCTGTCACCACAATATTGTATTGTCATGGGAACTTGACAGGTATGCCAAATTTCAGCTCAATCGGATATCGGAAAGTCACCCTTATGGTCACCCGTCAAATACTTATCATTGAGGAGTTCCAATGGCCATCTGTACTCTTCTTCATCAGTTCCACTTCACCAAATGATACATTCTGGATGCAAGTGCTTGATTTGTTGCTTAAAACACCAAAATCTCTATATGTAGGTAATGCCTTATTATTTGAGGAGTTTCCTAAATTCACCATAGATCCCATCATCATAAACAGTTTTCTGTTGGGAGCATGGCCTTAAATCGTGGCAGGCCCTCTGTCGGTTGATAGTACGGATTCTTTTGTTGGGATTTGAACCAAAATCTTAGATCATTGTTAATTAGTCGTATGTATTCAAGGTCGGAAATACAACCATAAATCGTAGTAGGGCCCGGCCCTACTACGATTTGTAGGTGATACCCCAGAATAAATAATAATAATAAATAATGCTGGACAGTTCATACAACATTATCTAGCCCCAAGCTAAGCAGAGCTTGTGTTATTGGTACTAGATAATAATTGGTGGTACCAAATCCTTGGGTATTGTTATAAAAATAATTGCAGTTATTGTTATGTTGGTTATTTGTTGGCTCATTGCATAAAATGTCACTAACCATCTTCAACACAAGACCAACACATGACGCTACTAGGGAGCGATTCAAAATTAAAAAAGTGTTACTATTGTCCCCCGTCTACCTTAGTTACTAACCAGGTATATAATAGTTGACTTAGTATTATCTATCTAATAGTATTGGAAGGAAAATCAAACAGAAAGCCATGTGCACGTAAAGATCGGGGCAGGCGATGTTGACACGTCTCCAAGCGGTATCAGGAATTTCATAGCCTCCCACACCGAGAGCAGCATCAGCGCGACCCGGCGTCTGTTCCTCGCGGCATATCAACTTGAAAACGAAAATAAGACCAAAGAATGACTAACCACGAGAAGTAGCATTGACCCAGCGTTTATATCGGGGATGTTTCGAGGTGCTATAGCAAGCTAACTTAGTGATCGTGAAAGTTGATTTCGCGAGAACTAGGAGACTTTAACACACATGTTCTAATTGATAGTATATCATAAATATATCAGTTTACCTAAACACATTGTTTAGGGGGATCGTAGCTAAACTAATGGTATTTATGAGATACTATCAATCATGTGTGTTAAGTATCCTAGTTCTCGCGAAATCAACTTTCGCTTTCTGAAGAAGTGTTGATGAGCTGTAATGGGCAAAAAACACCAAAAAAATGAATTTCGCGCCACAAGCGAGAACATCCACCTTAATTTGCTTGCCGAGATACTCTTTGTCAAATGTGACGTTAAACTCACCAGAATCATAGATCGGCGGAACCTTTCGAGCGCTTATTGTCGACAATTGTCCCAGGTAACCGCAGACGTAAGAAGTACGGAGAGGCCCTACAGGCACCTACCTAACTGAACGTGAACAAAGAATAATTTAATAAATTAATTTAGTACCTACCTGTAACCGGAAATGAGGCCTTTTTATCACTGGCAAGAGGGATAAAAGCGCGCAGCCAGAACCATCTGCTATATGAGAGTATTCAAGACCCAGAACCCTCAAATTTTGCAGCTCTCCGAGGCTTCTGAGAAAGCAATATTTGGATTTCGGTCGTGGAATGTATTGTCCACTACCTGCAAATTCACACTTCGTATTTAATTCTACTTTGAAGACTTGGAAGTACAGGTTCGAAAATAAACAAATAACCTCACACAGGCAAGCATCCCGTGTAACGTTCATTACTGAAGGAAACTATAATTTTATTTTGCTAATTGTTCGAGATCCGGCCTATCTAAGAGATGACTAATCTGAAACTTGAGAGGGCAGGCGCCGGACCAGGAGAATTTTTCAAATACAGAATTATTTACGGCCCGCTCCTCTCGCCGTTATATATGTTAGTATAGTGGATAATAATATATGATTTTTGCTGCACTCTCGAGTTAATAACAATTCTCCCAGCTCGCTTTGCTTGCCGCTTACCTCTTACCCTCTTAGGTAAGCTTTTTATATTCTGGTAGTATTTTCATGTTATAGGTACCCAATATGTTATTCCTTTAAATGAGCATGAGTACATGGGGTTTTCTAATCAGTTTTTAAATCCGGCGCCACTCGTTCGAGATGCAGCCACACCCAAAAACTACAAGCCACATCAAAGCAAATAGAGCAATAGAGAGGAAATGAGAAATGGCCTTCGACCAAAGTACCTATTGGTCGAAGGATATGACTTTAATTTCCTATTGCTCTATTGGGTGTGTGCCACATCACGTGACTTAATTGTAGGAATCGATAATTTCCGATAACCTGACAAGAGCCGACGCAAGGTATGTCAGCCCCCGCCCGCCCCAAATTCAATCTAATTTCAGATAAGTGCAAGTATCTCATAGGCCAACTTTCGTACTAGGTATAAGGATTTAAAGTCAATGAATAAGATTAGTCTTTGTATCTTCGTATGAAGTTAAAATAATAAAAAAATGTTTTTATGGTTGCATAACTACTTTATTAACAGCCATTTCAATCAACATTCAGATAGAAAAAATAAAAACGTCTAGCTTGGTGTAGTTAGCTAACTCAAAAAAAAAATATTTAAGAAGGATTTTCGGGCTCCTGTGCTACGAGACAGGGCTCCAGCTCATGGGCTTCGGGCAAAATAGCTGTTGCTGAAGTATTTTCTACTTTGCGGTACTGGAAATTTGTCAAGTTTTTCTTGGCGGCGTTCACAGTTTCCCTGAGTCGATCTCCTAAGATAGGAGGAGCGAGTAGTGTCTCCGCCCGGCATGTCTTTACCAGCTCCTGCATGTCTTCTGTATCCATAGGAGTAAGCAAATCAGTAGCTTTATCATGATGTTGTTTGAGCTCACAATCGATACGAACCAACTTTTCTTTGTTAGAATTAGTCCGCCACGGGCGCTTAGGATCTATAATTTTCTGGGCCAAATCGTCGTTGCATTCTTTCTTAGCTCTAGAAAATTATACGATTACAATTATTTATCTATTAAGTAAGTAGGTTCTACAAAACTTAATTTAATTAATTTAATTAAATTCTATGTTCTGCAAAATGCAGTTGGAAACAAACCTCCTGCATTCAAACAGCAACTCCCGCAATTTTCTTTCGTTTTCTTCTATAAGGGCCACGTCTACGCGATAGGGATTCTCGTACACTTCTTCTATCATGTTGGATTGTGCTTCTTCTTCGACCTCTTTATCAAACTTTTGATGAAAATCTTTGACCAGAGGCGTACATCGTTCTGTTAACTTTGTTTCCGGTACATCCAATCCTTGCAAAAGTTTTGCAATGCGGGATTTCTCTTCGTCGGTAGTCATGATAAATTAAAATTATTAACCTTGCCTATATATTATCAACATATATATAGTTTAAGGCAACTTCATAGAGAAAAATGGGCTTATTGACTAAACGTCACCGGTAGTCATGACCACAAAAGCAAAGAGAATTTTAAAAATAACCTCTGTGGTCATGACTACCAAATAACTTAGGTGTAGGCCACCGGTACGGAGGCCGCAATGCTCTGAGGTGGCCTTATAAGAACACTAAGAACAGAACACTATGTTTTGTTCTGTGTACGTATACATGTATTGTGTATTTTTTACATAAAAAGGGCCCTTATTCGCTATGATCATAGGAGATTACTTGACAACGTGTGACGTCACAATGTATTCTGAGCGATGATTCCACGCAGATATCGTAACAAACCCGCGTTATGTCAGGTTGGTCATAGCGAATAAGGGCCTAGGTATATTCTTTGTCAAAAAATAAGAAAAATATGGAATAAAATGCTTCTATCAAAACCTTGTACCTAAATGATAATCTTATTAGACTCGAACTAAAACTTACCAATTACATTTACATTTCAAAGCTGAGTAATGCACGTTCAAAGTTCATTTATAAAAAGTTTATCCTTCTTCGTCATAGTAATTGATTAAATATCCTATATATAGCACGTACACCGTAAGATGGCACCTGCCTTGGTTAGGTTCCAACCAAGGCAGATGCCATCTTATGGTGAACGAGCTGTAGATATAAAAGTTACCATGCAATTACTTACCCACGTATTGCTTGGAAACCAATAGGAAATACCTTGCATACCTACATAAGAAACCTAGAAATTAATTTAAGTATTTTTTGTAACTCAATACAAACCTGTTAAGTAAGAGTAGTTGATTAACAAGGGATTCTCATTGGGTAGCACAAACCGCCACAGAAACAAATATTTCAGGGTATCTGCGTTGAAGCACGCTAGTTGTTGAATGAGCCCGACTGCCTCGAGCCGTTTACAGCACAGATTCTCTAGCGATACCAGCTGCAAGCGATCCTGAAAACTGTACATCATTATTGATTTCTAATAAATGAACAAATGCATTTTGGCATCGATATGAGTTGGAATAACTGGGACTCTTTTTTACCCAATAGTAAGAAAGAGCTTAGTAGTAGAGCTTTTTTTGTGAAAGAGTTCGTCTGGGGTAGTACTATAATGCGCGTCATGTAAAAAGAACGCTGGCGGTCAAGCTTCTTCAGGCGTTCCAGCGTTCTTTTTACATGACGCGTACTATACCTACTTATTTAAGAGATGTATACCTATGCATGGAATGAGTGCCTACCTAGTTTACTACAAATAATGTACAATTATAGTATAACAATGTACAAAAAGAACGCTGGAACGCCTGTAGAAGCTTGACCGCCAGCGTTATTTTTACATGACGCGCACTATACCACCATACCCTATTTCTACCGCAAAGCAGTAATGCTCGCATTGTTGTGTTCCGGTTTGAAGGGTATGGTTGCCGGTGAAATCACAGGCACATGAGACTTTTCATCTATGTCTCAGGGTGGCGGGCGCAGTGCAGTGCCACATAGGATGCGTCCTAGGTGGACTTGACCTATGTGGTAATGCACTGTTCATAGGCAGAGGGTACCGCTTAACATCAGGTGGGCCATCTAATTGATACATCATACCAAGTTGCATAAAAAAAAAAAACTAACTGGCCCCTTTAAAGATAATTCACTTATTATTATTTATTGAAATAAAAACATTATCGTGATTAGATGAAAATCTTTTATAGGTTTTATTTGTTACCTCATGATGTTCATCAAGATACGGAAAAATGATTTTCGTTTGAACATATCAAGGCGGTCAAGTTTGATCAATTGATCGGAAATCATAATACGATCCATTTGAGCTTGAGTAGCTTCTATTTTCTGTAAATAAAGTTGTTAATTTTATAAAATGCGGACACAGAACTCGGTATCATAAGAATTGAGTAGCCATACCCAGTTTGGCGAGAAGTTTTCCGCGTGAAGATAATGGTAAGTGATCGTAAAGGGGCCCAATTGCGCTATTTTAAAGAAATTCAAACATTTTGGTTTAGCTGATGTAAAAACCGGTATAGACTAAACGGCTATTTAGAATAGAATAAATAGTTTTTATTTCATAACTTAAGGATATTTTACATAGTGCATATATATATATATATATATATGTTTGGTACGCGTCATGTAAAAAGAACGCTGGGACGCCTGAAGAAGCTTGACCGACCGCGTTCTTTTTACATGACGCGCATTATACTAAAGAATAGCGTAGGCACTATGAGGTTTAGGAACATGCCTCCCGTGCTAGTTGAAAACTGTGTTACGGCGAGGTATTTTCTGAACGTTTGAACCGTTGACGTTACTAAAATTCAAAAGCGATCCTTGTTTACGTTGGACTGAAAGTTTCAAATTGTGAACTTTTAACATTAGTGAAATAATTATTGCAATATCTCACAAACTGTATTTTTAATGATTTTTGAAACTTAGGAGTTCTTAAACTCTGGTCAATTCAAGCAAGGATTCCTGAATCTAAACGTGCGTTAGGTAAAGTTCGATCGATCACTTCACCAAGTTCGAAAGCAAAGAACGTTTACGTTCAAATGATTAGCGCGACACGGAATGTGCATAACGTACGTCGCGCTAATCATTGTGTTACTAATCAATGTAACAGTTTTGGTTGTGGTTTTATTTTGGTATTATTGTTCAAATTTAGCGCGGTTGGGGATTTGTTCTACAGAATGATATAAATAAAATAAATAGCCTGTAAAATTACATTGCTGAACGTAGGCTTTCTCCATAGAATGGCAGGGTCCTGAGCCGCCTCCACTCACCGACTTCCTGCTATCTTTAAAATGTAGTCGGTCCATCGAGAGGTGAGGGCCTTCCTAACTCGTGGTTGTTGTTAATTTTAGGATTATTTCGTAAAATTGTGCTAATGGTAGACACATACTTGAGATGGAGACAAGTAAGTAGGTAAGTAATGTTTAATTCTAAACTATCGAAATGACATTACTAAAGTATGTAAACCTTGAGAGTGACTTCTAACGATCGATTAAATTCCTTCTGATATAAGGCTGGAGGCAGCTTTAGAGCAGTGTTAGCTCTCCAAAAGTAGCTGCCCAGTTGAGAGGGCATCCTCAAGTTTGGGTACTGATATGTGAAAAGTACTTTTTCACAGTGCAGGTCTCCAAAGAAATAACGTTGTACATTGTGGATTGACCAGTACCGGGTATGAGTGCTCCTGTTAACAAATAAATTGATGTACAGCATCAGAATATCTATCAGATTATTATCGATTCTCGGAACTTATTTTGAAGTCATATTCGTTAGGATACATAAAAACGTACCAAGGCACTACTTAGAATAAAACTCTGGGTAGGCACCTAAAATAAACCTATAGAGGTAGGCCGGGAAAATACGTTTCCCGAAAAGAACAATTATTTTGTAGTGGATATAGACAATATTATATAGATAGAAAACACTTTATTGAAAAAACACAAAAAATAAGCCAATTAAAAATTAAAATTCAAACGAATCCTGAAATGTTATGCTATGAGCGATATTAGCACAACAACCCAATTAAAAAAAAAATGATGGGCTGGATTTATTTGAACGACATAGAACGGTGGCTTCAAATCTGATAGTAGATTAGCTTGACATTCAAGTAAATATGTAAGAACTAGCTGAATAGCCGTGCTTTACTATGCATCACATCACTAAAAAACTAAAACTTTGTCATCCCTTTTTAGGGGTTATTTTAAAAATCTTGAAATATTTGTTCAATTAATCTGTATTTAAACCATACCAAGTTTCAAGCAAAAGGCACCACGTGATAAAAAGTTCCCATACAAACTTAAACACACCATTGCACCCGCTTTTGGGGGTAAGTCGGGGAAAAAATATTTTACTCTTTTATGATTTTTATTGAAGCATACGAGTACTTATGCAAAGTTTCAAGTTTGTAAGTTCAAGAAATACTATTTTTTTTATAAAGGTTTTCACTCCTTTTACCCCCTTTGGCGTTGAATTTACAAAAATCCCTTCTCAGTTTTCCTAAAAAAGGAAACTTCGCTCCAAGTTTCAGCTTTCTATTAGGTCCGGCGGTTTCGGCTCGGCGATAATGAATCAATAACTCAGTCAGGTTAAGCTCTTATATAGGTATAGATAGATTAACTACGACGAACTTACATCAGCACATCGTCGTCAGCTAGCAACCCGTCATTGCTCTCAACGTAATGCAACCATATGTGGGGGTCGGCTGTCCAGTCGCCAAGAGACAAGGCTCCAGCGCCGGGCTCATAAGGCCGCGGCCACAGCAACCACCTGACAGCTTCGAGGTGGCCCTCAATCCTGGTACATTTGCAATCCTCTGCAGAAAGATGACGCATTGGATTTTTTTGTGGCAGGGATTTAGATTTTTCTCAGCAATTACAAAACATATCAAAGTGATATTTGGTGATCTGATTCTTCATATCACTGACTTATATTTTAAGATGCATTACACAGCTTTGTTTCTTTTATATCAGACAAAAAAAACGGCCATGGAAAATATCACGGTTCATGATACACAGCCTGGTGACAGACGGACAGACGGACAGCGGAGTCTTAGTAATAGTAGTAGTAGTTGTAGTAGTAGTAGTTAGTAGTAGTATTCCTTTGCTTTTTTTTTTTTCATGGATGAATTAATCTAGTAGGGTCCCGTTTTACCCTTTGGGTACGGAACCCTAAAAATATCAAAGAAACTTCTTTTAATTAAAACAGATATTTAAATTTTACAGGCAAACGGTCCCGATTTAAGCCTCTAAGTTTTCTAGGTAGATTCACCAAACACGCACTCCAATATCGAAGTTGGATTTTTTAAAGGACTTCAAAGAAGGAGGAGTAGCTAGCCCTAGCGTACTATTATTTATTCTGTGCCTTAGCTTTGAAGTCGTTTTTTTCCGTAAATATTTATTTTTGAATTAATCTTCGTTTTTCATTTATAGGAAAAACTGTTTGGCGTCTACGACCTAATAGGAAATCGTATACGAAAAAATAAAATAAATCAATAAATAAGGCTTGAAAGTTCACACAATATTATCTAGCCCCCAAGATAAGCAGAGTTTATGGGTACTAGACTAGATAACTGATATACTTAATACAATATACATTACATAGATAGATATTTTTTATTATACATAGAAAATACCCAGAACACCATGAACAAATATCTGCAGGTTGCACAAATATTTGTTCCGAGGTGGGAATCGAACCAGCAACCTCCTGCGTCGCAGGCGAATCTTCGCCCACCGCGCCACAGAGGTCGTCAAATAATAGTTGGCTGCATTGCTGCATTCATAACTTTTTATTCTATCTATTACAACCCTTAATGTGAAGATTTCTGTCTTTTTTATCTAAATACGTCCAATACTATAACGTACTCTTCCACACCATTACACCAAGTCACTTCAGAAGTAAGTTAGGTACGTACCTACCTAGTCCAAAACTTTGATAAGTCATTGATAAAAAATGTTATTTTCGGAGGACATTATCTCGTGAATGGTCAGAGATTTTTTATTGTGAGGCTTGGTAATTGGTTGATGGTCTTACCGGGCTTACAAGACACGCAAAATTGCAAGTGTGTAGGTCAAACAGATTTAACTACCTATGGGGTCGATAGTGGCCCGACATGGTTGATGTATTATAATAATAATCCACGGCTTCGCCCTTTTGCTGTCACACTGTGTCTAGGTACCTGAATCCCGTATTCTTCCCGTATTGTAAGGCTTGTAGGTTAGGTTAAGAACCATTTTTTTTATGCTAAATTTAATTACAACACAGACCTTCATTACCCGCAGTCTCTTCAGTATCCATTTTAAAATGATTTTTACCACAAATCTTGAAATATAATCATAGCGCAAATTAATAGGTATATTGTATACAAAAGTCCTTAGAATAAAGCATAGAGAAAAAAAAATACAAAAGGAAAAAGAGGTCGCTCTCAGTCTCAGCATAGATCTTATTGATAATTCTGTCTATGGTTATTTAACCATTCAACATTCTCGTCCAATTCGCTCAGATATAATAATTTAAAGAAGGTCGCATGAAATATAATTATTTTACTTCGTGCAAAACAATTTATGTGCATGGTTTTTAGTTTTTTCTGGGTCCGTTCGCATTGACAAGGAGTTTCAATTATACGATAAATCACTAAATATTTAGGCGTTAAACACTTGAAGAATTTCTACTCAATTTTCACTATAAAAAGACCGAAAATTTTCTGCAAGTATTCAAGTAAAGATTAAATTAGCAGGTGGGCCATCTGCTTGTTCCGTCATTCAGTAGTATAAACAAAAACAAAAAAACTAAATCACTAAATCATTCATTGTTATATTGTTATGGTACTCATACCAAGATGTTATGTTCTATATCAATGACGTATTTCAACTGTCATCACGTTCATCAGCCCATATAGTCTTCGATTAAAATCGAAAGCATATAGTAGTCCACAGCAGCTGGACAAAGGCCATTCCCAACACTTGCTACTGAGCACTGTTTTCAGCTTCTATTTAGCTATTTAATCAATTAGCTTTCTAAGCTAAATTATTGCATGTGTTCTAAATATACTTAAGGAAAAATAAATAATATTTTTCCTTAATTATTATATAGAAACATATAAAAAAAATAACATTTACAATACTATGATACTTATTAAGTACCTAGTTTTAATTTTGTAAATTATCCATATTTAACCCCCGATGCAAAAACGACGGGGTGTTTTAAGTTTGACGTGTCTCTCTCTCTGTGTGTGTGTGTGTGTGTGTGTGTATGTGTCTGTCTGTCCCATTGATTTCGTTTTTTAATTTTTTTGTTTGAAAGCTGAATTTATCGGGAGTGTTCTGAGCTATGCTTGATCAAAATCGGTTCAGCCGTTTCATTGGGTTTTTTAATTTTTACAAAATTAATTACTTGTATTCAATAAGATTTCTCTGTTCTGCAAACATATACTGCAGCAATAAACTTATTTATAAACGTTTATCTACCGAGCCTGACAATGGATCCGATTCGCTCGGTTTTATTGTTCGGTTCAACCGGACACTCAATAATAAGCCGTATTTGTATGGAGCGAGAATCATTACCTCGCCGTACACAGTTCACGGGAGGTAGGTAAAGGCTTCTCTAACTGCATAGCTACCCTCTTTTTTTTTGTAAAATGCTATTCTTATGATAATTTACTGATTACCTATTAGTAAATAGTGCATTAAATTGGTGATTATAATAGTTTACTTCAGTATCACATTGGAGAAATTGTTTGGAGCTTTCCTCAGAAGCCATTATAGTAAGAAGAGAAGAGCATTTCATTACGCTTTTTCTTACACGAGGATGGAAGCTAGTTTAGCCGAAGTAGATAAACATATACTTGAGTGTAAAAAGATAAGTGTACCTACAAGTAAAATATTATTAATAATAATAAGGAAAACAGGGGAAAATAAGTGTAGTTTTAATGGAATTTCATTATATTTGAAAAAATATACATAGAATTAAAATTATTTTTTCTGTACAATTTAATCATACAAGTTTAAAATTAAACTAATAAATGCGTTATATAAAAATTGTTAGGTAATAATTATCTAGATAATAGGTAAATCTAGGTAAAGTATATCTACTGGTTAAAGGACATACGACAGGACATATATATCAAAATGATGAAAAACAACCAGACTTTAGATAAATTACGTACCTAGGTATATATTCAAACTTTCTGGCTCTTGTGTACGATTCAATAAACCGTTGTTTCCTAGGGTTTTATTTATATATATTTTGTATTCATTCGAAAGCTTAGGTTATGGCACCAGACGTCTTTTGACGATTTTTGCATCAATATTTTGATGATATTTCAAAATTATTTTCAATCATCCCAGTATATAATCCCTTTATAGGGAAACGCTTCCCGTAAACTAGCTGCAATTTGTGCCGTGGCTGTGGCGTATCCAGTCTAACAGAAAACCACTCTGTTTCATCCCGGATGTCGTAAAAATCTACTAAGGAATTACACCAGGGTATGGGCAGTAGCATCCGCCTTAGTACTTAACACCAATCCGCATGACAAGCGTGGAAACTGAAAAACCATATACCGATGGTCGAAAATATGCAAACTCAAAGTCAAAAGTTGTGATAGACATTGAGGGAATATGCGCAATGAAAATGACAACGTTAAGTGAAAACAATCATTGAGTGAAAACAGGATACGCGCCGTCGTCGGGTCAAAAATAGTCAAAACTACAAAAAAGGTATTAAAAAAACATTTTTAAATTTTGATGATCTCTGTAATCAGAACCGTGGTCGATGAACGGTGATCAAAATTAACCCAAAGACGGCCAGTCTATTTATCAATAAAAATATGTTGCAAATCTTTCTTCTCCGTCATCAAACCAACACGTAGCATAATATTCGTATACGTAAATACGTAGCGTAGTCAAAGTACCATAATATTTTATCGTAATGAGAACTTTCATTATCATTATGGCTGTATTTGCCATAATCACCCGCATGGCAGGCGGATTGGTGATCGCAGAATTGGTGTTGAGTACTCAAGTGGATGCTGCTGCCCTGGTGTAATCCAGCTTTCATGAAATTCACGGGAGGAGACGGAAGGGTCTGTAGCCGGACAAAGCAGAACACGAGAAACATTGAGAACTTTACAGACATGCAAAATTTGACCACCTTCCGTCTCCATCATCTGATCAGCTAGCTAGCACCGTAATAATTGTGTTACATCGGAATTAGACATGTATGCAAAATTTTTACTCAAACAATAGCAATAGGATCAAAATCTCCTTGTAAAAGGATCTTGCCGAGGGCCTCTACCAATTGCATCAAAACCAAATATGTAAGTACATATCATTTGAAACATACAAATAGACATTCTTACAACGTTGCAATTATGAATTCGACTCATTGAGTAAATGTATGGTGATCCAAGCACGCTGTGAGTGTTCTAACACAGCAGTTAGTCGAAAAGAGAGGTCTGGTTTTGGCTAAGTTGAGATAGGGTAATAAGTAAATTCAAAAAAGTACGATAGGTACTTTACATAAATGGTAAATTCATGTTCGTATAAAATTTGATTGATTTTTAAATTTGATTGAAGTAAATAAAATACTTTCAAATAAAAAACGCGAAAATTCACATCACATCTCATCAACACTTCTTCAGACAGCAAAAACTGATTTTGCGAAAACTAAGAGACATAAATATGTTGTTATCACACAAATATAATTACTTTTCCTGAAACAAAAGAAACGACGGTAAAAATAACTCAAGAATCTTCGTAGCTAAACAAATGATGATGTTTATGTGAAAGATACTAATTATTTACAACATTTGTGCTATGTCTTTAGTTTTAGTAAGTAACCGTTTTTGCTATCTGAAGAAGGATGAACTTATCAAGGTAAATTGGGTTCAATACATAAACTCAAATAGTTATGAGAACATCAACAACGCTCGTTAGCTGCTAAAGAGTAGTTCTTTACGGTTATATCAACACGTTGAGTTAAATGAGGTGATATATTTTAGTTAGCTAATAAATGATTTAATGACATGATGTTATTATGGACGACATATTATTGTCAACGTCGAATAAATTTAACATTCAGTCTTTGTAATGATGACTGGATGGAATTAAAATTTATGTTCAATCAAATCAAGGATTAAATAACCACTGAATCAGATACTTTAGGAACATTTTGAACTCTGAAAATCGGAAGAGGGCGAGAAATATAATTATTTCATTAATAGATATGGCGACAATGAATGCTAAAACTATCGGTAAGTACCTACTTAAATAATATTTTTAACACACTTGCTCATAAAGTGGCTCTAATTTCACCGCAATTAGGCACATAATGACACCTGTAATCAAACTGTGACTTTTTAATTGCTATTATTCACTAGTGAGTATAGAGACATTTGAACATTTACTCAGAGTGTGTATTTCTGTTTTACACCTGTAATCAAACTGTGACTTTTTCATTGCTATAATTCACTAGTGAGTTATAGATACAGTTGAACATTTATGCAGAGTGTGTATTTCTGTTTTATTATTATATTCTTCACAAGTTTGTTTAAAAACGTCGTATGATACACGTGTGTATTGATGATTACCGTCCTCGGCTCTCTAAGACCCTCACTTAACGGCTCGGGTCTCAATGGCGCCTCAGCGGTATCACCAACATTACACACTTGTACCATAATGTACTAATATATTATTGCGTATAAAATAAGTATATGCAGTGTAATGATTATTGTATAGGTATTTTTGAATTTATTCTTAAACTATGTTTTGATGGACTGTGTACAGACTTGTATATTGGCTCTATATTAATTTGTTAATTATTACTACAGCATTGAGTGATATATATTCTTATTGGACGTAATAAATACTTACAGCTTTACACATAAATATATAAATAACGACAAAACAGTGTGTTCCGTACATGGTAAGAACAAAATCGATAAAAAATATTCTACAGTAATATGTAAGTTGTGAAAACTACAAGGCAGTTAGTGCTTTTTACTATTTTTGCCAATATTTACTAATCCAGAATATAGTTTAATTATAACTAGTCAGGTATTTAAAACTTAACTATTTATTTATTAGTACATTTCCTAAACAAGTATCAAATGCTAACGCGACGTTCCTTTATCATAAAAAAAATAAAAGCCAATTTTAGCATCAAGTGCAATTTAGTGGTAGTGGTCATTTAGTTAAGTCTTTGATGTTGCCCTGCATTATACTATAACTCCTTCATTATTATCTCGATTAGGTGAGATTATTCGTTTATATACAGAATATTTAAATACAGGTACCTACCAGAAAAAAAATAGTTGTCAGCAAATAAAGCCTACGAAAAAAGTAAATCGAAAAATGACTACAAACAATATGCAAAACTTAGGTTACAATAACATTCATTCATTTTATAAGCGAGTAGTACCGTGCCTCTTATCAGTCGATTATTTTCATTGAGGAGTGTCGGCAAACTCACTTCAAAGCTGATTTGATTGAAATGGAGAGCTAATAACAAACCTCGATAACTTTGTGACTATTGAGTAATGATCAATCCTGACAACGCATACAACTGCCCTTTATTTTTGTCTATGTAAAAACACCCTTCATATATAAAACAAGGGTAAAATGTCAAATTCACTTTACAAAAAAGTGCTTCCGAGCGGACGGAATAATGAAGTAAGTATAATATCCTGACTATTCACTTAGATACTTACCACAAACATTCTAGGCATGATTATCGAATTTCTTTGGTTGTAGCTGGTTGTAGCGTATACCGCTTGTGCAATTTACACTAAACATATGACCACCACCCTCCTGCCGATATAAACAGCCAGAAACCAAACCCAAGATTAAATCACAGCCCCAACATAATAATAACAAACTTACTGCGGTTACTCTGAGATCAACGACACGCATTAGAGTTCTGTAATCCATATTGTCTGTTAAGCGCTATAGTAACATTACGAAATTCATTTTTGTTGCATCTAGCTACAAATCAACTGATGGCACTGATAAGGAAACATTTAATGTTTTTATTTGTGATACGGTGGTCTTTACGTTAACCTCTTCGGGTTTAGATCATAATATAAATTTTAAATAAAGTTGGTACTTGTTATAAAAATTGAATCTAAGTTCTTAAATTGGAATAGTCACAAATGTAATATATTATCTTATGACCGAATATTATGAATTAATATTATAAATGTTCACTTATAGTGGTTAATATTTCGGGCCAGACTAACATCCCTACATTGATTTGCTATAAAGTACATACTCGCTAAAGCTCCGCTCACGAAGGTACGCTGCTGCCTTAATAACGTTATTCCCTAACAAAGACTATTGATAATACATGTACATATATTCTTTCTACTTAGGGCCTTTACCATCTACGGATAAGGGGCTGATAGCCTACGCCAAGCTTTTTGGCAGATGTTTTCATACATTATCTGCCATTTCATCAATCATAATAACTTTCTAGTAAACTTCTGGCTCCTTATCTAAATTGGTGGAAGTGGCCCTTAATGGCGTCGGTTCTATGCCACACGGTTCTTAACACAGCTAAAATAATCGCGGTCCTTTTATAATATACTGAAATGAAAAGCACCGTGATAGTTTTAGCGCGGTTTAACTATGAAGAATGTAGCTCAGAATCGCCACCAATATCAGCTTAAATGGCGTTCAGCTATATAAAACTCGCAACACGTTCAAAAACAGGAACATAATAATAAAATTGACAAAACTCCAACTAACATAAAAACACATTTTGCGAATTCACTTGCAAAAATGCATCTGTTGGTTCCGCATTCGAGGACGTAAAGTCCGTAGCAGCTGATGTTCGGTTACAAGTGAACTTGCAAAAACCCAAGCATTCCATAGTATATACCTCTTCAAAATAGCACCGCCATTAAGATTAATGTTATATTTATTGTTATAAATACATTCTTGATAACGATAACAAGTTCAAAATTGGTCATGCACCACTTAAAACTTCACTTCATGCCGATATACTCTTCACTGGACAGTGAAGATCCTTCCATCGTCTTCTTGTTTCGTATTATTCAGGGAGTTATGTTTTACTATATAATAGGTACCTAGTGCCTACTTCAGTCAAAACCTCGCTCAGTTTATTAGTAAGTTTTTAAAAGTTTTTACTCGACACGCAAGATGATGTAATCAATCTTTTTAGCGGAGAATAATTATAACGTCGCGAAATTATTTAAACTTCGAAAATCGGACGATTGCGTCGCTTATTTTTCTTGCAAGTGTTCCAACCACAGCACAAAATCCGTGCCCAAGAATTATTGATAAAAATGTGCGGCCCCTGGGGCCGGGCCTCCTCTCAGACGGTCGGCTGCGGGTGCGCGTGCGCGTGCGCGTGCGGGAGCGCGTGTGAGTGCGTGGAGAGATGCGTAGAGTCGCTGCGGCGAGGAGGCGCGGGCGGCGGCCGCTTCTTGATCGGCTTGAGCTCCTCGCGGCGCGGCGCCACCGCCCCCACCTCGCGCCCGAACACGTTCTCGTAGAAGGGATCCTCGAGGGGCGCGCCCGCGCTGCCATAGTGCTCCTGCACCCACATGGACACGCTCGCCTCCTTGTAGTCCTCGGAGAGCGGGTACTCACGGAAGCCGAGCACCTCGTGCGGCGTCGTGGCCGGCTCCAGCTTGCACTTCTGCGCGACCTGCCACTTCTTGCGCATCACCCTCTGCAGGTCCTTCAGGAAGTCCTTGGGCGGGTTGCTGTTCGAGTCGGCCAGCTTCTTAGGTGACGAAAGGCGCGTGCTCTCGTTGCGCTTGGGTGGCGGTGGCTTGCGCGGAGAGCACATCACCGGCGCAGTCTCTGGCAGATTGAACGAGATCTTCTTGTTTTTCTTCTCAGAAGCGCACGTCGGGAGGTCCTCAGCAAAATTCACCTTCTTGATCGAGCCGGTGCGCTCTTTTGTGCCTTCAGGGCCAAGCTTCCTCACGACGGCGGGACTGCCGTTGCTCAGCTTCTTCGTCTGCAGCTCGATGAGGCAGGCGCCGTACGCGACGTTTTGCTGACCGTGGAGACTCTTGTCTGAGTGCAGGGAGGAGGTCTTGGAGGCCTCCGAGGCAACGCTGTCGAGCGAGGGTTGGCGCAGGAACGCGGGGCCCATGCCGGCACGTGCCGCCTGCTCTGTCAGCTGGTTCACGATGTCTAGCACTCGGCCTGCGGGCGCGTCCAGAGCGTGTTCCGGCGGCGGTGGTGGCAGGCTCAGCTGCGAGCCGCGCAACGAGTCGAGCGAGTCGAGCGGCGGCGGTGGCGGTGGCAGCGAGTCGAGACTCAGCGTCGAGCTGAACATGCCATCGGGCGCAACCTGTGCGGGCAGTGGCAGCTCCTCCTTCGTACATGTGGCGAGTCCGGCGCTCGGAACGCGCTGAATGGTGTCGTATATGGTGGAGTAGCCATAGAGTCCGCTGCCGCTGTCACTGCTGTTCCTGAAAGTGGAGTCGCGCGAGATTGTCTCGTAGTGGCCGTACGACGGTGATGGGGGCGCGGGCCGCGCGGTGCTACCCGCGCTACTTAGGTGACCAGAGCTCGTGCTGCCGGGCACTGAGCTCGCGGAACAATCTGCAACAAACAGTTATGGGTGGATTATGTGACCTATGATTACAATCTCCTTGTCTTTCGGAAAGTAGTATAGTCGCACTGAACCTACGATTGCAGGATATATTCCACCGTGCGAGTCGAGCTAGTGCCACACTAAGCCAAGTATACTAAATAGTTTCTAAGTTGGATTAGGTACCTACCGATAGTGTGGTGTCGCTTGAGCGTAGAGTCGTCTGCGCGCGCGGCTCGCCCCCGGCGCGTCAGCGTGCCGGAGTCGCCACCGGCATCACCCTCCTCCTCCGTGACCTGTCCGTCCTTCTCCACCATTTCCTTCAGCTGCCGCGTCATCCACGTTAGTGGAATATTCGGTTTCATTGAGGGCTTACGTTTTATTGTACCTGATTGGAGAAAAGTTTCAGTTTACATATGTATTTGTAGGCACCTCTAGTATTTTAGACGTGATGTTGCTATAGGTAGGTAAGTTGTTTAGAAAACTGGTGAGACTTGAAAAAAAAATGGGTTTTAAAGTTGTGGCGTTTCGTCTTACAATATAGTAGCTTATGAAACTGTTGCAAAATAAGGGTTCTTAAAATACGAGTGTGAGTTAATAAACTCACCTACGGCTCGTTTTTAGGGTTCCGTAGCCACATGGCAACAAACGGAACCCTTATGGATTCGTCATATCTGTCTGTCTGTCTGTCCGTCCGTGTGTCACAGCCACTTTTTTCCGAAACTATAAGAGCTCTGCTGTAGAAACTTGTATTCTGTGAACCGCATTAAGATTTTTACACAAAAATAGAAAAAAAACAATAAATTTTTGGGGTTCTCGATACTTAGAACGGAAACTCAATTTGTTTTCTTCATCAATCCCATTCTCGGGGTTGTTCTATGGATAGGTCTTCAAAAATGATATTGAGGTTTCTAATATAATTTTTTTCTAAATTAGTTTGCGCGAGAGACACTTCCAAAGTGGTAAAATCTGAGCCCCCCCCCCGTAACTTCTAAAATAAGAGAATGATAAAACGAATAAAAAAATATGATGTAGGTACACTAACCATGTAAACTTCCACTGAAAATTGGTTTGAACGAGATCTAGTTAGTAGTTTTTTATAATACGTGTAAATCGTAAACCATCCAAGAACTTTTATATTATGTTACTTGTCGGACTCGCCCATGAAGGGTTCCGTAGCGCCCTTCATGGGCGAGTCCGACTCGCACTTGGCCGTTTTTTTATAGCATCACACGAGGGTTTTAAGACCAAATTATGTGCAGTTTCATACATTACTTTATCTAAACTCATGAAACATGGCACATAATATAATATTTTTTAGTCAAGTATGTCAACTTTGTCGTAAATTCCTAGTGTACTCTTAATCATGGAGCCCATAAAGTGAAGCCTTATTTGGCCTACCTATAGATATTTATTATTTTTACGCCGACTGTAGGTACTTCACTAACAAAATCGACAAAGGATCCAACAGGAATTTGAAAGTTGTCTAAAAATGTTAATGGATCGAACAGGACGATCAAAGTCCAATGGATCATTCTCAATGGATCAAACAGGAACTACTCTTATATTTGTCAGCTAACTGTTGAAAGTATGCTAACAACACGATTTCAGAAAATGATGTTGCTTTTTCATTCATTTTCCATGTCAGTCTTGGTAACATTTATTGTATAGGTAGGTAATAGCTTCTACATTTCGCCGGTAAGATGTTCATTGTCATGTTCGTTGCAGCTTCGAGAATGTCCGGTGGTGTCAAATTTTCTTCAGTATCGCTACTGTCGTTATCAGTTTTTTTTTATAAAACAATAATAATTTGAATATGGAATTTGCGAAAATGTACATTTTATGTTTGCATTTACTCGTATTTGTTAACGTTTAGCGTTAACAAATAATACAAACATAATCATCACTTTAACCGAGCTGCTATGTGCAGCTAGGGAGACAACTTTCTGGGAAAAAATTTGGAACCCTGTATCTTGGGAGCTATTAGACCTAGAAAATTGGATTAGGGCTAACAATTGCGGTTTTTCAGCAATTATTCAGCGCGCTTGCATTTTAGAATGCTGCAAATCTGAATAAATACTATCTAGGTGGACCCAAACCATATACCAAAAAAAACAAGTTTACCGCAATTATTGCAATTTCAGCGTTTTTTTTTGTACGATATGACTGACCTAAATCAAACCATTCAATCGACAATGCAACATCGCCCATGTTTTCAAACGTGTGTTAAAAGAATTTACGAATATAGCTGCCAGTCTACATTAAAGTTTTATCTGAATTGTAATAACAATTACCCATAGGAAATTCGCAGTCGAAAGCACTTTCGGAAGCGGTGCCGCCATCGGAGAGACATCCACTGGAACTCGACGACGAAGCGCGCGAGTGTCTGTCAACATATTGTTCTAAATGATTAAATTTTTCTGATTCACAGATATACAAAACATAACATTAAAAATCTCGCAATATAAGTTACACAGGTAAATACTTTGCAATAACTAGATACTAACACAATAACACATTCTCACTTATAATTACTTTATGTTGCCAGCTATTTTTGTGTCTCCTTGCTTCAAGTGCATGTTCCTGAAACGGGCGAGTGACCCATGGTGGAAGGAAGGTTTATTCACTCAAAAAAAAAACCTTTTATTCAAATACAATCTCAACCTCAACGCTAAGTAGGCAGTTGGCGAAGATTGTAGGTAGTTAGAGTGGGTATAGAGCAGACTCATTGGTGTGATATTGGAAACTATATTTGCCAGAGCAAAGGTGTCAGAGTTTTCCCGTAGATTTACGGTAAACAGAGAAAAGTCTAGCTGGCTTGATATTTCGTGACGTACCATTAGGTACCTATACACGTTACGGTATATCCATCTTTGTTTCAATCTGTTAAACCTAAGGTTGACTGGTTTATAACAAATATTTACCTCTTGAAGTTCTTTACTTACACGAAATACATAGAGAAGTAATAATATTTGAGATAAGTAGTATTTTTTCAGTTGATTTGTTCCGTCAATAAAAGTAAGATAAATATAGGGTAAAAAACAGACAAGATATCAAGATAGACACCGCAAACACGTAAATTTGTATGATACTGACCGTACCGTTTTATTTTGCACCTTTTTTGCTACTAAATACCACCATTCGTGCGGCTAGCTGATTTCCAAGAATTTTTACGGTTCACTATGGCTCAATTAGGCATTGTTCTGTTAACATCCGACGTGCTATCGCGAAGACAGCCGAGAACGAACAGGAGGGCAATTCTCGTGCTTTAGAGATTTGTCGAATTCGACATATGTCGAAAAAAGATGGCGAATGTCGAATAAAATCTTAATTTGCTATTCTCGTGATGTCACAAATAGACATAAGTCGACCAAAATCATTCAAATCGAATACGATTTGATGGTTGTTCTGACATTTTCGTGACATTTTTTGTAGACATTCATGCTTCGACATTATCTCTCATTTAGAGATAATCTCTACAATCCGAGAATTGGACTCCTGGTTTGAGGTTTGCTAATAGGTACATTGCGCCAACTTTCAGACAGGTAAAGTGACATGCAAAGTAGGTGCACTTGCGGTGTCTATCTTGAAATATGGTCTGTGGGGTAAAAGTAGATATTTCCAAAACAAACGAAAACATTTACAAATTATTATCAACTTTCAGTTTCAGCTTATGCATTTCGTAGGTATCTAGAACATTGAACATTGAATGGAAAATATCACTTTTATTCTACGAGGTGAATGCGAAACATCGCTGCAGCGAGCGGCTAGCACGCAGTACTGTGCATAATGAAGGCCACAATGAAAGTGTCGTAGTCACTGTCCAAAAGTGTGCCAATGAAAGCAATCATTTTATGTATGAAATACATTAGAATACCGTACAGTTTACTAAAGAGGGAGAGCGGACGGGACGTTTCAGGTCAGATCTTACTGGAAACTAACATGCACTATCGCCACCTGAGCTCATTCGCAGCAGCCCTCGAATACACTCGTTACAAATATACCATGCAAGCATTCGTTGTATAATATATATAGTCTATAATATATATATGTATACCAAAGTATAGGTGTATATGTATGTCCCCTAAGACCTCCAAAACGGCCGAATTTTAATACTACGTGTCTAAATGATAGTCTAGTCTAAAAGTGTTTTTTCGATGTATGTTAGTTTTTAAGGTATTTATGTTGCTATGGGCTTATTGTTTAGGTTTTTGTACATTTTCCAATAAGCCTGAAATAAAGATATTTGATTTGGTTTTTGATTTGAATGAAATCTTTGGATTAGAGTGATCTTTTACAGTTTGGTAGCGATCATAAATTATATACATAGACAAAGTCGCGGGCGGCCGCTAGTTTGATATAATTGTCAATTTGTCACATAACTTCGTATCGTATCTAAAGAGTAAATAAGACGACCAGGCGACCTCAGTGGCGCGGCGGGCGAAGCTTGGCCTGCGACGCAGGACGCGGTTCGATTCCCGCCTCGAAACAAATATTTCTGCGATTGCAGATATTTGTTCAGGGTGTTCTGGGTATTTTCAAAGTATAATAAAAAATATCTATCTATGTAATATATTGTATTAAGTATATAAGTTATCTAGTACGCATAACACAAGCTCTGCTCAGCTTGGGGCTAGTTCATGTTGTGTGAGCTATCCAGCATTATTCATTCATTTATTTATTTATGAATAAGCATCTTCAGGGTGCTTAAATAGGCCACATCATCGCTTCCCATTGGGTGAGATGTAGCCAAACGCAAGCCTATTTTTGATAAATAATAATAATAATTGTAAGGATACTGACCTGCCACTACTTATATCAGAGTTGGCAGCACTGACGCTGCACGACGAAGCCTGCACGGGCATAATAATAGCGCCAACAGTATTGATGATATTAGTTTTCGTTGGGATCGATGTAATCTGCACAAAAGTAATATCGTTGTATTCTTTGATAGCTCAGCTCAGGAAAGTTCAATGATCTCATTTTACAAGCTGTTATTGTAGAATGTATGTATGTATGTCTGAGTGGAATCCGGGTGGAATCTTGTAACTGAATTTTAAAGCATTTTTTCTCAATCGATGGAGGTGAAATTTGGCATATCTGTCATGTTAAGTTATCTAAGTTGATGACAATACAATATGATAGTGACAGCGAGCTGATCTGATGATTTATTTTATGGAGACGGAAGGTGGACAACGGAACTCCTCGATGGATAATAGTAGACTGGCCGTGTTTAGGCTCATTTTGATCAGCGCACGGTTACAATCACTCATTTTATAAAAGCTTGTACTGAAAAATATATTTTTCACAAAAAACTTATTAATATACGAACCGAACAAGAACGCGCGTGAGCAAGATGGTCAAGATCTTCCTGTGTCAGTTCCTCTACTAGTGCTCGATGGTTTTCTAGCAGTTGCCTTCCATGCTGTAATACAAGACCAAGTCAAAATCTCTATTATAACATAATATTATATATATAGACTAAGATATTTTGTAAGTCATAATTTTGTTTCATTTACCTTTGCTATCCGCATGGCAGTCAGCCATCTCTCGAGCGTGCGCTGGTCATCAGCACACAGGAACTTTATAAACTTGACGCTCTTCGGTTGCTGCAGCCTCGGGTGCTTTATCGCGAAACAGTAGTCAGTAGGTGACTTGTACTTCTTTTTCCAATTCAATCCTATGTAAACCTCGTTATTGTCGAAAGTCGCCAAGCAAATAAGCTCCTTCAATGTCTTCACCTTATCTTTTGATGAGTAGTATAGTCCTATTTTGGAAACAAATTAAAATACTATTACACTTAGAGCATTTTGTAGTAAAAGTTGTTTGTGCAATTATAGTGAATGTTCGCATAGGCATTTCGCATGGCAGGAATAGAGAGTGTGGCTGCACGGCGCCAGCATTAATTACTCACCGGAAGGCCTCAACACGCAGTAGATCTTCTTCCATCCTTTTTTGGAATCGTTTTTGAGATACAATGGCCCCTCCATAGGTGGGACAGGGTGTCCAGATACGGATGGGGCCGTGGTGGCTATCCCGTTTTGTCCAAAAAAATCTTCTATAATGACCTGCCTTGAGTGCTCGTCGTGTTCACTTGAACACCCTAACGGAAACATACAATTATTAAAACCAAATTTTATGACCCAGTTACTAATAATAACCAAAAAACAATATTACCTCTATCATCTTCCGTGAGAAGAAACTTTTCAGGAGTTTGGAATAAGGATATCTTATCAGGCCTCTCGGCAAAAAAGATTTTATTTTTGGATTCCCTCGTCCAGAGCATCAAATTGTCGACTAGCATTTCATGATCCTCGTAAACTCGTTCTGTAAGAGAAATGATAAACAATGTTGTATGTTACTTTGGAACTCACGAAAGGCATCATGCTGGAGTTGAAAGCCTTACCCATGTGGAGATCGGGCAAGTGCTCTACAACAGCCCATTTCGGCTCCATCGTCACGTGGTTTTTGTCAGCTAGTAGTCTAGTTACATATCCGCAAGTCATCTTCTCGTCCACCAACAAGCTTTTCGACGAGCCGTCCATAGAAAACGCTTTTATAAAGAGTTTTTTTACATTGGCTTCACGCATACGTTCCAGCGCCAACTTTATTTTGTCTGCTTTTTGTTGAAAACTCGCGTCCTGCTGAATACGAATTATGTTATGAGTTAAGAGTTTAAATAACAGAATTGTGTTATAGTGAATATAAGTTATTAGTTTTACCTTTTGAGTTGGAAGTATGTTTAGTTTGAGAGCTTTGCATTTAGAACTAGTGCTGCTAGATGCAGACGATTCACTCGAAAGCATAGATACCTGTAAATTGTAAGACACAATCATAATGTCTTCAGAGTTCTGAGTATGCTTATTATTATATGTGTAAGATAATACATACAGTATCACTAAAAGCGGAATCGTTGTCAGGTGAGTCTGTACGTGCGATACTCGAGGCAGCGTCGCCTGACTCTTTCTCTTGACTCTGACCTTCGGCAGACCCTTCTCTTTCTGCAACAAGAAAATAATTTATTTATCCTACTAACCTTTTACAAAGTATTTAAGCCCTACAGCTTTCACCCAGTTATTTCGAGGAATTTATTAGGCTGGAAACAAAAACTCGGTTAATTTCAGATTACGCCGAGAAATAATATGCAGTTGGATCATATTACATGGGCAGTATTGATACTGATCGCCGGCACGACGCAGCGCTATTACACAACACTTCATGTTCGCTTATCTTTTTCGCCTAATGACAAGGATCATTCGGACTCGTGAGTCTTACTAGTAAATGAGTACCCAGTTATATTCAATTACTAAAAAGCAATCGGTTTGGTAAAGGTAAATTCTTTTTTTGAGGGTCCTCGCTAACAATGATTAACAACTATTGAATACTACAGCACCTTGGTGAGCTTGATGTCTGACAGATTTTTCACATACATCAGCGTCTACCTCACACACATTGCTTAGCGTGATCCTCTGTTATAGCAACAATACTCGTACTGCGGCATTCACTTTCTAATAAATACATGTTAAAGTTGAGGACTTATGCTAAGTATTATGTATAGAAAAAATACACAAACAATGTACACGGACGATCCCATAAAATTTTCTCGATAGAAAAGAATTACAAGTTGCCTACAAATTGTAAAAACAGAATTTAACGAAAACTTCTAAAATCTTGAGACTAAAGCATGATATTTGAACTGGATTATAAACAAGGCGTTATGTTTAAATTATTTTGAAAATTAATTATTTTCGCCGTTAGATTTAAAAAAATGGTCACGTTTGAGATGGACTCGCGTGCAGAGGGTTCCGTACAAGTATGCTGCCATAGCAATTATTTTGTGACCATAGTAACAACTAGACCAATTGAACTATGTAGTCCTCGGTGAAATGAATCCACACATTTTGTACACATTTTCTCTTTACGAATATTTTTCGTTTCCCGTCAGAATTTAAACACGCATTGCGAAAGAAATGAATTCTGATTTTGGGGGTTAATTTTGGACGAAGTTTCAAATATAAAATACGAGCCACTTCCCGCGACTTCGAACGCGTAATACTATTTGGACTTAACTATAGGTAGATTGACTGGGTTATCTATGACAGACTTGTACCTCATTTTTTTTGTATCCATTAAAAACACATTGTTTTGAAGATATTACATGCTAGATAATCGTATATTTTTCGTTATATCTTTAAATCAATGTGTTTTAAAAGGATTCCAAAAATATATCCGTATTCCCCATAACGAGCCCCTCCGTGCATAGTAGTTAGCATTCACTTCATCCGTGGCAGATTATAAGCCCATCGCATCTTATTGGAATACTTTGTACTCCATCCATCGAGTACCATCCAAAACCATTCTAAACAGGACCCAAATAGGTTTAATTTCAGAGTTTTTTGACCAATGTTACGAGGTCTATGGGTATTAAGTCTTCGAAGATTCTGTTCAAGGACATACAATAACATACACACATAAAGACATATGTAATTTCATCTTTCGTGACGTTGTTCTTCTTTACTAGGTATAAGCTCCAAGAAATATCAATTTTACTCACTTGCAGACACCCTGGATATTTCTTCATCGTACTCAGAATCTAAAGCACAGAGTTCTCCTAGGATGGCATCCAGATCCGCGTCCTGTGTCTCCTCGAGATTGGCCATGGAAAACCGATAGGTATCAATGCGAGGGGCTACTATTTCTAAGGGCCTCATCGCTGATTCAACGTCACTGGATGAGTTCAGACCCTGAAAAGAGAAACATATCTTGGAGATCGAAACGCAATTACTATCATCACATTTTAGGGCAGAACGGAGATCGGTTAAATCTTACTAAACATTTTTATTATGTCGGTAGCAGACTTGGAGGTCGCCTTAAGACTATCATCATCATAATTACTAGCCGGTAGACGTCCACTGCCTCCCTCATTGTTGCCATAATCACCACTCTTGGCATTCGGGTTGGTGATCGCATCGCAGTGGTGGTGTTCAGTACTCAGGCGAATGCTGTTGCCTATCCCCTGGTGGAATACCTTAGTGCGGCTTTTACTACGTCAACGGGAGGAGACGGAGGGTTCTATTCTTAGGCGGGACATACCACGGTTTATATTTAAAATTATAAATTATTGAGGTCACTGATAGATAGATGATAGATGAACACTTTATTGAACAAAACGAAAATATAACAAAAAAAAACAAAAACAATTAGTACAGTACAATGGGTGGCCTTATCGCTGAGAACGATTTCTCCCAGGCAACCTTTGCATCGACAGAAATTAGCTTAGTAGAAACAGAAGGCAGAAGGCTGATGAACGGCAAGACCAGGGGATGGGAAGCAGCATCCAGGATACAATACTAATGCGACTACCACTCCGCGTGATTATGGCAACCATTCCTCTACGTGGAGGCCTATTCCAGCAGTGGTTTTCTATAGGCTGATAAATGATGAATAGGTACTTTTTATGTATATAACGAATAATTTGTGTCCTATAAAAGCTACCGCCCGCGAGGGCCGTCCCTTTAGGGCTTGAATTCCGCATTCATCCTTTTTTAGTGAGCACCTAGAAGTCGAATGGAACATTCATGCCAAACTTAGTTTTGGAGTTCTGAGGATGAGTTAACCCTCTATTCGGATTGTTTATATAGTATCTGGCTTCGCTCGCGTTCTACCAGGATAAAAAGTAGCCTATAATAGCTCAACAAAGTTCATACTCTACTGTATTCATATTTCCTTCTATACATTTACTTGCAGCGCCCCTAGCGAAAACGAGGAAAGGAAACGAAACTTCATATAGTTCCGAATACTACCATATTCTCTTACTAAGCCCCCAGAGCTTTCGGCGTGATTGAGTAACTAACACCCAAACATCGTACTTTGACATTTAATTAAATTGTATTGTATGCGAGTAGTTTTTCACATGATTATTATTATGTATATATTTATTGGGATAGATATAGAGCAAATATAACGCTTTCTTGAGAGACGCGTGCCGGTTTGTTCATGAAGATAAATTTTTGCTTTGTATGTACTAACTAATCCGGCCAATACAACCCCACGTCGTACGTTCGTTATGAGTTACGCATATTGATTTGCGCCGTATTCCTGACATGTATGATAGGTTAATCTCACGTGACAGTTATTTACACCGGAAATCCTGCGCTCGAACCGGCATGTAGTATAAATATCATTTAAACGGAAGTTGCCTTTGAATTTTCTGCAGCTAAGTTCTCGATTAGGAAGAATAAAGACAAGATAATTACTGACTCTCATATTGACAGTATAAAAGTTATTTTTAATTTATAATTTGCAAACTCAGGTAGTTTTAGGATATATAAGTAGTAATGGCGATCGGTGCAAGCCGCAAAGAAACAGTGTCTTTAGGAGTGATCAAAATTAGTGTAACAGAAGTTTTAGGACGTTCTGCTAGGGCTTTCTCGTTAAATATCCTTTCGATACGAAACGTTGCTGACGAGCAGGCTAAAGCCGCTCAAAGTTGGTATTTTTAGTAACAAATAACATCCAATATAATTTAGAAGTTCAAAAAGTATAAATTCTATAGGTGATTTTAGGATGAACTATCAGCATGTGCAGCAGAATATACCTGCAAGCGGAGAATGGACCAGATACAATTAAAAGGCCGAAGGAAGGAGGTGGATGGAGGCGGATCAAGATTGTTCAGCATGTCTTAGTCAACCTGAGTTATAGATAGCTAGCTGGACATTTCAAGACTCTCAAACTAAATTCCTAACAAGTACCTAGGTAGTAGATACTCATGGCAAGCTTAAGATAAGGCCCAGGATGGTAATGACCCGGCTGGTTTGGCTAGACTGTTGCATCGTTTTGACACCCCATAACTAGGTAATAAGTAGTAATAACTACATCCTACGGTAGTGAATAAAGCAACCGATTGTAATCGTCAAATACACGTCGTGTCTGACTACCTGACTATTTATGCATTATGAATATGGATAGTGGCCCCTTATATGTAAGGAATTAATTAACCATTCAAGTAGAGATCCCAAAACATAGCTGGGAATGCATTGTCCTTAAAACAATGAACTTGGTAGATAAGTTCGGGGTTAGCAACCAGGGTATATACGCTTATAATACCTTACTTACTTACTTACTTACCCTATGTTTATTTTTAGGGATAATTGAATAAATTATTAGTAAGATACTTGTTTATTTTACAGATAGACCAGAATGTGTAGACCATGATGAAGACAGATGATTTAACCAACCAAAATGTGTGCTATTTCTAGCTTCCCTATAAAGTGTGGTCCTTAATAAAGTGCACGAACGCACAGGAGTGAAAGTAGACACAATTTTAACGCAGATATTTCTATATAATACAGTATTAAATATAACTTACATATCTCAAATCATGGTTTTTTTTTCGAGAATTTATTTTATTAGGTCTAGCTCATTTATAAATAAATGCCTATAACTTCCGAACTATCACGGATATAGAGTTGAAATAACAATTAATGCATCAAGAACAAACAGTAATACAAATCTGGAGAGATCTGGGAAATTTGTGGGTTCGTTATTTCGAGTTATTTTTTAATAAATTGCAATAATTGGTTACGTATTTCTTTTATTACTAACAAAAAAATCTAACTTACAGCGTGTTCTCATGGTTCGAGTTTCACTTTATTTTCAAACACACTAACATTAATTGCTGAAAGTATTACAACAGTTCTAATAGTTTTAAGTTTTGTAGCCATCTATGAGTCCCTAGTGGAACGCCCGCGACATTGCGTGAGTAGTTTCTTCTATAGAAATACCAACACCATACTGCACCCCCCTTAGAAGGTGAATTTCGGTAATTTATTTTATAGTGCATCCTTAGGCAACAAAAGGAGTGTAACCTCCAAATTACAGTTCTCTAGGACGTTCGGTTTAGGCTGTGCGTTAACAGTCAGTCCGCAACGTTTTTAGTGATGATTTATTTATTTACTTTAAATACACTATGAAAGTACACCTATCTAAAAGAACACAATTTAACTAAATGATTTAAATTTTAGTAATGTTAAAATTGAGCCTCTTTCGTTTGTGCATTTTATCAAGGGCCCCACTGTATATTTCGAGTAGGTAAGTACGTACCGACGTCGTTAAGGTATCCAAAGTTTGTTCCATACTTTTTATGTCAGTGGGCGAATTATTAACACTTTTTGACCTTCCGCCAGCCAATCGAAAGCTCCTGTTCAGTGTAGACAGAAAGCCACCCCGTTGCCACTTGCTCGGTTCGTTGAGTTGTACATCCATCATTGCGTTCAGTTACTTACATTGCAGTTGCAACTTCCAATGACTCACAGACCAGCACTTCGCGCTATTAGCAAACTATGCCAAAAGGCCGGCGCCACACATTGCGCATTCTACTTAACTTTAATTAGTCAATTGACGCTCATGATAAACGACATGCGATCGGAATTTTACTAAACTGGAATTTGAATAATCTAGTTGCATTCATAAGTGCACACGACGCGACATGAGTACGATAACGAGTTTAAAGTTCCACCACCTTCGGAGTCTGCGCGCGGGACTGCGCCACAAACGCGGGATTCTCGGATATAATGCTAACACAGTGTGAGTGACCTCGTCCGTTCACTAAACTAAAACTTTGTTTTCGCGCACAACACAAGAAACCAATTTTGTACTTTTACACAACAAAGGACGCTTTCGATATTGTATCGACACGGATAACGCGTTTAACCTCCGCAGTCCCAACCACAACTACTAGTCGGCTCGGAGTAGAGCAATGTGAAGTGAGTTGTATTACAAAATGAGCCATGAACGAGGAGCCGAGCGGGCGGTCACAGGCAGGCCTCGCAGGGGAGGGGGGGAGCAGACGCACCCGCCCGTGTATTATGAAACGCGCACGTGTGCGCTACGATGTTTGCCCTTAGATTGACGAGAAGTGGTGGCTTTATGCTGGTGTGCGTGAGGGTCCCCTCGTTTAGAAGGAACCCTCTGTACTTATCATATCACAGTTTGGCTCGTGGCGCGCCCGTGGCCCAGCTATAAACTGGGCTCGACCGGCTCGACTCGACGCAGCCACTTCAAACGCCAAAACGCGAAAGCTCTACATTTAATTTTCATCCTTGTAATATTGTTCTGGGTATTTTCTATATATAATAAAAATATCTATCTATGTAATATATTGTATTAAGTATATCAGTTATCTAGTACCCATAACACAAGCTGTGGCTTAGCTTGGGGCTAGATAATGTTGTGTGAACTGTCCAGCATTATTTATTTATTTATTGTATTTGGAATGAATCAATTTTATATGATGACCTATGATTACTCTTTCTCTCGGTATTCTAGGAATTTGGCGAATACCGCCACTTCTCTATACAGGGTAGAAGATAACTGAGTATAATAATTGACATAAAGTGATGGTGGATACGTAAATAAATATATTACCTATATCAACGTACGTACATTGCTAAAATTAACAAGAGTAACAAAAAATATTATTCTAGAGATCATAGCAGATTCATATTTTCGATTACGCAGCAAATAATTGTTTACATAGGAACTCGTACTGTTTTTCGTGGTTACTTTACTTAGTGGTTCAATTACCTGAACTTTACAGAGATATTTAGTGACGGAATTTGGCTGTTGTCTTAATATTAGTGATCGGAACCGCGTGCTGATCACAATGAGCATAAACACGGCCAGTCTATTATCCATCGATGAGTTCCGTTGTCCACCTTCCGTCTCCATCTTCAGATCAGCTCGCTATCACTATCATATTGTACTGTCATCGGAACTTGACAGGTATGCCAGTAATTGCCGATAATTGGTGGTATGTATTTCAGCTCAATCGGATATCGAAAAGTCACCCTTATCGCCTGTGAAATACTTATCATTGAGTAGATCCAATGGCCATCTAAGTCACATTATTAATTTGTCATTCGTAGATGGTGTGTTTCCAGAAAAGTTGAAACAATCCATCGTCAAACCGATACACAAAAAAGGTAGCGTCACGGCTCTAGATAATTATAGGCCTATAACTTTGATCCTAATCATTACGAAAGTCATAGAGAAAGCGATGCTTTCCAGAATTTTAAGTTTTACCAATAAATTTAATGTCATAGGCGCTGAACAGAATGGATTTATGAAAAATAAATCTACAACTCTAGCTATATTCAATCTGATCAAATCAATAGTAGAGAACGTCACTGCTGGAACACCCACAGTGGACTTATACTTTAATATGAGCAAATTTTTTGACTTTGTTCACCAACCGAGGTTATTGGCTAAGCTCTACAAATGTGGCATCGGAGGTGCAGCTCATGATTGGTTTAAGACATATTTAAATAATCGAAAACAATGCACTGAAATAGCAAAAAAAGACCAAAAATCTAAAAAGGTTATTTGTAGATCGGAATTCAAAGCAAATACCTTTGGAGTCCCGCAAGGATGCATATTGGGACCAGTTCTGTTTCTGCTCTACATTAATGATTTACCGAAATGCACGGAGGATAAAACAATCTTATTTGCAGACGACACCACGATCTTGGTAAATTGGGAAGATAAATTACACCTTGAAGATGAGATTAATCCTATTAATAGGACAATATTAGATAATGTAGTTAAATGGCTTGATGTAAATAATTTAAAAGTGAATATATCGAAAACAAAAATTATACAATTTCATGCTATTAACGGGAAAACTATACATTTTAGTGCAAGCTATCAGGGCAAAACCATTGAAGAAGTGGATTTTTTTAAATTTCTTGGAGTAACCATGGACTAAACGTGTAGTTGGAAACTCCACATAAATGAGCTCTGCACAAAACTAAACCGCTTTGTTTATGCCCTTAAGCGAACCAAACAAGTAGTCTCCCTTCAGGCAGCCCCCTAGGCGTACCACGGGTATGTGGCATCTGTACTACAGTATGGGCTACTGATATGGGGTAACTCAACGGATACAGACCGAGCGTTTAAATTACAAAAGAAATGCATACGATCTATTTGTTCAGCCCATTATTTAGAACCTTGCAGACCGCTATTTAAGAAGCTACATTTACTAACTCTACCGTGTCTATACATGAAACAACTAGCTATTTTTGTAAAAGAAAACCCAGCATTATTTAAAACAAATCAAGACAGGCGTTCTCTCCAACTGCGAACATAAACAAATATTAGGCTCGATCTCCCGTTTTGTAAAAGTCTCTTCAGAAAAACGCCAACTTTATGGCAGCAAAAATTTATAATAATCTCCCTGAAGGACTCAAAGAGTTGTCCGGAAACCTATTTAAGGTGATTATAGCCTCGAACGACCTTGGGCATCTGGGCGGAGCCTAGGAAATGTTGCATCTAGAGCCCGAACCACACGCCACGCATAAACATTGGCACAATATTCAGAAACAATGAAGAATCGCAGCGAGCGGCGCGCGTGGATGCGGGCGCGCCTTCCGCGGCGTGGAGCGCGGTCATGCAGACCGCGGCGTGCGGCGGGCGGCAGCCGCGGTTTGGCACGAGGTGCTAGTAATGCAGTCATATCTGTTGTCTAGTTTGTTGTGTACACGCGCACTTTTGATTTTAAGCATCGGAAATTATGCGCTATTGCTATAGTATACCTATGCCTGCCGGCATTGTTGATTTTTCCTAGCTTTGTTTGTTAGACCTGTCTACTAGACCTAGTATGGTAGATAATGAAATAGATGACACACGCCTTTTTCCCCGAAAGTGTAGGCAGGGCCAATTTTTTTTTTTTTTTTTCTAATTTATTGACGGAACGTGCTGATGACCCACCTGATGGTAAGCGGTAACCTCTGCCTATGAATAGTGCATTACCTTATAGGTCACGTCCACCTAGGACGCGCCCTATGTGGCATTGCACTGCGCCCGCCACCCTGAGACATAAAGATGAAAAGTCTCATGTGCCTGTAATTTCACCGGCACCCTTACCCTTCAAACCGGAACACAGTAATGCGAGGACTACTGCTTTGCGGCAGAAATAGGTATGGTGGTAGTACTTCCCCGGACGAACTCTTTCACAAAAAAGCTCTACTACCACTAAAAAATACAAACTACTATACAAATAATAGTACCTATTTCTTACATACCTAGTTTATTGGTTTTATTGGTTCGTAACGGTTTATTTCTAAAACCCAAACCAGGAAAGCACCAATGACAAAAATCGAATGAAAAATCTCAAATGTAAAATCTCGAATGTAAAACCTCGAATGAAAAATCTTGACTGATAATCTCGAATAAAAATGTCGAATAATAAATCTCGAACGAAAAATCTCGAATAAAAATCTCGAATAAAAAACATGAATGAAAAATCTGGACTAAAAAGAGTTTAGCGAAAATTCTATGCGACACAAAAAAACGGTAGTTATATGAAATCACAATTACACTTCATAAAATGTAAATTAAGTACCTAGGTAGGTATCGAAACACAATCACCAAAGTAATTATTCCACACATACTTCGTAGTATTTTCGCCCGCAGTAACTCATTCATCTGTGGTAGCAATATCACTTTAGCCAAAACCGCTGGACTTAGAGACTAGAAACTTGCAGGGTGTATTATTTTTAGGGCGAGATTTTTCATTCGAGATTTTGCATTAGAGATTTCGTCGAGGTTCTATATTCGAGATTTTTCATTCGACATTTTACATTCGAGATTTTTTATTTAAGATTTTTCATTCGATTTTTCTCATTTGAGATTTTTCATTCGAGATTTTGCATTCGAGATTTCGTCGAGGTTCTTAATTCGAGATTTTTCATTCGAGATTTTACATTCGAGATTTTATATTTAAGATTGTTCATTCCAGGTTGTTCATTCGTGATTTTTCATTCGAGATTTTTCATTCGAGACTTTACATTCGAGATTTTTCATTCGAGATTTTTCAGAAGAAATTTTTCATTCGATGTTTTTCATTGTAGATTTTTCATCCGAGATTTTTCATCCGAGATTTTTCATTCGATATTTTTCATACGAGATTTTACATTAGAGATTTATCATTCGTGATTTTTCATATACGTACTTATTCTTATAGTAGATAACATAACATAGCACCCAACAGTCACATATATAGTCCTGATCCCACACAAGGCACCCCTTTATTGTGGGTATCAGAATCTACGAGTACCATGGTACCATAACACCCAGACCCGGAACAAATATTTGCAGATCGTACGAACATTTGTCCGGCAGCGGGAATCAAACCCGCAACCATTCGCATATAAGCCGGCTACTCGCCCGACGCGCTACATCTACAGAGGTCGTCAAAGATAAGAAACCAACAAGCGTCCTCGCGCAAACAAGATGTCTAAACGAAAACGATCAATATTTACAATGCTTTGTTCAAGGAACACAAAACACAACTAAAAAACTACGATGAGTACACTAACTGCTATCGTGTCTTATTGTGCCCGAACCAGTCGGTGGCACTCACAGGAGCGGAGCAAAAAAGTGACGCGGGTACCCCGTGCGAACGCTTGGGCTGGACTGAGGTCCGCGGCCGAACCGCCCCGTGGCAGCTCGTTTCACAGTTTTTCTTTTATTGTTTCAAAATGATAATTATTTTTGAAAATGTAAACATATCATATGTAAAGTCTGTAAATTTTCTATAATATTGTGAAAGAATCATTAAAATAGCTGCAGGCGTTTGGAAGGAGTAGGAATTCTTGCGTAAATTATAGGGAACAATGATTTATTTTTTCCTGTCAAAAGCAACAACAATTTAAAAAATCTAAACATATAGTTCTATTCTTGACAATATTATACCAATTAACAGATTTTTTTTTAATTATTTGGGCCATTATTGTAGGAGGAGTAGGCTTTCGAAATAGGTCTATTTTGAGTTTCGGCAAAACTAATCGCCTTAAGATAAAAATACATAAATGGTTATCAGAGAAGTGTTTTTATTATGTGGATGAATTTTTGTAAATTTAATTTAATTAACTATTAATTAATACCTATACCACAGCCTATACTGTTATTTGTAATTTAAAGTTTTTTTTTAATATAATTTGGACTAAGCTATTTTTGTTTGTACAGATACCACAATATTGTAATTGATTAGTAGTATTAATGAATTGATTAAGTATTTATTTTATCCAATGTATGTAAAAGAGATGTACCTATTTTAGAACATTTGCATGCTGGTGAAGCAAGAACATGTGCTCCTCACTATAACATAAGGCCTTCCCTGTATCCTACCATGTTTTAGCAAATAAACTGATTTCATTTCATTTCATCTCTGGTGTTCTTCATCAGTTCCACTTCACCAAATGGCTATTTCTGAATGCACATGCATGACTTGTTGCTGAAAATACCGAAATCACTATATAAGTGCCTATAATATTTGAGGAGTTCCCACAATTCCTCATTGATCTCATCATCAGAACCAGATTTTGATGAAAATAGGAACAATCTGGAAAAATAGTGCCAACTAAAAAAAACAAATCGGTTCATAAATGACGGAGATATGAGGTGACAAACATTAAAAAAAACAAGACTTTAGAACATCCTCCTTTTTTTTAAAGCTATTAATGAAGGATAAAAAGATGGCGAGCATTTCCTTGGACGCGTTATATTATTATGCTATATTTTTGTTCCTACGGGCACTGAATAAATATTAGTACAAGTACTACGGGTCCCATACGAGAGAGATGTACCTACTCTAATTAAGGAGGTAATATTTAATAATGAAAACAAACAGCAGAAGCAGAAGCGCTTTGCTTTACTCGTACTTGTGGGTGATTGTACTTTGTACGAAAAAGGCGTGACCTACATTTTTACTCATTTTGTAATACTTTTATAACGTAAAAATACAGCACCCCCCACATTTGGTTTTATTGTATTACGGAAATATTTGTGTGCTTAATGTAGTACACAGTACTACAGTAGTATGCTTAGTATACAGTACTAGTTTTGGGGCAGCGAGAGATATTTATTCATACCATATTTTACCAGAGGCGCAATTACGTAACTCTGTTGCTATCGGTTTCAATCGATTTCAATGCTGTTTCTATTTGAATTGACGTTCTTGCGATTACATTATTTACGCAGTCCAGTTGCAATCTAGCTTTCAGTAAACTGCTTATATTGGGTAACCGCAAGAGCTTCATTTCTGATAGGAACTGCAACTGATTGCTACTTTGACAGAGATGCCACATGTTTGAAACAATGTACCAGATTTTTTAGAAATAGTTGAGAGAGGGGTTTCATCTATATAACATTTTTGAAGATCAATGCTATATCTCTCTGTTCGATCCTCCCAACCTGGCAACAGCCCAAGCCGAGGTTCGTACCTAGTGGTGCCCTTGTGCTCGTTGCCCCAACCTAACTTTACAGGTTGAGCGTCATCTGCGCTCACCAAAAGCCCGGTAAAGCAGTCATGGCCCCAGGCGGCCAAGTGCATCAAAATCCATTCGAAAAAAAAAAGCTAAATCTCGTTACATTTAGGTTCTTATTTTTTTTTCTCTATTTTGTTAAAGATAAAATTGAGTCTAGTATCCATTTCGATTATGTAGCAAAAACTTTGGCAATCCAAAGAACATGATCTAATTGACCGAGCGAGCAAAACGAGCCAAGAGTGAAGTCCTAGCAACAACTGGCAAAATTTGCTATCACCTGTCCGGATGTATGTATGTATGTTGGTACTCGCGTACGGGCGTATTTTTCAATAAATCTTGACGAAACTTGTTATACAGGTTCTAAAGTTTCATAGTTCTTTTTGTCTTGGACGATAATTTTTTATTTTTTTGGGGTATTTCTCCCAAAAAGAAGGGAAGTTTGCTGCAGCGCCATTTACCAGCCGATTTTCTTAATATTTGGCAGAAACATTCGGTACGTACTCAATTCTAAACAAGAATTTCGAATATTATGAGCAAAATCGTGCAAGAGGTTGTCTGGATATTCAGGTTGAGTTTTTTTTACAGGGCCATTTATGCTAGTCTGAAGCCTCACGGTTATCAGTGATGTTAGGAGTTGCGTGCGCCTCGACTTTGAAAATAATAAGTGTTAAATAAAGTTTTTATTTAAAAAAAAAAAAAAAAAAAAACTGGTAATTATAGTTCGATATGATGTATAGTTTTATACATGAATGTGCTTGCGTGGACTACTGTTCGTAGAACTACGTAATATAAATGCCATTTAAAACGATGTTAAAAGTACCTGTTTTTTTATACAATTATGTCCAGGTTTTTATTTTTTTATTTTTTTATTTCCTAGATTATTCGTTAAGGTGGTCGCTTTTCCATACAAACGTATTAGCACAAATATGGGCAAACAGAGTATAATTTTACACTGAAATGACTGTTGTTGGCTTTTATATTGGTCATTATTTGCGTCAACACATATTTGGTTGAAGAAAACAGTGGATTAATAGCGAAAATAACATCGAAATTTTAGTTCATTTATGTCAGTGTGTGGGTGTACACTGACAGTGTAACACACATAGCCGCAGATTAGACAACAGTTACAAGTCTCTTACACGCGACGTTGTCAGCTCGTGACTTACGCCGGCTAAGCGCTGTTGCCGCTTCGATCTGTCATATCATAATTAGCTCGGATAGAAAATATTAGAAAAACAAACATTTAGGATTGGACATGTGTATGCGAATCAGCCAGACAGCCGGAGGCCGCAATGCATTGCAAGGTCTCTACATATGAACTTTGTATAAATAATGGGAGAAAATTAAATTACAAACAACTAGACAGAAATTACAGACACATATAATATTATCTTAATTACGTAAAAATTAAATTAAATACTACTAGCTGATCATAATTACCTATATATTTACGCACAAGGTTTTTTGAACTGAGACCTCACGAATACACACGGTTTAGTAAGGTTACCTTATTTATTTCGAAAAAAATATCTATGTACATCCACATGTGGTTCGAAAAGTTAGACCTTCAACGTCGTTCAAATTCCTAGAAACGGGAGGTCAACAAAGAATGTTATACACTGGTTGTTATTTTATAGAGTATAGGTACCTACAAGTTTCAAGATTCATAAATTTTAGACTTTTCCCAGTATTTGTATCATAAAATCTACAAACGTAAAAAAAACAGCGTTGTAGGATTAGTGGAAGTACCCTAGAGGTTTTGTTTTTTTACATTTTTGATTTACCCTAACATCTCAAAAACTAAAAAAGTTTTGAAATGTCGAAGCGAGGAACTTTCATATGACACCACATTTGATCTGATATTCTCACTTTTTTTTACCTCCTCTTGGACCCCAATATCTCAACAACCCCCCGACCGATATAGCTCATAACCTTACCAACAAATTGTACCAATACTATCACCTCCCAATCAAATTTCATGAAGATCGGATTAACGGTTCGGAAGTTATGCTCGGACAAACATACATACATACATACATACAAATGCCAATTCTTCCAAGTTGAATCAGAGAACTCGCTTCGCTCATTCAATATTTAAAAAAAAAAAAAAAAATGCCTTGTTTCAGTCGAAGTCAGTTCTGTGTAGGTAGGTGAAACTACAATCTTCAAACAAATTCGTTGAAATGATTCCTAGGGGTATTATTCATTATAATTGCGAGTTAGGGTCTTCGGAAGATTCAGATATGCAGGCCCAGGGTGGGTATTGAACATTTTGCCTCCTGCTTAGAAGACAAGAGTTCATCTTACTATGACATGTTATGTCTGTCCGTGTATGTCACAGCCACTTTTTTCCGAAACTATAGGATCTATGCTGTTGAAACTTGGTAAGTAGATGTATTCTGTGAACCGCATTCAGATTTTCACAAAAAAAATTAAAAAAACAAAAAAAAATGGGGGTTCAGTTCTAAGTACTTAGAACTGAAACTCATTTTTTTTTTCATCATTCCTGTTGGTGTGGGGTATCTATGTATAGGTCTTCAAAAATGATATTGAGGTTTCTAATATAACTTTTTTCTAAACTAAATAGTTTGCGCGACAGACACTTCCAAAGTGGTAAAAAGTCCCCCCCCCAACCCCGTAACTTCTAAAATAAGAGAATGATAAAACTAAAAAAAAAATGTACATTACCATGTAAACTTCCAACGAAAATTGGTTTGAACGATATCTAGTAAGTAGTTTTTTTTAATACGTCATAAATCGTAAACCATCCAAGAACTTTGATATTATGTTACTTGCTGCTACGGAACCCTTCATGGGCGAGTCCGACTCGCACTTGGCCACTTTTTTTTTTAATTTCCATAATATTATTTGCATGCAATGCATATCAGCCGGCCTAGCCAAATGACATTCGCTTCGAAGCGATTCCATTCCTTTCTAGGCGCTAGTCCAGATGGTACGTTCCTAAGCACTAATTTATTACTAGTAGGTAATTGTGTTTATACTGTACTAGCCATTTCACCGCAGCTTGGCAAACAAACAAACAAACAAAACAACAAAGTTTACATATTTACAGGGAATTAATTTTGTAAAAATTAAAAAAAACCCGAACGAAATAAAACGGCTGAACCGATTTTGATCCAACTAAGCTAAGAACACTCCCGACAAATACACCTATCAAACAAAAACAAAAAACGATTTCGGTTCATCCGTTCGGGAGCCACGTTGGGACATACAGACACACACACACACACACACAGACACGTCAAACTTATAACACCCCTTCGTTTTTCGTCGGGGGTTAAAAAATACAAAATAATAGTGAAGATAAATAAAAAAACATAAAAAAGATAAATATTTTATACATAGTGTAATACAAATTAACAATCTTTTTTTTAAGGAGAATTAGCCTTTTTGAAATACAATCCTTTCCCTCATTGTCTCGCAAGTCGCAAAGGCCTCGAAATGAAAAATAATATAATTAATTTTTATTGAATGGGTTATCCTCTTTTTTAACCCCCGACGAAAAACGAAGGGGTATTATAAGTTTGACGTGTCTGTGTGTGTGTGTGTCTGTCTGTCCCATCGTAGCTCCCAAACGGATGAACCGAAATCGTTTTTTTTTGTTTGAAAGGTGTATTTTTCGGGAGTGTTCTTAGCTTTGTTTGATCAAAATCGGTTCAGCCGTTCAGCGTTGGGTTTATTTTTTTATTTTTACAAAATTAATTACTAACTCAACTATAATCTGGACCTCTTCAAGGCTAGAGTGAATAGGTGCCTTCTAGACCTTTGTGCTCCATCTTCGGCCGCATCGTCACTTACCAACAGGTGAGATCGTGCACAAACAAAGGTCTATAAATGTTTAAAAAAAAAAAAAAAACTTGTTGAAAATAGGGTCAACTGCGGATTTCCTCAATGAAGAATTGTTACTTCGTCGGCTTTATTTCTCAAACTCAAGACATCACAATAATGGAAATGGAGCGCGACGAATTATTCCCATTTGTCACACTGATCTGTCCCCCCTAAGGTGACAGTTAGAACAAAAAAGTTGGATCTGTCCCCCTGTTGCGTGATTGGGTGATGGCTGGTACATTTGCGTGTAATTTTTATTTTTAGTTTAGGTTATTGTATGGAACCCTTCGTGCTAGAGTCCGACTAGCACTTGGCAGTTTTTTTTTATTTTTTATGATACGAATTGGCAAACTAGCATACGGCCTGAAGCCCGATTCTCTTAATTATTTTATAACCACACTGCAAGTTGACCGAAACGAGATTGTATTGTAAATTGACTGAGAAATTGGTATTCTGCTCCCTCACAATAACAAGATAATCTACTTTCGGTTCTTGCGACCATATATTAGAGTAGGATAGTGCTATATAATAATTGTAAAGAGTGAAAGAGAGAATTCTCAGAACTTTGAAACATTCAAGTTACAGTCACATTTCGATATAATCACATTCCGTGTTGTATTGTCAGGTGAGCAGAATACCATTTTTGACGTTTGTGACATCGACACTCGATCGTAACATGATCCGAACTTTAATTTGACTATTTTTTATTACGAGAATTGGCTTTCTGATGTGAAGTGGTCACCGTCGCTTATAGACACCGGCAACACCGGGGGTAATTGTCGATGCGCTGCCTACCCTGAAGGAATTTATGACCATTTTTCATGAAATAAAACATGTCGTACGTAACCAAGCGTTAAAACCTCAGATGGAAGCTCATTCCATAGTTTGTAGGCACAGAATAAATAATAGTACTTTATGGGGAAGAAATGATCTCGAGAAACGACTCGTTCGAGAAACCCAGGGTTCTATGATGTGCGGATGAGCTTTGTCACGGTGCCGGGAAGAGCGATGGTAAAATCTCGATGCGAGGATGAGATCGGAAAGCTCGTCAGAACATTCCCCGTTGTAGAGGCGGTAGAACACGCAAAGAGATCCGATAGCTCTGCGTTGGCTAAGCGGTTCTAGAGTATCGGAGAGCTTGGGGTCACCGATGATGCTAATGGCTCTTCTCTGTAAGGAGTCAAAACGAAGCAGCTGGTACTTGGTTGCCCCGTGCCATAGATGGGAACAGTTTCTACGTGCGGCCTTACTTGTGCTTTGTAAAGCAATAGCCATTGATGCGGCGTAAAATAAAGTTTCTATGTGCATTATATTATGGGGGAGGCCTATGCCCAGCCGTGGACTTCAGTTGATGATCTATCAATAAAAGCTGAAAGTAACTAAATCTTTAGAAATAAAAGCGGCCAAGTGCGAGTCGGACTCGCCCATGAAGGGTTCCGTAGCAGCAAGTAACATAACATAAAAGTTCTTGGATGGTTTACAACTTATGATATATTAAAAAAAAATACGTACTAGATCTCTTTCAAAACAATTTTCGTTGGAAGTTTACATGGTAATGTACACCATATTTTTTTTTTTAGTTTTATCATTCTCTCTCTCGCAAACTATTCAGTTTAGAAAAAAATGATATTAGAAACCTCAATATCATTTTTGAAGACCTATCCATTGATACCCCACACAGGTTTGATGAAAAAAAAATGTGTTTCAGTTTTAAGTATGGGGAACCCCAAAAACTTATTGTTTTTTTCTATTTTTGTGTGAAAATTAGTTTCGGAAAAAAGTGGCTGTGACATACACGGACAGACAGACATACATGACGAATCCATAAGGGTTCCGTATTTTTTTTTTCGGAACCCTGAAAAACGACTTCATAGCTAGGAGTTTATACCCAATACAACATAAATACATACATAGACACACGCCTTTTTCCCCGAAAGAGTAAGCAGAGCCTCTCATGTGCCTCTTTTCACTGTGGGTTGCACCATCGTGGGAAATACACGTGACAAGTGGTGAGCTCATCGCCGCCATTGCTTCCCACGACTGACTCTGCTAATGCTTTCTTCCAGTATAATACATTCCTGAAATAAGCTAGCAGTCAGGAACTACAAGCTAACTACAAGTCCGGGTATAAGACTTAATAAAATTAGTGTGCTGATGAAAATGAGCCTAAACACGGCCAGTCTACTATTATCCATCGAGGAGTTCCGCTGTCCACGTTCCGTCTCCATCATCAGATCAGCTCGCTTTCACCATAGTATTGTACTGTCATCGGAACTAGATAGGTACGAGTATGCCAAATTTCAGCTCAATCGGATATCGCAGGAGACACCATTGTTGCCACCCATGAAATATAGTAGTAGTAGAGCTTTTTTGTGTAAGAGTTCGTCCGGGGAAGTACTACCACCATACCTATTTCTGCCGCAAAGCAGTAGTCCTCGCATTGCTGTGTTCCGGTTTGAAGGGTAAGGGTGCCGGTGAAATTACAGGCACATGAGACGTTTCACCTTTATGTCTCAGGGTGGCGGGCGCAGTGCTATGCCACATAGGGCGCGTCCTAGGTGGACGTGACCTATGAGGTAATGCACTGTTCATAGGCAGAGGTTACCGCTTAACATCAGGTGGGCCATCAGCATGTTCCGTCATTCTAGTAGTATAAAAAAAAAAAACATTCTGAATGCAAATGCTTGACTTGTTGCTGAAAATACCGAAATTGATATATGTGTGCCTATAATATTTGAGGAGTTCCCTCAATCTTCATGGATTCCATCATCAGAAAAACATTTTAATGAAAATGGCACCAATCTGGAAGTATATCATGTAATTTTTTTTCCTAATCGTTACGTAAATGGTATGAGGTAACAAACATAATAAAAAACTCTGGAATTGATAACCTCCTCCATTTTTTGAGGTCGGTTAAGAATCGAGTACCTACTTTTTGATTTGAAATAAGGACACACCACAACACTCACTTCACAAACATAATATTGGCTGAAGCAGAATCAGTGTATTTTGTAGATCATTACAAAAACATTTATAAAAAAAAATAGTCTGGTATCGAACCCAGTACTGTGGTTTTAGTGTCGAGAGATCTAGTCACTGGTTACAAAAAAAAAAGTAAAAAAAAAAAATACAAAAAATAAAGGCAGTATAGAATCGAACGCAGTAACGTGGGTTCAGAAGTTCTGAGTCGACAGTCCAAGCCGCTAATCCAACTATTTTGAAATTCGCGCGCCGAAATTAGCTTATAGTTCTAATACAATAATATCCTTGACTGTGTGCGTGAGTAGGCTTTCATATTGCTCGGAATTTGCTCGGCACAAGTATGTTAAAACTAGAGACTAAAATAACCTGAAATATAGCTAGGTACATAGCAAATGAACCACCATTTGCGTGAACGTTAGTGTTATGACATAATATGCACATTTTAATTCATAAATACATAAAATACTTCAAAATTTGGCAACAGCGCCATCTATTGACGTTGTCGTGCCTAGCTGACCACGAGGAACAACCTTAAGTGACATTAGCCGCTAATGCTAATAGGTAATAGAGTATTTATATACATATATATTGATGGTAGTTGCTAAACACTATAATCTGAATAATCGAATAACCAACTGCAAATTGTAATGCCTAATTATATCCTATTTAAAACATTGAAAAACAACCAACTTTTAAGTTTTAAATTATTGCCACCGACACAAGTATTATTAAATATACACTATACCTACGCAGCCTCAAAAAATATGGACAAAAAAAGGGAAACAGGTGCTCCGAGGTACCACCTGCCGGCAGATGTGCAAGACACTTTACTGATCCCATACCATTCGGCGTAAGTATCCGATAACCGCTGTTCAGACTTCTTAGTGCTGATAAAAAAAACTGAGCCCTGATATTACAGTTTTTGTGCACAGATGGCTTGTTAGTGCGGCGTCATTGTTTCAATGTACTCGTAATGGACAGATTTGCCATAATCACCACCCTTGGCACGCGGATTGATGATCGATGTGGTGGTAATTCCTTTAGTCGGCTTTCAACACATACACGGCAAAACGGAGGGGTATCTTAGGACACACCACGGCAGTCTTCGTGTCATACGGTAACAATTAATGTTATATATATCTACTTGAATATTAGTTGTCTATGATTTATTTCGATTACATCTTGTAGTAACATCAAGTTTGTAACATTTACTGTTACTGAGTGAGCAGGTCACGCAACGACCCCGAAATATTAAAATAATTATAGTCTAATTTTAAATAATAAACTTTTTTTTTTCTTATTGCTCCTCTTGGAATTGCGCGTATTGTTGATCGAATCTATTTGAATACCTAGCAGACTAGCTAGCGGTCATCTGTCGTTCTGAAAACTTTGGTAAAGTTCGGCTTAGAGCTTTCTCTAAATTGGCACAAATTGTGAAATGATTGTAACTTTGTAAACAACAAAAGGTCTGTTGTAAATCGAGTAGGGTTCGTATCTGAAATAAATTGCTTGAAGGCACACGACTCGGTGGCAAATCATGGTAAAAGAGCCAGATGGTAGCGAGCACCTGTCTGCATCCGCGCCGGCTGCAGTGAACACGTGTTCAAGCCGTGATGCAGCATCGCTCATCCCTTTTAAACATTCTTATTTTTTGCCCTTATTCATCAATATTATGTTATTTCAGAATCCAGTGTTTTAGCTTGAAAGCAGAATATAGTAGTAGTAGAAGAGCTTTTTTGTGAAAGAGTTCGTCCGGGGAAGTACTACCACCATACCTATTACTTTAGCAAAGCAGTAGTGCTCGCATTGCTGTGTTCCGGTTTGAAGGGTAAGGGTGCCGGTGAATTTACAGGCACATGAGACTTTTCATCTATGTCTCAGGGTGGCGGGCGCAGTGCAATGCCACATAGGGTGCGTCCTAGGTGGACGTGACCTATGAGGTAATGCACTGTTCATAGGCAGAGGTTATGTGGGCCTCTTGCTAGTTCCGTCATCCAAGTAGTATAAAAAAAAAATGAAAGGTTCGAAATACTAATCACATGTTAGAGGCGTATGAGTTCGTTATTGCAATTAACAATAACGAATAAAATAATTTAAATTTAAATAATTATTCTTGAATTTATGATCTAGGATTTTTAAATATAATTTATATAAGATGCTGTCTATCTGCTTGAATACTTATTGGAAGATATGAAAATAGGGTCGAGGGGGGTTAGGAGTCGACGCGATTAACCGGAGACGGGGATGAATTTATGAACGTTTCCTGATGGAGGGTTCCATAGTTGCCCGTCACAATATGCGGACTTAGAAAGGGGCTTTCCTATTTTACCCAAGTAACAACACTATCTAAGAATGTTCAATGGAATTAGTAAGGTTTTTACTTCTCCAATTACTTTTCATAAGTTGTTCAACGTTACACGTTAACTTGTAAAGCCTTCTTAACTGTGATAGCTTTTCTTTTTACTTTGTACCGTGTACATATATACCGTATTTTTAACATTGTTTTACTGAGAGACTGTTGTTTCTGTGTCAACCTTGTGTCAACATCAAGATTTGCGCAGTTTTTTTAATAATTGCAATTGTTCACTGCAACAATATGTGGAGAGCCTATATCATAACTAACCATATATTATATACCATAATTATCATAACTCATATATCATAACTACCTACCAAATCACCCACCATACCTATTTCTGATATTTCTGGTAGTGCTCGCATTGCTGGCAGCATCCGTATTGATCCCAGAAATTCATACCACAAGCTAAAAGTAATGATTTGCTGTGTTACGGTTTGAAGGGTATGGGTACCGGTAAAATTACAAGCACATGAAACTTTCATCTTTATGTCTCAGAGTGGCGGGCGCACAGCAATGCCTCGTAGGGCGCGTCCTAGGATGACATGACCTATGAGGTTATGCATTGTTATAGGCAAACGTTACCGCTAAGCATCAGGTGGGCGGCAATACGCTGGTTATGTAATTAAATGAAACAAAAGTAATGATGATTTGCTGTTTCTTACCGCGGTGAGGACTGTGAGCTCTCCCAGCCACTCGTTGAGCAGAGCCTCCGGGTCATCGGAAGCGGCGCCCGCACGGGACTCCTCAACCAGCGCCATCTGAAGATCAAACATTAAATAATCAGACATGCCAAATAATCTACTTATAGTCTTTTTTATAACCCGGTTCAATTCAGTTCTATGGAAAACATACAAATGTTTTTTTTTAACTATTATAGTTCTTTGTTTGACCACGATCTCACCTGTTGGTAAGTGACGATGTGGCCGAAGATGGAGCACAAAGGTCTAGAAGGCACCTATTCACTCTAGCCTTGAAGATACCCAGATTATAGTTTTCAGGAAAGACAGACGACGGTAGTGTATTCCACTCCTTAGCAGTTCGCATTATTAAGGTAGAGCTGAACGGAAATGCAGTTTTTAATATAGATAATGTATGTTTCAAGTGCCGTGGTGTGTCCGGCTAAGAATATATCCCTTCCTCTCCTCCGTGAATGTCGTAAACACCGACTAAGGTGTTACACCATGGACAGGAGCATCCACCTGAGCACTCAACGCCAATACTGCGATCACCAATCCGCATGGATCGAACAGGACAAAGGATCGAACAGGAACTACTCCATGCCAAGCGTGGTGATTGTTAAATCCCCCATTGGATTATATGGGGGGATGTATTATATATGGGTGGATGTATTATACGAGATCTCCGCCGTCCAACCTTAGAAGTGTAACGGCTAATAATGATGATGTTTAATGTTTCAACGTAAAATACAATCCATGCATAACAGAGGTAGGTAAAACAACATGGACCATTTACACTCTAAATAAATCACCATCCTTTTTTTTAGCTTTAAAATTGGTGCTACTTTTGGTATACATACCTACGAGGAGGGATCAAAAAGTAGTGAGAATGAGATATAATATAATGACTATTGATAACTTAATAATTTATTTTTCTACATAGTCTCAGAGTCTCTCTACACACCGACTCCAGGGTTTTTCCGAGGCTTCGATCCCTTTAACAAAAAAAAAAAAGTCTTGGTCCTGCAAAAAGCACTCCACGGCATCCATCACCTCGTTATCGTCTTCGTACCTGTTTCCCCTTAAGTATTCTTTCAATATGGGAAACAGATAAAAATCGCTAGGCGCCAGATCTGGTGAATAAGGGGGGTGGTCAACCAATTCGAAGCCAGCTTGCTGAATGGCAGCCATCGCAACTGCATACCTGTGCGCGGGTGCGTTGTCGTGATGAAACAGCACGCCCCTTCGAAGTTTCCCTCTCCTTTTCTCTTTGATGGCATTCAACTTGGGAATTAAAGCTGCATAATATTGGCGTGTAATAGTGGTTCCACGCTCCAGGTAATCAATCAACAATATCCCTTCCGAGTCCCAAAATATTGAGGCCATAACCTTGCCAGCCGATGCCACGGCACGAAACTTCTTCTGGGTCGGTGATGCTGGCCGTTTCCATTGCAAAGATTGCTGTTTTGTCTCGGGATCATGTTTCGTCCATTGTTACGAAACGAGACAAAAAGTTTTCAGAATCTTGTTGAAACTTGTCCAACAATATCTTCGAAATGTCAAGTCGATTTTGTTTCTGACTGTCGGTTAACATTCTTTCGAGAACACGTTCCGACACGAAGCAAACAAATGACTACATTCAGAAAAAAACAAAAGAGAATCGTTTTTTTTTAAATTCATTTTGCAAATATGTATCTGAGCTATGCCTGCCAGTATTAATTTTTTTTCTTACCAAGGAGTATGTCGTTCTCACTACTTTTTGATCCCTCCTCGTATATCTACTAATATGCGCAATATGATATACATAATTGATATTGAGTTAGACAACACCAACGAACATTATTTTATGTCGTCGAAATCTTTCCACTAATAATAATTGACTTCAGTATTCAAACTCAAATTCAAACTTGTGGGGATGAAGGATTATTAGTATAAAACATAAAATATGAAAATTATGATGAGTATTATTGTGTCTATATCAACTCAGGTAACTAATCCCCCTTTGTAAATGGTATTCGGGTTAGAGAATGATGCGTCCCTCCGTCCCACTACTTCTGGGTACTGCATAGTATTATTTTGTACTGCTTAGTCAATTATTATTAAAGGACCGATCGATGAAATTAAATAATGTTGATGGATTTGTGTTTTTGAAAAATATATATACTAGTACGCATATCTCGTAGACAGATAACAATAACACCTTTGATTACATATAAAATTAAAGCCGTAATATAAGTATGGTGAAACATTATCGAGCGTAGTAATTTATATAAGATAAAATCACAGATGTGAAAAAATTAAAACATGTTTTTTTTGACTTTCACATTGAGTCGTCTAATGTGATTTTCAATCCACACAATTAGCAGTTGTTGACAGCTGTGCACAAATTATTCTACACGTGTGCGTTTTTTTGTATCACTCCATTCCATTACATTAATTCATACAGTTTAGTCTAATGGGACACTCTCACGGTACAAGTAATTTTAGCATTTGTTTCAATAACAATTATTACATAAATAATATAACATAAATAAATAAAAATAATGGACAGTTCCCACAACATTATCTAGCCCCAAGCTAAGCAGGGCTTGTGTTATGGGTACTAGCTAACTGATATAATTATAATAAATAGTATAAATATTTGTTTCGAGGCGGGAAACGAACCTCCTGCGTCGCAGGCGAACCTTCGCGACACAGAGGTCGAGGAGAGGGGATTTTTGTTCAAAGTTTAAATATCTGCTTAGCTAACAGGTAGTTTACGGTTCTTTTTATGGTAACAAGATAAACAGATAAGCAGAAATTTTAGTAGGTACTTATAGAACAACTAAAAGGAATAATATAAAGCATGCATAAAAAATAAGCAAAACGGAACTTATATTCAAACAACACCGACAATACGCATTCCTTTATGAAAAATGACGTACGTTACCTTGGAAATGTTTATTGTTTATTTGTTGTTCATCCGAGTTATTGATGCAGCAGATAGGAACAATCCTAAACATCTCACGACATTAATTAATTAAACTTGCAAAAAACACCGGACGTGTTATTCCCGTTTTCGGAATTGGTCTAAATCAAAGGCATTATTATGAAAGCATGAAACTTGAAGAGATTGAGGCGAACTGAATACCTTCCCGCACGCTAGTTGGTCATATCGCAAGGCCCTTTTCGAGGCTACTCTTACTACTAGGTATATCCCGAGCTGGGCACTGCCTTGTGCCAAGAAAGAGCTCTAGCGTCTCGACGAAGAAAGGAAGAATTAACTAGGCTAGTAATAATATATAGGTACGTATATGGGTTTAAATAACAAAATCCAAATTATACAGGGCAATAGTTACTTACCTGAAGGTAGATTTATGTTGTAATATTGTGTTTGACTTCAGATTTATCGTTGGTGTCTGTAATCTCGTTTGTTAATTAATCATGGACGTAAAAATTTTTGCTATGTTAGCTATTATTTTCAGTATAGTATATATAAAAGTGCTGTGTCAAAGTATTTATTAGGTTTTATCTATGGTGCTGTGTGGCTATTGATAATTAAAAATAACGCTGTGATCGTGATTCCAACAAAACTTAGGTAAGTAATCTAATTACCTCCGGCCGGTTTCCTGTTGATGGACGCTGAGTCCTATAGACCTTTTTACCCGATTATGGCAAAGCCAAAACGAAGGGTTACGTTTTTAGCAATCTATGTGTGTTTGTATTTACGTATGTTCCACCGTAGCGCCTAAACTACTATCCTCATCTGATTTTCATGAAAGAGGTGTCAATCGTAGAGAATTTTAATCAAAGGGTCCGGGTGACATAGGCTACATTATGGCTTCTGAGGAGTGCTCCAAACAGTTTCGCCAATGTCAAGTGATATAATTATACCCTTTTTGTATAGTAAAGTCGTCAAGAGTCTCCGTCAACTCGTCATAATTCAGTTTAAAAGGGGGCAGAAAATCCGAGTTTTTATTTAAACGAACAAAATCAATATGACATCCAAAAAGTGGGGTCCCTGTAATTTAGTTTTTGCTAGTGTTTTTAAAGTGACCATGTTATTGATCTGTAAATTACTGTAGGTACAGTTAATTTAGTCAGGTAGGTACCACCAAGATCGTAACAGTAGGTAATTATCTGATTACAACACGTTTCCTGCCCCAAACTTCCCGTTACCACAAATAAAGTACCATGAATACCCGGTAGGTATGTACGTACCTATTTTGGTTTTTGCAATCGCAACGTTTGGACCGTTACCTACGGCCCAGCCCGACAAAACACCATTTATATGGCACTTTTACATAAAAACCAGGGTGCCGTCGGTTTACCCGCGCTTACCAGTACCTACTTGCACGTTTCTACTCCGTGTGACTTTGTGCTGGTAAGCGCCGATGATTTTCTGGTGTAGTGACCTGAGGGACAGGTTTGTAATTTGGAACCACCTGGAATAACGAAAACCGAATTGCGGATCGAAATGTCGTTTTTGTATGAAGAAATTGATAAGTGCCCCTAGCGGACTTGTTGAGAAACTCATTAAAACCATACATAAAAACAAATATCGACTCGAAATTCGATAGTCGGGATACCGAATGCAAAACATAGACAAACCTGTACAGGCCTTCGACACAACACGTAAATGCGGCGCCGTATTTAGCCGCAGGTTGAGCGTACAAACCCTTACCAGCGTAACTCCGGCCACCATTGTGCTGCTTATTCGTTTAGGTCGGAAGTTTGCCCGCGATTATCGTGCCCTATTGTGTTACAATCGTAAACCAAGGCCTAAGAAATCAAATAGCAGTTATGAAAGTGTGTGCAAGCAAAGTTGTTGCATTATAATCCTAAACCGTTCTACAGGTCTAAACTTACAAATAACAGTGATGGGCATTGATAAACTATTATTTCTTGGATATATGACTCCCCTAATTTCTTCCAGTCGGCTCTGTTCCTAGTATCACAATTACAACTCCACTGGATGGCGGCCAGCTACGTTTTTAATGTAATCGGTCCAGCGTTCGGTCTGCCTGGTCTTCAGCCTCCTACCCGAGGTCCGTAAATTTCCAATGCGTTGTTTTCCGATAGGTACCCTTTTTGTATAGTTCATTAACATATATATATAAAACTAATAATAGACTGAAAAGTTGAGAGTTTTACTACTAGTTATTTGCAGTCGCTCAGGCACGTCGGTTGGCCCTTTGAAGTTAACGTTTTTGCTACCATAACCCTATAACCGGGAAGGAAAGTTAGATTGATGTAATATTTACGTAATAATAGTACGTACGTACCACAACAATATCACATACAATAGATCGCGTCGTGACTGGCTAAATCCAGATTAACAATAGAAAATTTGTCTCTTGAATGGCCTGTCCAAAAAAGAACTTACAAGCTCGACATAAACGTCTCCCACCTTTCATACCCCTCCAACGTTTCAACATAACTTTTGTTTCATTCAAATAATTATGTAAACAGGCATTACATATTGACTCCAACCACAACACAACTGCAAATTTGTTCTAGCTCAGATGCAAATTGTTTATAATAGCAGACAAATAATGCATCAGACAAACATTTACAGCTTTCTCCTAAAATATATAGTCCCATTAAACTTAGGGGAAAGTGTAGCGCGTTGTTGAGATAAATTAACTGCTGCGGCCATCAATATACATGCGGGTTCATATACCTACGCGCTCGGCAACGGCGGCGCGGCAACCGGCGGCGGCGCGCGCGGCTGGCTATAGGATATTGTGTCCATGTGAGGTATTTTAAATGCATTGTACTGTACGTCTAAGTACCGCAACAAAGAAGGCAAAGCCAAGAAATGTCCCTAATATCGAATGCTTCATCTTTGCTGCACCAAGGCGCCCCACTGGTAAAGCACAGTTGACTTTTACTTTTTAACGTCCAGTTTGACCCACGAGTGGTACAAGTATGGATGTATATCGATAATACATTAAAATACATTTTGTCAAATTTTAAAGATATATTTAATGTAAGCAATTTGTTTGTAGACTTGCTGCCTAGAGCTGGCGCGAGCAAACACTAGGATATTTTGTGCTAAGGGGGTCGTCCCAAAAACAACCATTATTGAATAAATTGTGTTCCAGAAGCCCAATTCTAGTAATAATAAATAGTCAAATCGTAAAAAGATTATATTGTTGTTAAGAGGTATTAGAATACCAATTTTTCAGTCAACTCACAATACATCGATTTTTGAACTTGCAACTTGTTTTTCCCACGTGCAAGATGGAGCCTGATCCGATACTCCGTAACCTCTAATTCCCAGCCATAGTCCAAGCCTAAGCTATCATTTTAGTTACAATTTCAGACCAATTATCACTTGTAATTATAGTACGGCCATTAGATTGAAAGTAAGCAGACCTGTATATCTTAACCGTGCACACTTTGTATTTCAGGTATTGGATTAGAAAGTTTTGCACAGAGTATAAACTACCTAACTATTCACAATCTGTTCCATCTCTATATAGGTAGAGTAGCTTATATAACTACGCATACTATCGTAATTCACATCGATCACAAGTCAGATATATTGTATTATTTAATGAGATGTCGTTTGATATCTTGTGTGCCGCCCAGTAATGAATCAATACTGTGAGATGGTGTCAGTGGTAGCGTGTATCCAAAGTCCGTGATGGTCCAACAGCAGCAGCAACAGGTGCTGAATAGTACACATACATTGCACTGGGCCTCAATAGCGCTAATTTTGGCCCATAATAAAATAACGGTACAGGGGTGTTTGAGCTATGTGGTCCATCTTAGTAGTTTCACATAGGTGTGGGTTAACACTTTAGAACTTTACCAGCGATAACATTCCAGCCATTCTAGAACCGAATGGTCTGCTACGTGACGATGTTATGCGGCTGACAACATAACTCTTGTTCCGTGGGAGAAGGGTGTATAGGCCTTTGGTGTGGGACGCTACATGCGTTGATACCCTTGCGCCATCTCATCTGTCCAGGACATCAGTTAGGGCCGGTGCGGCGGCAGATTCCGCTGAGGACCTCAAAAGACGCAAATATGCAAGTCTCGTCAGGGCTTACTTATTTGAGCCTTTCGGGGTCGAAACTCTGGGTCCGTGGAAAACCGGGGCCCTTCGCGTTTTCAAAATTCTTTCAGGGCATCTGGTCGAAGCGACGCGTGACCCGAGAGCTGCCACTTATCTGGCTCATCGCATTAGTATTGCCATTCAGCGTGGCAGTGCAGCCAGCATCTTAGGGACGCTTCCGTCTGGTAGTGATTTGGATCAGTTGAGCTACCTTTAGATCGCAAGCAGCGGTCTTCAGGTAGAACAACTGTTTCATATGTATTTTGAACATACCTTGTATTAGTTGTATTATTCTTTCTGTAAATAAATGTATTTATTATACTTTAGAAAACAAATAACCAATAGTTAAGATCTTAGCGCTTTTGTCTGTAATTGATCTGGATCAGATAACCAATAGTTAAAATCTTAGCGCTTCCATCTGTGATTGATTTGAATCAGATAACTAATAGTTAACATCTTAGCGCTTCTGTTTGTAAATGATTTGGATCAGTTGAGCTATCTTTAGATCGTTTGCAACTGTCTTTAGATAGCTCAACTGTTGAATTTACAAGCTTTTATTCAACTTGCAATGTATGTATGTATGTTTGGGTTAAATCTTGCAAGCTTAATTAGAACCACTTCTTTACATCAGATTGAGCTGATTGTAGCTGTTATGCATACTTATCAAGTTCTGATGACAATAAAATATTATGATGCCAGCGAGCTGATCTGATGATGGAGAACGGAACTCCTCGATGGATAATAGTAGACTGACCATGTTTTTACTGCCGTGCAACATAAGAATACCCGAACACCTGGAGTTCGTTAGTATGTAGAGCTTTTTTGTGAAAGAGTTCGACTGGGGAAGTACTAACACTATTCCTATTTCTTCCGCAAAGCGGTAGAGCTCACATTGCTGTGTTCCGGTTTGAAGGGTATGGGTGGCGGTGAAATTACAGGCACAAGAGACTTTTCATCTTTATATCTCAGGATGGCCGGCGCAGTACAATGCCACATAGAGTGCGTCGTAGGTGGGCGTGACCTATGAGGCAATGCATTGTTAAAGGCAGAGGTTACCGCTTAACATGAGGTGGATCATCTGCTTGTTCCGTTAAAAACACAGTTAAAAAAATAATAATAAGGTAGGTTATGACGCAAAATTCATATTCATATGGTAGGATAATTTTGATAAGCTCACGATTCTGCTTAATAATGTCATCATCATCAACATCATCATCATCATCATCAACATCAACATCATTATCATCATCATCATCATTATAAGTCTGATGTTCATGCTGATGATTATTACACCCTGTAAAAGCTTAAATATACAATATTCACAAAAAAAACTTATTATTTTGAATATTGTAATGACCAGCTTAAAATCATATCCACGATTTAATCAACTAATAATCATATCTATATATGGAATTTTGCGGCATACCCCATCTTAACATAATAACTCCAGGTGTTCGGATATTCGTATATGGCACGGCAGTAAAAATAGCTATGGTTTCGCCCGTAAAGTGATGTGAATGTAAACACGAGGCGTGTGCGCATGCGCATGCCTCTCAACGCAACACAGGGCAACCATGTGCCTTTCAAATTGTTCCTGATTATATTATCCGCTCTCAAGTCGTTCTCAGAACGTCTTGGCGAAGTTCTGGTGAATACTTAGGAGAATATCAACTAAAGAATTGCTTATTGATATCTATGTATCTACATTTAAACAATAGTGCGCTGTTTGTTGTGTTTGTGGTTAAAGAATTGTATTAATCACTAGTGGAATGCCCGCGATTTCGTCCGCGTGTACTTTTCCATACAAACTTAAACACCCCGCTGCACCCACTTAGGAGTTGCATTTCTGGAATTCCTTTCTTAGTGCACCCCTAGACCATAAAAAGAACGTACCCTCCAAATTTCAGGTCTCTAGGACTTATGGTTTAGGCAGTGCGTTGATAGTCAGTCAGTCAGTCAGTCAGTCACGCAACGATTTTATATATATTGATGATAAAAAACATGGTTCGCTTATAATGAGGATAAAAACTAGGATCATAGCTTTGCAGAAGGGTTTAAATATGCTTTTTATTGAAAAATATGTTTTCAAAGCATGTTTTTTTTAATAATGATCGGAATCGTGAGCTGATCAAAATGAGCTCAAACACTGCCAGGCTAATATTAACCACCGTGGAGTTCCGTTGTCCACCTTTAGATCACCTCACTGTTAATATAATATTGTATTGTCATCGGAACTTGACTGGTTTGCCAAATTTCAGTTCAATCGAACACCGGGTAGTGTGTCAAATATAACAGTAATTTGATTACACTGGGACAGGTGAAACTAAATAATTGCAAGGTGTTATTCAACCGGTTTTTCAAACGTATCGCAGTCACCAGTCTCGCACAATGTTCTTCATTTCTGTACTCTCCGGCACTCTCCGGCTAGTTGGTTTGACCGTTTGACGCATTGCGTGAGGTGGCCGACAGAAGGCCGACAGTAACTTTATTTTTTATTTTTTATACTAATTAGAATGACGGAACAAGCAGATGGCCCACCTGATGATAAACGGTATCCTCTGCCTATGAACAGTGCATTATCACATAGGTCATGTCCACCTAGGTCGCGCCCTATGCAGCAATGCACTGCACCCGCCACCCTGAGACATAAAAATGAAAAGTCTCATGTACCTGTAATTTCACCGGCACCCATACCCTTCAAACCGGAACACATCACTGCGAGCACTACTGCTTTGCTGCAGAAATAGGTATGGTGGTAGTACTTCCCCGGACGAACTCTTTCACAAAAAAACTCTACTACTACTGGATGGGGTGAGCCGAAGAGCGGGCTCAGTGACGCTCCATGAGAGCCGACCTACGTCGCCGCGCAGTAGACTGTAATAGGTTTACGATGATGATGACGATGACTCAGGTGGATGCTGCTGCCCATTCCTGGTTTAATTCTTTAGTTGGCTTTCACAACAACCACGGGTCCCAGGAGTCTGTTCTTAGGCCAGACACCACATAATCATCATAATATAAAAACTTAATTATATGAATTTCCATCCAGTAAAAACATCCATGTTTACATTTATAATGAAGTTAAGAGGAGCATTGAAATATCTTTCGTTTGAATACCAAACAGGTGTAGTTTATAAACTTAAATCTGGTGGGAGTGGAAATAATACGACACAATTGGTTGTTTTTACTGCAAATGCAGTTCTCACTTTCAAGGTTGCTCACAGAGTAATACCTTCCTGTTGGGTTATCGATTCAATTGGTATTTTGTTCAATACTCGTAACAAGATTAAAAACATGAGGGAGCAATACTTTATTTTCAGAATGAATAATTCAACTATATAGGTACAAATTAAATAGTTGAGCCGTATAAAGACGCGTGACCCGAGAGCTGGATTTTAGCTGGCTCAACACATTGGAGTTGCCTTTTAGCAATGCAGCCAGCATCTTATTATGGCCGCTTCCTTACTGATTTGGACTCTCATTACATCATTTGCAGAAATAGGTTAGATGACACGACTAGTTTTGAAATGCATCCTTTATTTATTTCTTACAAGAAAAAAATTATTCTTGTCCATTTTTACAAGCTTTTATTAAGTTTCACCGGCCCGGTGTTAGCAATCAAATTTTTAAAGTTAAATTTGAACCACTTTCCGATTTTCGATTGAGCTGAAATGTGGCATACCTATTAAGTTAAAAACAATAGAATAACAACAACAATACAATATTATGGTGACGGCGAGCTGATCTGACGATGGAGACGGAAGGCCGATAATGGCACTCCTCGGTGGATAATAGACTGACAGTGTTTGGCTCATGTTGATCAGCCACACTGTTCCGATCACTAGTTTAATAAAAGCTTGTTTTGAGAAAGATATTTTGAATAAAAAACTTGTTACTCTTGGCACACCAATCCAAGAGTTGAGTAAGTATAATTATTACCTCCACGAATAACTACGTAAGTAAAACTTGATTCTAAATAAAAGAGGTGGGCAACCGCTGACCCAGGTCAAAAATAAATGAACCACCCTTCATGGAAGTAATTAGTACGGATCTAAATGTTGTTTATTGTCCAATTTTTCTAAAGAACTTGTATATATTTAGAAGCTGGGAAGCAAAATTTGTAATTCAAAATAGTTAGATAAAACAACTCATTGCATTTGCATGAAACAAAACGCAACAAGTTTCATTACTTTCCTACAACTTCAAAGCAAAAAAATAAATTAGCTTTTTAATTATCTAACATATATTATCAACAACCAAAAGTATCTCAACTGTACGTTACGTTAGTCAAAAATGTTGGGTCAAACAATGTATGGGGAGTTGCCCATGTTCTTTGGCCAAATGCAGGTCAGGCACGCGCACTGGGGTTAGGGTTTCGTTTTCATAAACAAAATAAAAGCCCTGGCTGCCGCGAAGCACCTTTTGAGCTAGTACCCTAATTCTACTAGTATCTAATTACGTTTTTTTTAAATTATTTGCCAATAGCAAATAATTAAATTTTTGCAGCGTCTCTTAAAAAATCAGATGAATGCAGTCCTCTACGGAAATATCTTGTACTATAAACATGGTCACCTACACAAACACAATATCACCTATTTTTTTTCTTTTTTTATATTTGGCGTCGTGTGCTTGGCATTTTCAAGTATAATGGCAAATTGCAAGTGTTGCATAGATCTTAAGAGCGGTCAACTCGGTAATACTCTCATAAATTTGCATAATTTTTACCTGAAATTTGGCTGTTCATAATGTACTCATAAATTGTAAAAGTAAAGAATAATTTGATCTAGGAACCTCACCCATGTTATGTAGATTCTAAATAACAAATATTTTTATCATAAACTAGTAAAGCTTTATAAAAAACACGTATATCCCAGAACAGTGGAAAGCGATGGCGGCGATGAGCTCACCACTTGTCACGTCTATATATATTCCACCATGGTGCAGCCCACTGTGAAAAGAGGCCCATTGAGTCTCTGCCTACCCTAGTTAAGTAGTTACAGAATTTAGCTGTTGTCAGCGCTTTAATTGGCCAACAATTGTACCTTGCTTGTGGTCGGGTTCATTGGTGTATGTATGCATATTATGTATGGTTATAGCACATACGTGACGACGTATATTTAAACGCGGCAGTGTCGCCACCCTTAATATATGCAGCTTAAATAACACGCATGCACGAAAAGATAGTGATGTTGCAAAAGCAAGGTTAAGTGAAGTAACAATGCTTTTACAAGCTTTTATTTAGTTTCACCTGTTTCACAGAATAAATAATAGTATACCTTCTTCTGTACGGTGTAATCAATTCTTATAATTTTCCCGCTCTCCGGTGTTCGATTGAGACTGTACTATTATTTATTCTGCGATTGAGCTGAAATTTGGAATACAAGTCAAGTTCCAATGACAATATAATATTATGGTGTCAGCGACCTGATCTAAAGATGGAGAAGGTGGATAACGGCACTCCTTGATAGGTAATAGTAGACTGGGAGTGTTTGGGCTCATTTTAATCAGCACACCGATTCTATCACTAATTTCATAAAAGCTTGTTTTGAAAAAGATATGTCAACAAAAAAACTTGTTTAATTGTATATAATACTGTTATAGGAGCTCTATGAAGCAGTTGGCTAATCTCTGTGCCATGTTTCATTTTATTAGTAAACTAGCCTTTCCGGCTACGCACGCGTTTTGTCGGGATAAAAAAACAATACCACCTCCCCCTCTCCAGGACTTTGGCCCGTAATACCCCTAACAGTTACGTTCGCCGCGGATTAAATTTTCAATACAAAACGTATCATTTAAAACACATACGTGTGTGTTTTCCAGCAGCACAGTATTTTATGGTCAGTTTAAACCATTATCGTCCATTGACAGAAATATTGTTTACTAAAAATTGTAGTGAAGACGCGTCAGAATGCTTCATTCGATTCGAAAAAATTCTCGAATGTCTTTTTCCAATGTCTCCACTGCGAGGAAAGTTCTTGTTGTACGGAGATATGAGGTAACAAACAAATAATTTAAAAACACACGAAACCCACCAATTTTTTTTTAATTCGGTGTTAATAGTCACAGATCTTCGATGGAGGCCTGCAATGCTCTAAGTGATGGAGTGATTTCAAATCGAGAGGGTGGAAGCGTTTAGACGCAGTCTGTCCAACACGCAATCCGTCCAATTTTAGAATCATTGTCGCAATCCATCCAGTACGCAATGCGTCCAACACGCAATCCGTCCATTTTTAGAATCATTGTCGCAATCCGTCCAACATGCAATCCGTCCAACATGCAATCCGTCCAACACGGATTCCGTGCAATAACTTACTGCACTCGTATTGATATCATTAGTATGAGGATTTTAGTCACCAATGACTACTAAAAATACGAAATTTTGTAAATCAGTGACTATTGGTAGTTTTGTTGACTATTAGTCACTCGATGACATTCATAAAACGACCCCCTGTGAGCGGAACAATTTTTGGAATGGCATTAGTTTATATTTCCACTATGTTATAATACTCGTACATACCGTGCTACTAATAAACGCGGATCATCCTTTTAATAGTTGCTCCATGTTTTGTCTCTTTCTGTCGAATTTGAAACTGCATGCCAATGCAAAAGACAAAACACTATGTAAGTATTCCACAGAATAAGGTCTAAATTCTTATTCTTTGAAGTATTCCAAGGTAATTCGAATTTTATAATAGCACGGCTAGTAATAAAGATCATCGCATTTCACAATTACAGAACTCAATAGCAACCTACTTTTATGGTTTTGAGACTAATTCTATTGTGAAAATGTTTCCTTACAAATCGCAATGTAAATTAAAGTTTGGTCACGATACGAGCAAAAATTCGATTTGCTCAAAATTGACGGTTCGATTTGCAATGCTTTCAAGGTCGCTTATTTTAAAAATAGTTTTAAAGGTGAGGACCTAAATGTTCGATAGGTGTTCTGCAATCTGTAAAAGTAAGTACTTACCCGATTTCAATTGATACTAATACTCGAGTGGCGACTACAAACGGAAGACGCAGAAGAATAAGGCCCTCGATGGACCAAATACACTAAGTCAAGAGGTCGCAGGAAATCGGTGGATGGCGTTTGCCGCGGCATTCTATGGGGGAAACCTGTAGCCAGTGGTGGATTTCTACAGGCTGATGATGATAATGATCTTTGTTTTGAAGTGACTCCAATTCGTGACGCATGCACCGTATGCACCTCGTTCTGCAACAAGTAACTCGATTGTTATCAAGTAAACGAGATATAGGTAGACAAGATGCCATTTTGAGCGTTGATTAGACTTCAAAGAGTGTATTAAAGTGTCTCACTGTCTGGCATTCCTGTTGGTACTAGTAGTAGTAAATTGCAAGTCTTTGACGTTCAATAAACAACTCATTGTTCTGCCTTTGAACTACATCTGTAACCATCTACGTGACAAACCGAGTAACAATCAGTTAGCGAGTGAGGTCCTTGTCTGCAAATTGTCTGCCAAGAGGCAGCAAGAGGTTGCTCTACTGTGTCGGCAGCGCAATTAATTTGACTACAAAAATCACTGTTTCATTTAGGTACTTCTCCTATTTATACATTCTAGTGATGTCCCAAAATAGTGACAAGCTGGAGACTAAAAAAAGCTAATTATATATTGTGTTACTTAATGAAAATATATAATTTCACTGGCTATTTATCCTAAAGTACGGCTTCATCAACTTGATTCTATGAAAATCTATTTCTTTAGGAATTGTTAATAATTGACCTACAAAAATCACGTCTAAACAAAAGAAAATCGCGGTACATACGGTTCGGGTATAGCCCTAGAGTTTGGAACTAGTTTTTGGGACAACTGCCTGCCTGTATGGCAATATTCAACGGAGGCCTCGTCCAGCAGTGGACATATGAAGCCTGCATGCAGCTGATGATGATGATGATGAGATTACTAGAGAAGAGAGTGATCATTAGAGTTTCATTTGAATTGTCACGAATACCCGCTCCCAAGTAAGTTGGTCTCTGTGTCTGTTCTTGGCCGCATTCACGTTGAAAGCAAATAGTCGACACTGCAATACTATACAGCGTTTACTGTTACGTACCCTTCGGGCCATCTCACCACCTAATTTTCAATCAATGTGGTAATTTGGTGTACCTATTTCCCAACTGACGATTAGTGACTAAAGAACATTATTGTACTCACGTATAATATATACCAGTGGTGAAAATTGTCTCACTTCACCACTATATGGGGACACAGCGATGCACATGTAGACGTATACAGAACCTAGAGTCGTAAAGATGGTCAAAAATACTCAAGTATGCGTTGCAAGCAGCTGTGTCTATATATCTACGCTCATACACAAAGTATAAGAAAACTTGTGCGTAGTAAATGCGTTTTTATTCTAACAATTTAGTATGTGAAACTAATACCGGTATAGCCAGGCTGGCAAGCTGCTAGCAAGCTATAAGTAATATCGAGTAGTTCCTGTTCGATCCCTTGGCTATTATTCTGTGGACTTTGATCGTCCTATTCGATCCCGATTTTAATACTTGTTTTACAACATAAAAATGTATATTTAGGTTTTTGGATATAATCATTTACTTGAGACAGTTGAGGTTTTTCGTGATTTTTGCTTACATTTTGTTTGTGTGCTCTATTCTGTCCCTTTCTCACATACCTGAACTTTATTGAGTTAGATAGTGACATAATTTGAGGTGACGAATCACCTTAACGGTCATTTTGCAGATAATTTTGTCATTTGATGTCATTCGGAAACCGCACCCGTGTTTCATACAAGCGAGCGCTTTTAGCAATTAACGTGCCAAATGAGCGAACATGGAAATTATGTGAGGACTCGAAGCCAACATCGCAAATTCGCAGTCCATTCACGGTCGTAAAGGTAACTAGTGGAATGCCCGTGACTCTTTCCGCGTTGAGGTTTTTCCATACCTGCTGCACTGTGGGTGAATTTGGGAAATTCCTTTCTTAGAAAACACCAAAACCACAAATAAACTAAAAACACCCGATACTCGTTACATAGTAGGTACTGATTACAGTCCACATTAGTCCACGTACACTAGGATTCCCTGTGTCATGGGAATAAGGAACTACGAGTACCATGGTACCACAATACCCAAACCCGGAACAACAGATCAGGCAAATATTTGTCCCGCAGCGGGAATCGAACCTCTTGTATCTCAGCCGGCTACTCGCCCGCCACGCCTCAGGGGTCGTCAAAGGAATTACTTGTCTCTTGGACTTATGGCTCCAATTCAATTGTATTGAAAACAGCAATATTAAGAAACAAAACATTATTGCAGGAAAAAAAAAATAACAATAGACGTCACGTGTAGAGTGAACATCAATCACGTCATACACGTCTAGATTACTGCGAAAGCTCCGCTACGGTGGCGTGCAATGCTCGTGCGAAAGTAACTCAGTCCGTTTGGTACCTTTACACGGCTACTCAGCCGATTTGAATTTGACATTTTATAGTGTGTATCATAATTGCGTTCAGTTTTGGGCTACAGGTACGGAAAACTAAGTATTTTTAAAGAATCATAATTAAGATAGCTATCCGAACGCTGACAAGTGCGCCACAGAACACAATATTCACTAATATTCAGATAGTTCAAAATAAACACTGTTTTTTTTATTGTGCCTTCCCGGTAGTATGGGTATGGCAGTTAGATTCCCGTAGTAGGGGTGTGGAGAGACGCAGTGGGGGGTAGGGGGTATTGATCGGCGCGGGAGGGCGGGGTGTCTCCTGCACCAACAGCTTACTGGCGATTGCAACCCAGAAAATTCGCTTTTCTCACGATAAAAGCACGAATAACTGGTTATTGTGTTCATTAAGGTACGGACACCTATTAACTTCTTGTTAACATGAACGAATAAAGTTCTTTAAAGGCCACAAATAATAAAATCCAATATGATAAATCCTTGTAGCATTTCTATTGATTTTTTGTACATAAATTGACTATCGTGCTCGTACTATAACTTAGAACAATTTGCTCCTTTGTTGATTTGAATGCCTTTGCTAAGCTGTTTCAGCTGTTCTTGAGAAAAGCTATGTTTTTAAAAGCTTTTATATAGTTTCACATATCCTGGTGTCTCATAATCAATAAAAGTCAAAGACCCACTTCGCGGTCTTCGATTGAGCTGTGGCATAGGTACCTTTTTTTATTTTTTATACTACTTGAATGACAGAACAAGCTGATGGCCCACCTGATGTTAAGCGGTAACATCTGCCTATGAACAGAGAGTATAAGTACCTGTCCAGTTCCGATGAGAATGCAATATTATGGTGTCAGCGAGCTGATCTGATGATTGAGACAGAAGGTGTACAACGACACTCTTTATTTATGTGAAACCAGTTAAAATGCCACCGAATTAACATGAAATAACTTTAAAAAACACAATAAAATGATTTCACATAAAAGCCTTTCTTTAAAAATCGCGGATTTAAGTCCAGTTTTTGTTTCTTCTTCTTCCCGTACCTATAATGGCTTCTGAGGAATTCTTCAAATATTTACGCCAATGTCAATCAAATTGTCCGTCCATTTTTTCAAAACATTGCTGACAGCGGCCTTATGACATTATCTGTCCGAAAGCTATGTCACTTCATACCTTAGAGCAAGACGGTTCCGTGTAGCTCTATGCTTGTTGCCATAATTTTATGCTTTTGACGAATCCATATGGCCGATTTCACATTAGACGATAACGACACCACACGATTTCGTGCGATGTCTTCGACGATACCAGGGGCAAAACGATGCACCACATCACACACACGACCGCAGCATTTCGGGTAAACACAAAAAAGTGCGGCGCACAGACACAGACAGATGCGGCGCGTCACCCAACACACGCTAAAGACATTTCTGAAGAATTAAAAACCTCTCCCTTTTGTAAAGTAGGTTAAAATGGATGATCAAATCCGTTATCAGTTTCTCAAAAACCTTGAAAATTATAACCAAACCAAATACTTTCACAATTTTGTAATTATTTCAGTTTTAGCCATATATCATTTTTTGAATTTTTACATTATTACTAGAGAAACGGCAAACGTATTATTGAATGAACTTGTAAACTGACTGTGGACCGAGATGGGAAGAGGCCGATTTGGGAATAAACGACATACTACCTACTTACATTGTAGTGACCTATTTTTATGTTGATGTCATCATTCTGCTGATGGTACGCCCGACGGAGCTAATCCAGTTCTTTGATGTTCCATAATCAGATTTTCCCTATGACCTATGTCGACTTCGGGGTTCTAATGCCATTCACCATTACATACACAATACACATTGTGCATCGATCAATTTTACGATTTTGTGATGACCTCTGTGGCGCGGCGGGCGAGTAGCCGGCTGAGATGCGAGAGGTTGCGGATTTGATTCCTGCTGCGGGAGAAACGATTGTATGTTCTGCAAAATATTTGTTCCGGGTCTAGGTGTGGTGGTAGCATGGTACTCGTGGTACCTGATACCAACGACGCAGGGGATCCTACTGTGAGATCAGGACTGTTGGATGTTATGTTATGTTCTTGGGCTTACATTTTTGGGCGAAGGAAGCTATTCTGATTTTTCCGAATAAAGTTGACGGTCGTAAACTGAAGAATATTATTTTAGAATCAACTAAATAAACTATAACATCGCATCTTGGTGCTGCGCTACTAAATTTCAAAGACGGTTGTGTTTGGCAGAAAAGTTAGGTATACGGGTTGGGGGCATAGTTCAGGTGCGAATACTGGCCAAGACCTTCAAGTAACAGTGCTATTGACCTCTCAGTGGATGGAATCGTCATGTGAGCATCGCCTGTTTGGACGTATCTACATATCGACATAGGTAATCACCGATCAAATCGTAATCGTGATTGACACGCCATCCTGATCAACTGACCACTGTTCTCCTCCGCAAATTGTTTCAAATTGCTCTATCCTCCTTTCATTCATTCTAGTAAACTGATGCTAAATTCGGATCCTAACACCTACCTACTCATGATGTTGCTTTACAATTATTGTTTCATTTAGATTTAATAAACGAACCCGTAAGTTATGTTAGTAAAACAAAATACCTTCTATATTTTACTTCATTGTGTGTAACTTGTTCGTTTTGATAGAATATGAATACAAAATATGTATTTAACTGTTCTGTTTTTCTTATAAAACTAATCAGTTTTTCCTACCTTCACTCACTGTATGAAAATTACAGTAACATAACAAATTGTTTTGAATAAGCTGACTAAATTAAGTAAAATATTCAGATTACAAATATACATACTAATAAATACATTATAATTACGAGGGATCGCTGTACCAAACACATGTCATGACAAGTTTTAGCTTGGATTGTTTCTCCATATAGTGCATTTATTGTGTCAAAAATTAGGTACATAAAATTAATGTAATAAAGTCAAGACGCCGAGCCTGTATAGAGTTGTGTAAAATTATCGTTTTTTTACGAGATATTCAATTAAATATCTTTTTCGAGTGACTCGAGGCGTGGGATTGGATAACTCTATCAAAATTCGAAGGTGAAATAAAAGTTACACACATTGTTGCATTAGGTATAGGAAGTTTCGATAGATGTCACGTGACTTATACTATCGAATAATCGAATCGATGGCAACGAAAATATTTTCAACAGTACCAATGATGGGTAACTATTGTCATTACCATATTACGTGGTAACTGATATATAATCTGTGACCAAAGTACCAAGACCAAGAACGGTAGGTAAGTGCTCCAACAAGTTTCTGTAGATTTAGTGCGTGCATATCCAGCTCGAAGCTGATTAGAAGATTATGATCTCGTCGCTCCCTTCGCTAGGACAATGGTGCAAATTGCTAACACGGTTCCTTCCGGCAATGCGCACAAGGTCTGGGTTGGCCAGGTCGTCGCCCTGGGCACGCGCCCCCTCGCCCCGCATCCTCTCCAGCTGTCTCCGCCCGGTTATATTTAGACCGGATGGCGGAGCTCTCACTGAAACAGTTTCTCCCCTCTGTTTGCACAACGTACCGAATTGTTTGACGGAATTAATCGTATGCAGAACAATGATGCCGAATGCGTTGGCGTCGCTGCTGAACTTCGTTCGCTCTAACAACGCTGCGGTCGCTGTACTGTCGCAGGCATCCGCAGCCTTAACGAATGAAATGCGGTTTTCAGACGAGTAGCAAAAATCGATTTGCCAAAGTTTGTTTTGGCTTGGCAAGCCTAACTTGCCCGGCATATGCATAACAATCGAAGAGGAACATAATACCAAATGTAGGAACTACAACCTCCCCCTCCTTGCGTCGGTAACCTCACTGCTGAGGGTCGTGACCTTTATGTAGGACTTTGGTTTTGATGATGTGTCTCCACTGGGTTCTAACCTCCTATCTTACTACAACCTATTCTAACCTAAAAAGGGCGATGTACCGTTAGTCGGCAAATGCAGCTTGATGCACACGACTACGTCTGCGCTGCACAGTTAAACACACAACATAACATATCGACGAGAATCTCGCGGACGAAACTTTACTGGCAACCACATTATAGAATTCAAACATGACTCAACAGTACTTAGTGATTATGTTAATTTTGGATTTTACAAGCGCTCTATCCGAAGTGACACTCGAAGAATAACAGAATCGGAAGGGCTAATCTATAGAATATATGAATTTGCCATATTTTCGTATTTACATAATAGTGTGATTAGGCAAAGTTTATCTAGACAAAGCAATACCAGCAAACTGTTATTGTTAACTATAATTAAATAATAAGCAAATAGGTACTAATAATATAACAACGCCACCAGGTAATATTGATAAACTTCTAAGTACGTCGAACATTAAGCTTCTTAAAAATCTATGTAACGATATAGTATGAATTCCAAATTATCAAGTTACAAGGTTTATTGCAATATAAATAATCAACAAATCTTTGCTTCTATATTACATACAAAAACAATATTCCGTATGTTATGTCTATTGAAGCATAAACACTCAACGCCTTTGTTATTTAGCTTAATAAATTGGTACCTACACATGGAGTATTATAATTTCAAATAGAGTTACCTGGGAAAATATTGTTGACTGAGCGAAATGAGGTTTCAGAGTCTAATTGTAGGATGCGGCGTTTGTATGTATGTAAGTATGTGTGACGTCCGATAACAGCAGAACCGTTGATTCTTGCTCGTAGCAGAATCTTGATGAAACTTGGTGGGTGAAGGTGATCATGAGATGATGATACAACGCACAAATTAAAAAAATCAAGAATGCAAAATCGATAAACGATACATCGCGAGGTCAGTTCAGGGCGAACTAGAAGTCAAGAATGGACTGAAAAAAAAGAAGTAACTAATCTCTGTTTAGATTTAGAGAATGCTACATAAATTCGATAACACTGTTTGTTGTGTAGCGTATAGTCCACAGTATATATAGTATACAGTATACCTGGCTAAAAAATATGAGCGACCGATGATTTCATTAAAATGAGTGGAATTCATAAATTATACCATGTTCCCAAGGTGACTGAGTCATTATTTCATAGTCATAGTATTTGTTGACATCATAGCCTTATTATGCATTGAAATGCAAGGGATTTCATAAAGGTGTAGGTACCTACTCGAAAAAAGTAATAGGAGATCATCTTGAGCACTTACGCCGACTCTCAACTTCGGCTAGCTTATTACGTATCTTGCAATAGCAATGCGACAGCAAGAATCGCGCGAGAATTACGCGATCATCGCATCCAAATTGCAAATTCGTATTACGGATCGCTGATACGTAATACGAATTTGCGATTTGGATGCGATAATCGCGCAATTATTGCTATCGCATTGCTATTGCAAGATACGTAATAAGCTAGCGGCTCATATATTGAATCAAAAGCAAAAACAGCTGGTATGAAGTTGGGCATCCTGAATAAGACACCGGTACTGGTTCTCAGATTATACAAAGCACAAGTCCGGTCTGGTATGGAGTACTGCTGCCACGTTTGGGATGGAAGCCTGCTGCTTGCCTGGTGTTGGTAATAAAAAAAACGTATTCTGGATATTCGGTACAGAGTAACCGGACTATTCTTGCAGCCTGCTGCTCGTCTGGTATTTTGGATAAATCAGGATATCTGGTTAACCGGTCATTCGCATATATCTGTTGTATATGTCAAATGAAACAAAAACTAAATTTAAATCTAAGCTTACTCAATACACAACTTAAAACCACTTACAATACGCAGACAAACAGACAATCTTAAAACTGTTGTAGTGTGTCTTCAGTAAGGTAGCTCTGACTTTTATTTAAAAATAAAATAATTATTAACAGTTTTTTTACGATTTTATTTTATTTATAGATGATAGATAGATACTACTTAATAGCGATATTTACTAGAAGTGCATTGGTTCACGATTTATTTTTATAAATGGCTTAAATATTTATAAGGGCTCTTGTATGCCCTTGGAAATATGGTGAAGATATTTTTTTCATTTGCTGCCATTGTTTTGTAGATTATACAAAAAGCAATTTGGTTCTTGTCAGCGTGGTTTATAGGGGTTTTTCTATCGATTATAAAGCCTGTGTTAGTAAAAGTATTAAACAGAAAAAAAACTAATTATCCTTGTAATAGTTACACAGTGTTTTATCTTGTCATTGACAGGCAGTTTCAAATTCGATTAAAAGTGATAAAACAAGGTGTAAGTATTTCAAGAATGATCCGCAGTTTAGTATATCACTGTTAGTTAGAAAATGGTTGCTTTTGTAAATAATATCAAAGCACTTACCCCTTTCGTTAATTTACTGTAATTCCATTCCAGTAGTACTACCTAGAACAAAAAACAATCATTACAAAAAATCACTGAGAGACTGCCAGGGACAGGGACAAGAGGAGGAATTTGGGGGAGACCTTTGCCCAGCAGTGGGAAAATATAGTTTAAGAAAAAAAAAACAGTAGTAAATAATTACTTGACGCATTTTAAAATTGTACATTAATTTCCATTGGTATCGTATGTGAATATCGCAAAAGGCGTCGAGTTAAATTTAGTAATATGGACATCAATGGTTACTTACTGCTGGCAATCCTGCATATACAAACGAGAGTTTTATAGCGCGTTGCAGCCCGCATACTGAAGTTATGGTAAGACAAGGTGGATGTTACCATTTATGGAAGTCGAATATACATTCAAAGCGTCTGACCAGTTCTTTGATACGATGCAGGAAACGTGATGCGGAGAGAAAAATAACTTGCCGCGGACTACTTGGTTATTAGTTATTACCCTCGACGGAACACAGCGGGCTTATGCGTTTAGGGTGAGATATTGTGTGTTTGTGTGAGCAAACGAATGTTTCCATTTATCCCCAAAACGTTTTGAGCAATTTAGTTGTTTTTTTTTTACACAGACCTGGATTGAGATATAGGCTACTTTTTACCATAAACACACTGAATAATGACCGACTCGAGACCGTATCCTGAATTGGCAGATCAAAGTCCACAGGATCATAGCCAAGGGATCGAAAAGGAACTACTCGAAAAATTGGTATTCTGCTCCATCATAACAACAACATAATCTAGAAGATGAATGTGGATGGTGGATGTTAGGCTGGTTTTGATTTTATAGAGTACCAGTTTGGAAATTCTTCAATTTTAGACTTTTACCTGTATTTGTGTCATAAAAGCTACAAACATACATAATTACAGCGTTGTAGGATTAGTGGTTTTGGTTTTTTACAAAAACTACAGAAGTCAAAAAATTATAAAAAATAATTTGGACATTTCATATGACACCCCATTTCATCTGATATTATCACTTTCATATTTATTACTCCATCTTGGACCCTAATATCTCAACAACCCCTCGACCGATATATCTCATAACCTTACCAACAAATTGTACCAATACTAAATAGTATTAGTAGTAGTACTAAGTAATAAATAGTAGATCCCGAAATCAAATTTCATGAAGATCGGATTAACGGTTCAGAAGTTATGCTCGGACAAACATACATTCATACATACAAGCGCCGATTCTTCCAAGTTGACTCTGAGAACTCGCTTCACTCGTTCAATAAAGCATCTACAGCTTGAATTTACAAACAGTCTGCTGTATATTAATTAATAACACTGTCTTTATACAGCAGTAAATGTTTACAATATAATTTTCCATGATAACCGTCGTGGCTTCACTCAAGGTCATAAAGAGGATATCCGTTGGCTAACCGCTGTTGGAGATATCAGTGCTGGTGATAAGGCATCCGTTTATTAATACCTACTTACATATAAGTCAACCGTAGGTGTAGTTATTTGTAAATCGTTGTTTATCATCAGCAGCCTATAGAGGTCCACTGTTGGGCGTAGGCCCAGTAGTAGTAGAGCTTTTTTTCAAAGAGTTCGTCACGGGAAGTACTACCACCTTACCTATTTCTGCCGCAAAGCAGTAGTGCTCGCATTCCTGTGTTCCGGTTTGAAGGGTATGGTTGTCGGTGAAATTACATGAGACTTTTCATCTTTATGTCTCAGGGTTTTGTTTTTTGTTTTTATCTACTTAATGACGCAGCAGGCCACCCTGATCTGAGGAACAAGCAGATGGCCCACCTGATGTTAAGCGGTAACCTCTGCCTATGAACAATGTATTACCTCATAGGTCACGTCCACCTAGGACGCATCCTACAAACATACAGGGTGGCGGGCGCTGTGCAATGCCACTTTGGGTGCGTCCTAGGTGGACGTGACCTATGTGATAATGCACTGTTCATAGGCAGAGGGTACCGCTTAACATCAGGTGGGCCATCTGCTTGATCAGTTATTCCAAGTAGTATAAAAAAAGACGAGCCGTCACCATCCACCGACTTCCAGCGGCCTTCCTCGACTGTGTTGTCAGTTTTGTGGTCTCCACTCGAGAATCTGATTCCCCAACAGCTATATTTCATTGCTAGCTGTTTTTATATTAGGAACTAGCAACTCGCCCTGGCTTCGCACGGTTAGTATCAGGATCCCCCCCTCCCTCCCAACCCCCCCACACCAATCACTATCGAAATTTGCTTAAGCAGTTTCTGCAGAACCGTTTATTCAATCTTGATGAAACGTATAGTGTCTCAGCGTCGTAGGCCACGAAGTAAACATAAATAATGAAAAATGTCACGCGCTGTCAATGGGCCGCGTACCGTGGGCCAGGCTGTCTACACCCCGGTTTCGTTTCGTTTCGTATGAGGTAGTGCTGGCCTCTGGTGTCAGAGTTTGTCAAGCCTATACACCCCGGTATATAGACATGAATATAATTTTCAAGTTCGAACATGAGCTTGATCAGTTCAGCGATTTTTGAGACACGGGGGTCCACGCGATGTCACGTTCGGGGCGAACTAGTAGGTACTTATTCTAAGCTCACCTAGCTCTTAAAAACACATAGACACAGATAACCACATGAATTCCACTAATATCATAAATGTCAAAGTTACGATGTTTGGATGTTTAGATGGTTGGATGTTAGGATGATCACGCCGAAACGGCTGAATCGATAACGTTTAATTTGGTATAGGACATATACATATATATATATATATACATAGTATCCTACACATAGTTATTATTATTTATTTTAGTACTATGTAATTATATTATATATTATTTATATTATACATCATTATTTATTTTTATAATTTAATATTATGTTACTTACATATATTGTATTGTTAGACTACAAAGGTCTTTTTTTTTTTCTTCTCTTTATTACGTTTTTTTTTGTGCACTACCTACATAAATGTATCCACAATACACAAAGGTTAGCTGGTAGAGAATGCTTCTTAGCATTAAGTTCGCCTATGGACATTGTTTGTTTTGTGCAATACAGAATATTCTATCTATCTATCTATAGTTTACAAGAAACAAGATACATGAGTTTATTCGTAAAAAAATATTTATTCATATACCTATCATTATGATTATGATGGATATTATAAACCACTAATATTATAAATGCGAAAGTTTGGATGTTTGTCGTAATCAATCACGACTAAATGGCAGAGCCCCGATTTCGATAAAATTTGGTACACATTTAGATTACAACCTGGATTGAGCTATAGGCTACTTTATATCCTGGTAAAACGCGAGCGAAGCCGCGGGCGGAAACTAGTAATAAATAAAGGCAGTAGGTTAGATCCAAGGTAAAAATTTCATAATAATGCATAGGTAACGTATTACTTACGTTCTGAAATGGAAATGCCAGACCTACACACAAAACTAAGCACCCGCGCACCATATGCTCGGTGCGATATCGTAATAGGAGTTGCTATTTATACCAATGCACCTATTTCCATCGAAAATACGTGCCTGAGACACATCTTACAACAAAAACCGGCGAAGTGCGAGTCAGACTCGCGCACGAAGGGTTCCGTACCATTATCTATAAAAACGGGACAAAAATCAGGTTTGTTGAATGGGAGCTTTTTATTATGTTTTTTAGTATTTGGTGTTACAACAGAAATACATCATGTGTGAAACTTTCAACTGCCTTACTATCGCTATTCATGAGATATAGCTTGGTGACAGACGGAAAGGCAGACAGACAGACGGACAGCCGAGCCTTAGTAAAAGGGTCCCGATTTACCCTATGGGTACGGTACCCTAAACACAAATTGACACAGAACAGACTGACTAGCGAACTGAGTACTCACTTAGCTCAACGAATCATTTACCACAAACTTGTTGATGGTTTATTGGTATCATCCACCTGCATACGAAAGCCGATCTCTCTAGTCTGACTGAGAACTGGCTTCGCTCGTTCAATATACATTGACTAGGTACTCGTTACTTGGTTCAAAAGCATCAATATTATATTTTGTAAACTGACTAGGTATGACTGGCTAGCTCATCGAATGACGGAACAAGCATGCGGTACCCAATCGGCGCGTCCTAGGTTGACGTGACCTATAAAGTTCCTTCAGGGTTCCGTATACCAAATGTAGGAGTTATAAATTGTATGTTTAGTTAATAATTATTCACAAATATTCTAGTTTCTAGGATTAATGGAGATTAAAATAAAAAAACATGATACGAACAATTGTTTTTTTTAAAGCGGTCTTTCCTGTTCTCCCATGTCGCTATTTCCCATAAAAATTTAAAATTTAAAATATTACCCCACATGCTGGGGTAGAAAAGTGTTTTTATTTTCACGCCCTCTTTACTTTCTATGGGAGCTCACAATTCAAAATCATTTTTGTTAATTTGGCTTTGGGTCAGAGTAAGATAACTACTTACTATAGATCAATAAATTTATTTACAGAAAGAATAATACAATTACTGAAAATAAAATATTATAAATAAAATATTTTTATAATATTTTTTTAGCTTATACTTAGATACTTACTTATATAGTGATTCAACGGTACCCCGTTAGATACTTGTGACATTGGGACGGGCGGATGGATGAGAAGACGACAGGGTTCCGTTTGGACCCTCTGATTACGGATCCCTCAAAAAACATAAATAATCTGCGTTGCTTTCCTTGCATTTTTTTTTTTTTTTTTTTAACATTGACAGACCTTTGGTTGACCTCGATCTCACCTGTTGGTAAGTGACGATGTGGCCGAAGATGGAACACAAAGGTCTAGAAGGCACCTATTCACTGTAGACTGATTACTGTGACTATGTTCTAAATTACTGCAATTTACCGGACGATAAACCTCTACAATCAAGTGAAGTAGAGTTTAAAGATAGCGATATTTTATCGGTTAGTGACACATGCACCTGCATCTATCAGCCTAGAGAACGTAGGAAGTTGTTTCCGTGACTTGCTTCATAGATATCGTGCCAAAGAATACTAAATTACTCTATGTACTAAAAGCCTATGAAATGCGTAGGATAGTGCCTGTTCCCACCCACTATTGAAGGAACTACACAAACTCAATAATTGCTGTACCTAGTATAGTGGTTTTACAGGGTTACAGCTACGCAATGGACTACTGAAGGTAGGATCGATTTTGTGCGAATGGCTTTTGTACATTCTCCCCGTCCTCATCTAGTTTTTATTCATGGTGACAGATTGTAGTAGGAGGCAGAAATTATCGAAAAATCTTTGAAAAGATTATTCTTTTTATACCTACGTTCAAGTTTTGGTCATATTTAATTACAATCACATTTTTCCGAGTTGTTTTTGTCAGTTGAGTACCTTCATAAATGTCATATTCTAGAATATAACATCGACACTAGATTGGATCATGACCCGAACCACAGATAAAAGAATACTATACTAGTACCCGAACCAAAGAAAATTTTGACTCCTGTCCGAACGAATGGTTTTAACATAAGATTAGTTATGAACTCTATTCGAACGCATTAGGGTTGAAATTTAAGTTTCTTCATATAGCCGGTATGGCACTCACGGAAAATGAAACGTATGGAGAAGTTTACTATTATTTTCTGGCTACATCGAGCATCGAGTGCTCTATAAATTGATTACAAATTTTGAACCAGAAATACAGACATACGAACTAACCGGAAAGACAACGAACAAAGCAAGTTTTAAAAATGAAATGAAGTTCAATGAATGGCGTCCTCTATACAACAAGCGACAAATCACGTGTGTAGCGTATTCCATGCGCAAATCGCACGGTGTAGTATAAAATCGAATCATGCCTTTATTTGCATTGCGCGAGTCTAGATACCGCTGATGATAACATTAGAAAAGCGTATACTGCTACGGCGCTCGAGCCTCCTGCATACAAACGAAGTTTGCTCCTATATGGATATCTCATCAAACTCCATTTTTAGGGTTCCGTACCCAAAGGGTAAAACGGGACCCTATTACCTAGTATAGTATTATTTTATCTGTGTTCATAGTAATTTCTACGGTACCTATAGTAATTTCGCTGAAATGCTGTTTGTAAATTGGTTTCTAACGATGAGTTTGGTGATATGATAATTTTAATTCAAGAATTAAATCATATTTAAGAGCAGACTTCTTTAGTACACAATATAAATAAACACTTCCAAATACCTCTAAAAAACCAATAAATCTTCGGGAAAATAACACCGTTAGTAGGTCTTACTTAACAACCGAGTTGTATAATGTTCTAGGAATTAATAGTTGATTCTTGCTACCACCGATTAACAATATCCTGTATACGTCGACTTAGAGGACCGTTGTGTTTTACTTCTTCTTGTTACGAACTACCGTCGGCGGCACCGGCGACGTGATGTTCTTGTTACAATAATTACCAATTTATAAACAAAACATTTTGTTTAATATTAAACTGGTTTGTGTAAGTTACATGTTACACAAACCAGGTTGTGTAAGTTACAGGTTACACAAACCAGGTTGTGTAAGTTACAGGTTACACAAACCAGGTTGTGTTAGTTACAGATTACACAAACTTACAGGTTTGCGTAAGTTTGTTTGTTTTTTGACAGCTACGAATGTCATTAAATGATTTTTACAGTGATTGTTTTGTTCATTGTCATTCGTGGTACTAATGTTATTTATGAGACACTTTCAGTCTTAGAACTCGTAATTTCCGCAAAATTAGGTTTCTCTACCTCAAAATATATTGAGGAGCCGTTATTAGCAAAAAAACACAATACAATTTAAATTTCGCGCATCAAGCGAAACGTTCCACCATCAAGCAAGAGTCAAATACCTAGGCTTCTCCTAAAAATCTGCAAAATTCTATACCTCATCTCTTCCGCTTACTTGAACCTGAACCGGGAACCTGGAACCGATCACTTTCTTGTAGATCTAGTTTTCTTGCTAGATTCCGCCTATTCCTTATTTTAACTTATGTTTTATATAATTACCACTTGATAGCCTGGTAGAACGCGATTGAAGATGCGGGCGGACACTAGCAATAAAATATATTAATAAAGTATGTTTAGTAATACTGTTTCGCAGTCTCCTGCCTACGTACCTACATGTGGGTTGTGTGTGTGTGTCTCTTGAAGCAAAATAAAATGATCCATTCACATCATCTGTCCTACTGTCATTGTGAATCATGGTAGATGTATTTGTCTCTGATAACAGCGCAACGGGAATAATTAATCTGGTGTGTTGATGGACCTCTATATTTATTTAATTAATCTACTTAGACACAATTTATTTCGTGTTATGCCCTTGTAACATATACTGCGCAATTCAGTGAATCAATTGAGTGTAACTATTAACATAGAATACAGACAATGTCGTTGGGTGATGAATGATAATATAGAATGATGTACTTGAGTGTGTTGGTACCCAGCACGCAGATTCATTGAGAACTGATGAACTGAGAACGTAGGCGCCACAACTGATGCGCTTGAACGAAAGACATGGATACTATGGACCTTCGATGGACTAGCATTTCATGCACTACTCGTATCAACGCCAATATGGCACCTTTGAAAATTCGAACGACGACAAATGAGTTCCATACTCAGTGCATTGCAGGCCTCCGTATAGTTCGATACAATGCCGGTTCACACTCTATATAGTCCTTCATCATGTGGTGTGTGCTGATCAAAATGAGACTAAACACGGCCAGTCTAGTTGTATATTCGACGAGTTCCGTTGTTCACCTTCCGTCTCCATCCATCCACCAGCTCGCCGCTGTCACTATAGTATTGTATTGTCATCGGAACTTGACAGGTACGCAAAATTTCAGCTCAATCACTCGAAGTTAACTGGTTCTAAATTAAGTTTCGATTTGTCCATCACTAACTAACATACTAACAATAAAAGCTTTTAATAAGGGATTGGGGGTTATCCGGCAGTATTATTGTATACACGCCTGGTTTCTTCCCTGGTTAGGGCAGGAGTCCCTCCATATACACGAAATGTATTGGCACGGTCAAAACACGGCACGTGCTAGAGTCAGAAAAGTCATAGGTAAGGCCCCAGGCCCCATACCAGTTCGCCACACGATTCCTCTCTTTTATGAAAGTTTCTACTTGCTCTACCGATTGCAGTAACACCATACCGGCTCTGAGCCAAAACGAATTGTGGGGCCACACATTTCAATATCACCAGGTTGGAGATATTGAAATGTTTCACAGATGTTTTAAAACAGCACAGGAAAGCGCGTTTTATTTGTTGTCTGAACTCAATTTGCGTCTTCGCTGCAATAAAGGGGCAATATTTTGATTGCTTTACCAGTTAGCCTGCACGCAACTGGATCACACAATAATTTAAACATGGAGGGTCGACTTCATTGGGTTTATGAATTGTACAATGATAAGACATGTACATTTGATAATTGAGAAATCATTATCTGACTTGATGGCGATGCGGCCACATCAAGCAATAAGTAACAATAATATGGCCACAACAAGATGAGGCCACAACGAAAATATCCTCGTTTCATTGAATCACGTTTGCGCTATGTCAAACCAGCAGAATTAGCTTGTATTCAGGTCCCAAGTCATATGATGTCATTTTGGTATTCCTACGTACCAGAACACACATATGTTAATTATTTATACAAAATTACAAACCAGGCCATCATCATCAATGGGTAGAAGTCAACTCAAAAAAGAGGAACCACATAGGCCGCGAGCGTGACGATAAAATTAGTGTCACTATCTACCTACATATTGCATGAATAGGCTCACCAGTGGTACCTATGCGGATAGAAGTACATAATAACGTTAATATAATAGTAGATTATGCTCTTAGGGAATAAAGCAGTGTCTTACGTCCCAGGCGGCGGCATATTGAACCCTGAGCGTAACGCGGGACTCTGGAGTTATATAGAGGCCTGAGTGAAGCGAGGGGTCAAGCTGCCCAAGACGAAGACAGGCTTTATTCCAGAGGACCATACTCTACTTTACACACCTTCTGCGAGACAATAACAATTCACTAAAAATCACAGTCTTTAGTTTCACATTCTTTGTAAATGCAACTTATTCTTTTTTTATGAGTTCTGATTATGGTGGCCAGATAGATTTTCGAACAAACCTATTTACAATGCCATATGGGCATTTTTTACTTAGAGTATTCCACGGGTTTCCGCACGAATTTGACGTTCCAAATTCAAATCACTTTATTCCCTACATACAACTTCATATCCCTAAAGAGATAATTCTTTACTTTACGTTGAGGTTGCATGATATGTAATTGGAAATTGTCGAGCAGATGGTGTGAAAATGCATTTTATTATGTCTAACTGATACATAATAGTGCATTATGATACTAGTATTGTTAAGTTGGTCATTACAGTCGAGGCGGGATCACAGCTCGAACCGATAGTTGTAGGTACTATTATTTCTTCTGTAATGACCAATGTTCAAGCGTGTTATAATACGATGTTTTCCAAAATACTTGCGAGGAAAAAGTAAATAATATCCCACGAAATACCTATCTCAAGTTTTTTTTGACATCATTTTATTATCATTTTATAAAACACCTTGGTAGTAATAAAAAAAAAGGATAAAAATAAAAAGGATTTTTCATACATACATACATAGACACACGCCTTTTTCACCGAAGGGGGTTAGGCAGAGCCTCAATGGGCCTCTTTTCACAGTGGGTTACACCATCGTGGAATATAGACGTGACAAGTGGTGAGCTCATCGCCGCTATTGCTTCCCACGACTGACTCGGCTAACGCTTTCTTCCAATGATAATAATAACACTTTCAATAATAAGCTAGCAGCCAGTACAAATCTTATACCAACTAATCTTATCAACAACTCCAGGTAAACTGCTTTTACGACATCCATGGGAGGAGACGGAGGGGTCTATTCTTAGGCCAGACTCACCACAGCTATTGTAAGAAATTTTCAGTCACGAACATGCAGCCTTTTTGATAAATACAATTTAAAAACACTTAAATTATGCGATAATTAAATACAGTTTACAATAGTTTTATACACATATTAATTTGTATTCCTAAAGGTCGACACCAGTTTATTCAAAACTTTTTGCTAGTAAACTTTTAATTGAACTGGAAGAAATAAATTACTTTACTTAGGTACCGCAATAGTGCGATAATGGGAAGTAAAAAGCACCCGCTGCATTATGACCCTAAAAACACTGCAATAAGGGCCACTTTACAAGCAAGTGTGTTGAAAAAGAGTTTAGTCTAAGCACGTATTAACCGATTGTCATTTGTCAGGCACCAAAACCACCGCTCGCCGGAAGGATGTCCCGAATGCGCGTGCGCGGAATTTAATAAATGTATACAGGAATAATACAACAAGATGTGCTTGCCTAGATTATACCCGTTCTAAGCGGATTAAATAAAGTAACAGTGTTGTTTAACTATCGAAGCTCACGGGCTTCTGGTTAGCAAATATATTTACTGTGCCTTGGTAAATCTAAGTCTGCAAATTCGAGAAAAATATCACAGACAACGATATTTTTCGAATTATTTTCGAGTACGTTTTATACTATTTTTTTAAATTACGTGTTTTATATTATATGTAAGAATAGTGCATTAATACCATTTCGGTTGGTTATCATTAAAACTAGCTGTTCTTTCACGTTCTTGCGTATTATCGTATCTTATGTATTCTTGCAGGTAGATAGGTATTTTTCGCGCTCGTGACTATGGTTTCGTGGTAAAAGATCGTGTGCTCGGAGATTACGATAAGGCATGTTTGCAAAGTAAACAGAGCCAGTTTGCAGGCCGCACATTCAACTGATATTTCTTCTTTCACCTTCTTAAACAATAATACAACTAATACAAGGTACCTATATACAAAATACATATGAAACATAGTTGTGCTACCTGAAAACCACTGCTAGCGATCTAAAGGTAACTCAACTGATCCAAATCACTACCAGACGGAAGCGTCCTTAAGATGCTGGCTGCATTGCCACGCTGAATGGCAATACTAATGCGTTGAGCCAGATAAGAGCCAGCTCTCGGGTCATGTGCGAAAAAGGCATCTTTCTGTTAATAAATGTATTGTTACCTTCCTATTAAAAGAACGAAAGAAAGAAAAAACATTTATTTGTGTCAACAAACCATGGAAATAATATTCCATGCAAAATGACACACACACATACACACAAAAACAAAGAAATATAAAACTAAGTTGTGCCTCCTAGTATCAGTCACGTAACACTCTGACACAAATTGGCGTCCAGCTCAGCATTTGTTGTGTTGTAGCAACACAACGCTGATCTCCCGCTGGAACCATGTAACTGAAAAACACCCTCCTTCTTAAAAAAAAGTACAAATGCACACAGTGATAAATACCCCCACACCAAATAGCATCAAAATCTGCTAATAAGGCCCCCTCCCCCTATGTTACTCGCTGGAAATAGGAGAAAGAATTTTGAAAATCGCAATCTACTAAAAAAACAATCAAACAAACAAAGTTTATCTATTTATAATAATAGTGTAGATTATGAGCCTGTATCGTCCCACTGAAGGGCAAAGGCCTCCCTTTCTTCCTTCCACTCCCCTCTATTGAGTGCCTGTGTTGGCCAGTCTCTCATACAGGAGTCTAGCTAGTTCATCTCTCCATCTTCGCCGCGGTTTGCCCAACGTTCACAATGTTTACTATTTCCAATGCGGTCTGCAGGATCTGCGTTCCATAGCTCGCTGACAAACCCCGAGCTTGGAATTATGCACTTTTGCACTTTTTTTGGAATTTTACTTGGTTATTCAAATGTAAATATTTGATATAATAGTTTCATTTTTATTTTGAAGTTTATCCAAAGCTGTAAAATTAGTTAATTTTCTAGGGTATCCACTTTCCACTACGCACTCACTCGCCACCGAAAACCAGCAGAAAATGCTGAGTGGTGGCCGATTTGTCGTCATTGTGTGTATTTCATAATATTTTATTTATCTGTGTGTGTTTTGTGGCGCAAAATATCTTCTATTTATTTTCCTATACGAACATGTGAACCATGTATTAAACAGGTAAATTTATTCATAAGCTAGTAATCAAAGTTTTTTCACAATGAACTCATACAAGAAGTAATTAATTTTGTAAAAATTAAAAAAAATCCCAACGCAATGAAACGGCTGAACCGATTTTGATCAAACAAAGCTAAGAACACACCCGACAAATACACCTTTCAAACAAAAAAAAACTAAATCGGTTCAGCCGTTCGGGAGCTACGATGGGACAGACAGACACACACACACACAGACTCGTCAAACTTATAACACCCCTTCGTTTTTCGTCGGGGGTTAAAAATACAAACCTGTTACTATTTTCTTATTCTGTTTGAACATATCGTTTACCTACTCATCAAAAATCTCATCTTTGGAGCTGTTTCTGGCTGGAATAAAAGGCAGAGGACCCACGAGGCTTTTATCGCCACAGCCATCAATCCAAATCGGTTCGAAATAACTCAACGTCGCGTCCAATTAATCACATTGGAGTCCTGTTTTTCTTCACCTCGCAAAATTCCTTACGACGGATTCCAGAGAAGGTTGACCAATGAGATCCAACCATTATTACTTCAACCGTCTGGCTTCAAGGGCCTTGAGCCTTTACGGCGTGATTAAGTAACAAACATCCAAACATCTTATGATATTAGTGGGATGGTTGGTTCCTAAATGCACACGCTGCTGCATTTACCGGCTTTGTTGCTAAAGCCTTCACATTTACTTACGTTGGTTTAAGAATCCCGTTTATATATGTTTTATGGTCGGCTGAGAAGTCAAAGACCACGGCGCCTGCCACCCTCGCTCGCAGAGCAGACGGGTTCACCCACACGCGCTGGTGCTTTACTACCCACGATTGCACGTTGCACCCAACTGATTCCCTTTCACAAAGCTTTACGGGCCTCTCCATAATCATTATCTATTATAGGGTCACAATGTTATAACGCTACATGATGCGTAGGTATCTCAGGTACTAATAGTGTTATTGTTATCGTACTCTTGCATGCTTTGAATACTTATATCTTAATAAAACTATTAGTACTGCGAACGGTAGACCGCGCGAGCACCAACGTGTATAAAACTATGCATAATGTCAATCCATAATTGTCAAACAAAGGAATAGGCATTTTTTACGAACTCATTCTGTATACTTAGGCAACCTCTAAAGGTGGATACACTTACTTTTTACTTTGGTCGAAGGATACACTAGAGCATTTTCTCGAGCATTCTAAGTAATGTAACGTTCTTACAAATAGTACAATACAGGTAAAAGCTCAGTTTCCAAAGCATTTCCATGTAATGTAACGTTTCTGCGAATGTTCAGCGCTCTGTTCGGCGTAATGCTCAGCGAGTGTGCATTTACCCATAACATTTCGTTGTACCTTTGCGTTCACTCGTACTTGAACAACCGCTGACCGCGTGTGTCGTTCATCCCTCTCCCTCCGCGTCACCTATCGCCCGCGCTCGTGCAAAGGCTCGACGAAATGTTACATCAATACGGTCGTAGGTTTGTAGAATTCGGTTGCAACAAAACGACAAGCGTGCTCGACGTCCGGCTCGTGAGGGTGATACACTATTAACAAATCATAGAGCGGCTCGTTGTTCTGTTACAAGTAAATGCTCTAATCTATACTCACCTTAAAGCGATTTTGCTCATATTCGAAATTCTTATTTAGAGTTGAGTACCGAATGTTCCGACTACCGAGAATGTTTCAGGCAAATATTATAAAAATCAGCCGGTAAATGGCGTCAAAAAGCTCAGTGTACTTAACAGAGCGAAGCTGTACTTCACTGCGGGGCAAAGGTTGCTTCTCTATAAGTCGCAAGTCCGTCCCACATGGAGTACTGCTGTCACCTCCAAGCAGGAGCACCTGGATACCAGCTTGGGCTTTTTGACTCGGTTCAAAAGCGTGCAATGGGAAATTCAATAGTAAAAAAAAAGGCCAACAGGTGGGCCGTATAATTACTTGTACTAATATTTATTCTGTGGTATAATGCTTGTTTGCCACCATGGTAGTTTAGTAGTAGGTAATAGTAGTAGACCTTTTTTGTAAAATAGATCGTTCGGGGAAGTACTACCACCGTACCTATTTCTGCCGCAAAGTGGTAGTGCTCGCATTACCGGTTTGAAGGGTGCCGGTGAAATTACAAACACATGAGACTTTTCATCTTTATGTATCAGGGTGGCGGGCGCAGTGCAATGCCACATGGCGCGTCCCAGGTGGACGTGGCCTATGTGGTAATGCATTTATAGACCGCTTAACATCAGGTGGGTGGGATATACGCATGTTCCGTCATTCATGCAGTTTCAAAATATCCTTATTTAAATATGCTAGCTCTGGGGCGCAAGCCCGTCTATGTGTTGTATGATTGGCTCAGTATTATCGGTGGTATTATATAATTCATGATTGGCTATGGTTCCGTGTTTGCGGCGCGATCGATGTATTGCGCAACTGAGAGCAGTTTCAGCGTTTAATTATTAAATTGACTCCGTACTCAACGGCAAACAATAGGAGTATTATCATGTTACATCACCTATTGTTAACTAGTTATTTATTGATTGCCTCGATTCGGTATTCATTATCCACGAAGAATAAAACATTTCTGTTTACATAGCGATTTCATATATCAAGAACAAAAAAAACAAAAATAAATAAGATAAAAATCAATTATATGCACACAAGCTCTGCTTAGCTTGGGCTAGATAATGTTGTGTGAACTGTCCATCAGCGTTTTTTATTTATTTATTATTTATTTATCAATTACTGTACGTACAACGAAACATTCCAAACCCTTAAAAGTTTTATTTGTAAAAGTATTTCTTTGAAAAGTTTTTTATTGTATACACACAGTTTTAAAAGTTAGGAAACTATATTGTGTTGGGCCGTTTTGTAGGTAACTTTTAAGAAGACCATCAAATTCTCCTTAATGGAAAGTAATTGCAAACTAATTTAACTTTGTAATGTTTTAAAAAATAACTGCTTTTTTGCTTATCCTTTTCCTTATGGTAGGTAAATTATATTTCAATTTTAAGAAATATACTTAAATTTCAATTATAAACTGTCCCAATGCGTTTTCACACGCAGTGAAGGGTTAATTTACTAGTAAGAAAAAAACCAGCCAAGTGCGAGTTGGACAGCGTACAAGATTTAACATAAACAATACACACGAATTGAGAACATCCTCCTATTTTTTGAAGTCGGTTAACAATCACGATTGTTAATTTACCCACTGATTCAGCGTGTACAAGGGATGTTTGTGGGGGGAGGGTAAGGGTGCCGGTGAAATTACAGGCACATGAGACTTTTCATCTTTATATCTCAGGGTGGCGGGCGCAGTGCAATGCCACATAGGGTGCGTCCTAAGTGGACGTGACCTTTGAGGTAATGCACTGTTCATAGGCAGAGGTTACCGCGTAACATCAGGTGGGCCTCTTGCTTGTTCCGTCATCCAAGTAGCATAAAAAAAAAAAAATGTGTTGGCAGCCAACGTACCAGACGTGCCTGTCTTGGAGAATTACAAAAAATTGTCGCCTGGATATATGTATAATCAAAGGTGCCTGTATGTTTCCTATCCAAACATCAAAGTATTTGGCGTCAACGTGCCAAGTGCGTTTACACATTGGCCAAGCACTCTGAAACGGGTGTGTTGGCAAAAGTTTGACCCAGCAACTGGCACAATAGCTGGGCCAATGTCTACACGGTATCACTGATGCTCGCCCAGCGATTGGCCCAAACGTGTATATCACAAGTGCCTTTTCAGCTGCCGGTATATATCCCTGATACCAAAGACTTTCTAATAACTCTACGATGTACTTAGCATTCCATACACTAAGAACGCCAAAATATATCACCTATGAAAATTCGAACGATGACAAATGAGTTCAATACACTGCCGATTCACGCTCTATATAGTCCTTCAAATATGTTCAATACTCAAGCAGCAATGTACGAATAAAACTTGTCAGAATTGTCCATCTTTATGTGTTTTGTCACTCTCTTGGTTCGGAAACTTTTTGAGCGCTGATGAAAGTCTATTTATTTTGAGGTCATTGCCTGTCACAGAATACAGAAAGACATAGGACGCCGACGGATGGCCCGTAGGCTTCAGTTTGCACCCTGTGGGTACAGAACCCCAACCAAATGATTAATCTCAAATAGAGGGAAAAATACATTTATTTACAGAAATAATAATACAAGTAGGTATGTACAAAATTTTATATATACAAATGATGCCTAAAGACCACTACTAACGATCTAAAGGTAGCTCAACTAATCCAATCACTACCAGACGGAAGCGACCCTAAGATGCAGGCTGCATTGCCACGCTGAATAGCAATACTTATGCGTTGAGCCAGATGAGAGCTAGCTCTCGGATCACGCGAGGGAAATAAATGTAGCTGGCATTCCAGTTGGTGGTATAGTTAAATGAAGCCAATACCTAAGACTTTATCTGGAGAAGGAATATCTGGCAACCTCGTTCGACGGTCGACGACCTTGGATATATCGTGGGACGCCACGCTTACGCGGCGGCGCTACCCATTATATAATACAGATTGCTTGGAAATAACTCTATTCCATTAGTTCCAGAAATGGCACATTTTATTTCTTGAGTTTAATTAATTAGATTCTTCTTCTTCTAGCTTATCAATGGTTTACCTTTTTTAAACGATTTTAGATTAAAGTTCTTAATCTAAAGCCACTTCTACAGCATTGTCTGGTCCTCCCTTGTGCAGGTGGTGGGAGGAACGAGTGAGCAAGTGAGCAATTAATGAGATTATAACCTGGAAAACGTGGTTTATTATTTTTATGGAAAAAAAAATCGTCTGACCTTTCTATATGAAGTTATACGAGTACCACAGTAATATCGAATTCCAGTCTTGGTGCATTTTCATTTGGAATATTTCAATTAGATACTTGATTCATTATGTATACTGACCGATTTCAAACCCGTGAAATCCAAACCCATAAAAATTAATAAATATGTTCATAAAAACATGAGTTTTTGAAAAGCATTGATAATGGTGACTCGTTCAGCCGAGCCGTTGTTCACTACACCATTGTGTTAAAAGGATTCATTTCGTAACCCTATACCAGGCTTATGTTCAGGGTATGCCGACTGTTTTTGCAATATTTTATTTCTAACTAACGACACGCCCCTTCTTCACACGATTATAGATATGATATAACATAACATAATATACATCATATAACACCCAACAGTCACATACATAGTCCTGACCCCACACTAGGATTCCCTGTGTTGTGGGTATCAGAAACTACGAGTATTATGGTACCATTACACCCAGACCCGGAACAAATATTTGCAGATCATACAAACATTTGTCCCGCAGCGGGAATCAAATCCGAAACCTTTCAGACACAAGCAGATACTCGTAGGTACCTTACTTGGTTTTATACTATGCATGTATTGATAATGATTCCTACCCTATTCCTATTCCTATCCGTCCATAGCTCCTTGATTATTGAACACATAGATTGTGAACCGGCACTGTATCGAACCGTTAGAATTTTCAAAGGTGCCATATTTCGGCGTTCATAGTGTATATAAAACCATCGTAGTTTTTATTTCTTATATTTATCTCTGATATAAAAGAAAGAAAAAAAAACCGTCCAAGTGTGAGTTGGACTCGCACACGAAGGGTTCCGTACAATTATCAATAAAAACGACAAAAACGTCAAGAAACGTTTTTTGTATGGGAGCCCCCCTCAAATATTTAGTCTGTTTTTTAGTATTTGTTGCTATAGCGGCAACAGAAATACATCATCTGTGAAAATTTCAACTGTCTTACTATCACGGTTCATGAGATACAGCCTGGTGACAGACGGACAGCGGAGCCTTAGTAATAGGGCCCCGTTTTACCCTTTGGGTACGAAACCCTAAAAAGACGGATTTGTGTTTGGAGGGGGATTATCGGAAAAATCGGTATCGGCAACCAGCCAAGAGTTTTCTTATTCGCACTGCACGCTTTGAGTCATGACTGCGAGCGGAAGTGGTTTCCTGCTGTGAACATGCCTCACGCCCTCGGTAACAGACTTCTTATTATTCTGTGCCCTCGGCAAGAATACCCATGTCGCAGATTACATAATATTTTGTCCTATACGTGTCGTGACAATGTCACGGTACCCCATCGATGGTAACTTCTACTATCAGTTATTCAGTCCCCGGCAGGACACTTCCCCAGGGGCCTGATTCTTCGTCTGCAATCAATAGGGGAATATGTAATTGCATATAAAAAAAATACGCAATAATGTCTCCATAATTTAAACCACTGTAGCAACATAATCAATTGATTGACTAGGTATAGAAAATACTATTTGAATCAATCAAATTAAGTCTTCTTTCACTGAACTATGAAAGACAGCTACGAAAATACATTAAAATGTAGGTATATATGAAAACGAAATATAGTTTTTCTTAGCTTTATGAAAGATAGCGAAATGTAACGAAAATGGATTTAATTTTCATATTTATAACTAGTTCTTGGGTAGGTAGCATCTATTCACATAAAATATAAATAAGATTTTTGTGAATAACATATTTTTAAATACAAGCTTTTATAAAATTTGTGATCGTAACCGTGTGCTGATCAAAATGAGCCTAAACTCGGCCAGTCTACTATTATCCATCGAGGAGTTCCGTTGTCCACCTTCCGTCTCCATCATCAGATCAGCTCGCTGTCACCCTCATATTCTATTGTTATCGAAACTTGAAAGTTATTCTAAATTTCAGCTCAATCGATCGAGGATAACTGCTTTAAAATTCAGTTGCAAGATTCCACCCGGACAAACATATTCCACTGTGACATAAAGCTTGTAAAAAATAAAACTCGAGAAATAAATAGAATACAGTTTTTTCTAAATTCCATTGTTTATATTTTTGTCTCTCATCCAGATCATGATCGAGATGAATCTAAAAGGAAACAGACAAATCTTTTGAGTTTTTAAACTTAGTTGTAAGTACATAATTTTGCAACATCATGTAGCTTTACAACCATTTATTTATATTTCACCTCCCTTTTTGCAGCAAGTCGAGAACGGAAATGAACTCTTCAGTATCATTGGCGAGTGTGATCCATCATTTATTGGGACGCTTTACGCACTATTAATGGAACGTTTCCGGCGAACTGTGCGCAGACGCATTTGCGGCGATTGATGTCGGGTCAAGAGATGACCTTTTATCAGTCGTGTCACTCATAAACATCAATGTTAAATAGGCTTTCTCGCTCTGACTTAACATCCAATGACAGTACCGTCATAAATGGTTTAATTTTGTCTAATCAAATATGAGCTGTCTTGCGCTGATTTAAGTATCAATATCACTCGCGTGCTGTCCTCTGATTGGTATAGTATCATCTAAGTACGGCAGCACTGTTATTTATTCTGTGTTTTTATTGTCCGACTATCGATAAGCGAGGCGCCGCTGCTTTCATATACATCACTATAATGTACTGCGCATTCTACACAGTATTGCATAAATGTTTGTAAACAAGAGAAAGTAAAGTGCAGCCTTTCTGTACCTAGGTAGAGTAACGGTATAGGGTAAAGTCAGAAGGCAAACCATTCTAAAAGTTGACCGTAATACATCATTGTGAATTAACCGAAATTGGTATTCTGCTGAGTAGTTCCTCTTCGATTCCTTGAGATCGATCCCTTGTCGTGTTCGATCCTTTATACCTATAATTTTATTAATGTCGATCCTGTCTCGCTCCCTCTTCCGATTCATGACGACCGGCGATGGGGATAGATTAGAGTAGGATACTGGATAAGAATAATATAGTTGTAAAGAGTTAAAAGACCCATCTATGATACTAAAATTCTAAAAATTATTCAGTAACTATAAAAATTTCAGCTACATTTCGATTTAGCACATTTTCGGTGTTATGTGTAGAGTTGAATACCATTAATGACATCGACACTAGCCCGGAACGTGATCTGAAATTAGTTGATTTAAGTTTAAAAAAAAAAAAACTTGGCTCTTGGACTGTCCAGTTCTGCTGTAGTTATTGATTTACGAATATCAACATATGAAGACTATATATAAATAAAATATCTGTAAAAATGACTGATACCAAAAAATTCATTGAACGAGCAAAGCGTACGTCTATCGTTGGAGTAGAGGTATCGTAAGTATGTGGGTAGGTGTCTATGTTTGATAGTTTGTTGAACGATAACATTTATACACGTTGATCCAATTGACATGTAGTAAATAGGTTATTGGTGATCAGCCTACAGAAGTCCAATGCTGGATATAGGCCTCCCAATAGAATGCCACGACGAACGGTCTTGAGTCGCCTCCATCCACCGCCTTCCTGCGACCTCTATAATGTCTTTGGTCCATCGAAATGGGGCATTCCTCGTTTGCGTCGTCCGGTTTGTGGTCGCCACTCGAGAACCTTCATCAAAGGTTTGCTGGAAGAAAACTCTTTTAGGGTTAAGCTCGCCTTTGTACATGTCCTCTATGTAAGTTGTTTTTTTTCTTCTCTGTTTGTGTGTATTACAATAAAGAATAAAGAATAAAGAACCTTTCTTCCCCAACGGTTAATAGTTCTGCAAGCTATACGGCCTGCCCATTGCCACTTCAACTTGCTGATTCTGAGAGCTATGTCGGTGACCCAGGTTCTTCTACGGATGTCCTCATAAAATTTTGTTGGTTATAGCTATCAATACAATTGGCAAATTCGTTTTTTTTTATACTACTTTGAATGACCGGTCACGCAGATGGCCCACATGATGTTAAGCCCCCCCTCTGCCATTTTACTTTGGTCGAAGCCTCTGCCTATGAACAGTGCATTACCTCACAGGTCATGCCCACCTAGGAAGCACCCTATGTGGCATTGCACTGCGCCCGCCACCCTGAGACATAAAGATGAAGTCTCGTGTGCCTGTAATTTCACCGGCACGCTTACTCTTCAAACTGGAACACAGCAATGAGAGCACTACTGCTTTGCGGCAGAAATAGGTATGGTGGTAGTACTTCCCCGGATGAAATCTTTCACAAAGAAGCTCTACTACTACTACGAGCTTTATCCTTCTGTATGAATCGTCAGTTTACTTTGAGACTCACTTCGCCTAAGGAGTTGAAAAAACTTTCCCTGTAAAAGTCTCGCCTGTCACATTTTAAAGGGTTTATGGTCGCAGGAAGTGGGTGGAGGTGGCTCAAGAGCATTCATCGCGGCATTATATGGGGGCCTATGTCCAGCAGTGTTCTTCTGTAGGCTGATAATGAACTCTGTGGATGGGACTGTTCTTCTTCACATGCTAAGGAGAAGGCCTAGCAGGCTAGCAGTGGATGTCTACGAGCAGGGCTGTTATTCGCTATGACCATAGGAGATTAGTTGTCAATAACGTGTGACGTCACAATGTATTCCGAACGATGATTCCACGCAGATATCGTAACGAGCCCGCGTTATGTCACGTTTGGTGATAGCGAATAAAGGGGGCAAGTTGATGATTCTAGTCTATAATGAAGAAAGATCGTGTAGAAATATGGCATGTCGTCCATACGCCGCCGCCGGAGCCGTCCCGGAGTCCTGACATAACAAATTTACGTGTACGTATATGGAGTTGGGTGGGAATCTAATTTAATCATAGAAACAACTCCATGCCACCGACGGCGAATCTATCGTCTCCAATAGCGAGAGATGAAGGAAGCGAAACCTATAGCCTAGTAATAAACAAAAAAAAACATTTAATTTCAGACTATTCTTGTGGATTATGCCCATAGTCCGTGCACTCGTTCATGCGGACTGTCTCAGTGAGTCCATGGTAGATATGTGTAGGTTGCGAAACGGGGTGGGTGCCCACTCCTCACCCCCTTTCCTACCCTCCGCTATCACACGCGAGGTGAATGAACTTCTTATAATAAGTTGATCAACCGATCGTATTAACAATGACGATAAATAACTAGACAAACGAGTTTGCCGAATACGACGTCGCCGTGGTATGGATGATCTAAAAGCGGACTAAGGGATTACACAAGGGGATGGGCAGCAGCGTCCACCTGAGTACTCAACAACAATACTGCGATCAGAAATTTGCCTGCCAATCGTGGTGATAATGGAAAATTCCCCATATTGTATTCTAAGGGGGAGCCTCAACCAGCAGTGGACGCTTACAGGCAGGTGATGATGAGACAAACTAAACGACGAGAGGCATTAAAAAAATACACCATAATATAGTTGAAAATGTTGGCAACCGAAGAAGTTTCAGTTAAATGAAACCCTACAAAATCATTATTACTTTATCAATTAAAACTTTATTTTTTGTTGTTTCGAATTCCGGATAATACCGATTTTTTATATGTAGACTAGTGGAAGCCCGCGGCTTCGTCCGCGTGGGTATTTTTCCATACAAACATCAACACCTCAGCTCCCCCTTATAGGATTTCGAATATTCCTTTCTTAGTGCAACCCTTGACAACAGTGATAATGTAGCTTTCCATAGATGAACAATTTTTAAAATCTGTTTTTTATTTTTAGAGTTTATCCATACAAACAAACACTCAACTTTACCTTTTTTAATATTGGTGTAGGTTAATATAGATTAACGCATTTTGTTGCGACATTTCTTAGATTTGGGGGTGCTAGGGGTAAGGGACACTCCCTAATGTTTAGCAGCCCGCGTGCCGACGGGTAGGGCGGTGACGCCCATGAGTGACTCATCCAAATGTCGTTACTACAGCTTTTACCCGTCTACGGCAAAGTCAAAAAGGAAGATATACGTTTTTAGCAGTCTGTTTGTATTTACGTATCCACCGTAGTGCCTAAACTGCTCATCCAATTCAGATGAGTAAGGTGTAATATCTATTACCCCTAATATTTCAAAAACTGGACAGTCTAATAAATACCTAGTTCAAAATTGTTTTGAAATGTTGAAGCAAAGCGCTTTCACATGATCTGACTGGCTGACTTTGATTTTTTTACTCCCTCTTGGACCCCGGTATCTATCTCAACAACCCCTTGCCCGATATGGCTCACATACAAATTGTACCAATACTATCTGCCCCACTACCAAATTTCATGAAGATCGGTTAAATTTTAGAGAGATATCAAACATGACTCAGCTGAAAAAATCTAGCTTGACCTTATTTCAGCAGAAACATTAGAGCAGTAGCTAGATGACCTTATTAAAACAAAACATAAAGTAGGTACTTCTGTTATCAAACTCATCGTTACCGTTTCCTGTATGCACTTCGTCAGATACCAAGTCTAGGAATTTTGATAACAGTACTGTAAATAATAGTTGGTCACATCAGATATTACACTACCTACTCTACGAGTATTATCTTATTTAATAGCTAGTAGATAAGATGCATAGAAACGCACCTGAAGACGCTGCTTAGTGTTATTTTAAAATCATGTCTAACATTGCGTCATTTCCGATATCCGGTTGAGCTGAAACTTGGCATACCTGTCAAGTTCCGATGACAGCAATATTATTGAGACAGCGAACTGGTTTTATGGTGGAGACGGAAGGTGGACAACGGAACTCCTCGAGGGATAATAGTAGACTGACCGTATTTTAGGCTCATTTTGATTAGCACACGGTTACGATCACTAATTTCTCAAAAGCTTGTATTGTAAAATATATTTTTCACAAAAGACTTATTTTATAGTAACACGGTTAGTATTTTTCGTTTATGTGTACTTTAAAAACAAATAACCACAATTTTTTTTAGTTGAACTTGAGCTTGATACCGATCACGAGGTACCATACCTACCTAGGTTGATACCTACCGAGGTACAAGGGTTTTTCAGGAACGGTGATCTACGCGAGGTCACGCTCGGGGCACACGACTAATATCCTTAGTAGGCAATGAAACCGTGGTCTTAAAAAATGCGGCAGCATAGTTTTGTTTAATGAATAATATTCTGAGGCGGTTGAAATAGTCGCATCTGGCGTGTCGCGTCAATTGGTCACGCAGACCAAGTAGGTACTTAGACTAGATGTACCGCACATTGCGCCATTGAGGTCAAACAGCTGTTTTATTCATACCATAATATTATGCACAGAACCACGTGAACTTTGAAATAATACAACCATGCAGCTAAATAAAGCCATGTATCTTATAAGTATAAAGGAGCTGGTTTGGACAGGAATGGTGACAACGGATCTCCTCGGTGGATCAGCTCACAATTCTGATTATGTATCTGATATTTAGGATTAATACTAATTTTATTATCATCATAATCATCTTCACTCGAAAGTACATTTCATAAAGCCTTGTTTTGAATAATATATTTTGAACCTAAGACATTAAAATCCACACAATTTTAAAAACCAACTTCAGCTCGGCATTTCATCCAGCATCTTAGGGATGCTTCTGTCTGGTAGTGATTTGGATCAATTGAGTTACATTTAGATCGTTTTCAACGGTATCTAAACAGTTACATTTGTATTTTTAAAATTATGTACATAGTTTTAGTTGTAAATAAATGTATTATATTCACTTCAACTTATATAATGCCGTTTACATCATCATGATCATCATCATCATTTCAGCCGGTTGCCGTCCACTGCTGTACATAGGGGCAAATAGCGAACAGACCGCCTCATCTCATAAAATGCCAGAATGTGCAAAAGCGGATCTGCCTCCACCCAATGACTTCCCACGACCCTGCGATGTCGTCGGCCCAGCGAGTGGGCCGTCCTGTTCGTGGTCGCCACTCAAAAACTTATTATATTTGTCCAACGGTTGTCGGTTTAGCAAGCTTCTCATTTCCTCTTTAACTTGCTTAATCTGAGGGCTAAGTCGGTGATCTTGGTACTTCTTCGAATTTCCTCAGATTGTATGGCGTAGTGAAACTCCGAGCATATCTCTAGCAATAGCCCGCTGCGCGAATTCGAGCTTGTCTATGGGGCCAATAGTGACCACGACTTAGTGTGCCGTACGTCACTACTGGAAAACGTAATGATTGTAGATTTTTGTCTTCAGGCTCTGTCGTATGTGACGAGAAGATACGACGTCGCGGTAGTGTAGGCGTCTCCAACGCTGCCCATCATAGGTAGTTGGATTCGTTGGCTGACCTCTTTGTTGAAGTTTGACTTACCTAGTTGAATCGTTTGACCTAAATAGACATATTGGTCAACAATTTGTATGATAGCGTTCCCATCCCAACGTGTACCGGCCTGAGTCCGACATTGGCATTTGAAATTCATCGGATCTGGGTGTTATGGTACCATGGCACTCGTAGTTTCTGATACCCACGATACAGGGAATCCTAGTATGGAACGGACAAGACTATGTTGGTCTGTGACTGTAGGGCGTTATAAGTCATGTACAAAAAATAAAAAAATGTCTTTGATGTGATCACTGATCATAGATTATTATGCCTAATGTATTTGAGACACTTCAACACTTCTATAAAGTCTCCAGCCTAGGTTTCGACTGAATGGAAGGCTCTGTGAATCCATAGACACTCCACAATACTTCTAAAAGCCCATCTATCTTGCCAAATCAATATCAAACAATAGGCATCTTCAGTCAGAAGCACCTAATTGGCATACCTACCTCTCAACAAACCGGGCTATTTGACTATATTCTGTACCAATTAATGCTTTAAGAGATCTCAAATTCTTCTGTTTACATTCAATGATATGTAGGCAGGTTACTAATACCTATTTATGAACATGCAGCATTCTTCTATTATGAGTCAAACAAAACTTACCACAGGGTTCACCGACGCCGGCAATCCAAGTGTAGCTACGCCAATATTGTTCACTATCACTGCACAACTAATGCACGCTTAGTTAGTGACGAATGGTCGCCACTCATCCGTTTGGTGCGAGTTGATTTCCGTCAACAACACACGTGAAGCGCGATCGTGGCTTGCTGGCGGGACGCGGACGCTTCGTCGGTATCACACGCACGAAACGACTGACGGGCGCACCGACCGACCGGACGGACGAACGACACCACGCACGGTGGTTGGGTAGCTGGTTGGTGCGATAGCAGTCCGTCCGTACTACTCTAGCAACGCCATCTGTGTTTTTGGTAGAGCTTGCTCTATGGCAGTCAGCGTAGAGGAACCTTAGATTAAATATTCCTTGTACCTAATGTCATCTGTTTTCTGCCTGTACCATGAGATTAATGGAATTCTCATTTTCACCAACCGATTACGAGCGAGATACCTATAACATAAGCAAAATAATACCCTTTAGGTAATAACGAAAGATTTTCAGCCTAAAGCCAAAAAGTAGTGAATAAAGATAACACACATAAATATGTACCTAGTACCTATATCAATATATCCTATCCCACTAATACCACAGAATAAATAATAGTACAAGCACCTACTAATACTATCATAAATGTCAATGTTCCAATTTTTTAATGGTTGGATGTTTGTTACTTAGTCACGCACGTCGAAACGGCTAAACCGATTTTGATGAAATTTTGTACACAGATCGATTATGAATTATGATCTAGATTGAGCTTTTGGCTTCATTTTACCATAAAACGCGAGCGAAGGTTCGGGCGCACACTAGTAAGTACCTACAATACCTATAAGAAAAATCGTTGCGTGAGATACTGACAAACAACGCATAGCCCAAACAGTACTTATGTCCTAGAGACCTTAAATTTTAAGGATAGGTGCCATTCCTTTTGTGGTCTATTGTTGCACTAGGAAATTAATTTTGAAATTCACCACCTAAGGGGGTGCAACGGGGCGTTGAAATTTTTATTAATAACCTCCACGCAAACGACGTCACAAAACCTATTAAGTATTATTTTTTTGCGCCAGGTCTAACATATGATTATAGGTACCTACCTACTCGAAATTGTTGGTGGGTTGGTGTATCTACTCGTATGTTCTTTCTTACTCATGTTTTTTGTTGAATTAAGAACTACTTAGGTACGTCTGAAATTCCTAAGCCGGTAAGAGGTAGAGTCGTTTAAGGTAGAGCAGAAGTGTAGAATAGAAGACCTATGGAATGAATCAATCCATGCCAAGTCTAAAACAACAGTAAGTACAACGGTACAGTTCAAACAGCGACATCTGTGGAAAAGTAACGAACTTACTGACTAGCTAAGAAAGCGTGACTCCATCAAAGCTGTGTTTTCATCTCTAGCACAAACGCAGACCATAGTGAATGTTGTTACTGATGAAAACGACAGATGGCGATAAAATCATACTAATGTTATGTTATGTTGTATGTATGTATGTATAGGCTGTTGTGCCATATATTCTGTTGTTGTGCTTATATTCGCAACATAGGGTGCTTACATCCAAAATCAATCAGAAGTTTAATTTTTGAAAAAATAAAAAACTCTCTAGGTTCAGAATTAAACTGATGGAATAGCATAAGGATTTATTGATAAGGTAGCACCTGAATGAGGTTAATTAGCAACCACGGGAGAAATATTATGCTGTTTTAGCAAAGGCCTATTGCAAGTGATTGGCCATGGCTATTTTTTGTTAGAGCATGGATACGCATGGATCTTCGTGTTTAACTCCATTAAAAATAAATAAATAAGTAATCCATTAATTAATGTAGGTACCTATGTAGGTATGTCAGCACTTTATTATTTTCATAGATTTTCCGGTATGGAGGCCTGCAATGCTCTAAGATTTACACAGATATTTTGATTAGGTAGAGCCATGGAGGTATAATAGGGCAGAGCCATGAGTAGAGCTTATTTTCATTTGTTTTTGTTTTACACAATATCAAATGTCAAACGTCCTTGACTTGGCCATGGGGGATTTAAACTAAAATTGTATGGCCTCATACCATCGAGCAACGCAGGCCTCCGTACCGGAGGGGAGACGCCATAGAGCTGTCAACCGATACATATTTATTCAGAAATATTTGGGGCGGGCTTCACGCACTCACTTACACTTTAATGCACACTTTTGTAACCAGTCGTTCTATCGCTATAAACGCACACATCTATAAACAGCAACACATCAAAAATCTTTATACACACATAGATGCTTTCTGTGTACAAACATCATGTTATGTCACAAAATTGACAGTAACATCCGTTCTAGGGACTTCCAGCACTCAAGTCGATAAATGAATAGTATCGATAACTTTTTGGTAAGAACTTACTTTGCCTACCACCAAGGGTCATTTAAAGGATTTAAGGGCGGCTAGGGATGAGGGGAGGGGTTGAACGCTCTCTGTGAAGGGGGAGTTGCTGAACCGCCCCACTTTTCGAGGATAGCATAGAGATCATTTTGTGGATAACTATGATATTTTAGATTAGTAAAAGCTAGTAGTAGGCTGGAGAGAGAGGGGGTTAACGCGGAAACTTAGAGTATAGAGAAAAATCAAGAAAATTTTGAGTACCCCAGGTACAACCTTACTTTACAACAACTCATGAGATGATTAGTTCTTGGGAAAATTGAATTAGAATTTTGTTCAAAGCTTACAATAATTTCATAAAACTATGGGCTGGCAAGTCAAAAGAGACGAAAGGAAAGAAAAGGAAAAAACGCTTTACTTAGCTCCCGTCTTCCTACTAACCTACATAATCCATGACGGTTCTGGCCTCGAAATATACAATGTATTATATATATCTGTCATTCACTGTTATTGTCAAAAACCAAAAACCATGATCCTAAGTGCCAAAAAACTAGATTAGTCATTAAAATTTATAAATAGTTTTTTTTTTATTTCAGGCATGATTATCCCACGACACAGGGGATCCTAGTGTGGGATCAGAACTATGTAGGTATGTGTTGGGTGTGTTAAGTTATGTTGATGCTAAACGATGGTAGGTGAAGTAATACTTAGCGCTATATATAGTGAACAGAAAATCGCGTTGAAAAAATTATACCTAGCTATATTATTTTTTTCATTCTTTTGTCAATCAAATAGGATTTGAATAGGAAAATCCCACGACACAGGACGGACACTCATGACACGACTTTTCTTGAAAAGGAGTAAACGAGTTCAAACTGGGAAATGCTTTTGTTAATTTATCGTGATCACGTATCCCACAACCTAGGTAGGCATGCAACTTTTTACGAAAAACTATCACACCTCTAGATTTGTAATATCACATAGTAATTTAAATTCATGTCTAGATAAGTTCACTCATGAAAACACTAGTAAAAATAACTTGGAAGCCCTTGCAAGCCTAGCTAGTAATATCTTGGAGCAACACGGCCGCCGCTGGAGGTCACACGAGAGAGACACGAGGAGGTCGCGGCGCTTTACATCAAGTAAAGGCGTTCCCCTCTGGCTATGCACAATTTCATTTGGGCATACGCGTTAGTAAAACTGTTTTACTAACTGTTTTAAAAACTATCCGTTGTAATTTAACATAGTAATTTAAATTCATCTCTGTGTTTAAATATAAACAATCAAGGAAAAGAAGCTTGCTAGCCCTCACCAAGCATGTTTTGCTTTTGCTAGTAATAAAATTGTATCATGATGGGCCAATTGCTCTGTCAGACTGAATCGATCGTGTGACGCATAGAGTAAAACAGTGTGACAGTGCTACAAATACTAAAATGCCGAATCGTTACATTTTCTGCTGTAAATCAAGGTCTGTACCTGAGTGAATTTCATTATATAGCTATATTTACATACATACATACATAGACACACGCCTTTTTCCCCGAAAGGGTAGACAGAGCCTTAAATGGGCCTCTTTTCACCTTGGTTTTCAACAGTTCTCAATTTTTTTTTTTTTTTTTTTTTTTTTTTTATGTTGGACACATTTTACACATTGTTATCTAGCCCCAAGCCAAGCAGAGCTTGTGTTATGGACTAGATAACTGATATCCCTAATACAGTACAACAACATTAGTACAATAGATAGTACATAGTACAACAGTACAATACATCAATATTTATTTTGTATTAACATAGAAAATATCCAGAACACCCTGAACCAATATCTGCAGATCGTACAAATATTTGTTCTGAGGCGGGAATCAAACCCGCAACCTCCTGCGTTACAGGCGAACCTTCGTCCTCTGCACCACAGAGGTCGTCAATTTATGGCATAAAATGAATAATTTCAAATTAAAATCATAACAGTTACCTACCTTGTTACATACCAATACCTTCATGGTGATTGGATTAACGGTTAGAAAGTTAGGTTAGGTTAGGCTATGGCGTCTCCCGAATAATATAAATCAAATTTCAATAGTTTGTAATTATAATAAACGAGCATTTATTTTATCGATAAAAAAATCTACTTTATTATTGAGGCACATCACTAATTTTGTAGTACATAAGAAAACACGGGCAACTTACTTTCAGGAATTTTTGAGAAATAAAAAAAACTGTTAAATGAGCTTAAAGCTATTTCAGTGTGCATTGAGGCTGTTATTGTTACATACATACATACATAGACACACGCCTCTTTCCCCGTAGGGGTAGGCAGAGCCTTAATGGAACTCTTTTCACAGTGGGTTGCACCATCGTGGGAGATAGACGTGACAAGTAGTGAGCTCATCCCTGCCATTGCTTCCCACGACTGACTCAGCTAACGTTAAACACAACGTGCGAAGATTGTACAGTAACCTAACAATTGGCTATCAACGATTTTTTTAAAGCTTCTTTATTTACTTTTAACTGAAAAGCAATTCAATTTTTCAATTTTTCAATTTTTATATCAACCTATTACCTATTGATGTATTTTACAGTGTGTGTGCCGTGTCCGTGCGTCAACCGAGGTCCGTGCTGAAAATCAGCGCTGCAGTTTACTGCAGCATTATGCTGAGCACGGGCCTTTTTTGACGGCAGTATACACGCAGCATAAAACGTGTTCTGTTTGTGTTATTATTGTATTGTATTCCATTATTGTGTGTGTATTTGCTATTCAAAATAAACTATTTCTATTCTATTCTATTCTATTCTAAAAGAGTAAAGTTATTTAAGTATGATCAATATAACCGATTTTGATCAAATTAACCACGCAGTTTTATTCTTATTATAAACTAAAAGCAACCCGCGGTTTCACTCGCATAAGTCTTGATCCTGTGGGAACATCTAAATGCTCTTTCATTTTACAATGCTTTCTTAACACACAGTTTCTTATTCTATCTCTCAAAGTCCACCATACATACTTCTCAAACCTCTCATCTTCAGTGCATTTATTTTACTTTCATGTTTATTCTGCCTTAGCAACTTTCGCTACCACCATACATTAGTTTTGGCACTAACACTCCTCTATGCACATCCAGTCGTGCCTTTTTGGATATGTTCCGGCTGATAATAAGGCGTTAAGTTCACCTGGTTTCCAGAATTTACTCTCATTTAAATATCATCTTCATGCTTGCCATCTCTTGTAATCAAAGTTCCCAAATGTACAAACTTTTTCATGTTACACTTGTTGTTAATAGTAGTGTGATTTAATTATATTTCTTTAAATATAGTTGCACATGACATTTACGTTGACATATCATCATACACCTCTGCGAGGCACAATGAATCCTTTTACCATACTGGTTCTTTCACCATTGGTCACTAGGCCCCTTTCAGGGACACTATATCTCAAGCTGGTCACTGAACCAAGAAAAAGCCCGTGACACGAAGTAGTAGTAGTTAGTAGTTACCGGTTAGTTAGTGGTTACATAGCCATCAAATACAAATACACGTTATTCCACATGTCACATGATGTCGAACGTGTTTAATGAATAGTATTTAGTAATCAAGGATATTAAGTAATCATCCACATCTTGGCTTACTGACATTACACGTTATATACATGTTTACGTCAGCAGAATAAATCCTGAAATGCACATTGATGTATTATACACATTTATATCTACGCTTTTGGTCACTTTTATGTCGCCCCTGTGTCACACGATTAAGTGGAGCTCGATTGAAGAGCGAGCAGGGCAGTCGTAAGGGAATTGGCTTTCATTGCGAATAAATCACGTAACTTAGCAGTGATTATAATAATGTGACTTAGTAATGAATGACCAGTGTACTGAAGTGCAGTCGCAGTGAAGAGTGAACCAGTGTTATTGAATAAAATATTCACGGTTTGTTTTGTTAAACCGTTCAGTTTTATTATTTTACCCCGAACACGAACTCAAAAATTACAAAATCTGAGATGGCCACTTTTGTTTTTATACGGCTTAATTTTACTTGGTCAATTTTTATGCAATAAGTTATAATAATTTAATTGAAATTCAGGTACATGTGAAAGGAAACACTATCATTTTGTAAATTTGATGATCCAATCATTTTTTTACAGCATAAAACTGAACAATTCGGCATTTTTCTTAGAGCTTTATCTCCCACGCGAGTCGACGCGAGTCGATTCAGTCTGACAGAGCGATCGGCGACAGCTAGTTTTTTATAAGCTGTATGCCCTCGAGGGCATTCAATTTAGAGGGGAACTACAGCGGGGAATGCCTTTGATGGCGTCTCCATTCCGTGTTGCTCGATGCCTCATACCGCCTTTTTGTCCGCGTAAAAACATTGTTCGTGCCTCTTTTCAATCAAGACCATGAAGTTATAGACTACCCAAATTCAAGCTTCTTGAACAAGACACGCCCCCATTTTTTTATTTTTTTATTTCAAGAACCAACCCGTAGGTAAGACGAAGCGATTGGCACCTCCTTCGTCAAAATCGGTTCAGTGGTGTTCGAGTTCTGAAGATTCATCCATACAAACATAATGTGTTTAGCAGCTATGTACGAGTACGTACATAGCTGCTAAACTCATTACTATTTCTTACTGAAGCGAAACATTCGCTTCGCTATGCTCTCTACAGTAGTCAGGCAAAAACAGTCAGGCAATACTTTGTCAATCCTTGTAATTTTTAAGCTTCTACTAAAAGCAAGCTCTTCTATGTTTGATATCATAGCGTGTTTGTTTGCTTGCGCCTGTGTCTGTTTGTTTATGGTCTTACAGCTCCGGAAGCTTTACGAGCTATATGTAGCTATGTTTGGTGGAAATCTTTGCAGCCGTTTCCAGGGTCAACAAACTCGCAAGGGAAGTCAATCATTTTTGCATCTAGAATATCTTGATCTCAAAAAAAACATTTTAGACGACGTCAGGCTGATTTAGGCTAGACTTCAGAAGAAGATACTTATATATTATATTCAGTGCTTCAGGCTCCAGAGTGTTATGATGACCAGCATGGGATGAACAGGATCCAGGGTACTACTGAAGCTGAATATTCACGTTTGAGCTAAAAATTTTAATTAAAACGACATTACTTATCTTTCACCCGCAGACTCCATGGTCTGACGGTGAACAGCATTGGATGAACCGGATCTAGGGTAGCTGGTGCTGAAGCTGGATCTTCAAGTTCGAGTTGAGGACATGACATCTTTCTACAGAAGACTTCTGTAGAAAGTGCAGTCTGACAGGTACCAGAACACGATCAATCGGATCTATATATAGAGTGCAGCGATTGCTCCGAATTCTATGCAGTTTTATTTGTATGAAAACTGGTGATGGAATACCGAAATTAGTCAGGCTTTTTATTTACTGTTTGTATAATTGAGTAGTTCCTGTTCGATCCATTCAGATCGATCCATTGTCCTGTTTTTTTTTTTTTATGTAATTGCTCGACAAACTGGCATACGGCCCGCCTGATGGTAAGCGGTTACCGTCGCCTATTGACATCTGCAACACCAGGGGCATTGCCAATGCGTTGCCTGCCCTGAAGGACTCTTTTTACATTTTTTTTAAAGCGGCTCATGTTGTAGTTTAGCGGAAACACCTCAGGAGGGAGCCCATTCCACAACTTGCACGTATGAGGGAGAAAAGATCTCGTAAAGCGAGCAGTACGAGACACCCACGTGTCGATGATGTGTGGATGAGCTCCCTTGCGTTGTCGAGAAGTGCGATCTATTATACCTATAATTTTGTTCCTGATCGACCCTGTCTCCAATGGATCATTTTAAAATGATTATTTTAATTAGTTATTTGTTCCTGGATGGATCCATTAAGTATACAGTCTAGTATATTATTATTTGATCTGTGGTACAGTCAAGCAACAAATATCTACCTGTAGGTATACAATATAACTTGTCACCATTGCAGTGCAATGCTCCCATCTTGATTAGAATACTTTGAGACAACACCTACACTTTGGTAGTATGTATATACCTGCTTGCCTACCTATGGGCACTAGGTATATGGTTGTGCCAGAGTCGAATGACTTAGGACAATGATTGTGAAATCTGCATAACAAAACCATTGTGGAAAACTTTGGGTTCCAAAAGCCTTTGTCATTGCAACCTCCAACTTACCTAAATAAATATAATAAAATTAAGAATATGAACCGACCTGTTTTAGCGTCCCGCCCGTAACCAAAGGGTGCCAATCGTGACTATTCGTGACCCCATACGGACGGACGTATTCTGTCACAGGGGTATATCTCGGCAACCGTATGGTAGCCAATTGAAATTTACACAGAGTATTTGTAATGTATGTGTTTGGGCATGAACTTAATGCAAAAAAAACAAAACCCGAAGGGGTTTTGTGCAAAGGATACTCCAAAGCGCGAATAAAACCGATAGCGCGTTCTAGTATGATCTTCGATTCTAATATACTAGTGGTGACATCTAGTCTTGCGATCCGTAAACTTTTCAAGTTGTTTGATATAATTGGCTTGATAAAAATAAAATTAACAATAAAATTATCTCTGAACTCATGAGTAACTTTACAAGTTGAAGAGGCACTTGGCTCCGGAACCCTACAAAATGCGTGGTTCGAAAGGAGAGGTAGGTATGTCGTGTTTATCTAACTTTCCACCATCTATTGCAGCGCCTTCTAGCGAATAAACCTGTTAAAGAACCTTGCTTGAAGTTTTACTAAATGACGACTGACGTGGCGCTGTGGGCTAGTAGCCGGCTGAGAAGCGAGAGGTTGCGGGTTGAACAAAAAATGTGGCGGGTTGTTTTCCCGCTGCGGGACAAATGATTCTCATAAAATCACAAGGTTCATTTGAATCGCCTTCGCAACCTTTTACTCCTGTTCCAGCGAGACCAAAGTTTGGTCACCAATCTTAACATATCTTTTTTGGTGCCTGTCTATTGCATACTCTGCGCAATAAGTCTGTTTGCTTGTAGGTAGGAATAATATCTTGGGCGTTAGAAGGTAATGGCTGGCGGACGTCGGTAGAGATTTCAAGAAAAACCGGTCAAACAGCTCGCGGGCTTTCAACGTGAGAGTATCGTCAACCTAACACACTCAATGGCCACAGCTAAGATCAATTTATTTCTATGAGATTTTAACGATTTTTATTTAAAAGCTTTTTCAACAGACTTGCTCATAAAGTGGCTCAGATTTCACCGCAATTAGGCACATAATGACATCTGTAATCAAACTGTGACTTTTTCATTGCTATTATTCACAAGTGAGTATAAAACCGCTGAACATTACAGAGACAGAGAACATTGAGTAAGAGTAGAGACAGTTGAACATTTACACAGAGTGCATGTGTATTTCTGTTTTACACCTGTAATCAATCTGTGACTTTTTCATTGCTATTATTTACTAGTGTGTTATAGAGACAGTTGAACATTTACACAGAGTGTGTATTTCTGTTTTATTATTATTTTCTTCACTAGTGTTTTGAAAAACGTAGTATGATACACGTGTGTATTGATGATTACCGTCCTCGGCTCTTTTAGGACCCACACCTAACGGCTCGGGTCTCAATGGCGCCTCAACGGTAATCACCAACATTACACACTTGTACCATAATGTACTATTATTTAACTGCTTCGTTCGTATTTCCGTCTTTCAGGCTTTCTGGTTCAATATTTTAAATCCATTTTGAAAACACTTTATTTTAATTTTATACTGGTGTCCACCTGTGGCTTCCCTTGCGTTATACCTGGTGTTCCACTCCTCGAGCTGACAAGCCCTCGTGGGGGGCTGCGAGGAGGGTGTAGGGCCGTGATACACGGCGCATAAACCAATACAACCACTTAGGTGGAACCAACGTTCTTTGCTACCAAATGTTCCCTCCACGAGCTGACAAGCCCCCCGGTGGTGCTGCGCGGAGGGCTCAGGCCGCGATACGCAGCCGTATATGCCCAAAACAACCACTTGGGTTGATCCAATGCTCTTGTATTGATTTCAAATGTTAGAGAATTTGTACTCACAGTTTTGTCCGGCCAATGTCCAGGTATCCGTCCAGCGAGTTACTCAGATCTTTTCACAAAGCTAGAAACAAAACGGATTACGCGTGGTACACCAATAGCCTCCACAGGCCTCGACTTGTGATGTGCCGGTAACCACAAAATTACACGAATATCACAAATTATCCATTCCAAGGTGGTACCACAAACTACGCCTCCCTTGAGGTCAACAAAGGTCCAAATCTCTCACCAGATGAGGCGGATACGCTCTGATTCCAATTATTTTCCAAAAACACGATCCAACACGCAATTCTATTTCGCGATCCAAGACAAGATGAATAGTATAACTACGTACTTTTTTTATTCCAAAACTCATAGATAGAGTGTTTCTGTAAAAGTCAAAAACCACAGAGAACAAATCTCTCGGTTCCATAGTTATACAGAGGCGAGCTCCAAGGAATTTGACTCGAAATCAAACACCTGGTAAAGAGTACTTAAATCGGTTCAGTCGTTTCGATGGAGCTGAACTAAGGCATGCCTATGTAACTTCGGCCGTGGAGTATCCGGCCTCAGAAAATAACCTACCGTCTTCTCCCGTGGAGGTCGATCCGCATGTCAAGCGTAGTGATTATACTATTTCATACGAGCGTGAATGGGACAGTGGGAAGGGGAAGACCTCGGCGAACGTATTCAGACCAGATCGGAGACGTTCTGGAAAAAGGCCAGGTCAATAGTACCCTTAACCGACGAACATGTATGAAGAATGTGATGAGAGTGAATGGAGCAAAAGAGGTGTGTCAGGATCGTAGCAAGTGGCAATCCGTAGTCTCTGCCTACCCCTCCGGGAAACAGGCGTGAGTTTATGTATGTATGTATGTATGTATTCTATTGGGGAGAACTTGTACAGCAGTATATGTTTAAATGCTGCTGATGATGATGTACCTTCGGGCTCAATGCAATAATATGGTACCATGGAGCTGGTCTGATGATGGTGGCTATACAAACTGTTCAATAAAACAAAATATCCCTTCGTGTTTGGAATCGTTGAAATTGTCTTAGTACGTAAATAGTCCAGAGTCTTCAGTCCAGGGTCTGATGATGGAACCGGAACTCTTCAACTGAAAAAGATGGCCCTGTAATGTTTGGGCTCGTTCGATTGGACAAGTACTATATCAGGGTCAAGGGTCTGATGATGGAGACGGAACACGGACAACGGAACTATCAATGATTAATAGTTGGCTGGCAGATTTTGATCAGCTCGCGGTCCAGATTAATAAAGTTATCAAGGCTTGTTAAGAAAAAGATATTTTTTAACAAAACAACTTATGATTTTGTTTTTTTTATTAAAAGCGAATTTGTGTATTCAGTGATTTTAATATTATGTAGTATTATGTAATCTGTGGTCATATGAAATTATGTGAGGCATTTATTCACTCACATTATCATCAGTAACAAAGGTTAAGGCGATATGTTAAAATACCGAATGGGCGGAGTCTAGCCACAAAAAAAAAGCTGTAAGACAGCGACAGCGCTATTGCTCACTTGAACCCGGGAAAAGATGAGGTATAGATTTTTGCCACTCGGAAGTAACTGACGTAAGCGACAAATGATAAAACTTCGTTTAGCTTCTAAAGTAGCAAATATAAAAATAAATTATCTATAATTAATGTAAGTAATGTGATAACCTACTGAATAAAATAAAAAAATATGCTTAATACTTTCTCTAGTCGAAGGAGGGACCTAAAAAGGGCTTTAGAAGAGCCAATTTCAAAAAATAAAGCTATCGAGAAAAGTTTCGCGAATCTTGTTTCTAGTCTATAATTTATTTAGATTACATTCTCAAGTAATTACTGTAATAACATCAAGTTTTTAACCTTTACTGTTACTGAGTGAGCATGAAACGAAACGACTCCAAAATTTTAACATAGCGTCTTAAAGGTATATAATATGAAGGTTTTATAAGTAGGTAAGTGAAAAGGTCGAGGGCTCAGCCACGCTGTTTTTAAGCCTTGCCTTAGAACTTAGAGCATTGCAGGCCTCTTAGAATGACTGCTGCCGTGACAGCATCTGTGGATAGACGGAAGGAACCCACCTATCTATAGGGGTGAAAAGTAGAAATTGCTTAATTTTAGGTTATTTTCTTATGTGGCACAAAACCTAGCATTCCGAATTTCGGAATTATGAGATTAATGAAAGTATTTTTGGTATGGTTTTCCTTTTAGCCATTCCATACAAAAAGGGGTTCAAGAAAGGGTTCAAAAAAAGGCATTCATGTTAAATGGGGTGTCATATGAAAAGGCTCTGTTTGGAAACTTTAAATCGATTGTTATCTTACTTTAGGCTCTAGATAGTTTTTGGAGTATGAGCAAAATAAAACCTCCAAGGTAGTTCTGTTGTTCCAGTTTTTGACTTCCATAAAGTTTTTTTTTTGTGAAACAAATACACTAACATTATCAAACAAACACATTTGTAAGAAATAAAAACATAAACTGTTTTGTGTAATCAAACCGTGCTACTAATGAACGTAGGTCATCCCTTGAATAGTTACACCGTTATTTGTCTATTTCCGGGGATAATTCGAATTTATAATTGTAATGTTAAAGTTAATGCACGGGTAATGTTGTCTGTAAATTCGGTTCAGTGACCCGCTTTCAAATTGCGTAATAGACTGAAGTTCGATTTTGATGTCCAGTTTGTTTGCTATTCAATGCGCTGCGTATTTTGAAAAAACGCTAAAACACGCAGCGCAATGAACAGCACACTGGTAATCGACATCAATTAGACAATAATATGACAGCTGGACACCGGGAGTGCTTTTTTTTTAATGCTACGCTGAAGTAACAGTACAGTTCACCAGTTAAAAAATGCCTTCAAATATGAAACGATAGAACAAAGGGAAAATAGGTTAAGACGATTAGTTTTGCCGAAACACAAAATAGACCTATTTTGAAAGCCTACTCCTCCTACAAAAATGGCCCAAATTATTTAAAAAAAATCATTTATTGGGTATAATATAGTCAAGAATAGAACTATATGTTTAATTTTTTTTAATTGCTGTTGCTTTTGACAGTAAAAAATAAAACATTGTTCCCTATAATTTACGCAAGAATTCCTACTCCTTCCAAACGCCTGCAGCTATTTTAATGATTCTTTCACAATATTATAGACAATTTTCAGACTTTACACATGATATGTTTACATTTTCAAAAATAATTATCATTTTTAAACAATAAAACAAAAACTGTAAAACGAGCTGCCACGGGCGGTTCGGCCGCGGAAGTCAGTCCGGCCCAAGCGTTCGCACGGGGTACCCGCGTCACTTTTTTGCTCCGCTCCTATGAGTGCCACCGACTGGTTCGGGCACAATAAGACACGATAGCAGTTAGTGTACTCATCGTAGTTTTTTAGTTGTGCTGTGTGTTCTTGAACAAAACATTGTAAATATTGATCGTTTTCGTTTAGATATCTTGTTTGCGCGAGGACGCTTGTTGGTTTCTTATCTTTGACGACCTCTGTAGCGCGTCGGGCGAGTAGCCGGCTGAGATGCGAATGGTTGCGGGTTCGATTCCCGCTGCGGGACAAATGTTTGTATGATCTGCAAATATTTGTTCCGGGTCTACAATACCATGGTACTCGTAGTTTCTGATACCCACAACACAGGGATGCCTTGTGTGGGATCAGGACTATGTATGTGACTGTTGGGTGTTATGTTATGTTATCTACTATAAGAATAAGTCGACCTCTGTGGCGAGGCGGGCGAACGTTCGCCTGCGACGCCGGAGGTTGCGGGTTCGATTCCCGCCTCGGAACAAATATTTGTGCGATATGCAGATATTTGTTCAGGGTGTTCTGGGTATTTTCTATGTATAATAAAAAATATCTATCTATATATTATATATTGTGTATTAAGTATATCAGTTATCTAGTACCCATAACACAAGCTCTGCTTAGCTTGGGGCTAGATAATGTTGTGTTAACTGTCCAGCATTATTTATTATTTATTTATTTATTTAAGTACGTATGATATTAAATACATTTATTTACAGAAAGAATAATACAAGGTATGTACAAAATACATATGAAACAGTTGTGCTACCTGAAGACCGCTACCGGTAGCTCAACTGATCCAAATCACTACCAGACGGAAGCATCCCTAAGATGCTGGCTGCATTGCCACGCTGAATGGCAATACTAATGCGTTGAGCCAGATAAGAGCCAGCTCTCGGGTCACGCGTCGCTTCGACCAGATGCCCTGAAATAATTTTGAAAACGCGATGGGCCCCGGAACCCCACGGACCCAGAGTCTCGACCCCGAAAGGCTCAAATAAGTAAGCTCTGTCGAGATTTGCATATTTGCGTCTTTTGAGGTCCTCAGCGGAATCTGCCGCCGCACCGGCCCTAACTGATGTCCCGGACAGATGAGATGGCGCAAGGGTATCAACGCATGTAGCGTCCCACACCAAAGGCCTACCCTTTTCCCACGGAACAAGAGTCATGCCATCAGGCCGCTTACCATCGTCACGAAACAGACCATTCGGTTCTAGAATGGCTGGAATGTTAACGCTGGTAAGGGCCCGGCGAATGATATCATTAAGGCTAGCGTGGCGGGAAATCCTACCGGCAGCCCTGGTGCACGATAATCCGTGGTGACCAAGCTGATCAACAGCAGTACCGCACTGGCAGTGATGAGGGGCACAGCACCCTACACCCAACCGTAAAGAAGTTGCAATACGGAAAGAAACTGGATCCATTAAAGTACCAGTATTTTGTGATGGAAGTGCTTGCAACCAAAACCCTGACTCCCATTTGGAAACGGCCAGGAGACGAGCACGATCTGTGGAGCTTGAGCACGTTTGTAACAGACAATTCCGCGTCATCTCACACAGAGGCCCGTCCCATTGCCGTTGAGACGAAAGAGATTTGGGGGGAGTAGTATTGGGGCAAGCACTATGCCAAGCATTTTGAGCCTCGTCTAAGTATGAAATTTTGAGTGTGTTGCCAGAAAGAGCCACAAGAGAAGGTGATATAATTTTATTAACCAAAGAACAAGTGCTATAGACGGAAGACAAGAACGCTGGTAGGGCTACACTTGAAATTTTACGAATACCTAAGCCTCCTAATTTAACAGGCAAGGAGGCTGTTAAATTAATTGAAAAATCACGAATGAAAAATCTCGAACGAAAAATCTCGGATGAAAAATCTAGAATGAAAAAACTCGATATATTTAATTCGTAGGCCTACGCCGAAGAGGCGACTACTAACAGTCAGCAATACATTACCTACCTAGGCATAAGAAACGAAATAGGACTGGAAGGAGAACTGTTACATGAAGAAGTAGAAGAATAAAACTGTACATAAAACAAAATAAAAAGGAAACATGGAAAAAAAATATCTATAACAGAAAGACAAAAATTAAATATAGCAAGTAAATAGTTAATTTTAATTTTGTATGTAGTTTTTCTAATGTATATTATTTTAGTAGAAATAAAGGCTTTTATATTTATATTTATATTTATATATATTTAATTCGAGATTTTTCGTTTGAGATTTTTCATTACATTTTTCCCATTCGAGAGTTTTCATTCGATATTTTTCAATCGGTGTTTTTCATTCGAGATTTTTCATTTATGATTTTCCTTTCGAGATTTTTCATTCGAGAATTTTCATCCGAGATTTTTCGTTCGAGATTTTTCATTCGTGATTTTTCATATACGTACTTATACTTATAGTAGATAACGTAACGTAACACCCAACAGTCACACTCCTGATCCCACACAAGGCATCCCTGTGTTGTGGGTATCAGAAACTACGAGTACCATGGTACCATAACACCCAGACCTGGAACAAATATTTGGTCCATTGGTGTATTCAGGAATAAACCGTTATGAACCAATAAAACTACTAGGTGTGTAAAAAATAGGTACTATTATTTATATTTATTGGCTCTGTCTACACTTTCGGGAAAAAGGCGTGTATCGTCTATGTATGTATGTATATTTATTAGTTCATTAGTCCATAATGGTTTTGCCTGACCTAAAGAAAACATATTTTATGGTACATATTTTGATTTGTCTCCCAATAACCTGTTGTCTTTATTTCTTAATCCAAGGGACAGTGTACCTATTTCATTATCTACCATTACTAGGTTTGTTTATATCTGTTTATATCTAGACAGGACTAGCAAACAAAGCTAAGGAAAATCAACAATGCCGCCACGCATATACTATACAATAGCGCATAATTTCCGATGCTCAAAATCAAAAGTGCACGAGTTCTCAAACACAACAAACTAGACAACAGATATGACTGCATGACTAGAGCACCTCGTGCCAAACCGCGGCTGCCGCCTGCCGCGCGCCGCGGTCTATGACTAGCACACCGCGCTCCACGCCGCGGCCGGCGCCCGCTGCCGCGCGCGCCGCGCGCTGTTATTCTTCATTGTTTCTGAATATTGTGCCAATGTTTATGCATGGCGTGTGGTGCGGGCTCGGGATGCAACATTTCCTAGGCTCCGCCCAGATGCCCAAGGTCGTTCGAGGCTATAATCACCTTAATTACAAGACGTAAAGATCTTGAGGCACCTTTGCACCGGAGGTTGAATGTTGTAAAGCATGGCTCCCTTATTAAGCTGTAAAACTTTTTAACATACTTACTTACTACATAGTTGAAAGTTATTGATAGTGTTAACGTATTTAAAGTAAGTCTTACAAAGCTACTGTTGAAAGGGTGTACACGGTTGATGAATTCATGACATGTGATAGTTTTAAATAGGGTATATTATATAAATTTACTTTAAATTACATTATTAATTTTTGTAAATGTATTTTAATGTTCTTGTGTATTTTTTTATTGTACCTAATTTAAAACACAATTTTTTTAATAGTTAGTGAATAAATAAAAGAAATGAGTTACAGTGTTATTGGGTCATTCGTAACGCGGTAACTCAGTAAATAAAGGGCCAGTAGGAAATTACTGATTAAATTCTAAAATACTCTAGATTCTAGCTACTAAGGTAGGTTATTTCGACAATATCATTGAATTGTGAGGAAACTATATTCAATACTTAGAGCAACACCGCCAGCGGATAATTCGTGTTGCTCTATGGTCTATTATGATGGTGATTGATAACAAAAACGACGCATGAAAATACAGAGTTAGGTCTTAAAACTAAAAATTCGAAACCATGCGACATTTGCATGAAAGAAATGAGGACGTGCTGAATCCTTTCACCACACTGGCTTTGCACCATGGGTTTCAAGGCTCTTTTCAGGGCCACCATGTCTCAGGCTGGTCAATGGCCCAAATTACATCAACAACTTATTTTATTTTTTTTGGTTGCGGTTTCGATTCCCGCCTCGGTACAAATATTTGTGCGATCGCAGATATTTTTTCAGGGTGTTCTGGGTATTCTCTATGTATAATAAAAAATATCTAACTATGTAATAATCTATTAAGTATATCAGTTGTCTAGTACCCATAACAAAAGCTCTGCTTAGTTTTGGGCTAGATAATGTTGTGTCAAATGTCCAGCATTATTTATTTATTTTATTTATTTATTTAACATGTCCCATAACATAACATAGCAACCCAACAGTTACACATAGTCCTGGTCCCTACACTAGGATTCCCTGTGTTGTGGGTATCAGAAACTACGAGTACCACCCAGACCCCGAATAAATATTTGCAGATCATACAAACATTTGTCCCGCAGCGGCAATCGAACCCGCAACCCAGCCGGCTACTTCCCCGACGTGCTACACATATATAAGTCCTCCTCATCGATTTCTACGACGGCAACCCTAATTGTATTATTAGTCTTAAGTACCCTGTCAAAAAATATTGCAATAGAGTTGGCCTTACTTAGTTAAAGGTGTAAGTATAGGAGGGCTAAGGTCTCTCTGCGACGCGCTACAGAGGTCCCCATGAGAGAACGACACGACGAACAACCGAAGCCAGGTTTCCAGGGGTATTCCAAGGTATCTGCCTACCTCTGCAGGGCGCATATACATGCTAATGTCTAACCTAGGCCACAGTAAGTCTGTAGGTTTGTATATATGTTTTTGAATACTACTTGGAATGACGGATCAAGCAGATGGTCCACTAAGTAGTACCCTCTGCCTATGAACAGTGCATTATCACGTACGTCACGCCCACCTAGGACGCACCCTATGTGGTTTTGCACTGCGCCCGCCAACCTGAGACATAAAAATGAAAAGTCTCATGTGCCTGTAATTTCAACGGCAACCGTACCCTCCAAACCGGAACACAGCAACGCGAGCAGTTCTACTTTGCGGCAGAAATAGTTACGGTGGTAGTATTTCCTTGACGAACTCTTTCACAAAAAAGCTCTACTACTACTAAAATACGTGGCCTATCCTTATTTTAGAAAATGCTTACACACATGTTTATTTACTTTACTAGACGAATAAATTAGTGTCGTGCCGTCAAGAGTTTAGTATCAACAGTACCTATCCAAGATACGGACCATTTTCATAAAACCTTTGACCCCCATTTTGAACTTTGATTATTGAGTATTGAAAAAACCGGTAATAACTCACGGTTATTACCGGTTTTTTCAATTATGAATATTACTCACGGAAGTTTTAATAGTATTATTGAGTATTGAGTTTTGAAAAACCTTTTCTTAGTGCATATAGGTACTCTTTAAGATATCTTTCATCTCAACGGCTTAAGGTTAAGGCTGTGCTTTGATAACAGTCACGCAACGATTTGTGAGGAACATTTTTGCGAAATCTCTCATAGATGTCTGACCCATGAGATAATGTTGAATGGGATAGTCCTATAATGAACATTGTTATTAGAGGTTAAATACCGGTTCAAGACAAAGTGGATCGGAATTTTTGAGTCAATTTGAAAGAACATGGCCCCATACATTGTTTGACCTAACTTTTTTGACTAACGTAACGTACAGATGAGATATTTTTGGTTATTGATAATATATGTTAAGATAATGAAAAAGCTAATGTAATTTCTTGCATAGAAGTTGTTGGAAAGTAATGAAGCTTGTTGCGTTTTGTTTCATGCAAATGCAATGAGTTGATTTATCTGATTATTTAGAAATATCACATCTAACAAGTAATTAATTTTGTAAAAATTAATAAACCCTCAACGAAATGAAACGGCTGAACCGATTTTGATCAAACATAGCTAAGAACACTTCAAACAAATTCACCATTCAAACTTAAAAAAACGAAATCTGTTCATCCGTTCGGGAGCTACGATGCCACAGACAGACAGACACACACACAAACACACACACACAGACACGTCAAACTTATAACACCCCGTCGTTTTTGCGTCGGGGGTTAGAAATAATTCTAAATATATACAAGTTCTTTAGAAATTTTTGTCAAAAAGCAACAATTAGAATCGTACTTAGCACTTCCATGAAGGGGCCCGGTTCTTTGGTTCCGGTGGCATGGTTCATTTATTTTTGACCAGGGTCAGCGGTTGCCGAACTTCTTTAAAACCTTTACTGCTATAATAAAATATATAATATATTACTCGCACAGGTAGTGTCGGGATGAGAAAAGCAGTCAACCCCCCCACATATATCCACATACCAAATACCTACCATCAAAACCTGCAAAATAAGTTTTTCCCCCCAAACCATACCACTATGTTACTCGCTGTTAATTTAGCTTTATATAAGTGAAATAGTTTATCGGTTCAGTATATTTTGAGTATTCCATCTCCAGTACAATACAAACAAACAAAGTTTACCTCTTTATAATATTAGTGTAAATTTTGTCTATGTTCGAATTTATGTTTGTAAATAACGGTTCCCACACTGTTAGATAGCTTAGGTATAAACCGGAAAAGCAGCTTTTGTCGCCTAATAAGGTTTTTGACCTTAAACTTGACAGTATATTTCGAATTCGATAAAGCTTTTACAAGATGTTCCCTACCAAGGAGAATTTAGCCTGCTACAAGAAACAACCTGAATCGATGAAGATACCAATGTATATAATATAAATACATACATAAATACAAAGACACACGCCTTTTTCCCCGTTAGGGTAGGCAGAGCCTCAAATGGGCCTCTTTTCACTGTGGCTTGCACCATTGTGGGAAATAGACGTGACAGTGATGAGCTCATCGCCGCCATTGCTCCCACGACTGACTATGCTAACGCTTTCATACAGTAATAAGTAATAACACATTCCTTAAATAAGCTAGCAACCAGGACAGATCTTATACCTTAGTGCATTGCAGGCCTCCGTCTTATACCAACTTATCTTACAAATAAGTCCTGGTAATCCCTTAGTCGGCCTTTACGCCATCCAAATACAAGTAATTAATTTTGTAAAAATTAAAAAAACCCTCAACGCAATGAAACGGCTGAACCGATTTTGATCAAACATAGCTAAGAACACTCCCGACAAATTCACCTATCAAAAAAAAAAAAACGAAATCGGTTCATCCGATCGGGAGCTACGATGCCACAGAGAGACACACACACAGACGCACACACACACACAGATACGTCAAACTTATAACACCCGTCGTTTTTGCGTCGGGGGTTAAAAATTACAAATAGCTGTCTTGGGATATAATAATTAAATGTAATTAGTTAATTAGTTATGTGTTAAGTATTGACTTGTTGTACCTATTCTAAGTGAAATAAAGTTATCTTTTTTTTTATCTATAATTACCAGGGAATACGCAGCACCTGAGTAATCAACAAGACTGTGATCATCAATCCGCCTTCCAAGCGTGGTGATTACGGTAAATCCCCCATAGTATTACATGGTGGGGGCCTTTTGCAGTAGTGTACGTCTTATGGCTGATGATGAAGCGTAAATAAGCGTGGCGAAAAGCCCCATGTGCCTGTAATTTCACCAGCACCATAACCTTCAAACCTGAACAGCAATGCGAGCGGTACTGTTTTGCGGCAGAAATAGTGGTGGTATAACCTTTTTCCCGGACGAACTCTTTCATTAAGTTGATTTTATAATCATTAAAAAAAACAGACTATTTTCAGTGTTCCATCCAACACCAGTTTTCATACAAATAAAATCGCATTGAAATCAGAGCACCAGTTGCGCTTTAGATCCTATTCATCGTGTGCTGGTCATCATCAGACCCTGAAGCCGTGATCGTTGACAATTAACAAAAATGCTAATCTTCAAACAAATTTTTGCGTGTTGGTAATCCTGGAAACGGCTACACCAATTTCCACCAAACACAGGTAAGAACCATCTTGCAAACAATTTTCTTACATACATACATACATTTCTTAGACACACGCCTTTATCCCCGAAAGGGTAGGCATAGCCCCAATGGGCCTCTTTTCACCATAAGTTACACCATCGTGGGAATATAGACGTGATAAGTGGTGAGATCATCGCCGGCATTGCTAAATCGGCTAACACTTTCTTCCAGTAATAATACGTTCCTTAAATAAGCTAGCAGCCAGGACAAATCTTATACCAACGACTCTTACTAACAAGTCTGGTAACACTTTTCTTAATTCTAGAAAAACTGTATTGAAATCAGATCACCAGTTCTGGAGCTACGATGCCACAGACAGAAACACAAGATACACCCCTCTGGTTGCGTTGGGGGTTAAAAAAGCTCTACTACTGACAAAACCTACAATTATTTATTTACAGTGTTCTTGTGTTGTAGCATCATCATCATCATTGCAGCGTGCGTACAGGGGTGCTTCTAATCCATTCAACATCATCAAAGGTTTCGATTTGATTTATTCATCGTTATGCAAATTTCTGTAGGAAGAGGCTATATCCATTTTCATCACACCTATTCGGTAACATTGACAATTGGCTATAGAGGATAGTGGAATTTTGTTCACTACAGGGAGTTTGAGCTGTCTCTCTTCTGATTGGTCAACATCCGTGCTTCTGATAGATTATTACGGTGATAAACCATGGAGGTGTTTAGTTCTTAATACGAGTGATAAACTCATTTTTGTGATTGGTTAACAAGGAGTTTGTATCATAATACTAACTTTATGTTGATTTGTATATGAATTTAACCAAAGAGGTCCAACTCATATAATGTATGAATAAGTTAGTGGCCGGTTAGGTTTTGGCAGCATTGCGCGCTGAACTTAGAGCATTTCAGGCCGAAATGTACACGTATAGCTCTTCCTTCTCATAGGTAGTCATGAAAAATAGTGTGTATCACTCGGGGACAAATTATTTTGTTTTCGGGCTGCGCGGTATATTTAATTCCTCGGTATGCTCAGGATTCTACTCCATATTCCCGAGCGAGGCCTTGAGTAGTTCCTAATAGATCCCTTGGTTTCCAATAGAATGCAATGGGCGATTTACCATAGTCGCACCACACTTGGCAGACGTATTAGTGATCGCATTATTGGTGTTGAGTAATCAAGTGGATGTTGCCGCCCATCCCCTGGTGTAATCCCTTAGACGGCCTTTACGGTATCGACGGGAAGATATGGATTAGTTCTTAACCACGGTCTATGTAATAATCTTACTTAATTTATTATCTAAGAATGTGAATTTCATAACGATACTTCAATGGCTTCATTGTGTTCTTGATAATTATTCATCAGTTTACAAGTTACTGGTAAATAATGGCGTACAAAAATAACAATAACTTCTAAATAAATTAAAATCATAGACCACATATCTACATGGGTGATCCATAACTGATTCATACCCTTAGATAATTTATAGACATTATCTACCATATAGATCATACCGTACCTCTGATTCTTCACCCCGTATTATATATGCCAATCAAGTAAAGGAGTACAATTAAACTCTCAATAACAGGCAGACAACAGCCAAATTCCGTCATTACCTAACTCAGTAAAGTTTAGGTAAGTTAAAAAGTGACAGAATAGCGCTCGCGCAACGAAAAGTGAACGAAAAACAGTATTTAAACAAATGTCTGCTGCGTAATCGAAATTATAAATCTACTATCCATTTAAAATTATATTATTTGTTACTCCTATTAATGTTATCAATGTATGTTCAATCTAGTAACCAGGAGTTGATAGGTATATAGATATTTACGTTATAAGCGCATTGTAGAGCAATGTATGTATGCGCATTGAGCACACAACGCAACGCTGAGTTGAGGACCCTTTTGTGTCTTACGTCAGGCACACACACAAATTGCCTTATTTTTTATATCTGTGTAATTTGTTTTTGTTTTAGTTTTTTATTTTATGATGTTTGCTTTTGCGTGTTGCATGTGTGTGTCTTTGATTGCTTAGTCATAAATAAACGTTTCTTTCTTTCTTTCTTCCTTTCTTTCTTTCTTTCTTTCTTTCTTTCTTTCTTTCTTTCATTGTAGTTGTGTTTGTATTGTTTGAATGTATATTTGTATGTTGTTCAAGATTTTTTTTTAGAGAAAATATTTCTTAATATTGTTTTGGACTCTATCATGCCCTTGGAAATGAGATGTTTTTTTTATTATTGTCATAAACCGTGTAGATTTTGTTAAAAATACGTTTAAAAGAAGCCTATTTGGCTCTGTACAGCCTCTTAAACATTATTGTATAGGGTAAACCTTTATAAACAGGAACTCAAATTAATCGATTTCACTTATACTCTCTCCTACCAATGATAAGTAAAATGCCTTGTATTATTGAACTTTTGACACACATAGAGCGTGTTCTACACACTATTTCCTATCAGACAATGTCCTAACACCCGGATGGCGCTATGCTTAGTGTAGCCGTCACGGGTCAACGGTATATCCAGGACCCGCGAGTTGTAACAGAAAGAAAAATGTTGAACCCTAGAAGGGGATTAATATAAAAGTGAACGGTGGCGTTTCGTGCGACTCAGTCGCACCGCGGTCGAGACGCAGCAACAGCCGCATCAACAGCTCCGAGCAGCACTCAGGTGAGCGCGTAACAAGCGCGTGCACGTATACCGGCTCGCGGCTTGTAATTGCTCTGCTCGCCACCGCTGCGCAGCCCGCAGAAGGCTCCAAAACCCGCCGCGACTTCGCATCTGCCAGTCGCTCACGAAACGCGCTCGCACCCTCTCACACGCTCGCGCCGCTCCGCATGTCGCCTGAGTAACTTTTTTGCGATAACAATACGCCGAACCCAGACTCCCGATGAGGTAAGTTCGTTATCCAAACTACTTTTATAATTTCTTACTATGCGTTTATTTGTGATTTTCTCACAAAATATTATACAAATATTTCACATTTTGATGATTACACTTTGCTTGTTCGTGGTTTCTATCAAAACCCACAGACGGGTCATAGTTTATCTGCAATAATGACAAGTAGGAACTCCAATGATAGCTCATTCACAATTTTAAACACAAAAATAACAGCGGCCGTTTCTTTTGGATGTATAGATGAAAACAAATGAACGTAACTTTTTAATTAACTCGGTCATAAACAATATGAGAAAAGGCAATCACTACGCAACTATGATAGGTAATCTTTACTTATTAGTTTGTGATGCAACAAGTGTTTAAATCAGCTTTACTGTAATCGTTTTGTAGTTTGGTAGGTATTATGCATCGTTAAATAGAATTGTCGAAACAAGTTTTGGTATCTACCATAAGTTAAATAAGTAAAACTATTTTTTGTTTGTTTGTAGCAGAACAATTAAATGAGATTTGAATAATGACTACATTTGTGCGAAATATTTTGAGATTTGCGATCAGTTTAGTAGGTATCGAAAACCTATTTTGTACAACAAAAGAAACAACAAGCTACACAAAATTATTCAAAGATTTGAAAGTTTTAGCATCGCGATGGGACAGACATCTTAAATTTTGATTAGTTAGTAAGTTTGGTTACATTTAGACGAAATTCAAGGATGTGGCTGGAGGTAGCTTATTTAGTTATTATTATTATTAATTACTTAGTTTACATATTTATTGGGATAAGCCGCATCCACACTTACGACTCAATAAGGCCACAACCTTATTCCCGCCTTAATGTGGTTTAGTGGACTAAGATTACCGACAAATAAAGGCAACAAAAAGAAAAAAGGTGTGGGTGGTGAAAGAGTGCGATTTTGAATCGCAAAAACAAAAAATAACTAGAGGGGATGCTTTGACTAATCAAGGATTTTATGAGCGTCTGCGAAACCTTAAATATAGTCGTATAATGCGCGTCATGTAAAAAGAACGCTGGCGGTCAAGCTTCTTCAGGCGTTCCTGCGTTCTTTTTAAGAGATTACTTACTTTTCTTCTTATTTAAGAGATGTATACCTATGCATTGAATGAGTGCCTACCTAGTTTACTACAAGTAATGTACAATTATAGTACGCGTCATGTAAAAAGAACGCTGGAACGCCTGTAGAAGCTTGACCGCCAGCGTTCTTTTTACATGACGCGCACGATATGAAACTCCATTTCTTTACAACACCGCCAGTTTATCAGCCTTCGATTAGGTGTCTTGGAGAATAATATCTAAGGATAGGTACAGCACAGATATTGCCACTGCAATTAAAATCAATGTCTCTATAAAATCGACGTCTTTCGCGAAGTATTACAAGAGAAGGTACAGCGATAAATGTCTAGAAGTCACTCCACACTATGTCGTCAATTGCAGAAAGCGGATTCACTCATTTGGCGCGTCATTAGGCCTTTTCTAATTATATTAGTGATTTTTCTAATTACATTATAATTGACGGCGTGTACTCCAAACTATATAGCTATAATAGCAGGTTTCGGGCCAGCTCTAACAACATCCTGAAGATGTTTGCTGCTAGGTTTGATTGTCAGTATCTGAATCATTGCTGTATGGTGCAATTATTGACAATTAAAACAAGGTAGTTGCACCTTTTAGATTTACGAATTCAAATGTTATTTTTCCACAAAAATTAAGATTTGCGAAATACCACTGTTAGCCTTATCAAAAAAGATCACCAAGAAAATCTTCTTAGAAACCCAAAAACTACATATCTTTATTGTCGAATTAAATCAATTCAGAATAAATAAATTATAATTCAAATCCCTAATAGCATTCTATGGCCTCGTCCAGCAGTGGTCATCTAGCGGTTGATGATGATGATTAAATTATAGTTTATGTTATTGATGATGCGAGAGGCGTAGAGAGAACAAAATACCTACGATCGATGGTGACCATATTTTTATCTCGTTTTTTTTTCAATTATACCCAGTTTATTTAAGGAAAGCTATTAAATTATAACAATTAATCGTAAGTTTTTTTTTTCTAATGACTTAAACTCAAGTTAGAGGACAGCAATTTAAGTTTTTCGGGCTTCGTACCTAAAACTGGAGAAAACGAGACCCTTATTGTAGATCACTTTATTGTCCGTATGTCTATCTGTCGAGATCTTTTTAAGTTCGCCATGTCCGTCCGTCTGTTTGTCGGTGGCTTAGCTCAGAGACCCACCTAGGGTCGAAACTATTCTTCTAGTACTAAACTAGAAAGCTGCAATTTGGCTTGGGCGTATATTAAACACGCCGACATAATGGTATTTTTTTGTGTAACTCCCTCACACTTGAATTGGGTGTAAAAGGAAAACTACCACAGCTAAGTTGGCTTTACAAGTTAACGAGTAATAGTCGAACAACTTATAAAATTTTAGAAAATGAAAATAAAAATAAAATAAAATATAAGCTACTTTACACCACTTACTTTTTTTACTCGCTGTTTTTTTCCTGCTGACGTTTAAATGATACCAATTCACGGTAATTTCAATTCTATAACTTTATAAAATATGTACATACTTGGAGAATTAATAATGAAAATTTGTTATAAATTCCATTAAAATCTACTTAGATGAAGTTGTTAGTTCTGTAAAACGGAGAGCCCCCTTCGAAGTCCAAATATTGTGACAGGCAACAACGGAACCCTAGAATACGCGTGGGTCGACACGCACTTGGCTGCTTTTGTTCCTAAGAACGGCTAAAAGTAACTTAACTGGTTACGTAGCATGGGTGTCGTAGGTGGCCGAAGCTCTCTTTCGTCGTCTAGGGGCTTATGTTGAACCCTCTGGGTCTGTCGGGTAAGAAACTTCGAACTTTTAAACTATAATCTGGGTCTCTTCAAGTCTAGAGTGAATAGGTGCCTTCTAGACCTTTGTGCTCCATCTTCGGCCACATCGTCACTTACCAACAGGTGAGATCGTGGTCAAACAAAGGTCTATCAATGTTAAAAAAAAAAAAAAAAAAAAAAACTTTGGTACGAAATTGTTACCCCGAAATTGGGGCAGGGAAATATTTACACTTTTTCTCGTTTATGAGCTTATTCCTCTATAGTTTGCTTTGGCTTACTGATTAGAGGTACCCAGAGCAACAATCTAATTGTCACAATATAATTATTATTTACTGCTGTCTGTAATCAAATCTTACAAGTAAAATTGGACCCACTTCCCGGTGTTCGATTGAGCTGAACTTTGGTATACCTGTCAAGTTCCGATGACTATATTATAGTAACAGCGAGCTGATCTGATAATGGACATGGAAAGGGGACAACGGCACTGCTCAAAGGATAATAGTAGACAGGCCGTGCTTGGGCTCATTTTGATCAGCACACCGTTCCGATCACTTAATATAGTTAAGCTAGGTTCATATTATTGTGTCGGGGTGTGGCGTGGCGCGCCAGAACGCAATCGGTTACGTTGACGCGCCACAAAACAACACAACCTACTAATGTGAATCTAGTCGTAGGTTATAAACGTAACCGATTGCGTTCTGGCGCGCCACGCCATACCCCGACACAATAATATGAACCTAGCTTAAGACTTGGTTTTGAATAAGATATTTTTTTAACAATAAAATTGTTCTCAGACTTTCTGGACATTCAAACATGATTTAGATAACCTTTTTCGTAATAAATGTCAATTTATATCCCTCATGAGCGGGTCATCTAAAACGTTTTTAGCTTTATGTCGTACCTAACAAAGGCCCAATTTTCACTGTTAAAATCTGGAACTGTCATAATCAAGCCCGATAATCGCTCATGAGTAAATTGCAACGCATTGTCCGAGTGAGCGAAGCGAGCGGTCCTTGCATGAACTGGCAAAATCTGCTTTCATCTGTACGTATGTATGTTTGCTGGAACTCGCGTACAGGTTGTATTTTATACTAATCTTGACGGAACTTGATATACAGGTTCTAAAATTTCCTTGTTTGCTGCGGCGCCATTTTACCGGTCAATTTTGATAGTTCCATTGAATTCTAAACAAGAATTTCGAATATGAGCAATATCGCTCGAGGTAGATAGGTAGTTGTCGAAAAGTGATGTTACGAGTTATTTTTATTTTCTGAAAATAATATTTTTCAATACATGCTTTTATAAAATTAGTGATCCTGTGCTGATCAAAATGAGCCTAAACACGGCCAGTCTACTAATATCCATCTAGGAGTTCCGTTGTCCACCATCAGATCAGCTTGCTGTAACCATCATATTGTATTGTCATCGGAACTTGACAGGTATGCCAAATTTCAGCTCCATCGGTTGAGGATAACTGCTTTAAAATTCAGTTGCAAGATTCCACCCGGACAAATATACATTGCAAGTTAAATAAAAGCTTATAATTAATGCCTCTTTGGGTTCTTTGTTTGATGATTATGGATCTACAAGATGCATAGTTTAATATAAATATTTGCTCACGAGGTATACTGTTCGCAGAACTACTAGTATACAAGCCTCAATAAGGCGTTGATGGGCACACGCGTGGCTGCGGCTCTCATTATCACGTTCGTCCACCAACGCCTGATTTGCCGTCCGCAGCAGCAACGTACGATGCTGTGAGAGAGTGTAGACGAGTCTATTAGCGCTAGCTACAAATAAGCTTGGCAACGTGTAATAACTGACTACAAAGCTATTCTTGTTACAATGTTGTCAGGAATTTTAGAAGATATACCCGTACTTCATTTACACATTTATAGACTCACGCCTTTTTCCTCAAAAGGTTAGGCAGAAGCTCAATGAGCCTCTTTTTACTAGGGGTTGCACCATCGTGGGAATATAGACGTGATAAGTGGTGAGCTTAACGACGCCATTGCTGCCCACGACTGACTACGCTGACGCTTTCTTCCAGTAATAACACATTCTTTAAAAACCTAGCAGCCACGAACAATTTGATTCCAACGAATCTTATCAATAAAAAAGCGGCCAAGTGCGAGTCGGACTCGCTCATGAAGGTTTCCGTAGCAGCAAGTAACATAATATAAAAGTTCTTGGATGGATTACGATTTGACGTATTAAAAAAAAACTACTTACTAGATCTCGTTCAAACCAGTTTTCGTTGGAAGTTTACATGGTAATGTACATCATATATTTTTGTTAGTTGTTTTTGTTTGTTTTTGTTTTTGTTGTTGTCATTCTCTTATTTTAGAAGTTACGGGGTTAAGTTAAGTTACATTTTACCATTTTGCAAGTGTCTCTCGCGCAAACTATTCAGTTTAGAAAAAAAATGATATTAGAAACCTCATAGTCATTTTTGAAGACCTATCCACAGACACACCCCACAAGTAAGGGAATGACGAAAAAAAAAATGTTGAGTTTCAGTTCATGTATGAAGAACCCCAAAAATTTACTGTTTTTTTCTATTTTGTTTGAAAATCTTGATGCGTTTCACAGAATACATCTACTTACCAAGTTTAAACAGCCTAGCTCTTATAGTTTCGGAAAAAAGTGGCTGTTTCATACACGGACAGACAGACAGACAGACATGACGAATCTATAAGGGTTCCGTAATATGGTTATGGAACCCTAAAAACAGACAAAGCTACTTTTGAATTAATTATGAATATTATTTGTGTGATGTGCTGTGACTGAGGCATCCTCAGGCACGCTGGCTTAAAATACGTGAAGAGTTACTAAGAATTGCTTTTGTTATACTAAAAACGTAATTAACGTTAATGAACTAATTAGATTTGATTTCATAAATATAATTTCATAAATATTACTCTTAGAACTAATTATTCATTGTTTATCAAAATATCTAGGCTATGACCTATGTTCCTATCCTTTCTGGGGAAAAGTGTCACCTAAAGATAAAACTGAACTTGTTACATTGAACACAGATGTTCCACTGATATAGCAGGATTCCTACAATGTTATAATTCAAGTACAAAGTAGATTCTAGTTTATTCTTTAAACCAGTTATAGAGGTGATAATTGCGACTGTTTATTTAGGTATCTATACCCAGGTAAAAACAAACTATAGACACGTCGCAAAGGCAAATTGGCTTGGATGAACAAACACAGGACACATAATGCCCGAACTGATGTATGAAATTACGTTCAACTTTTGCGGGGTGAGAGGGGAGAATGAATTATTGCTGCTTTTCTTCCGCATATAGAGCTGTCACTGTTTAACTGCAACACTAGTGCTTGGCGCAGTCGATAAAATAGATCTATTATTTATAGATTGAACGAAATGTGCAAACACCAACAAAAACAAACAAACACCTAAAATCCCAAACTAACCCCTAAAATAATATGAAAACAAAAACCAATAAGAAGCCCTAAGGAAATCCCTACAACCCCCTTTTTTCGTGATTTTCAGAATAAACACATAAACACACAAAAAATATAAATAAAAAAGGGTATTTATTCCTTACACTCTCATTAATTACAAAGGTTCTAAGTAATATTTAAGCATAAAGGGTAGTGTAAGCGAAAAGGTCGAGGTTTTTCAGCCTCTCCTTAGAATGCTGCTGTCGTCACAGCAGCTATGATACTCGGATAATGCCATACGTTGCTCGTTTAATAGAGACCTCCAATAATGGTGGGATATGATATTCTTTGATTCCATCGTAATCGTTCATCGATAGCGTCAAGCCTTAGCAGAAGTTTACTGAGCTTAAAGTGCTCGGTTTGTGGCTAGAGTGTTAAATTGCCTTTAGCATAAGAATGTTCTATATTTGCTAAATTGCCTGTGTAGTACTACTTAAGATATAACATAGTTAAATGGCATTTTCATTGCGATATGAACTAGGTTCTCCATTCGACCCATTTGGAAATAAATTGGCATATTTATTAGTATAAAGTATAGTATAGTACATCGACGTAAATAAAATTTTACTTTGGTCGAAGGTATAGTATATATATTTTTAATATCTATTAGCATCAGCAAAGTAAAAATATTAGCAGACTAGGGTCCGCCCACGGCTTCGCTCGAGTTTTACCAGGATAAGATATAGCCTAGAGCTCAATCTAGGTCTTATTCTATCCTACCTATAAAATTTCATCGAAATCAGTTCAGCCGTTTTGGTGGGATTGAGTATCAAACATTGACGTTTATGATATTAGTGGATACAAACTATACACTAAGACCATTTGAGTTGTTTTTTTAATTTAGCCTGTAGAAGTCCACTTCTGGACATAGGACTCCTCCATAGAAAGCTATGACGTACGGTATTGAGCTGCTTCCATCCACCGCCTTTCTGCGACCTTTATAATGTCTTTGATCCATCGAGACCTTCCTCTACTGCTGCATCGTCTCGTTCGTGGTCGCCACTCGAGAGCCTTTATTCCCCAACACAGTTGTCAGTTCTGCGAGCTACATTATCTGCCCATTGCCACTACGGTTAAGCTACGGATTCTTCTACGGATTACCTCATTCCGGATTCTATCACATAGTAAAAATTCGAACATAGATTTCTCCATAGCCTGCTGTGCAGTTTTGAGCTTATGTATGCGGCCAATAGAGGCCACGTTTCAGTGCCGTACCACATAGTACATATAACAGTATAGGAAACAGTACTCATAAGAGGTTTATTTACGTAATGCCACTTGATCAGGGAATAGCGTCCCTCATCGCAGACAGCTCTTGTACCGTCTGCGTCATCATTAATACCTTAATAACGCTTCTATTCGACCATAAATTCTATATTTTCAGAGAGTAATCCATCCCATCATCGTAAAATTGACGCGCGGCAGTAAAAGCTTCCGTGTACAGCCGCGTCCGCAATTGTCTCATTACTTCGATCTACGTAATGTAGGTAATGTGAATCGAATAGTTTGTGTATGATGCACTGATGAGGGCTCCTAGCGGTCTTGTTGAGAAACTCAGAAACACCATACAATTCAAACCGCGATTCGATAATCGAGAGAGCGAATGGCAAACTTAGACTAGGCCCTCAAGGGGTGGGAATAGCTCCCTGATCACCATCGCGTGTCATGATCACATCATGATCGCTTTAGACGCGAATGAAGACGCTCATACGCTGAGGAATATTCAGAAACGATTTATATTCATCTTTAATGTCGTTATTTTTACGTAGGTACATACATACATCCATAGACACATGCCATGCATGTCCGGCGTAAGGGAAGTCAGAGCCTCAAAGGTTCTGACATTTCCACAACGGGATGCAAGATTTGAGTTAATTATTTTCAGGTATGACAAATCCTAGGGTATTCGATAGGGGTGGCTTCGTCCAGCAGTCATCCGGCTGATGTTAAAGCTGATGGGTTGTATTCTGTTTTGTGTGTAATGTGTAATAAATAAATAAATAAATTAATATTATGCAAGCCACAAGCCACTGATGCTTTTAAAATATGCGCTTTGTACATGCCATAGAAACCGGTGTGCCAACTTACACGGAATATGGCTGGCATTCTAGTTTTATTTTATAAACAACTCAGTTAAACAATATATTGTATTACTACTAAGGTACGAACGAGGTGTCGCTGAATATGTATACTAACCCGAAAATTGGGATGATTTTTGCAATATAATTAGTAAAACATACCTCGATTCCTGTGACAGTTGTTTTTTGATAATTTTGACGGCAAGTTGGGGCTTTTCCTCAATTTAAGGTGGATGGTCTTGCTAGTGGCGCGAAATGCATTTTTTTTGGTGTTTTTTGCTCATTACAGCTCATGAACACTTCTTCAGATAGCGATAGTTTCGCAAGATTTCGCGAGAACTAGGAGACTTAAACACATGTTTTAATTGATAGAATCTCATAAATATAAACTTTCGCAATCTGAAGAAGTGTAAATATTACAAAAAACACGAACAAATAATAATGTCACGCCTCAAGCGAGAGCTTCCACCTTAAGTTTCAAAAGTTCTGGACAGCTTTTGTCTGTTAAATGATCAAAATAACAACTGAACAGGAATCAAGACATCTTTTATAAACTATAGGCCTAGCCGGGACTGAGCTGTGGTACTAGGGTTAACAGATCCAAAAACCGAAATATCTGGACAAAACTCCCAAATGAACGGGGCACAGGCTCAAAAAGTTTAAAAAAAACTGCTTATGTGATAGTAGTCACCATTTTTAATAAACTGCCATAAATTTTTAATAAATAAGGGATGCAAAATCAGACGCCATGTTCAGGAATAAACTGAAACAGTACTTAATAAAAAAAGCCTACTATTCGGTCAGTGACTTCGTAGAAGATAAATTAAATAAGTTTGTACTTAGCGTATAAATTGTTTTCTTTTTTTCTTTATATAAATATAATCATTGTGCACCTCTGTACCTTATAACATTATTTGACTTGTATAATAACATTTTACCAATAAATTATCTGTATCTGTATCTATAAATACTAACTTTACCAACTTATTAGAGGGAATCCCCTACTAACAATTTAGTCTGCTTTCGATACAGAGTGTTATGTTTCATTGGAAATAGTGAACAAAGACGCGTCTATTAATGCTAAAACTCTAGCCATAATACTCGGAAAAACTTTGAAAGGATTGATTATTCTTGTTATGCGTTCAAGTTTCGCTGACATTTCTATGTTATCACATTTCCGTGTTGTATTGTAAGCTGAGGAGAATAACATTTCTGCCATTTATGACATCGACACTAGATCATGTGTTAACGTGGTAACTTTTTTTGATTTCTATTTTCGTATGTATTTAGACACCCCCTTTCGCGATATCATACATGTTTTGGGCCACCTTGTTTACCTAGGTGCTATATCCCGAGGATCGTATAACAAAAGTATATGATGTACCAACATCTGCAATGCTGAAATTTAACATAGACTTTTGAGTCTGCGAGTGCCTTAGAGCATAAATACGTAACGACCACCTCTTGGCTAAATATTGATGATGGTAGGTTGTTAGGTTATTTTTTTTATTGTAGTATGTTCGAACAGTAACTGATTTGGTTCGTTTAAAAATCTTAACACTATATTGGTCCCGCGTATAGTATTATGTTATCTGTGGTCCCGCTAAGTGGTATACGATACCAGAGCCTCGAGTCAGCAAAAACAAGCAACTTCAGAGACGTGTGGTACATTCTACACGGATTTTAATATTGAAAACAAAAAAAGTGTCCCTAGCGGCCATCTTGAGCAACCCAATTTCCATACGTGTAACGTACACCACACGCCCGTGTGACTACCCCAAGAACAATCTAAGCAAGGTTCACTGTTGATGTGACATGAAGGGCGGCTGGACCTGCCGCAACTGGTCCTGGCGTCGGCCAGATAAAGTGCGCTACCGCGTATAACCGTAAGGTTGGTCGGGCAGCCACTTTAAACACGTATAGCTGATGTGGGTTTGTTGATATGACGTGCGTGATGAAAATGGGCATCATTAAGTAGTCGAGTAAGTATTGTCATTTTCCTGAAGATATTGTAATAGATGTAATTAGCAAAACGCTAGAGAAAGGGCAACCATGTTAGAAGATACACTCGGTACTTGATCTTCAATACAACTCTGAAACACTCGTAGAATGCCTCTGCCAACTAAATTGACCTAGATTGGACGATGTAGGTATCTACTCAAACCGATTGTCTCAACAAGTATCACGTAGAAACAACCAATTATATGTGTGCGTTAAAATATCATCAATATATCGATATCAAATCGTTACGTTCGTACTGACCGACTTACTGACTGACTATCATCGCACCTCCTACAAGGCATAAGTACTAGTGACGACGTTACACTCCTTTTTTCCCCCTCCTTTTTTTTTGAACCCTCTGGTTCAAGCACCCTGGTCGCACACTCCTCTAGTGGCGAGAATTTCGGAAATTGATGATTTGGAGTATGCAGAGGCAAAGAAACGAAGCTTGCTACTATTTTGTATACAATCTCATCAAACTCCATTTAATTTGGTACAGATGATCAGTACATTAAAACCCATAGGTTATAGGGTTCTTGTAAAATAATATAGTTTCCAAATCCAATGCTTATTTGATTTTATACCAACATTGGTCTCTAGATTGCGGCTACTGAATGTTATTGCGTTTGATTAGTTTATGTGCTAAATAGGATTTCAATGGAACGGTCGGGCGGTACCCTTTCCCGTCAGCCCATTCCATAGAAATACTATTTCGCATATAAACTTATCTCTCATGAAAATTTGGGAAATACTCCGTCAAAGTTACGGGCATTCCAATAGTCAATATATATAAAATCCTTGCGTGACTGACTGACTATCAACGCACATTCTAACTATTAATGCGATAGCAATAATTGCGCGATTATCGCATCCAAATCGCAAATTCGTATTACGTATCATCGATCCGTAATACGAATTTGCAATTTGGAAGCGAGCATCGCGCAATTCTCGCGCGATTCTTGCTATCACATTGCTATTGCAAGATACGTAATAACCTAGCCGTAAGTCCCAGGGACCAAACAAGAGGGTAAGTAAATTCCTTTTGTGGCCTTTTGAGACAGGAAATTCCTAAATTCACCCACTTAATAGAAAGTGCTGTTTGTATGTAAAACCTCATCGCAGACGTAGTTCCAAATAAGTCCACTCGTGGACTACGCACCATTGAGCCTATTTTTGGATCTTCTGATCCGCTTCTTCCCCGTCTCTTGTAAGTATTTGCTTCACCTGGCCGGGGTTGGGGGCATTCTACGTCATAAGAACATCATCATCATTATTGGTAGTCGTCAACTGGATCTAAGCCTTCTCCACAAAATGCCACGATGAACGGGCTTGAGCCGGAGCCGCATCAAACCACAGACTTCCCACGTCCTGTACAATATCGTCAGTCCTGCAGTGGGGCCGTTCTACACATCAGAATATTTATGAACAATAAATTATCCTCTAGCTGTATTGAATGTATTTATAGACACACATTGAATTTATGTTCGTACTATGTACTAGAAGACGATATCAATGCTAGTTGCTTTTACGTACCTCCAAATTGTATTCACATAAAATTTTGTTTATTAGTGAGGTAACGGCCAGTTCGGGTGTATGAAAACTACTTTTTATCAGCTTCGGGGCCCAGCATTATGCATGCTAGAAACCGAAGTACTTCCATAGGTGTTCCTCTTTTCAATTTTAATGGACTAATATTAACTTGTGACAGTTCAATTTCAGCTCAGCATGAGAATATTATCGCGATGTCATTGCGTATCATAGCCGTGGTGTGTCCGGCCCAAGATTAGCCCCTTCTATCTCCTCCCGTGGATGTCATAATGCGTACAATTCAAAAAAAAATGTGTATATTTACTAATATTTAAGAGCATAGTCATGGACATGGGATACTTAATTTATTTTTCTAAGGATATCAACGAGAGCGATGCCTCGGGTGAAAGCTATTATGATAATAAATTAAATAATGCAATATAATTATGATTTACCCAATATTATTTTGAACTATAAACTAAATCTATATTACCGTTTTTCATTTACCCTATAAGTATCACAAAATGTAATGAATCGTAAGTACACACTACACACTAGCCGCGGGCGAGAACTCCGTGTAAATAACTTACGTAGTTAGTTAACAAGTTTTGATTCGATGAAACTTGTACATTATACATTTACCTTGTTCAACATGGGTTGAACTGAGCCTCTAAAATGAGACGCTGTCAAGAGTCAAATAGGCTTCTCCTAAATGTATTCCTAACCAAATCTACAAAGGGTGATAAAAACAATTTGTTAATCTTCATCATATTCCCAAGGGCATGATAGAGCCCAAAACACGATTTCAATAATTTTCTCGAATCGTAAATTCTTATAAACTCTACAGTGTGCTTGTAACGTAATTATCTCTATTACCTATCAACGTACATTGATAAAATTAATAAGAGTAACAAATAATATGAGGGCATAGTAGATTTATATTTTCAATTACGCAGTAAATACTGTTTTTCGTGGTTTTCGTTCAGTTTTCGTTTCGCGAGTGCTATTCTGACACTTTCAAACTTACTGAGTTATATAGTGACGGAATTAGACTGCTGTCTGCCTCATTTAGGTGATGCTGACTAAATACTGGTTACATTTAAGGTGCGGTCATAATAGATGTTTTTTCGTTTTCACAGGAGATGTCCCATCAATGAGACCACGAACGATGCAATATCTATTAGTCCCATTCCTGTTGTTTTTAAATCTTCCCTCTGTACATGCACATCATCATCATCATACATAGGCCTCCCATAGAATACCACCACGAACGGTCCTGGTTCGTCTCCATCCAACGACTTCCTGCGACCTTTGTAATTGATTTGGTCAATCGAGAGAACTACTACATCGTGTGTGCTGTATGCGTGTTTTACGTTTGCCATAGAAATAGAACGAACAAACCCGAGTAGAGTACAGGAAAATTGGTATAAATTCAACTGAATTAAAGGACATTGCTAAATTAAAGCACACCAAACTCCAATACCATGTATGTAAAAGTAACGAATAATTAAATAACATAAATAAATAAATAAATAAATAAATAATGTTGGACAGTTCACACAACATTATCTAGCCCCAAGCTAAGCAGAGCTTGTGTTATGGGTACTAGATAACTGATATACTTAATACAATATATTACATAGATAGATATTTTTTATTATACATAGAAAATACCCAGAACACCCTGAACAAATATCTGCGATCGCACAAATATTTGTTCCGAGGCGGGAATCGAACCCGCAACCTCCTGCGTCGCAGGCCAAGCTTCGCCAACCGCGCCACAGAGGTCGTCAAAAAAAAACTAAACTTTAATAAGTTATTATGCTAAGGAATTTGCATAAAATACATTGATATTAATACTTATTGTATTCCACATTACCATCATTATCATCATCTAGCCTTAACATCGTAACTTTGACATTCATGATATTAGTGGGTTATGTTCCACGACCAATCACAGAATAACGTTCCCAGAATAAGGATATGATTCCATTACGGAATTGGAGTGGAAGTCTATGTTTAGGAATGTAAAAATGACTAACTAATAAATTACCTATTCAATAATTACATACTATAAAATTAATAGTAAGAAGTGAAAACGTACATATCCTATTAAACCAATTCAAATGATAAAAATGTAGGAACATTCTCCTATTTTTTTTAAATATAATTTTAAAATATCCCTGTTTTTATAGACATTGCCTTTCCATAGTAATGTATTTTTCCGTTTATGGGCGTTATAGTATAATTTTACATTTAAATTACTGATCTAGCCCCAAGCTAAGCAGAGCTTGTGTTATGGGTACTAGACAACTGATATACTTAATACAATATATTACATTAATGCCCATGTTATTTTCGCTCTAAGATAATATTATGGGTAAAACAGAGAATTAATCCTGTTTTTTCCCCATAATATTATCCTGCGTAGGAACATTGATAGATATAGAAAGTAGATGAACCTGGAGATCAGACAGCAACCGCTTACATTAAAACACCAGTCAGGTGTGTGTCCAGTCAAGCTTAAGAGTTACGTACTTCAGACAACGAAAACATTCAACGTAATCAAACATGCATGAATGTTTTTACGGTTGATTTATGTCTTTCATTATAGTTTATTTAGAATTGACGAGGGGTCTATATGCTATTATATCATATGCAGAGAGAGTTGTTATTGTGTCTAAATTCCAGATTTTTCTTAACTGTGGGCTTTGGAGTTGTGTGCAACTAAACGAGTCATAGCACGCTACACTTCAACTCGCTAGCTCTGGCTTGTACCGTTTAGCCACTATGAGGCTAACACAGGCAATGGACACTGGAGTGCGCGTGCGCCTTCATTCTTTTTATATTTAAACTTTGGCGCCGAACCCTAAAAACGAGTTCCAATCACGCACTTTTTGATCTGCACTAGCTGTCGCTTAGGCCTGAGGTTTCGAAGTAAAGTAGGAAACGACTCATTAGGCATAGCGTGTTGATGTCATAGAATCAAACGTTTATGATATGAAGATATTTATTTTAGTAGTATCACATACATATATATTTAGTAACACTAACACGAAAATGAGACAATGACATAAATGAGGGTCACGGCCTTTTCTAACCAGTCTGACGGTGATATTACATCGATTCACTTTGCATTCGGTTGTACCTACATTAATCGCGACTAGAGTAATTTCATTGCGAATGGCACCACAATGCCAACGCGTGCCCAGACTGATAAAAAAATTGTTATTAAAACCTACCTAAAAATATTTACAGTTCTACTACGCTATTAGCACCTGTTCCTTTCATTCATTAATAGCTACAATAAGTGTCGACAGTGTATCGGGCGCCGCGCCGTGGTGCGTGTCGAGTCGTTCCGGTGGTCTCTATTGTTTTATAATTTCAAATAACTAGTGGATATTGCATTCTACTTAACGGTCGCGATGCCCGAGCCGGGCGACCCCAAAGCTGAAAAGTGTGTGAATTGACCCATTACAATACCGTGAAATAGTAGGCGGATTGCTTTGAAAATCCTAGACATTGTCTCGCTTTCCATCAACATAGTTTTAAGGTAAAAGATTTTATTCCTAACGTAAGTTTTTTTTTGTTTTCAGTGTAGACGCAGAGTACAGCCCAACCCACTACAACAACATGAGGAACAACGCGAAGTGAGTACTTACCTATATCAGCTTTTGTTATACCTATATCTATTTGTATATTTGATATTTTGACCAATGTGTTAATTTTATTAATTGATCAAGATATACCTGCTTAAGAAAAATCATTATATGTATTTGAAAGTGATATCCAAATGCTCCATCAAAAATAAGACTAGTTAGACCGAGGTATTACTAGTTAACACCAGATATGAGCAAGCGACGGGCACCGTGTATATTACAAACCTCCCACCTGCTGCAGAGAAAGCCATCCATGGCTCTGTTAATCTTGTGTTGTGATTTTCTTGCTGTTCTTTTAGTATACTCGGCCAATAATGAAACTTGTGATTAATATCAGACCAATCAGAGAGTTTTCGTAATAAACAAACTTATTGTTTGTAAAGTTAAAAACACATGTTAATGTCAAAGTCATGCTACTCGTAGACCGTGAAACTGTCAAAACACAGGCTGACGCGTGCATTAAGCCCATTTCCCAGTGCTTTAAACATTATTGGACACTACTTGCATTACACGTTTTGTATGCACAAATCACTCACACTAATCATTAAACACTCGCATAAACGCCGTATAGAAATATACTAGAACGCCATGCATGTTATCGGTTAAGAGGAAAACACAAAATCTGAAAGGCTAAGAAATTATCAACCCGTTTTAATGGGTGTTCGCGGTATGCGTATCCATAGAATCTCAGAAAATGTGCTCAGGGCAACAAGGTCTCGTGTTGGGTGTTCGCAGCATATCTTTATCATTAGTCTTGCTTTCGGCCTTGCATCAGGAACTTGGTTTCGGTCTCGTTCTTGCTCTCAGTCTGGCTTGTTCCTGCTAGAAGAGTGCCGTATTGATACCAGATGCACCACTCATGTGATGTCCGGACGGTTTCTAATACTGGCTAATATTTATGAAAAGTTAAATACACATAGTTACTCATTTTGGGGATTATATTCTAAAGTAGATAATTTTTAAGTTCAATAAAATATGTTTCACAAATTTGCTTGGATCTTAATATATTTTTTCGAGGACCTTCATGGATGAGCTCATGTATGTAGTCCTCGGATGCTTACGGTCCGCATTCTCACGTTCGGCCATCATCGCCTAACTTGCGGGCTTCGGGTTAATGTACTTTAACGCATGGACGTATACTAAGTCCATGCTTTAACGTCACATTCATTGTTTTGGCTACATACAGATAAAATAATTTTGCAGCCGTATTTTTACAGAGAGTTTTAGAAATTAATTAATTTTTAAAGGCCCGTTTTTTAATGGTTTTGTAAATTATTTTAACACGCATAATTAGCTTGACCCGTAGATAACATTGTATGCAAATCCTGCAACTCATTTTACAGTGTGCATTCATTGAATCTGATTGAACAAAGAATGAATAATGACTCCTCATTATTATTTTATGTATGTTTTCCATACAAATATCTATGTTTCTAGGAGAAACTTGGTATAAATATTTTATTACAAAAACTGTGCAGGCCACCTGGCTTTCACCACACCACATTCTGGCGCTAAGACGTGCTACATACGTAACCATCAACTATTTTCATAGAGTATGCAAATATATGAACTTAGATAAAGTAAACTAACCTAACCTAACTGGATTTACCAAACAAAGAAAAACAATTGTGAGATTTAATTCTGTTTTATTAAATATTTTATTTAATAGTGAATGAAAAAGCAATTACAATAATCCATCATAATAAATGTCACAAAACTTATAATTACCTAGATTTGATTATAAAAAACTATTTTAGATTATAAAAACGTTGCTTTACCAACCAACTGTGTAATTTACATGGAAATTTACGCTCAGGCAGTTCTGTAATATTATTAGGTATGTGATTATACAATTTTATTGCCATTATGGTAGCAGTTATTCGATCTACGTACAGTTTTGCTGTACACACGCCTTTTTCTCTGAAAGGCTAGGCAGAGCCTTAAATGGGCCTCTTTTGAAGTGCATGGGTTGCATGATTGTGGGAAATAGACTAGGCGATTTTACGATCCAAATCCCGTTTTTTAACAAAGAGATTTAACTGTAGCCTTGCAAATCTACAAATCTCATATATATATATAAATAGTAGCTAGGGTTAGTAGATTAAGCTTTTTAACAAAGGCCTATGAGTCTAAAGGGCTGGTGCAGCATATAGCTCGTATCCATTTATTTTGTATTATAAACAAGTTTGTTATGTCTACTCAATTACCCCATAGCACAATTTTATTTATTTGGTTGGCACTATACGAATTTGAAACTTTATGGTAAAATAAGCAACCATACAGTTGAACGAACCTTTTATAGCAATTTGTTGTAGGTTGTGTATGTTAATGTTGTAGAGTTTCTTACTCAAGGTTAAATGAGAATAGGATGCTTACCTAAAGTACCTACGATTCAGTATCTTCGTTCACATGTTTTTTGGTAGCAACGTGTTTATACCAAATATAAAGGTCTGTGAGCTAAGGTTGTCTGGAGGAAATCGCTATAAGCGATAAGACCGACCATTGTTCCAATTCACCATTGCCATTGCTTCTAGACCTTTGTGTTCCATCTTCGGCAACATCGTCACTTACCAACAGGTGAGATCGTGGTCTAACAAAGGTCTATCGACGTTAAAAAAAACTGCATTGCTGCTGTTTACACTGATCTCTGGTATCACGATTTTAATTTATTTTGAAGCAAATGTTGTCAATCCCTAAGGTACGCTTTGCTTGTATAAAAAATTTCAAAATGAGGCACGTACAAGTCTAAGCTTTGGTCGAAGAGTCTAAGTACCTAATGATAAACGTCATTAATATTCCTACAGGTGATCGTTTCTGAAAAATTTAAACGAGTTATCTATACGACGGACTGTACCTACCCACCTTTGTAGGCTCCGCTCTGGCATGTTAATCAAATCTATGAGAAAACTAAACATACTTAGGTAGGACAAAGTTACGTCACACAGACGCTTCACTCAGTATTTTTCCTTGAATATCAAAATAATGTATACCAATTTCCCTCGCAAGGACAATTAATAAATATTTATCAGATGCTTAAATGGCTTGTTGCGAAAAACATGATTTTCTCGTTACCACCCCCTGTTTTGCACTACCCAAGTAATAGAGTGCGTGACATTTTTGGGCCGTGAGGAAGTGACAAAGGTATTAGAACATAAACAGCTAGCTAGAGCTATTTAGGTTCGTTCTCATAACAACTCCAAGAGCATTTTGATAAAGGGCAACATAAACCCCTGATTCAATCAATTACCCTTTGAGAGCTTGATAGTTCAAATGAAAATAACGATGAACCGGACGGAACAAATGCCCAGACAATTTAATTTAATTAAAATGAAAACTAGTAACCTGGGAAAGCCTAGGATAGTTAAATGTAGCTCGTTTTTAGATACAGCTATGATGGTCGCCTCAAGTTGTTGCTGGTTTGTTTCTAGGTTGGTAGTATTATAAAACATTATTGGCAATTTACACTTGCGTCCGGTTTGAGGGCGAGTGGCGAACATAAACTGGGCCACTCCCGATGGACCAAAGAAATTATAAAACTGGCAGGAAATCAGTGGATCGAGACGACTCAAGACGGTTCATCATGGCATTTGAGGGAGGTCTAATGTCAAGTACTGGACTGTATAGGCTGATGATGATGATGAATTTAAAATTATAAATACCATCCTCAAGTGAAATCAAAGCTGATAAGGAAATAACAATGTATGTATATGTATGTATGCGTGTATGTCATAGGTTATTAACCACATAACTCTTTCGAGATTTGTGGTATTACCCGTTTCGAGGGTCGAATTGAATAAATGCCTCCCTAATGATTATGTATTAATGGTTTTTGTACGTATAAAGAAGTGCAATATATTCGAAGGTCATAGTTGAAGTCTGACCATCCGTATCGGGGTCGACAAAAAACGTTAACCACAAGCCTGACCATCAATCAATATAATATTATACTCGTCGTGACAACTCGTAACAACTGGCTGACTATCAATGCACAGCCTAAACCGTAAGTCCTAGAGACCTGAAATTTGGAGGGTACATTCCTTTTGTGGTTTAGAGGAGCGCTAAGGAAAAAAACCCATCACTACCCTGAAGTCCATAGCTGGACATAGGCTTCCCGTTCACCGTAAGACCGTAAGGCTGTTTGTCGTGGCATCTGCCAGGCATTCTCCATTCAACGCCTTCCTGCGACCTCTATAATGACTGGCATTTGGCCAGTTTGGGGGGGGGGGGGCTTACTCGATAACCTTTATTCCCAAACGGTTGTCAGTTCTGCGAGCTGTATGGCCTGCCCATTGCCACTGCAACTCTGAGGGTTATGTCAGTGATCTAGCGACATTAATTTTGCATTAAATGGAAGTTAGCTTGTGATTTATTTATATGACTAGAGTTTTAAATATATTTAACCCTCTATTTTAACGCGGTTTCGCAAGCGTGGAGCCGCAAGAGTAGTTTTTTATAATAGTCTTCTTTCACGGTAAAACGACTAGTTTTTTTAAAGGAAAGTAGGTATACATATAAATCAAAACATACAGGTGCATTAGGAGAATAACGTAAGCGAAACCGCAGGCGACAGCTTGTTTAAATAAATGAGAGCTAGCGCGTTTTTAATGGGACTTAATGAACTTTTCAAATTAAAATATCATAGTTCATTCAACTTCTGAACTCGTATAGTATCAAGGTAACGTTCTAACGGCATCATGTTCGCTTGATCCTGGTTCCAAGCCAGTCCTGCCGGCTGCCTCAACTGTGCCGTACCGTTACTGACATCGCATTGACAGACTACTCGTTCTAGAATTTGTTTAGTCCTTTATTAGAAAGCTGAGACATTGTTCGGCAGTTGGATTAGTTCCAAGTATTGTTTGTTATATCGAGAAAGTGTCATCGGTCGACGTTCATAGAATGGTAATCAAAAAGTTGACAACTTTGGCTATACTTTCAGCCTCGATGCTTTCAGCAAACATAGCTGGAACAAATACGTTCCTCGTAAACAAAAGTAAAAGTTGTCTCATATGAATCAGAGTGTATTTCTTCTGTGACGATAGCCCTGTTCCTGTAAAGGTTGGTCAAAATAGTTTATTGACCTCTCGTCAAAGACAATGAACTTGATAAAACCGGTATTTGTGTGAAAAAAAATAATGTTCCATAGCATCCGATGCCTCTTTAGAGCTGCATTACCTACCTAATGCGTGCGGGAGTTGAAATACTGGTTGTTGCAGTAATACTAATGAGGGTACATCATTGAGGAACGCCCGCGACTTCGTCTGAGTGGAGTTTTTGGGCCGAGCGAGCGAAGTGTCTCTGCTTCAAGTTCAATTTGCTTTCTTCTGTCAGTTTATTGGTACTCCTCTACAGGTTGTATTTTTCAACAGACTTGGTCAAAACTTGGTTTATTGGTTCTAAATTTACATGTTTTATAATTTTTTCCGATTTTTGAATTAATTTATTTAATAATGTATGCAACGGAATTATACAGAAAGTATTATTTAAAAAATCGAGCTTGGAGCTCCTAACATCACTTTTCGGTAACTCTCGCGGCCCTTGAATTTAAAACTCATTCTGTATATCTAGATAACCTCTTTACTGATTTCGCTCATATTCGAAATAATTGACAACCGAATGTTTCTGCCACATACTATCAAAATCGATACACCACAGCAAACTCCCTTTTTGGGGAAATTACCCTGTAATCAAAAATCGCCACAGACAAAAACAGTCTATTCAATCCGTTACTAGCTCTACCGCCAGCAAGATATGCCCCGCCAAAGTGGTTTACAATGTGGTACGAACCTATATATAGACAGTAGTGACAAGTGTGATGTGATATCAGTGTGATAATATTCCTACTGATAAGCCTTCGCATCTACCACAGGGAGTTCCCATAATGAGAAAATGGGATCTAAGTAGAACACAAACATACAATTAACCTGTCTGTTTCATTCGCATTAAGTGGGAGCGTGCCAGCGAGCATTTCGTTTCCCCAAGTGATTTCCTCGCCTTGAAGTGCCTTAGAACGATATCTGCTACATTTTACGCTGAACTAGGTTTTACCGTTACCATTACGTACCTTATGTACACCATTTATTGTTATTCTATTGAGGTGGTCGAGACCTTCAAATGAAAAAGCAAACATCCTGAAATTAGGAGGTTTTTGGGTAGAATGCAATGAAACCAAAACATTATAACCATCTCTACCTTCAAGAAAGTTAATTTATTTGTACTATAAAATATAACCAACATTAGTGTGCAACTCACGGTGAAAAGAGGCCCATTGGGGCTCTGCCTTTTGGGGAAAAGGCGTCTATATGTATGATGTACAAACATTTGCGTAAATAGCAGGGAATTATTTAGCGCCGCAACTATGAATGCTGGTAACTTTTTTTAACCCACTACTAAATAAAGAGGGGATAAGTGAGAGGGAGAAGAGGGCGGAAATAAGTTTGAGGCCATCATGGTATGTATGTTTGTATGTATATTTATTTGTTGCTACGTAGCTGCAGAACGAATGCTCTGATTTTAATGCGTTATTTTTGCATGAAGGTTTGCAAGGTGGTACTAATTATGTTTGGTGGAAAATGGTGCCGCTGTTTCCAGATCTCTCGGATTTTTTGCAGCTAGAACCTTCAGTTTAAGCTCGAAATGATTTTTTCGACGACATCATGCTCCAGAGTCTGATGATGACCACGATGAACAGGTGATGCTCACGATGAACAGGCTACAACGGGTGCTCCGATGTTAGTGCGGTTATATTTATATGACAACTGGTTTTGTATGCTTCGACCAAGGTAATTGTATGTATCTTGCTGTGGTATTTTTGTCTTGGCGTGTAACATTGAAAATAGGAGTTTTTTATTAATAATATAAACTTGTAAAAATTTGTAACTTGTAAGTAAGACTCCTAAAAAAGAAAATAAAAGAAATCTTGCAACATATTTTTTTACATACCAACTTCAACACCCATTGCACCCCCTTATGGGTTGAATTTTGTGAAGTCCTTTTTAATTGCACTCCTGGACTACAAAAGGAACATTTGCTCCAAATTTCAGATCTCTGGGACTTACGGTTTAGGCTGTGCGTTGATGGTCAGTGAGTCAGTCAGTCACTCACGCAACGGTTTTATATATATTGTCAATAAACTCAATAATGATTCGATCACTTAAAAATATAACTTTATGTATAACTCACGGAGGACTCAGTACTTAGCCTACAAAAGACACCATGCATTTTCCTGCACCTTCGTACGTACAAGGTCATCCACTCAAAGTACTTATGTGGTAAATATTGTAATTAGGTAGACACAGCTTCGAGAAAGAGGATCAGTTGGCCTGAGCAGCGTTCGGAAAATTACACCGAGTTTTCTTGCTGCCTGAACCAAAATGCCTAATGACTAGGTATGATGAAGTCTTCAATCAGTGCGTCCTACAAGTAATGACCTATGGTGGTGAGATGTGGCTAGATGTGTGGCACAATAGGGCTAATTCACCAGTTCTAGGTTGCATGGCGAGATATGGAACGAGCAATGCTCGAAGTACTTATCTGAATGATAAAATCCGTTACGACACTCGACAGTTTTTTTTAGCGTAGCAAGCTGATGTATAGTAGGCTGGTCATATGCCGAAGAACCGACAACCGCTGGCGTAGGTACCTAAGCGAATTCTTGAGTGAAAGAGCGCATCTTGTCATACTGTGTGGGGGTTCAGTTCTGTGCATGTCCTGTGTGATCGCGTGATCCGTTTCACCTGTGTAAAATTAATATTTCTGACAGGTGTCAAATCAAATCAAATCAAATCACGAATAGTAACTTTTTAAACCTATATGGATAGCGATGACTTACGAAAGGCGACGAGCAGAAAGTGGATGTAGGTGAACACTGTGCTCAGCGGCACGTATTGGTAGAGGTTTTTGTCCAGCAGTGGACCAGTGTGGGCTGATAATAATGATGATAATTTTTAAACATACAAAAGCGAAGAAAAGCAAAATAAAATATTTGACTGTAGATGGGAAAATAATAAAGAAACAAACGTTTTATGTATGAATCGCTATGGTCGTAATATATCAATAATAATTAATAGTCGTTTCAGTGAATGGACTGATAGCGAAGATCCTCGATCCCCTTAAGAATTTCTCGCAAAAGGGTTGGATCAAGGGTCAGATTCAGAAGGTGGTACTCCTGAACTCGGCACGCATCGTCAGGAGGTTCCTCTCTTGCAGACCTAGCTAGCCTCCGACCGTTTAGGAATTGCTCCGCGGTCGGTGGTTTTCCATTTAGATATACATATATTTTTGACTTAAAATGTTTTTGTACTTGGTATTTATTTGCCTTTGTAGATATATCCTTTATGGTACAAAAAATATTTTTTAACGAGATTTTATATATTTTTTGCCATAATAATAATACAAGTTCGTGATGATACTTTGTTTGTTCTATGGTAGTGAGGTCGCCGTTTTTATAGCTGACTGACCTTTGGTAGAAGATGTTGGCATATCAGCATGAAGTATTTATAACCCGCAAGCCCAGGAGCACTCGACACGTATACACAATTATTATGTTGTACATAAAATAAATTTTTAATTTTTAATTTTTGTATTCTGTTGCAATCAATCTCTCAAAACTCTGATGCCATTAATTCTGATGTGTAACATCATTCGCTTTCCTGTAATCTGTGGGAGTGATCTCGTGAACAGGGATGGAAGTGTGTTAACACGCTTTTTCCGAGAGGTTGGTACTATCAGCCATGATGCTTATAACCAAGGAGATGAGATGTCAGATGTTACACATCATATGCGACTACAGTAAGGTGTTATTAACGTTTATGTACTACTATCTGCCCGTGTCTTCGTCTGTGAGCTATATTCCAAAACAATTTAGTATTCGTTTTTTCCTTACTGAACTTAATAGTATTAAAAAATAAAAATAAAATTGTGTTTTCAAAATTAATAGTTAAAATCATCAAAAATAAATAGTTAGAACCTTTTCTGAGATTACAAAATATATAAAATAACACCCAACAGTCACATATATAGTCCTGATCCCACACTAGGATTCGGGGAATCAGAAACTAAGAGTACCATGGTACCATAACATCCAGACCTGGAACAAATATTTGCAGGTCATACAAAAATTTTTCCCGCAGCAGGAGTCGAACCCGCAAACTTTAGCATATCAGCCGGCTACTTGGCCGACGCGCTACAGAGGTATTTGATGTTTTTATAATAAATAGATACATGTACTTTGTGTGTCACTTGCAAAGACTTCTGAATATAGAAAAATAATTACAAAATAAAAATAATAATTAAACAATAATATTCACAAAAAAAAGTCTAGTGAATATTAATGTCGATTCTTTGCTGCATCATCTGAAACAAAGCCGTGCTATAAGTCACTGTCCCTTTATTTGAAAGAGCGAAGAGAGTTATTAGTGTTAACTAAGAGGTTGGCTTTCGTATGTATGTATGTATTTGTTGGGAGTTTGTTCGGCTATAACTTTCGAACTGTTGAAAACTTGGTCGGTAAGTTGTTGATTATCAATACAAATGCAATTTCGAATAGCTTCATCGCTAAAATATTCGTTTAGAGATAGGCGAGTTCGCTGTTCTCGAATTATATTTTACTGCATTGGTTGTATATAGTCATCTCCATCCTAACGTTGTCTGGAAGAAATCGCTATAAGCGATGAGACCGCCCATTGTGCATTTTTTTTAAATAATTTTTGTTTTATGTTTCTTTGTGTTATTTGTGTACAATAATTAGTAGTAGTAGAGCTTTTTTGTGAAAGAGTTCGTCCGGGGAATTACTACCACCATACCTATTTCTGCCGCAAAGCAGTAGTGCTCTGTTCGCATTGCTGTGTTCTGGTTTGAAGGGTAAGGGTGCCGGTGGAATTACAGGCACATGAGACTTTTAATCTTTATGTCTCAGGGTGGCGGGCGCAGTGCAATGCTGTGGCATTTCACATAGGGCGCGTCCTAGGTGGACGTGACCTATGAGGTAATGCACTGTTCATAGGCAGAGGTTACCGCTTAACATCAGGTGGGCCATATGCTTGTTCCGTCATTCAAGTAGTATAAAAAAAAAAAGAGTTAATCTATCTATCTATCTATCGATCTATCTAAGGGTACATGTTAATTTTAGCATGGTTCAAGTTTACGTGATGCTACGCAGCAGAATCTACAGCTTTATGCCACCTTATCTTTGAATTTGTGAGGCAATTAAGTTGGAACACAATACAATGCATTTTATTTGTTAACATAAGACAAAGGATTTCTCAGCTGTGCCAATGGTACTTACGTCAGTTACAATAAGTACATAATTATTATACCAGCCTTCAAATTATGCAAGAAGATCGGTAAAATAGTTTTAAATATGTGAATATTATCTACTGTACAGAATATGTGTGAGACAGTGAATCATCAGAAAGACAATTTATAAGAAAAAACTACTATTGTACAATTAAACTTGGAAAAACGGAACACTTATGCAACACATTGGTGTCTACAATGTTTTATTTTCAAACTCAAATACAAAATTCAGCTTCAATAGTACCCTAGATCCTGTTCATATTATGCTGATCATCATCAGACCCTGCAGTCTGCGAGCGAAACACATGTCATGTCGTACTTAATTTCATATTTGGTCTAATCCAGTTGTCCACGGTGCATGAGCTTGAGCTCAAACTTGAAATTTCAGCTTCAGTAGTATCATCCTGTTCATCCTAAGCTGATTATCTTCAGACATGAATAATGAAAAACTGTTCAGATGTCGTCAAAAAATATTATTATAACTTCAAACTGAAGATTCTTGGCGAAAAAATATTATTATAACTTCAAACTGAAGATTCTAGGTGCAAAAATGCCTGACTTCCCTTCAAAAAAGTATTGCTAGCTGATGATCCTGGAAACAATTGCACCAATTTCCACCAAAAATAACTAAGAGTCACCTTACAAACACAATCTAACATGCAACAAAAACCGCAAGAGCATCCGTTCCGAAGCTCTGAGGCCACCGACAAACAAACATACATATCGTACACGTAAAGCTAAGGTCAAACCAACGCGTTCAGCCCACGTCCGCGGTGGCGTGCACGGTGGCGATCCATTGTCTTACCATTGATCGCCCATATCGCTAGTTCGCTAGTTCTTTTTTATTATTAGCTTTAGTACTGCCCATGAATTCCACAAACCGCTGCCGCGTATAACCGGAAGGTTGGTCGGGCAGCCACTTTAAACACGTTTAGACGATGTGGGTTTGCCCATGAATTCGTCCACGTGGAGTAGTCTATATATATGTGTCAACACCCCGCTGCTTCCCTTTTGGAGATGAATTTTGTAATTTTCTTTCGTAGTACCCCTAGAGCAGAAAAGGAATGTACCCTCCAAACTTCAGGCGTCTAACAGCTTCGGTTTTAATGGGACGGAGAGTCAGACAGTCAGTAACGCAAAAAAGGTGAATGATCTCTACTTTCGCCATATTTATGGTGGTAAGTTGTAAATCCCCTTTCCCATAAGTTCCAGCGACTAAAGCAGGGATTCCCAAAGTGGGCGATAACGCCCCCTTGTGGGCGCTGCAGGCCTAAAGGGGGGCGTCAAATCAGACACAATTTCACATTTTAATAGTTATTAGTTTTCCTAGATAGGTCATTTTCGTAGATAATAGACCGCGGGCAATCATGTTTTAACAAGTTTTTGTTAAATAACCCGATTTGTGCATGTTTAATTTCCGCTAGCTCACAATAATTAATTTAATTTGAAGTTATAGTGGTTTTTAAGTAGGTGAAAAAATGGGGGCAATAAATTATAATTTATTCTCAAAGTGGGCAGTAGAAAAAATTAGTTTGGGAACTACTGGACTAAAGGATGGTAGATTTTCTTCTTGAAGGTGTTGGAACCCTGGTTTTAATCAAAACTCACTTTCAGGATTTCACTTTCACTTTTGGGTAAAGTAACCTCCGTAAATATAGCGAGTGTACCATCAATTATCTGTAGGTACTTACTTAAAATTGAGGAAATCACTTTGAAAGTCTCGGATCAGAGAACCACTCCAAATTTTAAGCCTACGAACGTAATTTTATACGCCCGGGCTGCACTTATCCAAACTCTAGGTATGAGCTAGCGTTGAACGAGTTGAGCCGCAGCATATTGTGGACCAGTTAAAGGAACTGTACGACGAAAAAAAAAACGCGCTATACAAAAAAGCCTAACTTATTGATTTTCATATGATTTATTTTTAACTGTTATAGCAGGATTCCTAAAACCTACTATTTATTTATATGTCAAGAGTTGCTTCAAACCATTTTTTTTTAATATTGTATTTTTGGTCATTAAGTAGGTTATTAGGTTTTCGCTAAACAGCCGTACAAAATGTATTATTAGTCAATTTCGTATAGTCCTGATCCCACACTATGATTCCCTGTGTCGTGGGTATCAGAAACTACGAGTACCATGGTACCATAACACCCAGACCAGGAACAAATATTTGCAGATCATACAAACATTTTGCAGTGGGAATCGAACCCGCAACCTTTAGCATCTCAGCCGGCTACTCACCCGGCTCGCTACAGAGGTCGTCAAAGGATATATTATCTTACATTTTTGATCACTAAGGGGCATTTTCACGAACAAATAAATCGGTGGTTACCAATCGGTGGTTAACCAATGTGACAAACCAATCGCAAAATGACAGATAATGTATGAAAACATCTGACAAAAAGAGTTGTTTATGCTTAACAGCCGTTTACACGTCCGTTAATGTGTTGGTGAACAGTGGCTGAGTAGGATTTTAGGTTTAAGCTAAGCAGTCGTACATAACCTGTTTAGCGTCAACGGCCGGACGGCGGACGGTGTGGACCAAACGGACTGGACTGGACAGACTGGAGGTGCGTCCACAGGAATTCCAGGGAAATACGTAATTCCTGAAGTAGCGATAAGTTCAGTATAAGATGCGCGTTTATGTTGTGCAGAGGAAACACATATCGGACTTCAGTTTTTGGTAACGATCGAGTTCACTATTCGAGTCTCCATCCAATATGTACTGGGGCCTCATATAAAAATTAATTCTTAAGGAAACTCAAAAGCATAACATAACACCCAAATTATAGGTTTATGTATAGCCAACATACTGTTTAGGGACCCTTAACAAATTTTGTTGCAATATGAGCGCTGGCTCATACACAGAGTTTGGAAACACGCGACCTGGCGGCGCTCTGCCATGGGCTTTCGGTAAATAATTCATATTACATTCGTTTGCCTATAATATAAATAAGAGCAACGAAACATCTGTCGAAAAGACCAAAAAAAAATGTGGTCGCTGTAGGCAACGGTCTGACATTGTTGTAGGGTATGGTGGGTAATAAGGGTGCTTCCACTCTGCCCACCAAAGCGCCCGCGCTCCGATGATAGGGCAAAGTGAAATTTTACTTTTTGGTCGTCCAGCTTGCCAGCAGACAGCGGGCAGTTTGCAGTTTGCCCGCTGTCTGCTTTGATCACGCGAAACCGATCACGTGTGTCCTGATCACACGAAACAGTCCGGTCATCCAAACTATTACCATAACGTCCAAACTGTTCACAACAAATAACACAAACACGGCATCGGTTGTCACAGCAATGTCGGTAATATTTTAAACAGCATGAAGTAAATAAATTAACTATACCGGTTTTTACATAATATAAATCAAGATTAAAGAGAAAATTAAAGGGGTTATTTGACTTCCATAGTAAACCAGTTTGTCAAAATGTATCTGACAAATTTTATATTACTATTTTATTTTATTAATAAAAAGCTTGTACTTAAAAATATTTATTTATTTCCTAAAAACAAAACAAACTAAATATAACATGATTATATATATTTTTCATCTAAGTTTACCACAAAAAACTTATACAATTTTTTTTTTCTTCAAAAAATTGCTTGTATTAAATTAGTGTTTGGAATCGTGTGCTGATCAAAATTAACCAAAGCACGGGCAGTCTACTATTTATTATCCATCAAGGACTTCCGTTATCCACCTTCCAGCACCATAACCACATCAGCTCGTTGTCACCACAATCACAGAATAAATAATAGTACAAATACCACAATATTGTATTGTCATCGGAACCTATCCGGTATGCAAAATTTCAGCTCAAACAGTTGAGGTTAACTGATTAAAAATTCAGTTTCAAGATTTGTCCCACACTAATATACTAACAGGTCAAGTTTAATAAAAGCTTCTAATAAAAGGGAAATTCATATCATCACGTCAAAAAAAACTTGTATTGTGCTTTTGCTTAATGATAGGTAGCCATCTAACTAGCCTTACCGCCCATTCACTAACCAATCCTGGTTGTACACAACGGTTGCGTTTGTTTTTTTATTTGGAGATTATAGCCATTGGGCTGTCGAAAACACGTTTCTGACGCTGTTTTCATGAGTAGATGTAGATGTATAGGTATTTTATGCAAATCTAGTGACATTGTTTAATAAACAAAGTCCTGTACACTGTAAACCATAACGGCTTCCGTACCGGTGCTACACCAGCAACAATGATATTGGAATAGTGACAACTTGTTTAGTGAAATTTATGTAAATTTCTAGGACTCTAGGTCATATTCACGAAGACGTATCTACGGTCGCTAACTATTGGCCAGAACAAAGTCGCGCAGCGGGGTATGGAGGCTCGTAGTTTCACTAAGTGATCTAATCCTAAATGAGGAGATCCTAGAGCAATCAAGATTACCTATAAAGCTCTCAGATCAGAACTAGCAAGTGGCAATCAGGCCCTATAGCTCGATAACCGATAGGGAATAAAGGTTCCTGGGTGGCAACCACAAACTAGAGGACGCAGTGTAGGAAGGCCCTATCCGATTTTACTTATATACGTTCTACTAGAGCTGTTGATTCTTCCTAAATTGTATTTAAAGCATATAATAATTATTTATATAACTCCCCAACAGTCACATACATAGTCCTGATCCTGCACTAGGCTCCCCTGTATCAGGAGCTACGAGTACCATGCTACCACAATACCCAGACCCGGAGCAAATATTTGTAAATCATACAAACATTCCCGAAGCGGGAATCGAGCCCGCAACCTCTCACATCTCAGCTACTCGCGCGCTGTGTTATAGAAGCCGTCCGGTGGACAGCGTGATTTGTCGGTTGTCCGTGATTGACACGGACGTACGACGTAGTATGATTTTGTATGAAGATACCAATAAGCGCCCCTAGAGTACCTACACTTTGTGAACTTCGATTTCCACACAAAAAACCGTGTTACACAAAACCAGATTATACGTTGGCGGCAATTGCGGCCCCTGAATGATACGAAGCTACGACGTATGCACTTACAATGAGTGGATTCAAATTGAAAGTGTTTATGGCCAATACGACATGCTTGTCTCGTAAAACATTGAACGCTCTACCACTGGCAATGAATTTAAAAACAAATGTTACCTACTTATTTATGGTCGTCGTCAATCATGATACAAAAAATTTTTGGATGTCATCCAATTTTATTTTGACTAGATCTTATCGATCTTTCTTTTTCAGTTCATGTGGATATCGAAGGGATAATGTAAAAGCCATGTTGTTACAATATCATTAGTTATATTTTTGTTGAATTGTAATATTATTTATTAATCTCACGGGTCTGCGTTGCGCTCACAATCCCAAATTGTGGATGTAGCTTCGAAAGCCGCTAAGCTGAAGTGGGATTGATCTGGTCACGTCTGTCTGTCGCATGCCAAACGAACTGTGGGCATAGGTAGCCACCGCGTGGCGTCTTTACCCTGCGAGAAGGCGACGCGGAGACCAAAACAGAGATGGCGAGGCCAAATTGATAAGTTTCTGGCTGACTGAGCAAACATAGCTCAGCACCGTGATGTCTGGAAGGAGTGAGGGTGCTTATTCCAGCAGCGGGACACAGAGGGCTAGAAATAGAAATAGAATCTCAGGGGTCAATCAATTAACAATATTATGGGCCAATTATAGCTTTTTGCTCGTGATCCCGGGGTCTTAAACGTCAAATTAAAAATAAATAAAAACTAACAACCTACCGAGGGACACTAATGGCCCGTGATTGAGAGACGGAAATGGAGACGATTGACTATATCGCGTACAAAATTATAATATCACTAGTGAAATGTAATAACATGGCATAACCCTCGACATGTATTAAGATAAAATTGGATTTCCGATATGGTGGTACCTACCGATACTGGAGTGCAGTTTCCAAACAGTGGCATCGGACTATGACGTTTATTGGGGTTTGCCCGGTGTATGAAATCACAACCAAAAGTTTATTTGTCTTTTAAAATAATATGCTTCGATGTATCTTTTATCGAAGATAATATGAATGAAGCAAAAGAGGTGTGTCAGGATCGTAGCAAGTGGAAATCTGTGGTCTCTGCCTACCCCTCCGGGAAACAGGCGTGAGTTTATGTATGTATGTATGTAAAATAATAAAAATACTCAATGATCAGCAAGATCTCCATGCACTGTTTCCGATATAACCTCATCATCATCAGCATATAGAAATCCTCTGGACATAGGCCTCCCCCATAAAATACCACAACAAACTGTGTTGAGCTGCCTCTATCCACATACTTCCTGCGACCTTTATAATGTCTTTGGTCCACTGAGAGATGGACTTTTCTATACTGCATCGTCTGGTTCATAGTCGCCACACGAGAACCTTATTTAACAACGATTACATTTACCTGAGTAGGTAACTTACATTTTTGAACTACGCCACAAATATAGGCGTATGCCTTTTCTAAAAACAACTGGCAATGTCAAAACAGCAGGCTCAACTAATAGGTTTTTAGTGTTGCGTAAATAAATTGCTCGTGGTGTGTCTGGCCTAACAGTAGACCACTCCGTCTCCTCCCGTGGATCTAATAAAACTGACTAAATAATAACACCAGTTATTACCAATCCGTCTGCCAATGTAATATACCCTCATTGCAATCTATGGGAAAGGCCTCGTCCAAGAGTAGACGTCTAACTGCTGATGATGATAAATTAAATTGGTAAAACGAAACACATCAAATATCTGTTACCAAACCAAGTTTATGGCTGTCTTATACTAAAACCTGCCTAGAGAAATACTTTAGCTAGACGATGGAGCATTTGAATCCGTTCAGTAGAACTCGAGCTATAAATGTACATACAGACACGAAATATGCTTTTTATAAATATAGATGACCTGGCATTGGGTCATAACAAGGTTTAACTATGCCACTAGCTTTACCGTTTAGCTCTGGGAGGCTGTGACACAGATTCAGACAGGGACCGGAGTGAGATCGCAAGTGATTCGTTTTTACAAATTTGGTACGGAACAATAATAAGGGTAGGTATCTACATCGCGCCCGCGAGGTCTCAAGGTTCCTCAAGTACACCTCATTGAACTTTTAAGCTCAGTTACGCTTTTTTTCTGTTGAATTGTTTCTAAAATCTAGAAAGCCTCTTACGTCTTATCCGTTTATATCTACAAAATTTTATGATGATCAGTTTATGGGAACTTGACAAGTTCGGGGCGAATCAATAGCATAATAAACGGAACATTACTTAGGTAAATTATACCTAGACTTCGAACAAATTAGGTGTCTATCAGTTTAACGTACTTATCTGAACTTCTGCTCGAATCAGGATTAATACAGTGATTAAAAATACCTATAAACCCACGTCCATGAAATGAAGTTCGCGATTTACGCAAAGATCTCGTAACGAACCTATCGATCGCCATCGATTCATTGGTTTTATGGGTTTCTTCACACTTGAAATCCAGTGTCAGATTACCTAGGAACACGAACACCTAAGAAAAGCCGAGAACACACGACGTTATAATTAGATGGTGTATTTACATTATCGGTTTATTACAAGCTTTACTTGGACGAATCGGTATTTGTATTATTGTTATGAAAATGAGGACTACTTCCGAACCGTTAATTCGATCTGCATGACAATTAATGAATTTGATAGGTGGTAGATATTATTAGTACAATTTGTAGGTAAGGAAGAGCTAAATCAGTCGGGGTGGCTACTGAGATATTGTGGCCCAAAAAGAGTTTAAAAAAGTGAGATAATCCTGTCAAGTGTCCTGTCTGTCATATGAAAGGGCTCTGTTAGCGCATTTTAAGGCGATTTCTAAATTCAAATTTTAATTTAGGGCTTTTTTAGGCCATTAACTTTATAAATCACATTGCAGTATTCGTCAAATCCGGTAGTTCTGATTTTTTGCAGACTTGTTTATGATGTTGGCCTTATGAATAATCCAAGTTTTTTACTTCGAGCGCCGAACGCAACCTTGTCAAAAATAAAAATATAACGTTTTTTTTTCTAATTTTGGCGATTATAACCCTAAAGGACTATTTTTTGAAAAAACTTTTTTAAAACGTTTTTAAAGTATACTAAATTTGCTACAATATGATACTAGAACTGTATCTGTAGACCCAATAGTTTCTGAGATTAAGCCTTTCAAAGTTTATCATTTTTTTCGAACTTTAAATTCGATTTAGTCGTTGTTTGAAATTGTTGCAGTTACTTTCCTGTGTTTACATTTCTTGTTCTTTTCTGCCATCGTGTGCGAATATTGTATAATTTGAGTTATTAGTGAATTCTTTGTGGTTGAAAAAAATGCCTCTCAATGCAACTGGTGCTGCTAGGGCAGTGGCTTTTGCTGACGCTGGGTATAATAGCCAACGTCGCATCGCTCATACATTCGGTGTACCTATATATGGTCCTAATTTTACGATTACTGTTAACTGAAAGAAATACAAGGAGGGCGGTTATTGTGCCAGTGAGTGTAAAAGAAAAAACAAAAAATTCAGAATTTCAAAATTGCGTACAAATCTCGGTTTTCTTAAAAGCCAAACATCATTGTGTTATTACCGAATGCACCTATCCTCGATGTTTAAAGCATAATGGAAATCAAAATATAAAATCCGTTGATGATGATTTGCTGGAATTGGAATGAAGTTGTTCAGTTCAGTAAATGATCACTAATATCTTCAAAACACTTAACTTTATTATAATGTTGCCCCTCCTTTTTTCTGTAATACTGCCATCTGTTACTGATGCGGCGGCAGATTCGTCTGAGGACCTCAAAAGGCTCAAATATGCAACTCTCAACAGAGCTTACTTATTTGAGCCTTTCAGGGTCGAGATTCTGGGTCCGTGGGGTATCAGGGCCCTTAGCGTTTTCAAAATTATTTCAGGGCGTCTGGTCGAAGCTACGCGTGACACAAGAGCTAGCTCTTATCTGGCTCAACGTATTAGTATTGCTAATCAGCGTGGCAATGCAGCCAGCATCTTAGGAACGCTTCCTTCTGGTATTGATTTGGATCAGTTGAGCTACCTATAGATCATTTGCAACTGTCTTCATACAGTGCAACTGTTTCATTTGTATTTTTAAATTTTGTACATCTTAATTAGCTGCCATCATAATACACTTGCTTACATTACTTTTCACTAAAAACGGGATATTTACCATAATGATGGGATATTTATTTATGGGATATATGTATATATATATATATATTTATTTGACAGTTCGGTGTTATGTTATGTTATATACTAGTATAGTATTATTTTATCTGTGGTTATATGTTGTTATGATTATTGAGTTTTGTGTGTTCCCGTTATATCTATTTTCTTATATCTGATGGAGCCCAAATTCTCTATATTAAAATCGTGTACTAAACGAGGTATCGACTATAATGATTCACAATAGCACTACCACCCAATCTATAATACACACAGGTTTCCTGGAAGAAAATTCTGATTAGCATTAAGTTCGCTTATGCACTGCTTTTTTATCTTGTGCAATATACATTTTATTAACTATCTATCAATTTTTTTCGAGAACGGTGCGTCATTAATATGTCATTTGAGTTTCCGAACTACAACTTCCTCTAAAACTTTAGCAATTTTCCTCAAACTTACAAGAATCCTAACTACTAGAGAATTCTTCCAAGACGTGATTCTGTCTGGCTACACTACTAATACACTATAAGACGGCACCTGTTGCTGTTTGTGTTTATTGCCACAATGGATGTCTTCGCCGTCTATAAAAATAGACATCTGCGAGTTGGACTTGTGTAGAGAGGGTTCCGTACAAGTAGGCTTGTTCAAGTAGTAGGAGCACTTAGTAAGTGTTCGTAAATAAGTAATAAATACACGCATTTTCTCAACTCGAATATTTTTCGTTTCAAGACCTTTCGTATACATTTTCTTGAAAAATATGGGATGATTTCGCATTTTTTCAGAGTTTTCAGCTCAGTTGTTTTGCAAACAAGGGCCTCGCTTATTTCTGAAACAAATAGGAATACTCTATATTTGCACTCCTCATAACGAGCCTTTTAATTTTTGATGTGTCACTTGCTTGGTGCATTTCAAACTTCTATTTTGTCCCCAGAGCTCATTTATTTACGCTATAAGTCCGTGATTGGATTCACCTAACTTTGTACCTACATGTACTAAATTTAAAAAAAAACTTCCATTACGTACACGCCTTTTTCCGCAAAGGAGTAGGCAGATCCTCAAAAAGCCTCTTTTCACTGTGGGCTTTTCACTTTTCATCGTGACTAGGATAAAATAGACTGTGACAGACAGACAGACAAGATAGTGATCAAGTAATGGTTTCGTCGGTACATTTTGAGATATGAACCCAAAAAAACAACCAATATACAAGAAAGTAGGTACCTAGCCTATCTCATTGACACATTACAGAAACGATGACAGACTAAAAGGGTTATTACATACGTAATCCTTTTTAAAATACAAAAAGAAATGGTAGATATTCATAGTTTGTTTCCATGAAGATTTAGAAGAAAATTGTTTGATTTACATTAAGGTACGAGTAGGCTTAATGAGAATGGCTAGAGCAGGGGTCCCTCGTGATATCTTTTCGAGAGCACCAAGGAAAAGTTGCGAGTACAGAAAATTGGATTACGAAAACAAATTGCAAATTTCGAGGTAATTTTCTCCCTCAAGAATAACTTTTGAATTCTTACTTTACATAATTCCAAAACATTAGTGTTTTGGAAAAGGTTCACGGTAGAGATTAAAATTAAAGTGTGACGTCACTATAATTAATACTCTGAATGCAAATATAGAACAATCCATCGACAAATCTAATCAAATGGAGCCAAATACCAGAAATTCCTAATAGGCCTCTATTTACTATCAATAGCTTTTAACTTTACTAAAATATCGCTATAGTGTAGCTATAATTTGTTTTTAGCAACATATAACATAAAAACGAAAACACTTAGCGTTTGACGGTCAAAACTTGCAACAGAAATTTAAACTAGTTTCACCACACCGATTGAGGTAAAACGCATACCTGTCAAGTTCCGATAAAAATTCAATACTATGGTTACAGCGAGCTGATCTGATGATGGAGCTAGAACGTGGACGACGGAACTCCTAGATGATAATGGCAGCCTGGCAGTGTTTGGGCTCATTTTGATCAGCTCACGGTTCCGATCACTAATTTAATAAAATCTTGTTTTGAAAGCATGTTTTCCAACAAAAAACCTTTTTCTAGTATATTTTTTTACCAACCTAAAAAATACGGACAAGTGTGAGTAAGACTCGCCGTACCGTTATTTTTGCATAACTTGTGACATGCCAAATTATAGCGAATTTGTAGAGCTGTTTCCTACATGCAACACTATCCCATTCTAGAAAATAGAAATTCCTAAATTTTAGAATTTTTTCTTTATTTGTGTTACAAAGCCTCCTAGCATTCAGAATTGTGAGGTTACTATGGAAGTACCCCAGAGGTTTTCCATTTTCGTGATTTCCATGTCTTTATATTTTGATAAAATTTCGATACCATTAGGCTTTTCTGAGAAAAAGGATCTTGACAGACAGACATACAAACAAACAGACAATAAAGAGAAGGGACTGGTTTTTTCCCGTTGAGGTACGGAACCCTAAAAAAGAGGAACAAAGACGCATTTTCATATGTCGAGTAGATTATGTAGGAAATAAAGTTGTGCTTTTTTATTTGAATATTTTCGAATTTGGTCTTGATGGGTCTCTGTAACTACCAATCAGCTTCGTAAATCAATTGGGCTCTGGCGGAAATTTTAAGGCTGATTTTACTCGATCATCATCAACATCATCAGCCTGTAGAAGTTCACTGCTGGACATGGCTTCCCTAGAGAATTTCACGGCGAACAGTCTTGAGCTAAATCCTTACAACGACTGCGATCTTTATAATGTCCTTGATCGATGGCGAGGAGAGCCTTCCTACACCGTGTCGCGACGCCCAATGTTATTACTCTGTACAATAATTGTTTTTTTTTTTTTTTTTATACTACTGAGTGACGGAACAAGCAGATGGCCCACCTGGTTTTAAGCGGTAACCTCTGCCTATGAACAGTGCAATACCTCATAGGTCACGTCCACCTAGGACGCAACCTATGTTGCATTGCCCTGCGCCCGCCACCCTGTGACATAACGATGGAAAGTCTCATGTGCCTGTAATTTCACCGGCACCCATATCCTTCAAACCGGAACACAGCAATGCGAGCACTACTGCTTTGCGGCAGAAATAAATTGTAATTGTATTGTTAATAAGGCTCAGGGCACAGTTTTTTTTACTGCGTGAATGTCTGTACATACGAAAGATGTTAGGCGGACCTTCGCCTTTAACAATGCATTACCATATAGGTCACGTCCATCTAGGACGCACGCTTAGGATCTAAAATTATCATCAACTAATTACGATATAACCCACTAATATATATGTCAAAGTTATAATGTTTGGATAATAATATAATATAATATAATCATTTATCTCTCTCTACACACTTACAGGTTTATATTAATACTAGGTATGCATGGTTATTTATTGCCACTTAGCTCACGAACGGGTGCTCTGATTTCATGCGGTTGTTTTTGTATGAAAGATGGTGTTTGCGAGATGGTTCTTAGATAGATTAGGCATTTTTGCTACTATATTAAAGAAGATTATTAGAAAACAGTTAATTAAAGTTAAGACAACATGACAGTCTTTGGCCCGCAGACGTCAGGGTCTGATGATGCCCAGCACATGATTAACAGGATCTAGGGTGCAACATAGGTGCTCCGATTTCAATACCGTTTTATTTGTATGAAAAATGGTGCTGGAACATCAGAAATAGACCAGCTAAAATAGACGTTTATATTTATATATTTTTATAAAATTAACTTGTGTTGCTCTAGTGACTGTATTGTTAAGATAATAATGCATAAAATAATATTAACTTTCTTTGCAGGCCCACGTTTTGGAATAAGCGGACTATGATGGAGAAGAGACTTTTGATACTGTCCGGCGTGGCAAGCGTGCTGGCCGTCGTTTTCCTCATCGCTTTTATCTCCACTATGGTTATGAACAAACAAACTGATGAAAATGGTATGCTTTATAACATTAACACACACTCATGAGAAACTCTGCAGCAGTGGCGAAAGGTCATCATCACTGCCGTGGAGCGAACTTTAGAAACTAAAACGAATAATTAATAGCAGTTTACCTAATAAAAACCTTTCACCGCTGCTCAGGAGATTTTCTTATTTTTTGTCATATCCTCATCACCTTATGAGCGGCTAAGCGGGTGTTAAGTGATATTTTAGACTCACCTGCTGACATCTGTCTCAGGTATATCCCCCAGGTCATGCTACCAGCGGTCTTCAATGAATGAAATTTTCTTTATAATTTTACTCGATCTATTTTCTGACAACTATTTTTCATTCTATACTTAGACGTCTATGAAAGACACCTACTTATTTTAAATTGGTAATATGGAAAAATTGCATAGGTACCTATGATATTATGATCAATTTATAGTTGCCAAATTTTCATTCATTGAACGATAACGAAAGTAATCGACTCAAGTAACACTCAAAACACATTTCATCACGAACAATATAATAATAATGACAATAGAATCACGTTTTGCCATTTTGTTGCAATGCAGCGTAGTTCTATAATGACTACTATTATGTACCTACTATTAAATAGGTTAGTTAGGCACTATTTATGAGCTCAATCGATTTGAAACGTAATATCTGTAGCTATGCGTCATTGATTGATATTAATTGGAATTGAATACATTCTTAATGTCCTTTACAATAAAGATACCAGCCTTATTTATTCTAGTAATAATAAACAATCCTGATTTCAACGTCACACATGTTGTTCAAAACCAAATTGTATGCAAGTTGTCCCGGATTTGGGTTGCTTATCCCAAAATGAATCAAAAGGATTTAGTTTTGATACAAAATTGTGATAAAATTAAGGTTTTACAAAAGATCTTAGGCGAAAAATAAAGACGTTAGGATATAACCAAAAACGTGTATCTTTTTCGCCTAAGATCATTTGTAAAATCTTTATTTTATTACAATTTTGTATCAAAACTCAACCCTTTTGATTCATATATATTTTATCTAATTTTAAGGTCCTTAAAAATATTTATTTTTTAGGTTCCTTTCACAAAAAATACCATTAGTATACGCACTTTGATATTCGATTTGGTCCGAAGCCGGACTTACCGACGAATTGAATGTGGCCTTAGCTGTTCCTCCTGGTAATAAATGCACTGAAATCAGACATACAGTAGAGAATGATAGGGGAGAATGGAAGAAAAGAACATGTTGTGCCGACCCCACTTATGGTGATGACGCACTTGGATATATCCGTGGGTCGTGGCATTCTATGGACAGCAGCGTCCAATAGAATAGAATAGAATGTTTTTATTTCAGACAAGTTTACTAACATATTATGTTAGTACTTAATACAAAATTATAAATCTAGGATAGTGACAAAAATCCCACGCGATGGACAGTAGCACGTAAGTAGACAATATACAATACAACAGGAGATCTCACTGCATCATGATTGAACATGCAGTGTAATAAGTCCCTCCAGGACTGCGGAATCAGGACTGCGGTAGGATTCTGTTGGAGCTTCCCCGAATTCGGTGTATTAGTGACTTTTTGCGCATGATTGCGTAAAAAACATCTTCCCTCGCGTCAGCAAACATGCCCGAGGCGATGCAAAACCAAGGAAGCCTCGCTAAAACCCTAAAGGCATTATTATATTGCACCCGAAGATAATTGTAGGCCCTCTGCGTGTATAGTTGGTCCATAGGGCGCTAGTGTAAAAGGTTTGACAGTAGGCCCTGAACAGTGTAACTTCCCAATCATAGAGGTGGTATGTCCAGTAGTGGACTTCTACTGGTTGATGATGATGATTCGATATTTGCAGTTCTACTTATGACATTCACTATGAGTTCATTCAACGATGCGGAAACTGAGAAGTAAGGAAGAGCACGATCGGCGGAGACGTGATTGAAATTCGCACATCAATGCGCAAGATTTATAATCACGGAAACGTTTACAATAACCACTTACTGACTCAAAATCCATTTACAAAAAGGCTACATTACCGAAACGCTGGGAAACGCAACACTATATTACGAGTGGCGGTTACAAAATGTTAAATCGCGTTGAGTGTTGTAACGGCCACGCTTCGTCGCACGTACCTATACCCATTCGTGTTGATATTCGCAAATAATAGGGTAAACTAGATAAAGGTCAGTCTCTCAGCTAGGCACAGAATTGAGCAAGCATTTTAGACCGAGAGATGTGAGGTCTTAGAGTCTCTTTGTAGGATGCGGCGTTTGTATTTATTTATGTATGTTTGTAAGTATCAATGTTGTTCATCAACAAAAAATATGTTCGAACATGAACTTGATCAGTACTGAGTTTTTGAGCTACGGGGGGGTCCAAGAGGTCTCCCAATCTATCGATACACGAGTACTAGTAAGAAAGGTAAGGCTCTACAATATGTTTAGGTATTCAAGGGGCCCCACTTAGAAGCTGTGAAATAAAATATATTTGTTCAATGGAGCGCTCCAATGATCGTTTTCTTTCCAATAATAACGAGATCCAGTGTACATGCGCGGGTTGAATGTATGCAATGATGTGGTTATAAGAGTTTGTGGTACCTAAAGGTATTTTATACGAGCCACATTTCAGTTATTCTAATGAGAGAAAAAGTTAACAGTTATAAAAACTGTAACCCCGACTACAGTGAAGTACTTATGTGAGTACAATATTTTTTGAAAGTATATCTTAATGCAAAATGTAAATAAAAATCTCAATATACTCTTTAATTTGAAAACCTCTTGAAACAAGTCGAAGCTTAAAACAATAGCAATTATAAACCTTTTTTCTTACTTTTTTGGATATAACATCCGTCATATTGACGTTGTTCGTGAAAAATGCTGTGCAGTGTCACCCAAACCATAATAACGAATCGATTTACACCTCTTTCGCTATGGTGGAACATACGTAAATACAAACATACATACATAGATTTCTAAAAACATTACCCTTCCTTTTAACTTTGCCGTAATCGGGTAAAAAGTGTTTTTTTGGGATTATTTTGTCAATTATCTCTCTTTTTAGCTTGTCTGTAAGTATTACAATATTTAGTGGAAGTCAATGAAAAACTGATAACCACCTATAAGATGGACCGTGATAATACGTAAGCACTAGAAACCTGAAACGATGGTGATGAAATGGAAGCTTTTTTTTAAATGAATATCGGAGAATAAAGTTTATAAGGAAAAAACTACAAGTGGGTTTTATTGCGAGCGTTCCGCTAAGTTTTACAAAGGTCAAAGGAAAAGTATGACACGGAAAAGACGAGTCAAAACCGAGAAGGCCAAGTTCACGCAAAAACTCGGTCATTATCAACCAGGTAGGTAGGTTTCACAGTAAAATAAGTGAGTGTTAAACCAGCGTAGATTCGATTATGTACCGTTCCAAGAAACTTCGCCTTATGCTGTTATTGTATGATATGTTGATCGTATTCTCATAAAATCTTTTTTTTTTACATTTTTCACCTTACTAATAGGTATTAAATAGTAATAAATAAATAAAACAAATTAGCAGTAGTAATAGTAATAGTAGTACGGTTAGTGCGAAATTTATAATTGACAATGACTTTTAAAAAAAAAAAAATTATACTACTTGAATGACGGAACAAGCAAATAGCCCGCCTGATGTTAATCGGTAACCTCTGCCTATGAACAGTGCATTACCTCATAGGTCACGTCCACCTAGGACGCACCCTTTGTGGCATTGCACTGCGCCCGCCACCCTGAGACATAAAGATGAAAAGTCTCATGTGCCTGTAATTTCACCGGCACCCTTACCCTTCAAACCAGAACACAGCAATACGAGCACTACTGCTTTGCGGCAGAAATAGGTATGGTGGTAGTACTTCCCCGGACGAACTCTTTCACAAAAAATCTCTACTACTACTAAAAAAGACATAAAAGATTTCCTTTAAAAAAATATACGTTACGCCTGCGCCTGGCAGATGTGAAAGATCTATGTTATACAAACTGCATGACACTGTAACGGCGTACGAGTTGGTTTTACTGTCAAGGCGTGCCAATTGATGTTTCACACAAAAAGTAACAATTTCGAAAAAATCTTGAATTTATTGAACCTGAACTGTAATAAAATACCTCACTCTGTAGCACTTTTCAGAAAAATATGAAAGTTTTGAATTAGTAAACCAGCCAAATGCGCAAGAGCACATTGTAAGAGTCCATTTTCAAGACACAGTTTTCAGTACATAACGTATAAGTTTTCATTATAGGACATCTTTATTATCTCGTACTTACAACCCATAATCTGTAGAAACTTCAACTGGCTATCTATACGCCTGTGACAGAATACACACCAAACATATGGCTGACGGACGGACGGATCGAGTAGACTTAGTATTAGGGTTCCTTTTGCCATCCTTTGGGTACGGTACCCTAAAACTAACACATAGAAAAACATTTAAAATGGAGTTCTTCCCATGTACAGAATTTACATTCCTGAGCATAGCCGTGTTCAATGGGCTTATTTCATCTCTAAATCATATTTATATTACATATGCTGTATTATTTAGCTACTGGGTGTTACGATATTGTCCGGTTGAAATTAGGAGAATTAACTAACAAAGATTACACTCTAGCACATTGTGACATTGGGCTGTGGGTAAGCCTGTGAATACTGATTGATAAAACCTAACGTGACCCGCGAACCCACTGGCTCAACACACCAGTGGCGGAAATTTCTGTTTACCGGTTATACCCACTGAAAAAATATTTGCAAATAAAATAATATAACAACTACGGTGCCCGACTACGGTACCCCATAACAATAGGTACTTAGGTAAGTACAACGCAAAATGTAAATAAAAATCTCAATAAAACCAGAATTCCTCTTTCACTTGAGGCCCCACTCAATAAGATACCAAAAAAAAAGAGCGAGCCTTACAGTAGTCTCATATGAGGTGTAACATCTGACATCAATTTGGCTGATAGTACCAAACTCTCGAAAAAATGCGCGCTTTGTGTTACACATTTACATCCCTTTTCACGAAATCACTCCCAAAGATTACAGGAATGCAAGAGGAAGGATTTTAAAATTCATCAAAAAAATTCAGAAGCACCCACAATTTTGGGTGAAACATCCGTCATATTGATTTTGTTCGTATAATATGTGGCCAACGTCACCGGACCATAATAAGACAGATCGATTGACACCTCTGTCATCAAAATCGGATGAGTAGTTTAAGCGCTACGTTCGAACATACGTAAATAAAAAACATACATAGGTACAGAAATAGACTGCTAGAAACATAACCCTTCCTTACGGCTTTGCTGCAGTCGGTTAAACAAATCCAATGCGCTGATTTGACAGAAATGTATACTACAAAACGTAGTGTAAATATATATATATATATATAGATAGTCTTAAAAAAAATGCGCAATACAAGGCAATGGTTACATTGACACGTACTTGCAAATAATTACTACAAACAGTCATGCCCACCAATAAACTAACCATGCGATATTTTGTGTGTTTTGTATTGTGTAACTACGATAGAAAAATATACATAACTAAACTATTCATGCAAATTTCCGTACCCCTGTCCTGTTCAGTGAGCTAATTAAAATATCACCAAATGCTAGAAAAACATCCCGTCATCATCAACATCATCCAGTTATCCTAGTGAACGCTCGCTGGATATTCTTAATAAAACATTGGCAAACATGATTATGGTGTGTCTCAGGAGATTATTACATTGATACACTATTAAAGAAATATAATTTTCAGTTTTCCCGTGTTACAATTACAATATTATTACCTGTTATCCACCCACATGTTATCGCGCTGGGTCAAATTTAGTAAATACTGTCAAACATTTATTGAATCCAGGAAAGTTTCCCCACAATTCCAACTTTATTTTTGCTCTTCTGGATCGCTATTGCAGCAAAATGGCATAGTTGGCTTTACTAACCTCGTGATATACCTAATTTGACGTAATTTAGAAAAGTTATTGATTCTAATATACCTAATACTCTAATACATTAAGAGGGAGTATAAAGAAAAAACATCTTCACAAGAAAAAACAAAATTACTGTTTTTTGATTAAAAGTAATTTCAAGTAATATTTTTAATAGTATATAGTAATATTCATAATAAAGTAAAATTATACTTAATCTCTAGAGGAAAGTGATTGTATTTGTCTACTTTTACTTTGACTTTTTTGTCTGATTTGCTTTCAATATATGCAATCCAAAATAGTCGAAAAGTATAACGTTTCAAATTAAAAAAAAAACCGACTCTGTTTATATATGACAGAGCAATGAGGATTAGAGTAATACGGCCTCCGTACGGTTTATAAGTTAAGAAAAATAATATAACCGTCTTTTTTTTGAACATATAGAAAATATTATTCTATTACGTTTCTAAAAACAGTCAACCCTCGGATTTTGATTGCATAATAAAAGCATTTTTTTTTAATATTACTTGGCATACTTACTGAAAATTCAAATTGGCGATATTGCTTTATACCCCCTCTTAAGCAATGACACTAACAAAACCGTCCAAGAGCACAAGCAGTCCGTTTCCACCTAGGAAGATGTACTGTTTCCACCTACTTTCGTCGTCGAAGTAGTTTTCTGGTACGAGTAACAATACCTGGAGAGAACCGACTATTTGTGCTGTTGGTCTTACACTATGAATGTTGCGTGCCGTTTCCCTATTATTCAGCTTGTATCTGCATTTTAGAAATGCCACAAACTAGTGAACTGAGACTTTCTTCATCCATGCCTCCTGCTGTAATCGCTAAAGGCGACCCAGATGTCAGCTTGTGCAGCGCGCCTGGATGTGTCCACACAGGTACTTACTACACAGCATATATTTTTATGTAACTAATCATCGTAATACAACATTAAAATAAGGCAAGTACCTATTCTATAAATTAGTGATAACACAGTGATTTTTGGCCTCGTGGCTGAAAATAGTATAGGTATGATTCTGATTCCTCATGACTTTTTTCCTTACTGCTTCCTAAATCGCCCTCTTAAACAACATCTATTTTATAACTGTTAACAGTCACATTGAAATATGTATAGTTCTCAACCCACACTAGAATCTCCTGTGTCGTGGTATCTGGAACTACGAGTACAATGCTAATACCTACATACAGCTACAGCACCCAGACTCGGAACAAATATTTACAAATACTTGCCCCGCAGCGTGAAACGAACCCGGAACCTCGCGTATCTCAGCTGGCCACTCGCCCGCCATGCCGCATTGGTCACCAATCATTCTCGTTTTTTTTTATATATACCCATTTGTATTATTCTTTCTGCAAATAAAGATTTAACAAATATTTTTTTTGTCTAAATGACTAATAACATCATAAAATAATGCGAGTGCCTATTCTAGAAGTTAGTGAGAAGATAGCGGATCTTGACATCAAATCAGAATATAAAATAGGTGTACTTCGGATTCTATATAATTTAACAACCTTACTGTTTCCTAGAATTAGTAGCAGAGTGGATGTGAAAGCCTTACTAAAATGTTACTGTTTCCAAAAAAAACTCGTATATTCTAGATCGTGGTTGTGGAAAGATAGGGTGATAATGTAGATTTTAAAACATTTTTCTGTTCCAGCTTCGAAGCTTCTTCTCAACATGGATGAAGAAGTGGATCCCTGCGATGACTTCTACGACTTTGCATGCGGCTCGTTCGTGAAGAGCACGCGCATCCCCGATGACAAGACCTCCGTGAACACTTTCTCCATCATCACGGACCAGCTGCAGGAGCAGATCCGTGCTCTGCTGGATGAGCCCATCGCCGCTGAGGAACCCAAGCCATTCGTTCTTGCCAAAACACTATACCAGGCCTGCATGAACAGAAGTAAGTCCGAGTATATCTTCGAATTCGTGCACGCGCGTGCGTGTTATACATGGTATCTACATTGTCATATACAAAATATCCCTATGCTGCATAACTTAAGCTTATGTAAGCATCCCAGTTTACTCAACTTGTAAAACACTCAAATTAAATCTTCCTTATTTCCACCAGCTTGAATGCTACTTGTAATTCCCAGCTCAAGATCAAAGTGATTATTTTCTTGGCTTGTATGTTATTATTATGTGATACAAAAGGCTACTATGCATAATATATGTCCTACAATATTCTGCCCGTGATAAACTAAAACGTGCGTTACTAGGTATGTGTATAACGGGCAGATTGTGCACTTCAGCTACGTAACAATCGTCAGCCCCGATAGTAAATAAGCAGAAGATGAGAAAGCTAAAACATTAAACCATTATCTATGTCAAAATGGCAGTGATATCCCAACAATACATCGTGCTTCTTGCAAGAAAAGTTCCCATTTTTTTTAGCTTGTAAATAAAGACGCTCATTTTTTTTCTCGTTACATTTTATGCAAAATACAAAAACCTTTGCATCGTTATAATAAGAATACAGATATCATCGTGTTGAATTATGCAGAATAAGCAGGTGCCGCATCTCATCATAAAAATAATACTATTTAAAAAAGATTATCATGTTCTCCTGAATGTCCTACTGCACTTTTATTCATTTCCACAATAGTTTAAATCAGCTATGCACCACACGACAAGTGCTTATCTTACCCGGGTTCTTTGTAACTTAATTTCTTCTGAATTTTCTGTAGATTGTTTATTACCTAAGCGAGATGCTTAGGTAATAAAGACTGGACATGTTTAAAAGCAACCATCAAACAGTCGTGTCACTGAAACCTGTAGTATAAGTGAAAGTAAATTGTGTTACTTCCGCAATTTGCACAACACTAACGTAAGCAGGACGGAAGATGATGGATGGACAAGGTTCCCACGAACACATTGTGGAACTTTTCAGCTGAATTACGCTTGACATCTCTTTTTTTCTGGTACCTTTCATAGGTACCTTGATAAGTCTTATCCGATTATATCTACAAAGTTGAAGTTTTAAGCGCGTTTTAAAGATACTATAGATGCTTTCAAATTGAATATCATGTAAACCAAAGTAATATGTAAAATGTAACTTATATCTTAGAATCGTATATAGGTTTTATCATATATTATTATATTGCATATTATTATGCTTTATGTATTTATTATTGTTCTTTATTGTAAAAATTACCTTAATTGTTTATTTACTACCTTTTCACGGCTAAGTAACTAAAACGATATTGATAAATTTCTACGAAATCGTAGTGTGTATCATAAGAAAGGACATAGGTTACTTTTACCCGGGATAACAAGTTTTTTTCATGAATTCTGATATTTAACTAAACGCTGACGAACAGAGTGCGTCACAGAGCAGCATATATACATAGTAAGTGGTAGGTACGTACCTATCTTATTAGAAGACTTCTTCAACGGAAACGGATTCTTATAATTTGGTCGCACAGGAACACAGAAGTAATTATAGTTTATAATACGATTAAAAATTCTCCTTGCGATTTTAAGAAATACTTTTTTATACTTGAGAATTTGAAAAGTACCACAAATAAAATAATACTATACTATACTAAACTAAAGAAGCTGAAAGTTTGCAGAAATATAAACAGGAAATATAAATGGTATGAAACAATAGTCTGGAGTAGGCTAGAGGGGTACACAAAATGTTAGAGTAGCTTGAATCAATTTTAAAACAATGTCTTTCACCAGCTGCTATCGAAGCCCGCGGCGTATCACCGCTCCTGGACATGATAAAGCGTCTCGGAGGCTGGCCGGTGCTGGATGCAGATGCTTGGAACGAAGAAGCCTTCACGTGGGAACAGTCGGTGTACAACTTTAGGGCTGCCGGTTACTCCGTCGACTACTTCTTGGACTTTTCCATCAGTGTTGATGTCAAGAACTCTACAAAGCGAGTCATTGATGTAAGAATGCATGTGATAATTTAGTTTTTCGACTGTATTTTAATTTACGGGTGTTTCTTTTGCGTATTTCTCATAAAATTATTGTCGTTTATTTTTATTTAATTGTTAAGTTTATTTTTATAAGTATTTAACCAGCTTCTATACTAGTTCCCTTGTAACTAACAATGTTATCAAATCTTTAATCGAATTTTCGAAAACTTCCCTGATATCCGATTGAACTTAAATTTTGCACCCCTGTCACGTTCCGATGACAATACAATAAATAGGTGACAGCGAGCTGATCTGATGATGGAGGCGAAAGGTGGACAACGGAACTCCTTTATGATTAATAGTAGCCTGTTAGTGTTTAGGCTCATTTTGATCAGCTCACTGTTCCGATTACAAATTTTAGAAAAGCATATTTTTTTAAAAACAGCTTAAAGCTTATTTGTTCTGATCATAAGAATCTGTAGCGTACCTAAAGATTATTAAACTGACCTCTTAATGGATCACTTTGCGGTCCGTCCGTCTGTCCATAAGGCGATTTTGTATATTACTTTTTTTATATTTTCTGTTGTAAAACTTCGTAGTACGGGTCAGTTTTTTGGTGAGTTACACGTTTTAATTGAAGTATTAATTATCTATTTGCTTAGAATATAATATAGTAGGTACATAATGTAGATGTAGGATATCAAATTATAGTCTTCATTCGTTCTGCCATTAAGCTGGTACTTACACTTTTCTTTACGAAGCAGGTACGTACATGGTATAGTTAGATAGGTATTTTATTATGTATGCAGTCTATGCTAAGTTATTTCCCATTAGAGCGCGCAATGTTCTCTAATAATAATCTGTTATAAATAAATAAACTATAACTATAACTATCTCATCATATCATAATAATAAAGAATGTAGTAAATTTAAATGAACTGATTCAACAATAATGACATCCTAACTCCATTTTCGAAGCGAATTTTGAGCCCAGCGAGTATCTACTTACCATTGTTTAAATTATGTGCCAGCGATTCTCACTTGCAACTTGCAAAGCGTACGCTTAATAATTTTGTTATTAAGTTGGTTTAACCTTTAAACACTGACAAATCACTCCACTATTAATTAAGTGACACTCATATTTAGGTTAAGTGTAGATTGTGACATTGTAGATTTTTGCAACAGCAAGATTTAAATGTGCGTATAACGGCGAATAACTAGGGCGATAACAAAGTTTGTAAGAGTACCTAACTCAAGTAGTGTGTAGGACATAAGAGATAAGAAGACTATCAGTAATTTATATCCATAAGGCTATGCAGAGTGTTGGGTGTTATTTGCTTCTAAGACATGAGTTAGATACATTAGTTACTTATGAGCTATTCATATTTAAATGCAAGTTTATCACTGTGATGATTTTTAAAAGCTTTTATTTTTACCTTACTTGTTTTATACTTATGTCCGTATTTACGGGCTTCGTTTAAATGTCTGTATTGCCGGTTAAAAGTTTGCGTTCAATTTTTCAAGCCCTTGCTGGCATCCGATTGAGCTGAAACTTGGCATAACTGTCCAAATCTGAGAAAGACGGACAACTGAACTGAATAGGCCTGGCCTGGCCGTTTTTGGGCTCATTTTGATCAGCTCATAGTTCCGATCACAATTTTGTATATTTTGGGTTTTACTTTGTTATTTTAATTAAAGCCGTTTCATAAAAGTTATTTGTATTTGAGTTATCATAACATATCACGTTTACCCAACAGCTGGACCAAGCCTCTCTGGGCCTGAGTCGCGAGTACCTGAACCGTGGCACAACCGACAAGCTCGTGCAAGCCTACTACGACTACATGGTTGACATAGCGACTCTCCTCGGCGCTGAAAGATCTCGTGCTGAGGTGGAGCTCAAGGAGTCTCTACAGTTTGAGATCAAACTTGCCAACGTAAGTAGCTTCTTCTTCCTGATTTTTCTCTCCCAACTTGGTGCCCTCAATATGTACTCCGAGTCATCATTATCAGCGACAAAATGGCCGCTCTATGTTTCCACCAGCTACTAAAAATCGCTTTTCTCATCATCGTACATACATCATCGAATCGCCAAAAATACGCCAAGTAGGTAGTTGATACATAACCACATGTTAGGTGCCACTGTAAACCTATGTTATTTTCTGTCAGTGAAACAAACTGAGAAGCACCTATTGCTAAAACATTGATAAAGTATAAACTTCACTGGCTAAAGTAGCACTAAGAAAGTAATTGGTGTCTTTCTAACTTTCAAATCAACAAATCTACTTGCATGTTCGGATTCGTGTTCGTTGATCGCAGGTACATAACATAACATAACATAATACCCAATAGTCACATACGTAGTCCGCCGCAAAGCAGTGGTGCTCGCTTTCAACTCGTTCCGGTTTCAAGGGTGACGGTGAAATTACAGGCACATGAGACTTTCATATTTATTTCTCAGGGTGGCGGGCGCAGTGCCATTTCACATAGGGTGTGTCCTAGGTGGACGTGACCTATGAGGTAATGCATTGTTAAAAGCAGAGGTTACCGCTTAACATTAGGTGGGCCATATGCTTGTTCCGTTATTCAAGAAGTTAAAAAAATCATTAATTCTATCATATTTGATGATTAGGTGTCAGTGTCAGATACGTGGTCACTTTTCAGTTATTTTCAAATTCCTTAATTTAACCGCGAGTGAAAGAGTTTGAGCAATTTGCTCGCGTCACGCCTCCATACCAGCTCTCCCTTCTTCTTTTTTTCTTTTCTTCTTTCTTTCTTCTTCTTAATATGGTAAGCACACTATAATACACATTCATATCAAGAGTTTGGTTTAAAAAATGTCGTTAAATTAGAAGTTGCTAAGGACACAAATAAACAACAACACAATACACAACACTCAAGGCCTCTACAATAACCAAGTGCTTTACGCAGGTAAAGCGTATGGAGAAACTCCGAACAGTTTTAATGGAAGTAACCATCATAGCTTTGAAGTGACATTGCGTTTGAAGTAGTGGATTTATATTGTAGCTCCCAGCAACGGTTTAATCTCCGCTCTTTAATATCAAATGCCCAATGCAACATCCTCTCAATTCACATAATGCAACTTCACCATGCAGGTGCTGCCGTCACATGAGGAGATTGCTTATCAAACCGAAGCTACGAATAAAGGAATGAGTGACATTGCCATTACTAGTACACGTAACTTTAAATATACCTTAATACTTTATAAAGATGCAATTTGTGTATGAGTTTGTATGTAGGGGGTAATCTCCGGAACTACTGATCCGATTCTAAAAATTCTTACACTAACAGGAAGCTACATTATCCCTTCGTGTTGTAATTGGCTTTGTTTTATGTTTCGCCCTCGGTTACGCTCGAGTTAGGTACGTGTAGTTCCACTCAAATCCGTTGCGGATTTTGATGATATTTGATGTGGGATGGATGTTGGCGATGGAAAGGCAGGCGTGGGGTACTGCTTTGACACCACGCGTGCTTGCGTTCAATCATTATGAGTCATACTAGTAACGCAAGTGGGAATGTTAGTTGCTAGGATAACTCAGGGCTACGACAATCATACAGGAGACATCGCCCCTCGGCCTGATGACGAGCTTGAAGCTGAATTTCAAGGAGTTATGCGGCAAATCACTACTTTTGAATTGGTCAACGTAAGCATCACTATAATCATCAGATAGCATAAGCCAGCATATGATGTAAAATGTGCAAACAGCAAACAATGTCGATCGCAGCTCGGACCCATTTCTTTTTTTTATACTTCTTAGATTGACGGATCAAGCAGATAGCCCACCTGATGATAAGCAGTACCCTCTGCCTATGAATAGTGCATTATCACATAGGTCACGCCCACCTAGACGCCCCAGACGAACTCTTTCACAAAAAAGCTCTATTACTAACTACTACTAACTAAATGCCTCGCTTCCTCATTCATTATTTCGGGTTAGTGTCAAAAGTGCCTCACAATTTCCACTTTAACATGCCCCCTTTACATGCAGGTGCATGTCCCGCTCGATGAACCATTGTTGCGGTGGTGGAAGGTCGGTACATGAAGGCGGCTCAAGAGCGTCGTGGCATTTTTTGGTTAGGCCTCTATGTCCAGCAATGAACTTCTTCCGGTTGATCGGTCCACGTTTTAATATACTTCAGATATCCTTGGAAGTAGGTATAAAATAGTATCTACTTAAGTAAAAATACCAGCGTTTAAATTAGAACTTCACCTCATCGGGCCCCTCGTTCGACACGGTTTATGGGGCCACTAGGAATTGCTTTTTACGAGCACTGTGACTTTAATGTAAAATAAATCACCCAGAAAGCTATGAACGTTTTTATGCGGACCGTCCAGTTGACCAAACGGGCTACCCACGTTACTGAACGCGATGGCCCTGGATGGGTTAGCCCAGGAGCCGAGAGTGATTTATTACGTCATACTGACAAAATACTTCTTAGATCTAGTAGTCTCAGTAAGTGACCTTATCCTAATATTACCGATAACTAGATGAAGGAGATAAGCCAGATACGACTTAAACATTTTGACTGGATACCTAATGAAAAGTATGTCTTGTCTGTGTTCTGTATCACTCTATTAGATAATTACATTAATAAAAGTAAAAGTAGCGAAACCTATCTTTTCGTAGAAAGTTTTGTGTGCTTTTGTTGTACGACGTACAAAATTGTTACCGACTTCCGCACTATTTGTTGTATTCGACCCAATTGTCAGGCGCCTCGATAAAACGTGTCAATTGAAAGGTGGTCTCGCGAGTATCGTATCGTAAAGCCCGGGATAGAGTGGCAGACCCGGTGCGGCGAACCATACATATTGTGACCCCACGACACACGCACGCCACCCGGTCTCGCGACATGCTTTTCTATAATGGGTCCGACGAATTTGGTCGCATTTGTGTGGTTTTTGAGTTACGCGCATTTTAATATGCATCCATACCATACATATGTTGCCATACGTCCCTTATTCAACTGTTTGGTCCCAATTTGGCAAGCGTCACATAAATGTCCCGTGTTTGAAATCAAATGGTTATTTTCTCACTTGCAAGAACAGAGCCGTCAACACTTAATTTTTTGTACATATGAAATTTCAGCTGCATTCTCCTAGAGCTAAAAATACTGAATTTTCGCGACTTGCTCCGTTTGCCGTTATATTTGTTGTACCAATAGATTTCATTTTTGCTGACTCTCTTAGTGTAAAACAGTATAGTATAGTTACAACACCATTCAAATGCGTTTATTAGAAGAGAAGATTTTTCTGGGAGATAGGCATAATAGACCTGTATCGCTCCCGTACGTCCCGTATCCAGACGACACAATTATGGCAACCCTAAGTATATCCCGTGTACGATATTTCAGCACAATACGTGTCGCGTCACGTGGTCGCGCCCGACACCCGCGTGTCAGTAGTCGCTTTCTGTGACACGGCCTATAAAATGCAACTTTATTCGCAATTTTATTAAGAGTACAATACAATGAGTAGTATCGCAACTACCTATTACGTGTTCTTCTAGTAACATTGTTGCCTTTTGTTGCAGATCTCCTTGCCGCTTGAGAAACGCCGTAATGCAACGAGCCTTTACAATCCTATGACTATTGCTGAGCTGCAACAGAAATTCCCAAAGTAAGTTATCAAATTTGTATAGTCATCAGCCTTAAGACGTCCACTGCTGGACAAGCCCTCCTCATAAAAAATGGGAGACTTGCCATAATCACCAAGCTTGGCAGGCGGATTGGTGTTCGCAGTGTAGGTGTTGAGTACTCAGGTGCTGCGCCAATTCCCTCAGTCGGTTTTTATTTTACGACATCCACAGAAGGACGGGCTTATTCCTGACCGGACACATCACAGTAAATTATTATTAATATCTGGTGCGCCCAAGCGTCGCTCGGAAAAATGATTGATATATGTTATGAGCAACAAAAAAATATGCTTTTTTTATTATAACTTACATCAAAGAGACGACCACTACAATTTAATTTGCATATAACTTAATGGTGCCACTGTTCGGACTCAGGCATACTATTTATCATCCAGTGATTATGATAAGAGGCAGATAACTCCCAAATACCGTTACTATCTAGCTCAGTAAAGTTCAGGTAAGTTAGAAAGTAAAAGAATAGCGCCCGCGCAACGAAAAGTGAACAAAAAACACGAAAAAAAATATAAAAAAAATAAAAAAAACTATTAAAATAAATATTTGCTGCGTAATCGAAAATATAAATCTAATATAAGTCTAAAATAATATTATTTATACCATCACCCCTCTAAAAAACTTATTTAATTCACTGTTTTGGTGTATGAATTTAGACCAATATATTCGACCTCCATCTCAATGCTATACAATACAACCTCCTTGCGTATGTATTTTAATTAACTTGACCTTCCTTTTTTCAACATTAAATGTCTATTTTTGCTCAAATCTTTCCTCGTTTTTCTTTCTTTTCTCGTATAGTCATAGTATAAAGTATAGTATGCAACTCTTAAATAAAACGGATATTGAGGGCCGTGAATCACTCGCGTCGCTCAGGATCATCACTTGGAACATCACTCTTTATAATCCTTCACTTGCTCATGATTCTATGATCATGAGCAAGTGAGTCATTCTATGAGCATGATCATGCCTTTGCTTTAAATCCGTCCTTTATTCACTAATTGCATTATATACTATTGTTTCTCTTATTAATTTTATCATGTGATAGGTATGTAATAGAATATGCATGGAATATGCAATTTTTTGGCTGTATTAAACTGTAAGATTTTGCTAAAAATACGTTTAAGAGAAGCCTATTTAACTCTTGACTGCCTCTTAAATAGCCAAGCGTTAGATCACTATCTCACCTTATAGGAAATGACGCTAATGTGACCATGACAAAACGATTACGATCAAATTGGAATTAGATAAGTACTTATAACATTTTGGGTACATGCAAGTTTCCTCATCCTTCCCCATTCTACATACAACGAACGACGCATCCAACGCGATGACGACGTGTCGAAACAAATGTGCCATGGCGTGGACAGTGAGAGTGACCTGTTTAAACCAGCGCATTCAGCTCGCGTCCGCAACGGCGTGCACGGTGGTGGTCTTACCATTGATCGCCACCGTGGACGCCATCGCGGACGCGGGCTGAACGCGTTGGTTTGGCCTTAGTTTTAGAGCAATGCGGCCTCCGTACCTACTAGGTTTCTGTAGGTTCGTTATCCTTGTATTGTTCTAGGATCCCATGGCTGCGATACATCAACAGCCTCCTGGCCCCACACGTCGAAGTCGGCCTGGACGAAGTCACCATCGTGAGCGTGCCCAAATACATCTCAGATCTTGAGGTTTGTTTCTAACTGCTAACTTTTTAGGACACATATGTTTGTTTGAGTGTATCTTGTCAACGTTTTGACTAACATTAAATATAAATAAGGAGTACCTATTACACGTCGGTCATCACCATACAAGAGATTTTTTGAAATTGTTAGCTAATTGTAATTGTTTTATTGTTTGTTCAGATTACAGTAGAGCTATGTACCAATTCCTATTTATTAATAATAGAAATACAAAAAGGTAATGCCCAATTTGTGTCTTAATTCACTAAGTTTACCACTCAATTAAAATGTAATATAAATACCGCTCATTAAAAAGTACCCAGTATTTTTTTTTTTATCTAGAACTCTGTAGCGCAGTCTGCAGGAATGCTTTAAAAGTGGATCATAGTCTGATTTGTACAGAGTACCTAATTGATTAAATAAAATCCCTTTCATTGTAAGTTCAAAATAAGAGACGCGAACCGTAGCAACATCATGACTCAAGATCTACTCTAGATTGTAGAGTCTACTTTGATATTATTCGCAATATTCTTATTTCGTGAATTGGTAGGTCATGCAACTAATGGTTTGTAAATATTTGTTCCGGGTCTGGGTGTTGTGCTACCATGGTACTTGTAGTTCCTGATACAACACAGGGAAGCCTTGTGTGGGGATCAGGAATATACAGGGTGTAACATATAAGCCCTATAAGCCCGGGGAGGGGGTATTCTACACTTCAGGGCGAATAACTGGAGTTATACGACTTTTTATATTTCTCAGTTTTTAATTCATGAAATGAAAATCCTGAAATTCCTCAATAAATGTTCCTAACACAGCATGATGATGTTACGGTACGTTATAGTACCTTACGTAGGGCTGCTTCACGTTGTGTTAGGAACATTTCTGGAGGAGTTTCAGGAATTTATTGCGGAATTTCAGAATTTTCACAAGGCATTTCATGAATTGAAAACTTCGAATTTTAAAAAGTCCTAGAACTAAAGTTATTCGCCATGATGTGTAGAATACCCCCTCCCCGGGCTTATAGGGATATTATGTTACACCCTGTATACGTGAATGTTGGGTGTGGTATGTGTTATGTTATGATTACCAGTTTACAATGATTGCGCCGCGTGCTTTAGCTTCTTTACAAGAATATAAATATTCCAAGCATAGAGCGTAATGTACTGCAAACTGGTCGAAAGTGATTACCAGTTTTATGGTCAATAGGGGGCAGTAGAAAAGTGTTTCCGAACGAGTCCCTTTCTAAAATCATTTTCTAAACCAAACATTCGATCTAGGTTCTCCTGGAAAACACCCCGAAACGTGTTCAAGCTAACTACGTGATGTGGCGTGTCGCTGGAGCCTCCGTGTCCTACCTGACCGAGACCCTGCGCAGGCGCCAGCTGGCTTACGTCACCACCCTCTCCGGCAAGACCGAGCGCGAGAGCAGATGGAAGGAGTGCACCGATACCACCAGCGCTAGGTCCGTGTTACTCACTCTAATGAATAGCTTAAAGCTTGAATAGCTTAAAAGTTACGCTTCCGATAGTCGCGACTGTCAGTCTTAGCCATACAAAGTGAAGTGAATTGGTTAGGAGGCGTGTCGCGTGTCGCCTATTCCGTCACTATTCAACTCAGTAAATTTCAGGTAAGTAAGAAAGTGCTAGAATAGCGCTCATACAACGAAAAGTAAACTTTAAGTAAATTTCCCAAAAAATAGCATATGAACAATTTTTTTCTGCGTAATAAAAAAACGAATTATAAATAATTTATTAAATACATTACAAAATAAATCAAATAATATTAAAAATATGGTAAAACACGCGAGATAGGACAATGGGCCATTGACGGACAACAGTTTCTCGGAGACTGACGCGGTAGGTCCAGGGTAGCGGGCAAACATCTCTAACTTATCTCTTACTAGTGTTTACCTGCGGCTTCGCTCGCGTTGTACCAGGATAGCAATTTGCGTATAGCTTAATCCAGGTCTATCTGTACAAACACAATCTTGTCGTTATCTGGAACAAATATTTGTACAATCTGCAGATTCAGATTCAGATTGTTCAGGGAGTTCTGGGTATTTTCTATGTATATTAAAAAATATCTATCTGTGTAATGTAGGTATTGTCACAGAATAAGTATTGTCACAGAATAAATATATTAAGTTAATCAGTTATCTAGTACCCATAACACAAGCTCTGCTTAGCTTGGGGCTAGATAATGTTGTGTGAACTGTCCAGCATTATTTATTTATTTATTTATTTATTTATTTATGTACCAAATTTCATCGAAATCAGTTTAACCGTTTCGGCGAGATTGAGTAAAAGAAACATATTAACTTTGACATTTATGATATTAGTGGGATTCATATAGGTAATTTAAACTCAGAGACTCAATACGACAGCCTGGTCTTAATAGCACCAGGTTTTAAAACATCCCCGACTTTTACAGTGTAATGAAACTTAAAAGACTGAATACGTTCGTTATTATATATTTGGGTAAACATACGTTGTCCATAAGTAAGCCAGGTATGTGAATTAGGTAGAGTTTCTCTGGATGAACTGAAACGCTTAACTTCCCATAGGTAGGTAGGTACCTAATTAGCGTTAAAATTAGTTAAAACTTAATCCTTCCGTAGCTTTCCGTTTCCTGATGAAGGGTAAGTAAAAATTTACAGTTTGAGTGCGGATCCGTCCCTAATGTTTACCCCCAAAAATAGCACCACAGAAGTACAATTAAAAAATTTCATTTTAAATTGAACCAATTTTTTCGGAGTTGAAGTTGTAGGGCTTTGCTCGCGTATAGATTAGACTCCCATACAAATTTAATTTGTTCATTGTTTTCAGGAGTTTCTAGCAAACATTTACATAAAGAAAAAGATTATAGAATAGTAGCGTATTTATGTTAAAGTTGTTATTAATTAAAGACAGCCTTAAACGCGATTTAAAGACATTCAATATAGACCAGACTAGCTGGGAGAGTCAGGCAGAAGATCGCAACTCGTGGCGAAAAACCGTAGCTGACGGAGTAGTCACCCTCGATAAGGCCTGGTTAGACCTGCTAGCTCACAAGCGGACGGTAAGACATGAACGCGCCGCTAACCCTACAACACCTACAGGGACTCCCTCCATTCATGTGTCAAAAGTGCGGCCGTGGCTGCCGCTCCCGGATAGGCCTATTTAGCCACGAACGCAAATGCCTAACTGACGCTGCTTAAATCATCTTTCGTAGATGCTACAAGGCCCATGATGATATTTTAAAGTTGCTTAATCGAAACCTCCCATAGCTTTCCGTTTCCTGGCGAAGGGTAAGTTTCAAGCAGTCAGTTTGAGAGTAGCTTGACTACAATCCTCCTCACCCCACCCAGAATGCCATACAAACATCTACCAGTGATAGCACCATACTTACGATTACCATACTCACCTACTTACATTCAGTTTTTTTGTACTATTTTTTTAGTAAGTATGGATTAGATTCTACCTACCTCATAAACAGATATCCCGATATGTAGTATCAAGCGGAAATCTCGAGTTAGAGCACCCGATATTTTTAGAAGAATTTTTACGCATTTTTGGTCATATTCATAAGAAAAGTGACATTCTTTCTAGAAGATTCAGTCTAATTGATTGGGAGATGTTTATTATACATTTTTACAAAAGATAAACCCACTCCACATCAATAATAAATTCATAGGATAATTTGATACTAATTTTTTGAAAAAAATACATTATTTTAATTAGACCACTCTCGAAATATAACCTACTAGTGTTCGCGCGCTTCGCGACTTTGTTTGCATTTTGCGTTTTAACGGGATAAAATTTATTCTCAATATATATGACCTAATATAAGTGTATATCTTTCATCGAAATCCGTTTAGCCGTTTCGACGTGATTGAGCACTTTGTCATATTTGAAATAAGTGTGATTCAATAAAAAAAATGTTTTTCAGTCGTCGAAGATATTGCGAAACGTAAACACAAAAAATAGTCGAATTGACAACTCTTCCTATTTTGAAGTAGGTTAAAATTAGGCTATGATAGACAGACAGACACGAGAGTGATCATATGGTTCCATTGGTACCCTTTGAGGTACGAAACCCTAATATTTTCGAATGATATGATTTGTTTCATCGAAAACTCGCATGGGTGAATTTGGTGACCTCTATGATGCTCTACCTCAGAGTTCCATATGACACTAAATATTAGGACAGACTGTAGAGCACCTAACGTAATATAATATAATTTTTTTAGCTACCTAAATACCCTAATAAATAAAAACCATAATGACATGCTAGTAATTAAAATAGATAAACCTTACGTAGTAGGTACCTATAGTTTATCTGCTATAGACTATTGTAACATGTCACCCAGCCTTATGTTTAGTTTATAGGTCCTCCTCATAGTCACACGTTATGTAGCTATGAAACAGTGTCTATTTCTATGTTGTTTTCATATTTATAGGTGAATGAATGTTTATAATATTTATTTTTCCCACAGCATGTCCATCGCAGTGGGCGCCCTCTACATCAGAAAATACTTCAACGAGAACTCTAAGGCCAACGCTCTCGAGATGGTCAACGATATCAGGTAGGTACCATGGTAAAAGTATAAACTACGCCTCTATAATTTATCACGAAGGAAAATGTAGCAAATGCTCTATGGCAGGGTTTCTCAACCTAATAGCCTCACGCGAACCCCATTTATAAAAGAAAACTACTAAATCTAGTTGTAGAACATAAGGTTTTTTATATTGATTTATGCTAAAAACTAATGTGTTGTGGCTTGTTTTCTGTCGATATATTTTCACCTCCCGTTACTGCACTAACGGGAGGTGGAAATATATAATTTCATCACTAGTGTTTTAATTTAGGTAAAAGTAATCACAATGTGTTAATTCATTTCTACTTCAATAAAACACTAGTGATGAAATTACAGATTATCACCGACATTGGTTCCTCAAAACTTTTTTTTTATACTTCTTGGAATGGCGGTTCTAGCAGATGGCCCACCTATGTTAAGTGGTACCCTCTGCCTATGAACAGTGCATTACCTCAAAGGTCACGTCCACCTAGGACGCATCCTATGTGGCATTGCACTGCACCCGCCACCCTGAGACATAAAGATGAATAGTCTCATGTGCCTGTAATTTCACCGGCACCCTTACCCTTCAAACCGGAACACAGCAATGCGAGCACTACTGCTTTGCGGCAGAAATATTTATGGTGGTAGTACTTCCCCGGACGAAAGCTTTCACAAAAAAGCTCTACTACTATGTATGGTATAGTATGATTTTGGACCATCCACCTTCAAAATACGAGCAAGAATCACATAGATCATGATCATAATCAACAGCCTGTAAGAGTCCACTGCTAGACTAATGTCCCATAGAATGCTACGACGAAGGGACTTGAGCCGCCTCCATCCACCGACTTACTGCAACATTTAAAACGTCGTTAGTCTATCTAGAGGGCGTCGTATAATGTGTTGTCCTGTTCGTTGCTTATCACATGGTTACATATTCATAATCTAAGACAACTCGTTAAAAAACATAAAGCTTCAGTTTGGGAGCATAATAACAGAGTCAATAATATGGACCGCAGTATCTGGGATCGTAAGGTACCCCATAATTGAAAATGTTTCTTGTCCAAAGGCAACAATTCCGAAAGACCCTGAACGAGGTGGACTGGATGGATGACGAGACCCGTAACGCCGCGCTGGAGAAGGCCGATTCCATGGCATCGCACATCGCATATCCCGCAGAAATGCTCAACAACGACAAACTCACTAAGTTCTACGATGGGGTGAGTGTTATTGATTATGTGCCAGATCCCAAAGCCAATGCCTCATATCTCGAATCGAGGGCTTAATTCTCGCGTATAAACTTACAAACCACAGGTAACACTAGATATTAGTTTCAAGATTGTGTCTACAAAATTACATTGATTGTCTGAAGCGGAATTCATTACGGTCTCAAACTTTGTTTTGAATGGAGCGTCATTTTGTATAATTGTGGTATTTCACGTGTCTATTAGCGCGATAATTGGGTCCCTGATCGGCTCTCACGCAGTTCGTTTTTGTGGAAAACGGAACGAACAGCTTCAAAAATCATTTACCTGTTTTTACCTTGCTTTCTTGCATCTATTTTGTAACTGTGACTTGTGTCTCCTGATGTAGATAGAAGTCATGCAGATTGAAGCTTAATAAATAAATAAATAATGCTGGACAAGTACACACAACATTATCTAGCCCCAAGCTAAGCAGAGCTTGTGTTATGGGTACTAGACAACTGATATACTTAATACAATATATTACATAGATAGATATTTTTTATTATGCATAGAAAATACCCAGAACACCCTGAACAAATATCTGCAGATCGCACAAATATTTGTTCCGAGGCGGGAATCGAACCCGCAACCTCCTGCGTCGCAGGCGAACGATCGCCCGCCGCGTCACAGAGGTCGTCAAATGTTGTTTACTCGTACATTGAAATCCACTATTTGATTCCCTTATGTCCTTCTATTCATTAAGTAAAGGCTAATAACTACGAGTCATTATTGTCCTATAAGTTTATATCTTGTATGTATCTTGTATGATAGAAGCCACCAACTCTAATTCTTTGACTCACTAGGACAAACCAGTTAGATACAGAGTATATAGGTACAACTAGCTATTTACCTAAAGGCGTCATAAACAGTCCTATCTCATGCTTGTAGCTTGTAGCATTATTAGCATAACTCACTAACAGCAATTGTTTTACTAAATCAATCGCTCATATTCAGTTTCTATAGTAATTGTGACATTCATGTTCTATTGTCGTATGTCTTTGTAATCCGGTTAGACGAGGAGAAACTAATATTATTTCTGTAATCTAGAGATTGTGAGGAAAATTATCAACACCCTAAGAATTCAACATTTTGCGAAACAAAAAAATATCAACATTGTGGGAAATTATACATTTTGGGATTTCAACATTTTGCAAAGTCAACCGAATGGTCCCAAAGGCAAATCAAATGCCACAAATTAGAGGTGTATAGTCGATTACCGAAATCTAAGTAGTGGGACTAAAAATATTGGCTCCGTTTCAATATACCAAATCGGTATTCTGGTTTGAATGAAATCTAAGCATGTTTTCACCTTTCAGCTGGAGATGTCTTCAGACGAGCTGATGGAGTCCGTGTTGAACCTCACTCTCTTCGGCACTCAGTACCTGTTCGGCAAACTGCGCGAGCCCGTGAATAAGACTGACTGGATCACCCACGGCCGCCCCGCCGTCGTCAATGCTTTCTACTCCTCCATCGAGAACAGCATTCGTAAGTATCTTACTTCGGTACAGATATCTTGATCGATGGTTGAACGTTATGCGCAGCTCCAAGGAAATGTAAGGGATTAAGGCTAGATTCGATTGTTTATAAACAAGGTGCATATTATTATTGGGTAAAAAAAATTATACTTAAAATCAATACAATAAAGTCGAGGGTTTACTATAGGTACACTCTCTGCGAGTGTTCTGAACGCAAAGAGAGCGTCACTGCACGAGTTTTTTAAAAGCTTTTATTTAACTTGCAATGTATGTGTCCGTCAAATCGTGCAACTATTTTTTGAGCCAGTTAGGCCCATTGTCCACGTAACCGCACGTCATACGCACGCTTCCGTCAATTGACGATTGCAAGACGAATGCTTGCATCTTGCTTAGAAATAATGAAATCTGTGTCCACGAAGCGGCAACGTCGCGTCAGCCGCTCGTCAAGCGTTCGTCATGCGGTGCGCGGTGCGCGCGGCAACAAGTCACTACTCGACCGACTCGTCAGACGGACGCTATCGATGCTAGTTGAAAGAAAACTGAGACGTTTTGTAACGTGACTGACTATTACATGAAGCAGGGGTGGACATAACAAATATGCAAAATACGCCTATCTTCATTTGTAGGTTACATGCATACGTCAAATGACGCGTGCGTGGACAGTAGGCCCTCGTTCGATTGAGCTGGAATTTAGCATACCTGACAAGTTCCGATGACAATACAATATTATAATAACAGCGAGCTGATCTGATGACGGAGACGGAAGGTGGACAACGGAACTCATCGATAGTTAGTACTAGTAGGTATTGTATTATTTTATCTTTGGTTAATAGTAGACTACCCGTGTTTGGACTCATTTTGATCAGCTCACGGTTTTGCTTACTAATTTCACCATCACCATCATCATCGGTCAGATGTACATTTTATATGACGACCTCTGTGACGCGGCGAGCGAACGTTCGCCTGCGACGCAGGAGGTTGCGGGTTCGATTCCCGCCTCGGAACAAATATTTGTGCGATCTGCAGATATTTGTTCAGGGTGTTCTGGGTGTTTTCTATATATAATAAAAAATATCTATCTATGTAATATATTGTATTAAGTATATCAGTTGTCTAGTACACATAACCACAAGCTCTGCTTAGCTTGGGGCTAGACAATGTTGTGTGAACTGTCCAGCATTATTTATTTATTTCTAAAAGATTTTATTGAAAAATACATTTTTTACAAATGTCACAGTGACAAACAGCTAAAGGGAACAGTCAGCAATCAACTATTCATATTATGTATATTTTGTATTCACACGGAATCATGCATCGAATACCTATACGTTTCTTTAGTCAATCGCTAGTCGCTTCCTCGTCGGCGGTGGAACAAGTGCCTTATTAACTATAATTATGATTTTCCTTGTCAGAATTCCCCGCTGGCATTCTCCAAGGAGCGTTCTTCTCCGCCCAGCGGCCCGCCTACATGAACTACGGAGCGATCGGATTCGTCATTGGCCATGAGATTACGCACGGTTTTGATGACCAGGTGAGGACATAGGTCACCACTGACACAGAATATTATAATAGTACCTACTGACGTACAGATGGAAACTCTTCGCCTCGTCAAATCCGTGCCCCGCATCCCCGCAAGTTTTTCATACCAGCGGGTTGCCTTTTATTGTGGTTACGCACAGTTTACGTAAAAGAGTATATAAAAGAGCACAGCTTATCAACGCGGTTGTATGCAGTGCATGTCGCAGGCTGAATGCGCCCAAGGCTAACTATCCCATTAATATTATAAATGGGTATTAGTAATTAATTAATTAAACTAATTTTGTTCCCAGGGTCGCCAATTCGACAAGAACGGAAACCTTGTCGACTGGTGGCAGGAGATGACAAAACAGAGATATTTAGAGAGAGCCAAGTGCATCATCGACCAGTACTCTAACTACACCGTGAAGGAAGTCGGACTCAAGGTAATTCATCGTCATCAGCCGTAAAGTTCCCACTGCTGGGACTGCACCAATCGAGTCTTAAATTGGTGGATGAATGTTTGAACTTTTCCACATTCGAACTCTATTCTGCGTAAGAATTGTCTGGCTATATAGATAGTTAACCAGACTGACTCCGTCCAGAAGCACAGATGTTTACTGGGGTCTTCGCTGGCTTTGTGGAATGACCTCTGGTTGTTATGAATTTGTTCACATTTAGCTGCTAGGTACTACCACGCATTCAAGGTCTGCATGAGCAGAGTATAGGGTCTGCATCAGTAGAGATGTTTGTTCAGGAGACAGTGTCCTGTGAGTCGTCACGAAGGTTGAGCAGGGGACGTGTCGGTTGTGACAAGGCATCGGGTACGGCTGCTTTTAGCAGTCCGTGATCCGTGTCCAGCGTTCGTTGTGTTGATTAATGGTGCGGAGCCGCACCCATGTGAGTAGCTGAGAGAAGGGAAGAGAGAGGAATGGAGATGGGCCCTCTGTGGTTGGTCCCGACGCTCTTCTAGATAGCTCATCTGCGGCGTCGTTACCCAGTGATCCGCTATTTCCCTTGATCTATTACAGAGTCTATGGCGTGTCTATGTTTTCTTCGTATATATTTTAGATGGTGATTCTCCCTAGGGCTAAGTAACATTCTTGAACGAGCCTGGAGTTACAACTGTGACTCTTTCTACCAGAGCTCTGAGTGCTGCTGAGCTGTGTTTGTTGGAGGTGACAAGCCCTTGTATCAAGGCTTGTCGGTTTCTTCATGAGGTTCTCCTTCAACATGGTATCACCGGTGGAAACATTATACGAGTACCTTATGCTTAGCCAAATACTACCTAACGCTTCATTATGTTCGAAGGGTATGAAATTGAATTCAAGTAATTAACCTCGCAATAACGTTCTAAACACAAGGGATAACTACATATATTATAATGTTGTACCTATCTAATTATGGTTTAAGTATTTTAATGGTGTCAATTAATTTATTGACCATAGAACATCACAAGGATTACCTACCTACTTACGAGACTTATTGGTATAAACATTTACATGAATATATGATAAAAAACAATTCATTGTACCTACTCTGATTAGACCTAAAATAAGTAACCACGTATTTTCTTTACTCAGATCTGTAGATTATGTCGTTCCTGTAGTTACGCATGTTTGACAAATATGGGTGTTCAAAGTGTATCTTTTCAACATATCCATATTGTTTAATTAAAAACATAATTTTCTTTCCCAGCTCAACGGCGTGAACACCCAAGGCGAGAACATTGCGGACAACGGCGGCATCAAGGAGGCTTACTACGCGTACCAGGCCTGGACCCAACGTCACGGAGAGGAGTCACGACTACCCGGCCTCGAGAAGTATTCTCCACGACAGGTAAATTACTGATACCACCTTCGCACAGATGAAATAGATCAAGAAAAAAAGCATCCACTTGAATACTCAATACCAATCTGCGCAATCACCAATCGCTATCACCAATCCGCCTGCCAAGTGTGGTGATTATGGCAAAACCTCTCATTGTTTTCTCTAAGGGAGCTGCCACGTTCAGCAGTGGCCGTCTAACCGGTAATGATGATGAGTATACGCTCAAGTAGAACCATTTTCGGGAAGCTATTTTAAGAATGATCCAGTTTTTAAAGCCGGGTTTTCACGATACGAGCACGCTCGGATCGAGTGTGTGTGTAAGCTGCATCAGAGTTCGCTCGGAATGGTTGATTTTAATATAATTTTTGTCTCAATCTCTCTCTCGTAAAGACTTGATGATGGGATCTGAGTCAGCTTCACAAATATAACTCCATTCTAGTCCACTCGGGGCATCCGAATGCACTCGGGTCACGTTTCAAAACAATAAGAGTAGCGTCCGAGTAGGACTTGGCCCGAGCACACTCGCACAGTGAAAACCCGATCGTTCATAAATTGTTAATGTAAAAAAAACATCGCAGTATAAACCTTGCTCATGAAATGGAGATCCAAAATGTTTTTTTTTTTCTGAAACATGTTTATCCTGGTACAGTGTGTCATGAACTGTTTGCACATTCATTGCCATTTCGCAAGATGGAAGCGAAATTTTCCGAACTCAAACTGATGGCTCTGTTGTTGTCTCTTAATTGTTTACACTACAAAAAGAGACACTGTAATCTTTACAGTGTCTCTTTTTCAAACATTGCATTGGAAGAACCTACAAATTTTTAGCCAAAATCGGGAAAGGCCCTCCACTATTACCTACTGGACTTTACGACTGAACTAACAAATTCATATATATTAAGAACGATGTTCCCGATTAGCTATTGTTACTTCCATGATCCTTAAGTTGTTTTATGGATTGTTAATGTTGCTGACTTGTTCCAGCTGTTTTGGCTGAGCGCCGCCAACACGTGGTGTGCCGTGTACCGCAACGAGGCCATCAAACTGCGCATCACCACGGGTTTCCACTCACCCGGTCGCTTCCGCGTCGTCGGCCCCATGTCCAACATGGAAGAGTTCGCCAAAGACTTCAAATGCCCCCTCGGATCCCCTATGAATCCCGCCGGAAAATGCAAAGTGTGGTAGATAAGCTATTTATTCCGTCTCGCTAACGCACTGCTTCTAAACACTCATAAATCTAACAGACTTTTACACACAGTAGATAACTATTAGTGATGTACCGACTGGGTCAAGAAAAAACGGCGGGTTGACTTTCACTATCATCAGAGGGTACCATCTAAAATCAAAATAGCTAGGTAATTTCAAACCGGGTGCATAGGGAGGGTCCTTTCCCTGTAACATGGATTAGGAACTCGCCTCAGGAATATAAAATAATCCGTCTAAACAGATTAGATATCGAAGCACCCAAACAACAGGGGCATAATATTTTGGAACTATCCTAAAGTTAAATTACAAATGCAACAAATACCTACATTAGCCTCCTGACCTTTGTGTTCTTAAATAATTCATATACATATATATATACAATTTATAATTTAACTAGTATGTAGGTAGATTTTCAGATCAATTTGATAGGTGATAGGTAGGTACGCTTGTTTGTCCCTAGCCCTGTAAAAACACATCAAAAAATAAGACCGACATAGTCGGCTTTCCCAACCAGTCGCCCTCTAGCCGGTACATCTCTATTCACAATATTTGCTTCGAGGCGGATTTCAGGCATCTGTGAGGGCAGCTGAAGGTCGACTTTGACGCTAGTGCAAGTTCGTAACGTAAATGAATGTTAGGTGTCTCAAGACACTTCGGTGTTGTACATAGAATAGTTGATTGTTATTAAAATAAGTAGTTAGGTAGTTATTTTACACATCACTCAGCGAACGACAGTTTGTAGATTCTATTTGGTGAGAATTTAGACTGAGCACAAAACGTTAGTTATTCAACGGGTATAAAATAATGAAATTAGAAGAAGTTATTAACTTGGTAAGCGTACACGGGAAGTACAAACCCTTTATTCTACCTTCTGTCAGGACTCTATGTAGCGTCTGAAAAGTTTTATCGAATCGCAGTGTGCAGTTAGCGCACAGTAGTTTAAGACACACGAGTTACTTGGAAACGGCTTTAAGTCTACCTTAATATTTATTTTGTGCCACAGAGGCAGTGCGCCGCCTAATGTATTATTCGAATTTAATTATTTATAATTTATATTATTTATCATTATCGATAAAATCTACTAAGGTTCACAGCACTGTCTCTACGGCTATAGTTGTGTCTACTACTGTACTGTTATTATCTAGTACTGTATCGAATCTCACACTAGGTGGTTATGAAACGAGCAGTGATAATTTAACCTTAATGTTAGTTGATATTTTTAGCTAAGGAACGTTTTGGATACGATTGTATTATTGTAAATCAATGAAACAAATAAATCATTTAAGTATATCGATAGAGAACGTTTTATTTTAACCCGATTGCTTCAACGATGTTGTAATTAGCGATACGTAACACCCAACAATCACATAGAGAAGCCTGGGCCCCAATCGTGCTCTTTCGAACCTTCCAACGTAAGTTTAAACGTTTAAATGTTCGAAGTTGCAACGTTCGAATTAGCGCGATTGGGCAGCAGATACCACACTAGGATCCCCGTGTCGTGGGTATCAGGAACTCAGAGTACTATGGTACCACAACACACAAGACACGGAAAAAATATTTGACGATCGTACAAATTTATTTTGTCCCGCAACATAGAGCCGATTTTAACCTTATAATGTCAGTGGCACGAAGGCGCATCTAGCTGGTGTCTGATGTTGGTAGATAACTGCTATGAACACCGTGGGCCATCTCCATGAGACACGAGTCTTCTCTCGTTTAGATAATATGTTTGTTCCTTGGCTAAGACATAACGTGGAACGTCAGTTGCTGACTGCACAATTACAAGTTTTTTTGTATGAAAAATATCGTTATAATAACAAACTTATATGAAATTAGCGATGAGAACTATAAGCTGATCAAAATGAGCTCAAACACTGCCATGCTACTATTAATCATCGAGGAGTTCCATTATCCACCTTCAGTCTCCATCATCAGCTCGGTGTACCAGAACTTGACAGATATGTCAACAAGTAGTTAATTTTGATCAAACATAGCTAAGAATACTCCCGACAAATACACCATTCCAACAAAAAAAAACGAAATCGGTTCATCCGATCGCGAGCTACGATGCCAGACACACACACACACACACACACACACACACACACACACACACACACACACAGCACGTAAAACTCATAACACCCCGTTGTTTTTGCGTCGGGGGTTAAAAATACAGCTCAATCGATTGGGAGGAACTGGTTTTAATTTCAGTTTGGCCACATACTAACAACAGAATGATTTAACCACATCCTAAAAAAATAAAGGTCAATACAAGAACGGGATACATAATTACAAGTAGTTTAAAGAAACAACAGAATTACTTATAAAATCTGACAAAAGCTTTGATTCAGACAAAAAAAAGGCAAAAGGTAAAGCATTGGCGCTGGATGACAAACAGTTTGTAAGCAGGCCTTAATATGAAACAGCTTTTATAAGTAAGAGACGAGAGTTTTGTTCGATACTTTATTTAAAAATAAATATTACAGAAAATACTTTTAAACCTGCAACATACAAAAATTAAACATATGAACTAAGATGCCAACTAGGTGTTACATATCAGAGATAGTAAATAAACTCAAATTGTAGGTACATGTGAAATAACAACCTACAAAAAATAAATTAGAAATTTTATGTCTATAAATTAATAAACAAAAGGTAAAATAAAAAAAACGAGCGGGTCTTAGGCGGACCCGACCCTAGACGTTCAGTTTATAATTTGGTTCATCATTATTACCAAATACTGTGGTATTCACAAAGACTAAAAATCTTCTAAGTAAGTTTTAAAGATTTCTAGTCTTTGGGTATTCACTGACCGTGTAAGTGTATTGATGAATGTCAGTACCTATTTCATTTCAGTTCAGTTCTTGAACAAGTGGCCTTTGCGGAGTAGACCAAAATTACGCCAATGTCACGTTTTAAAACAAGTTCAGCTTTTGCACGAAGCATATATTCCGCGGTGTATGGAGTGTGGACGGAGTGCATGAATGAATGTAGTACATCTTCCTAGACGGAGTGCCATCAGGGATTTCACGGATTTCTAAATTTCTGAATTCCGGAACGACACTTTGTGTTAAATACTGACATCTGTCAGTAAACTACACTAGACGATCATTAAAAACCACGGTCAGAAGCCATTACCCATGCCATTACCTAAGATAAGAAGAAAAACCACGGTGTAACAGTACGCATCACGACAGAAATGGAGGAGGATATAATAAAAAGATTTTCAAAACAAACGGCGGGCATCCGAAAATAATTCTCGTTATTATAGTATAATAATGCTCTTTAATTTCAGCCAATAAATTTAAATGAGTATATTTTTCTCTCTGTTGTAGCCATAGATCCAGAGCGAAAATTCTAAGTCTATGGTTGTAGACAATATTTTGTCTAACGTTTCCTTTTTTTTTAAACCAATGGCTAAGATAATAGCGACTCAAGCTTTCTCTGTATCCATTTCACTTCTGAACTGCACCGAAACACGATAATACAGTCCTGATAAATACTGAACGTCTAGCATTGCCAAAAAATTCCGTCGAAGAAATGTGGATCATCAGTATTTATCACACTGATGAACCACATTAAAAAATGTTCGTCTAGGGTCCGCCTTACAGCAGTCGCATATGATGTGTAACATTTGACATCTCACCTCCTTAGCTAATAGTACCAACCTCTCGGAAAAATGCGCGCTTCCTTTTACACACTTCCATCCCTTTTTACGAAATTAATTCCAAAGATTGCAGGAAAGCGTGATGAAAGATGTTACACATCAAAAATTAGTATTCTGGTAATCAAGATATTGAGGAAAATTAAATGGAGTCAGCCCGCGGCCACGTTTTATGTAAGACATTCAAAACGGTCGGGAAAATAAAAATTAATACCCGTGTCATATCAATATATACGAACTAAATAAAATGAAAAAGTACGAGTAGGACTCGCGCACTGAGGCTTTCGTACAAATCTAAATTCGAATGCAAAAGTATTTTATTCATGTACATCTCAAGGGTAATTTTGAATCGCACTAATATTTTAGTTAACGACAACTAGTGGTCAACTTTGGTAATATAGTGAGCATTGCATAGAAAATCCGTACATACGTTTTTAATTCAAAATAATATTTTTTTAACGGCACAGACAGACATTTTTGTTACCCTTAGCGTTTTTTGCCTTGTTAAGAAAGGGTCTTGCTTGACAGACGGGCGGGTGATTGGTGGTTTCTTTGGTACCTTTTGTGGTATGGAACCTTAAATAATAATTACGAATTTATTAGCGAATTAAATGGTATCTTGTCCTCTTGGACGTACTATTGTGTGTTCTGTATCAACATTTTATATTTTAGGATCATACACCGATAAATAGACACCTATTTCACAACACCGAGTCAGACATTGACGTATAATTATTTAATAAACACCCATTGTATGGATATACACGAAATAAGACATCGATGGCCTGTTATTACATGGACTGAGTATGCGACAATAACTCGTAGGTACCTACAAGAGGTGCTATTTTTGAATGACATCGTGACTTTAAGGGCCCTAACTCACCGAGATCCCATGGCGACATCGTCGCCGGCTATGTATCCAAACAATTCATATTTAAAATGGCAGATGCCAAACGGTTGACAAGTGAGTGAACTGCCATAAATTTAAATATTAATTGTTTGGATACGTAGCCGGCGACGTCGCCATGGCATCTCGGTGAGTTAGGGCCCATAAATGGCCGCAAATCACAGATTTTCAGGAGATCAACTGGAGGAAGCACTTGTGTTGATATCATAAGTATGAGATATTTCGTTATCAATGAGTTTCAATAGAACTATTGGAAATCGGTGATTAACGGGCATTTTTCTGAAATTTCACATTAAAAAATCGCAGCCCTGGGGGGTTACTATGAGCTCTTATATCCATTCAGTTCAAAAACTATTCTGTACAAAATATCGGTTCATCGTTGAATAACTTTAATCGCAGAAGTCTGTAGACCCTCTGCGATTGTGCCTTTAAATATAGTTGCGGACATCACGGAACCAATATTTTGTACTGAATAGTTTATCAACTGTATGGCAATAAGAGCTCATAGTAACCCACCAGGGGTTACTATGAGCTTTTATATCCATTCAGTTCAAAAACTATTCAGTACAAAATATCGGTTCATCGTTGACATTTTTCATCGTTGAATAACTTTAATCGCAGAAGTCTGTAGACCCTCTGCGATTGTGCCTTTAAATATAGTTGCGGACATCACGGAACCAATATTTTGTACTGAATAGTTTATCAACTGCATGGCAATAAGAGCTCATAGTAACCCACCAGTGCAGCACATACGACCTGCTAAAAAATAAAACACATCCGAATCTTTGGATGCGTACTATCCGTTTGCTACAGCCGATTTCAATGACGTCATAACATATAATAAGAAATAAGAGCACCTAAGAAGCCGATCGGGCCCATAATACATACAATACTGCATGCGCCAGTATTACAGTTTTGTAATACTGGCGCATACAGATCTAGTTTATTTCTGATTACATTATAGCGTTGTTTTATTCGCTGTTACGTTTCACACAAGTTTGAATTAATAAACATAAATAACTTGTATAACTTAGATATATTGTAGTAGGATAGCTTGTACCCATAGAAGGATCACATTGAGATATTAAATTGAACTAATCTATTTCTATAAGTGCTACCGTTCTAGACGTCGATATCGAAAAGCGTTAAATAAATATATAAACACATGAAAAGTCCGATTAAAGGATGAATATTGGAATAAAAAGCCTCACTAATTAGAGCTGCCATGTTGGTACACAATACAATACTTATAAGTGTTGTTTTATAAAATAACCTAATACCTATTCATTAGCTACATGGTGAGTTACAACGGCACCTCCTAGTACCTGATTACGAGTTTACACATTGAATAACATACACAACTAGATATCTTACATAGGTGGACACAACTTAAGTTCGTTGAAAAAGATTTATTTTAAATATATAATCCTGAAAAACAATATCATTACCTTTGAATAACGTGTTAGTAAATTCCTCTCGTATGTTTTAATTATATTATATTCAGTACCTTTATCCTTTTTCAAGGTATTGTAAGTATTTAGTACTTATTCATGACCCACAGTCACTTGTATTTTTTTTGTAAGTTATTCGTGCCATGTCCGTGCGTCAACCGAGGTCGGTGTTGAAAACCAGCGCCACAGTCTACTGAAGCACTATGCTGAGCACGGATGTTTTTTGAAAGCACTATCTATACACGGCACAGTTTATAACTTATTATGAGGAAAATTGTACCATGTATGGTTTTGATCATTATAAACTTTACTAACAATAGATTATCCAAATATCAATGATACTGAAAATCGGGATCGCTAATTATGATCGATTTTCAACATCGCCCGCATGTGACTTTGAAAGCTGTCACACAAATCAAGCAAGGATATACAAACTATAATATATGTTGAATATAATGTGTCTTGGTTAGAAGTTTGTTTGGGATGTCCGCTTCATGTGAAATGACCCAAGTATCGGTCAGCATCAAAAAATACTAACACAATTTTATATAATAACTGAGATCAGAGTGAAAAAACAAATATCATGCGGAATAACCATACAAACAAAATTTAATGACTAGGTTGTACCAGTTAGCACAGTTAGACCGGTAAGCACAGCGGCACTATTACAAACATTGTTTTAGGGGTTTGTTACCTTAACGGTAGGGACCAAAGAACGGGGGGTTTGGTACCTTAATACTTACTTTAAAACTCCTACATTAAATCGCTGACAAGATTTAAATAGGCCTCACTTAGGGAAGTGCATAAATAATATACAAATACAAATCGAAGTTTGCTCTCCTCAATTATATATTAATTAATTAAAATTAATGAAATTTAGTAGACACAAACTAGACACCAAAATCTAGGCCTGTAGTTTGTGAGTTTCCCACTTAATTGTATATAATCAAACTAGCAAGGGTTATAAGATTTCCATACAAATCTGATATAAGTGATCATGTTCTGGAGTTTGATGAGACAATATCCAAAATAGGAGAAACTTCGTTTGTATGCAGAGGGTCCAAGCGCACTAGCGGTACATGTATTTTTAGCAATATGTTAATCTTCATCATATCTCCAAGGGCACACAAGAGTCGAAAGCACGATTTTTATATAAATAATCGTGGACAAACCTTTAAATGCGCTTCTGACGTAAATATCACTATTACTACTAGTATAGTATTATTTTATCTGTGCTATTACATAGGAACACACCTTGAAACAATTACAATAAAGAGTATCAAATAACAACAATATTAAGAGCAAAGTCAATTTATATTTTCGATTATACGCAGCAAATATTGCTTTTCGTGATTTATAACCATAGACCTAAATTACACTAGATAACGGAAGTGCACCTACTTTACGTGTCACTTTGCCTGTCCATAGTTGGCGCAATGCGCCAACTACCAAACTGCAAATCAGTTCGCTCTCAGCCGTCTTCGTGATAGCACGTCGGATGTTAATAGACAAATGCCTAATTGCGCCATAGTGAACAGTAAAAAATCATCTAATTCAGCTACCCGAATTGGTATATTTCGTAGCATAACAGGTACAAAATAAAACGCACACTTGGATTCATACAAATTTACGTGTTTGCGATGTCTATCTTGATATATGGTCTGTGGTTATAACTCACATTTCGTTTCGTAAGTGCTATTCTGCCACTACTTGCCTCTTGCCAGCGCCAAGTAAAATCTAAAAATGAAAAGAAAAGAAATACGTGGCGTGGTTTTTCTTTTGTGTTCATACGGAATCTGTGTGGAGACGAAATTTTATGTACCGTGCCAAAGACTGTACCGGCTTTAACTGGTGTAAAATACAATACAATATTAACAGCAATATTTGAGACACATTTTTTTTGTGTCCTACGACAATATCAAATAACATTATTAGTATAATATCTACGACTTATAGAATTTGTATTGGAATATAAGGAATAATTGGAATCGTGCATTCTGTGTTGTTAAATGTCATCATACCAACCTGAAAGAATGAAAGTCAGACGACTCGTTTAAATCTACAACGATAAACATTTAATAGTTTACTAGGAAATCAGAAAGTCATTATCTGTAGCGAATCCGAATTATTCATGAAATAAATTATCCATTCCTATTAAAGAGAGAAGTAAACGTGACAGATATTACGGGAAACTAAAACTACAATTATTACGATAAACACCAATCTAATACCTTATTATAATTCATCAAAATACAATTATTCGTAAAATTTTTATATATCAAAAATGTGTTTAAGTTTACGTAAAATTATCTACGAAACGTGTGCTTGTTCGAACAAACTAGAAGTGAACCAGAATCTAGAAACTAGTGTAATTTAACATTAAATACTAAGATTTTTGTTGAAAAATATCCTTTTCAAAATAAACTTATGTAGTTGTATTTTTTAAACTTTCACGATCAGAACTCATATTTATGGATATTATCACGGGTATTTATCGCGTATTACCTTATTATTATTATTTTTTTTGGTCAGCACGCGACCACGATTGTTGCAACACAATCGAAACGTCGGGGAAAATAAATAATAAGGTAATATGCGATAAATACCCGTGATAGTATCCATAACTTATGTAGTGATCGGAACCATGAGCCAAACACTATTGACAGGCTACTATTAATCATCAAAGAGTTCCATTGTCGACCTTCCGTCGCCATCTTCAGCATAAATAGGTCGTAAATAGGTTATTACAAAACGAGTTTACGCTCGTGTACCTATCATACGACGTATTTCAATACATATGTGAGAGAACAGGTAAATAAACTAAAATTATTTTACGCGTTTTACGCCTCATTTAAAACATCGATAGAGTTAATTCCATATTACTATGTATTTCATCACTTGAACTGCTCATAGTTATGTTTTGAAAACAAAACTCAGTACAATACAACCGACTTCAAAAAAAGGAAATGGTTCTCAAGTCGCGTGTATTTTTGTATCTGACATACGCAGTTTTTAATTGTTAGTAAATTGCCATAAATTGTCTTAGTCATTTCCTTATATCGCTAAATGACAAAATATAAAAAATAAAATAATGTTAAAATATACGGAAATTTTATAATAAGCCAATTTTTTTTTTCAATAATTGGTTTGTTTTATCTATAATTTCATTTGTCTTCGTATAACGTAGAGTTCATATTATTCTTATTATATAAAACTCTTCACTAGTTAAAAATTTACCAAACCAATAAAAAAAAACTGTAACGAAATCGTAATAGAGTAGTAAAATTTTATTCAATTACCTGCAAGGCTAAGCCAGTATATAATATTAATTATCTTATTAATTCTAGTATCTTTCAACAGGATTCGTCACTGCTCTTTGACCGGAAAAGAATAAGCGAACCTGCAGAGTTACCAGTAAATGGCAAAAACGAAATCAAAAACAATTTCATTTATGTGTAAGATTATTTTTGTGTAATTACAGTATACTATTTGTACACTGAATACACCCAGGTAATCTAACCCAGGTGAATAAAGTCTAATAAACCACATTTACTATTCGTTTTTTAGGTACTTAAAGATGTGACAGCAACTAGCCCGTATTTGACAACTGTCAATAACTGTCAGTGAAGCGGAATCGGTTAGGGATGTGGTACGAAAACGATTGGATTATAGGATCTCGTTAACATCATCCTTAATATCAGGGTTTTGGCTTAGCCCCCCCAAGAAGTGATGCAGTACGATATAATGGGCTAAAGACACAATTACGGTTTTTGAACAATGGAAACCACTAACTGTTCACTCCTGTCCACATCCTCGACCTCCTCGTCTAGGACTGGAGGGGAGGAGGGACGACGTTTTCTGGAGGAGGAGCGAAGGATAGGGCACTTGAACCCTGCCTTTCTGCAAGTGCACGGCCCATCATTCATCCTTTCCTGCATTTGCAACTTCGACCACATTTGCAAGCAACCATTATAAGTCACATGGATTTTGAATAGTTTAGTCATAATTGTGTTGATGGATCACTGGGCTAATTTGTAAGTGTTATTTGGCGTGTTTGTCTTTTTTTTCCTTTTTTTTAAGATACTATATGGTGACAAACAAGCAGACGGCGGCCTGATTTAAAGCAGTCACCGCCGCCTATGGACATCTGCAACACCCGCGGTATTGCAAACAAGAGCCCTATTGATATTTCTCTTGATTTTACCCATATTGTAGCCCTGTGGGAAGACTTCCAACGGATTAACCTTTATTTATTTGCACTACTTAATAACAAGTTTATCATTGCTGGGCGCTAGGTGATGTCCACTATTATCGTTATGTTAATCGGATCTTAATTGTTCATTCGGAAAATATCTTTCACTTCGCTGTGCACTATCGGTTACTAGTAAACTACTACGGTTACTTATGTAAATTACACATATTTTTGAAAGATCCGTTAGTTTTTTATTATATTTGATTTGATTTAAAGATTGGACATACTCGAGTAATTCCATCCATAATAAACGTCTACACTAGCCTTAAGAGGCATTTTTGTTACCATAACTTGGCCATGTATTCATTCAAATTCCAATAATCAGTCAAGATTTCTGTTTTCTATTCTATAACTTAGGTAGGACTCATAATGAATGATTAACATCATTAAAATAAGGAGTTACGATCCTCGATTTAAAAGATATTCAGTATGATTGAGTTTAGAGGTCAACAATTTAGGTAAAGTCAGTAAAGTCCTCGAAAACAGACCCAAAAATAATACCCAAAATGTCAATCCGATTGAACGTCCCGGGGTGCTAAGTCCCCAAATCGGCAACACATAATACTGTAAAAGTTGTGTTTTGCTCCATCTGGTGGATTACACAAAATACGTCTAAGGAAAACCAGTAAATTGTTCAGCGCTAGTTATAATAAATAAATAAAAAAAGCTACCTTAACAAAGAGCTTACCACAAATCTAAAGAGGATGACTTTGACTAATGTATACTGTGTGTCAAAATTTTATTTTGAGACACATTTTATTACATTTATGCCATCACAATAAATAATAGTAATATAATTTTTAATTGTATTCCCACGATAAAGAGGCCCATTGAGGCTCTGCCTACCCTTTTCTGGGAAAAAGGTGTGTGTTTTATTTATGACGAATTTTTTGATGCTTATACTATTATTAATTTATTTTGTGATGGTTACTTTTACTTTCTTTATAAATTGTGTATTTATTTGTATTTTAAAACGGGAAGAACACATTACCGGAAGTAAAATTGTAGATAAAGTCAGTTGTAGATACAACTCTAGCATCAAACTTCATTGCCCCCAAAACTGCGACGCGAAACATGCCTGATGTTAAGCGGTAACCTCTGCCTATACACAGTGCTTTATCTCACAGGTCATGTCAACCTAGAACGCATCCTATATGACATTAAACTGCGCCCGCCACCCTGAGACAAAGGTAAAAAGTATCATGTGCCTGTAATTTCACCGGCACCCAAACCTTTCAACACAGCAACGCGAGCAATGCTGCTTTGCGGCAGAGACAGCTATGGTGGTGGTACTTCCACAGACGAACTCTTTCACAAAAATGCTTTACTACGAATTGTCTATGCTCAGACAGACAATGTCACAACCTGTTCAAAGTATGTTTTCGTTTTACGTGGGTTACTCCTCGGGATTCACCGATTCCAATTTCGGCTGTGTCTCATCCTCGTCCAGGTCTAAGGTGTCATCCATCAAAGCTACGGCTATGTCTCCACTGGTGTCCTCCATATTGTCGTGTATCATTGCCTCGACGATGTCATCCACCGCATCATCGAGGATGTCGTCCACAGCGTCCTCGACGGTGTCCTCGATGTCCTCCACGGTGTCCTCGATATCCTCGACGGCTTCATGCACCATGGAGGCGTGCGACTTCAAGTAGATCCAGTAGGCTAGCAAGCGGTCACTCTCCGCGTCTTGGCCGCTGTGGACATAAATAAAAAATAATATAAAATAAATAAAAGGGCATTTATTCCTTACACTATCATTACAAACAAAGGATATAAGTATAAAAATAATATTTAGCCTAGTGTAAGAGAAAAGGTCGCAAGGGCTCAGCCACGCTGTTTTTCAGCCTCGCCTTAGAATACTGTTGTCGTCACAGCAGCCATGATACTCGGTAGCTATCTGCTGTTCCCAAACAAAAGTGAAAACTATGTAACAATGATTGAAAAAACAAGGAACAGCAGGACAACCACCGAGAACACTTTGCAAATAGATACTAGGTACCTAATGAGCTTAGGTTCAAATAAAAAATGGTAAGTTGTAGGTATTCAGGCAAAAGTATATTTAGATAAGATAAGAAGGGGTGGTTCTATACTAACAATTATGTTGTTATGGTAGGATAACATTGAATCAGTTATCAATAATACACTATCACAATTAAAATACGTTAAAGATGACAATTACAGAGAGATGAGATGAAAAACGCCAAACGTAACATTTACTGACCCATTGACACGATAAAATTAGACGGGCACAACCGTCCAGCTACATGACGATTTTTGCCAATTAATTATGATTGATTTTTGAAATAGTAACTTTTAGGCTTTTTGCGCACGGACCGCTACCGCCACACGTGGTCGGCTACTGAAGCCACACGCGGCTACTTAGTCCCGTAATACTAGTAGCAACTTTGCAATCGATCTTGAGCCTTTGTTTTTGACCCTCAACGCTGAAGCTTATAGCGAAGAGCGCATTCGCTTTGAGCGTTGCGCTCGTGGCCCTCAGGTCATACAGCTTTGGGGCATAATTACGCAACCGGTGGTAGCCGCGCGCACAATCTTTAGTGATTAGTGGGTTACAAGAAGCGAATTGCGACTATCTACTGTCAAAACGTGTGAGCCGCCATTTAATTTGATTTAATTTATTCCACAGTAGTTCTGCGAAAAGTAGACCTAGTGAGTGGTTAGTTTACCTTTTTACAACAGCTATGCTCAGTTTACATCCAAAATTCCAAACATCATCTTAAGTGTTTTTATTAGAATTTAACATAATGAAAAAAGTTATCTGTTTCAAAAACGAACTTCCAAAAACCTCACGAGACATGAACAATTGTACAAATCGCTATAATAATATATCTACTACAAATAAATATTAAAATATCTATTAAACTGACCGCATTTACGATGAGTTTATAGGTGGGTGGGTAACTACTTACATAATCTATATCTTGACAAACTCCAGACCGATTTTGCTCATATTCGTAATTCTTATTAAGAATTGAACACCGAATGTTTCTGCTAAATATTATCAAAATGGGACGGTAAATGGCGCCGCAGCAAACTTCCCCCCTTTTTGGAAGAACCCCTCCGATACAAAATCGCCAACGACAAAAACAACTATGATATAGTAATTTAGTTTCGTCAATATTTGGTAAAACATACTATCTGTACGCGAGTACCAACATACCTACATACGGACAGATGAAAGCAAATTTTGCTAGTTCTTGCAGACTTCGCTTGCTTCGCTCGCTCGGTCAAATTAGTAATTTAATAATCTTGACTGAAAATACAAAGATAATTAAACCTAGGTACCTGCTCATAAAAATTATTGAAATAAACATGACAAAACTAATGTACTAATTTACGGTAATGTATGCGGCGACTCACTACAAAGCGTATTAAAAGCCCATTGCGGCTCGGCCTATTACCAACTTCACAGCGAAAAGGCATAACTCGCTGTATGTATGTGTTGCCCGCAGCTTTTCGCTGACCACTTGTGGCAATGGCGATAGGTCCGTGCAGAGACCCTTAGAGCAATAGTGCACTAGCGACCTGGCAGCGCGGCCCGTCCGCAGAGGTTGCGATTTGCAACGCGGACAAAACCGCGGCTACGATCGTCAGTTGCACATACAGCGCGCTTCAAAATGGACGTTGAGGAAATAGCAGTGCTTTTGTATCTTACGGCCGCCGCGGCTAGTGCGCGCACACTGGTGATTTAACTACAATGCAATTGAACTCAGTGGCCGCAGCGGCCAGCGACTGAACACGGGCCGCAAATGCGTCGCTTCGATCTCGCTGGCCGCTGCGGCTTGGTGTGGCCGCTGGCTGCGTGCGGCCAGGTGCGCGTGCTCTTTGACGATTTCATACTAATCTATCTATCTCGATGGCCGCCGCGACCTGGCCGCTGCGGCCTAGCCGCTATTGCGGTATTGCTCTTAGTTTCAAAGTTTTTAGAACGGTGTAATATCTTACCCAATGTCAACATCCAAAGCTAGAGCTGCTTGATGCGGTTTACCCTCTTCATCAATCCATCTGGAGGGAAAAAACTTGAGTTACTCTCGTGTGGAATCTCAACACAAAAACGGTACCCTTAAAGGCAAGGTCGCAAACTTAGCGGTGTGGGCATTGAGTTAAACTATGTAGTTACTAATACACTATACCTACAGTGTGTCCCACGGCCATGCTACATGGAGGACAAGTACTTTAAATATTGAAGTTAGGAAGTTTTATACAATTGGCGACTTTTCTTTATTTTTTAAAATCGCAATACTGAAAGAAAGAGATAAAGATAAATTCTTTATTTGGAACGACACACATGGATAGAAGAAATGACACTAAAATAAAAAAGATAAAACATAAAAGGTAATACCTACAAAAGGCAAAAACTTAGTACTTATATCTAACTTAACTACAATTAATCGAGTGTCTTTCAGTGCCATCCACGCAGTGACGTCACAAATTGGACTGCACTGCATTCTAGTATATTTAAAAAGTCACTTGCCTAAGCCGGAACTCAAACCCGCTACATTACAAAAAAATAAACTGTACTGTTATGAAACTTTACAATCATTTACTGACTTACTGTATTATTACTGACTTTAAAAAATATAAAACTTCATAACATCAATATTTAAGGTAGTTGCTATCGCTTGAGCCGCGATTTTTTTTTTCGTGTTGCTCTTCACAGCTCATCAACACTTCTTCAGATAGTTAAAACTATGTTGACGGTAATTATATGACACACAAGTTTTAATTCTTAGTATCACATAAATATCATTTGTTTGGCTATGAATGTGCTTGAAACAAAATAACACTGTAAATACCATTGAAGCACAATCGTAGCTAAACTAATGATATTTATGTGATACTTAAGTTTAAACTTTAATTCTTTTTAAATTAAAACTTGTGTGTTAGGTCATATAATTACCGGCAACATGATTTTCGCTATCTGAAGAAGTGTTGACTAGCTGTGATGAGCAAGAAACCCGAAAAAAAAGAATTTCGCGCCACAAGCGAAAGCAACCACCTTAAAGTACTTGTCCTCCATATAGCATGGCCGCGGGACACACTTACACATATCACAGCCAACTGGTTGAATCAGCCGTTTAATTGGAGCGCTAGCCATTTCATTAAACAACGCCATTTAGATCCCAAGATTGTTTATGTAGAAAGGCTAATCAAATAGTTTTAAAAAAACCTAACCTACCTGGGGACTACGATCTCAAATGACGACCTCTGTGGTGCAGCGGGCGAAGGTTCACCTGCGACGCAGAAGGTTGCGGGTTCGATTCCCGCCTCGTAACAAATATTTGTACTATCTGCAGATATTTGTTCAGGGTGTTCTGGGTGTATGTATAATAAAAAATATCTATCTATGTAATGTATTGTATTAAGTATATCAGTTATCTAGTACCCATAAACACAAGCTTTGCTTAGCTTGGGGCCAGATAATGTTGTGTGAACAGTCCAGCATTATTTATTTATTTTATTAATCTTCTTCGTGGCAGAGTGGTTGTGGTCGTCACTTCAGGGTCTGTGGCTCGCTTCACAATACACACATGCATACATACATAGACACACGCCATTCATTTTCTTCAGAATAATATGAAAAATCCTATATCTATATATATAAAACAAAGTCGTGTTAGTTACTCCACTTGATAACTCAAGATCGGCTGGACCGATGTTAGTTATCTCTTTTTTGGTGGATTCTTCTCCGCTCCGAATAGCAGAATAAGTAATAAAATATCGGGGGGGGGGGGGGGGGGGGGGCTGTTTTTCACCGGGGGCTACCCGTGCGAAGCTGGGGCGAGTCGCTAGTATTATATATTCTGTGGTTACGTGTCAGCGCAGGCCGGCGAAGTAGAGGGATCGCTGCAGAAATGGCGCGGGCGACGCATGTCCAGCTCGGTGACATCGGTCAGGGCGAGAGCAGACGTGATGGTGGCTCGCATCACGTGCCAGTACATGCGCACGGGCTGACTGCAAGCAACCTCTTGCGCCTGTGCACGTTCTATGCGCACCCAGCCTGCAACATACAAACACACCCTTTCACTTACTGACTCGCATAGATACACCCTCTCAGTAATTATTAACTGTACTTATGACGCTAGTTAGGGCTGAATATATACTAACACCCTACTCTCGTACTTGGGCCTCCTCTGGTACCCGGACTCTTTTGAGTCTGGTTTTATCGGAGGAGTTCCCAGACTGAAATGTACATGTATAGCGCTCGTCTTGACTTGTCACCTCGAGGGTACTAGCTGAAAATCAGTGTTTGCTCTTTGAGCAAGTTAATTCGCTGAGCTATGACCCATTTGTGATGCTGCAACACACACGTACTTTTAGTTATAGTTTTTATATGGTTTAAATGTTTATTTTAGTGCACTGCATTGTTTTTGTGGGTAATGGTTTTATTATCTAGTTTTTAGTGCACTGTCTTTTATTTGTACTGTAGTTTATTTTATAAACGTTTTATCTATCTATCTATCTAACATACAAGTTAAACTTTATGATAAAAAACGATACGTTTTACCTTACATACTTAAGACGATACTAATACGTATCATAAGTCTTAATGATACGTTTTTGTGCCTATTGCCCGCGTGGTATTGGGATACAAAGCAGTTCCTTCTTCTCCAAGCATCAATCCACACAAAATATCATCAAAATGCACTCAACCATTATGGAGTTGAATGGAATCATGACGGACTCGTGGTCACGCCACATTGTCACATTGGTGTACTAACAGGAATTTATTTTACTCGTGGTGACACTAAATTGCAAAGGATCGCACTTGACTGAATCAGTTTTAGTGATGTCTAAGTACCTGTACTCTGCTCGAAGTACACATAGCGCGAGCGTAGCCAGGCGCGCAAGCTAATAAAACATAGCACTCAGAGATATTGTAGCTACTTATTAGTAAAATAATTTTTAAAATCGGATCTGTAGTACCACTCTCTTTCAAGACAGGTTACCTTGAACTTGTGAAGTTTCACATGAGTATGAATCGTGGGACAAAAATGGACGAGGCATAAGACTAGGAACGAAGAGGAACTCGGTAGTGGGTTAAGTCAAACTACAGATATGTTTTGTACAATATGTTGTACACCTGACGATTTTCTCGGTTACTTCGGAAAGTGTTCCTTATGAGAAATGGAGTCGATCGAGCTCAACTTGTTTTTTTTTAAATGTTTTTTTTAGGCTGACTACAGTTTTTCAAAAATCCAAAAATTCCGTTCTTATTTTCTTCAAAATTCATCTGATGTATTCTAAGAACACACCCTACAACAGGAAAGGTCGTTACCCAGAGAGTCCCATTATCTTGCCACAACCTGTACATATAATGGCTTTTATTGTTTATTACCTAGTAGCACGCAAACGACTTATGGATTGACTTCTCTTGAACCTGAGAACGGCAAATCTTGACACTTTTCTATCAGCTAATTGTTTAGTCGGGTTCTTAATCAGTATCAATAAACTTATTAATCAGTCGATACCGAGTCGTTATTATTATGTATTATATTATTATGTGCGCACTTGCATATATCATCATACTGACTAAACTATCGGCCGATGGAAAGTGTACTGTCTGAGGGAGTGCTTTGTTTTTTGAATGACTATGTTGTTACCTGTGTAGAGCGAATCAGCGTCCGGATGGCAGTTGTTGCAGAAGCAGTGTACATTGCCGCTGGTGACTACCTCGCGCATATCGGAGTATGGAGCGATGATTTGATTCCAGAACTTCAATGCGAGATGCATCACTTCACAGTTGCCGTTAGTCTCCGAGTAGAAGACCCAATCGCGATGCTCGACGCGAGCACCCGTCATGCGCTGATCCCAGCAGATAATACCATTCAAGTAGTGGAGGTTTTCGACGGTGAGTCCGTCGGCCCAGTAGTCGTCGCGGCGAGTGGTTGTCGAATCATCAACGGACAAGGACTGCTCTTCGTTCAAATCTGGCATGTTGCTGGTCTCCAAGAACATCGCATCGATGAACACGTTTTCAAAGTTGTCATCAATCGCATCGCTGGCGTCATAGCCTTCATTGGAATCGTTCATCTCATTCGCCTCGGGATACTGATCGTTGTGCCGTATGTTCGTGTCGCAGGTGTCTTCTATTTCATCCGGGCTGTCGGAGTCGTCGTCCAGGATGTGCGATCCCAGGCTCAGTGGGTTTATCAAGGAGCCCGCGGAACTCGTTTCATCGGAAGCGGTGCCATCACGGCTTTGCAGTCGGGGGGCCGGCGCGGTCTGAGAGAAGTGCTGAGTGGACTTGCTTTTCTTTAGGCCGCGCGACTCAGCGGCTAAATCGTTGTCGGCAACGATTGCTTCATTATGGAGCAGTAGGCTTTGATGTATGGAAGCCTTAACTGGCCAGGAGCAGTCCTTGGCTTTGATCTCCGAATTCTTAGCATCGTTAGGATTATACAGGGTCGGGAGATCATCAGGGGCGCTGCTGGGCCCGGGGGTGGGCTCGTACTCCGCGTAGACTTCGACCACTTGCTGGATTTCCTGGACTTCGACAAGCGGGTTGCTAGCATCATCTATTGGGTTGCTAATGAGATCATCGATTGCGTTGCTGTTGTCGTCATCGGCTGCATTGCCCGATTGGTCGACCTCGTCGTCTGGGTTCTCCTCAGCGTCGATTGGATCGCTATAGTTAACCCCGCTGGAGCGCACCCGTTCCTGGTGGTAAGAGAATTCATCCTCTGGTTCTTCAGAGGAGTGCGAGAGATCGTCGTTGGGCTCGAATACGCCGTCACCGTCAGAGTCCGAGTCAGGCACCTCGTGAGCGACAGCAGCTGGCTCTTCTTCGAGAGACTCCTCGATCATCGGCAAGTCGAGGGAAGTGCCTCCGAGGATTACGTGTGGGTGTAACAGGATGGATACCTGAAAGGAACATTGCAACGAATTATCAATTATAGCTCGGCTGTGGGATGTGAATTAAAACTATGTTTAGTTCGTGAACAGACTTGGAGAACTGTAACGTTGCCTCTGTAGGTGGAGCCACAGCGCCTTTAGCCGAGCATATTATCCCATAAATTCACGCAATGGAGAGGGCAGCCAGTGGCGGAGCGTTCAAACGCATCTCCGTATCAAGAAGACCGTCGACGTGTTCGAATCCTTACTGGTTTATAATTTCTGGGATATTATTAAAATGTTATAATTAATCTCTTTCGGATTTTATTTTTCAGAGAAACTCCGAGCTTAGCCCGTTCCATAGCTTGCTGTGCAACCTTGAACTGGTGGATTAGCCCTACCGCGAGTGTCCACGTCTCGGCACCATAGGTCATTACTGGTAAGACGCACTGATTGAAGACTTTAGTCTTCAGGCGTTTTAGTTTCGGTGATCATTACATGATAATGTGAGTCGGCTCGCTGTTGAAGCGACAGTGTCGAGTGAACCAAGCAATCGGTCAGTATTCAAGCTACCTGAACTATCTTGCCGTACAGATCGATGGTCGGGTAGATGTCGTTATAGTGTCGCGGGATGGTGGCGATGACGCCGCGCAGGACACCGTCGATCTCGAGCGTCAGCTCGCTGTTGAAGCGGAAGTGCAGAGTCAGGACAGAGTTCTCGGTGATCTCCTCAAGTTTACGACCAATCTCGCTCAAGGTCTGAAAAGATAATTACGATTAAGCTTATTAACCACCGGATTAACAAGCTGAAGTGGCAATGGGCTGGTCATATATGCCGAAGAACCGACAACCGTAGGGGTAAGCGAGTTCTTGAGTGGAGACCGCGTCTTGGCAAACGTAGCTTGGGGCGCCCTCTGGCTAGGTGGAGCGATGACCTACGAAAGGCGGCGGGCAGAAAGTGGATGAGAAGAGCCGAACACCGGGCTCAGTGGCGCGTATTGGGAGAGGCCTATGTCCAGCAGTGGACTAATGTGGGCTGATGATGAAGCTTATTAAAATATATCTGACTATATACTAATGATAGAGCCGCGTGGCCTGCTGACGCTCTGCCCATCGATAGCTAACATGATAATTACATATTTTTATTATTAGGTTTGCTTTTGTTTTTGCGAGCTTGTCGTTTGTGTCTAGTATACTCTCCAGTCCGTCGGTATCGATTTACATTTCAAAATATTACAGACTTGGAGACTCGCTATGTTTGGGCCACTTGATTGTAAGTGTACCCATTTTCAATAAGTTACAGCTCTAGACTTGAGCCACACTCAGTTCCGGCATTATCATCCAAAAAACCACGGAACAAAGTAACGACCGAGCTGGTGTATGTAATCTCATTCGATCAACTTTTGCGGGCAGAGCGTGAGTTATGCTGCTCTTCTTCCGTATATAGAACTGTTGCAACGCTAGTGCTTGACGCATTCCATAACACATAATAATTAATTATCAAAATGTACAAATACTTTAAATTCCCAAAAACACCTCAAATCACCAACAAACCCATTAAACTCAAAAACCCATAAGAAAGCCTAAGCAAATCCCTAAAAACCCATCTAGACTATTAGAGTTCCAACCCCCTATCCTGTGAATTACATCAAAATCTTTAAAGCCGTTTTCGTGATTTCCCGGAGAAAAATATTATAAACACACAAACATAATATACGTTATATTATAAAAACGGGAAATTTTCACGTACCGTTAAATCGATGTAAGCACCGACATAATACCGTTTTTATAATATAATTGATATGATTCACGAAAGTTTTTATAATAATATACGTTGCTCGTTTAATACTGACTTCCAATAATGGGAGGTCAAACATTACATCGAATTAGTTCAAAGAGTTTTTTTGAAACTACTTGAATGACTGAACCAGCTTATGGCCCATCTGATGTTAAGCGGTAACCTCAGCCTTTAACAACGCATCTTCTTCTTTCGTGTCGATGTTTCACCGTTTTGTTTTTTTATACAGTATCACACTTTGTCGTTCGTCTAAGTTCGGACAGTAATGATGACAACAACGCATTACCACAGAGGTCAGGTGCACCTAGGACGCATCCTATGTGGCATTGCACTGCGCCCGTCATCCTGAGACATAAAGATGAAAAGTCTCATGTGCCTGAAATTTCACCGGCACCCATACCCTTCAAACCGGAACACAGCAATGCGAGCACTACTGCTTTGCGGTATGATAGTAATAGGTATGGGGTTAGTACTTCCCCGGAGGAACTCTTTCACAAAAAAGCTCTACTACTACAAATAGTGTCAAGCCCTAGCTTAAGTTTACTGAGGCTTAAGTGCTCGGTTTGTAGATAGAGTCAAGAACGGCCGGGTGACGTGTCCCGTGATTTTGTCGTCCATGGCTTGGTCTGTTCCATTTACTCACGTATACGCCGCGGGTGTACAGAACATCGTTCGTAATGACCCAGCACGGGATGTTGAAGTGCAGGGCGGTGGATGGAGGCATTTCCGTCGGCAGCATGGCGAGGGCGCCGATACACACGGTGCCCTCCCAGTCATCGTTTACTTTGTCGACGCGGAACTGAAAACAATATCATTACAACATTAGTCATTTGTTTGCCACTGACTTTGTAGCTCAGCCATGGGAAAACATCTAGTACAGTGCTTCTATTTTCTTGATGTCTCTCGGCAATCATCACATTTCCTAATACAAAGGAATGCCAATAAGTAAAAAGAGTAGTAACAACCCTTTGTACTTCCAAGTTGATTGAGAGCGTCCGGCCTGCACAAAGTGCAAAGGGCAACTGATAGAAATTCGACGACTGACGAAACACGAAGTATGCCGAGAGTCAAGAAGCTCTGTACACGAGCTCACGAGCTATACTATCAGTTTAGCATTTTATTCTAGACAACCGTGTATTCATATGAACGGTTGTCTGGAAGAAATCGCCGCCTGTGAGAAGACCGCCGATTATAGGAACTGTAGCTGTATCTTAGGTGTATATCTTACATTGTGCCCTCAGTAATGCCATTAATAGTATTATAATTAATGCTATATTTATATTGCCTATAAACTAACAAAGTATCGTCAGAAAACCGGCGCGGCATGTCGAGGTATATTAAGTTTTTTTGCATGTTATTGTAACGTATAAAAAGTCGCATTTCGCTCGCCGGGATAAGATAAGCATGTTGTGATACAATGCAGCGCATAGCTTATATAGATTGTTTATCTAATTACACATACGACTCGACTCTGACCAATATAGCGGGCGGCAGCGCCATCGCGCTCCGACAATTTTGGAACTAAACTGATGACTGAGCTGTCGTTTCGGTATGTATTAACATAACACCCAACATTCACACAGTTTAAGGGCACTATAAGCTCGCAGACCTTTATATGTTCATATATATAATTCTTCTGTACATCTGTTTGCCACTTAACTTCTCCTAAACGGCTGGACCGATTTTGATATTTTTTTGTGTTTGAGTTCACTGGTTTAGATTCACAACTAGACCGGTGGCACTGCAGATCCACTAATTTGATATTAATTTCCAGTTGCTACCTTCAGCCGTTCCTAATAAAAAGGTTCTTGACAGACAGACAGACGGACAACAAATAATGGTTCTGTATGTACCTTTTACGGTACGGATCCGTAAAAACACGTCATTATGACACGATTCTACTGCAACATATTTGCGGGTAAAGTACGCGTGGGTATATGATCTCGCACACAGCAGCATACTGCAGTCACTATTCATTTATGCGAGCACGCTAGGTAGCAATGGCATTATGCTATGGACACGAAGACATGTCCGAAATATATCTGAAGTACTAATTACTGACACACGATAACACGCCAGTATGCATGCCTCCATAGAAACCAGTTGAACAAGTCAAATCTAGCATCTAGTGGGGTGTCCACAGTGAAGCGTCCTTAAAATCACAGAAAATAAGTTTTTTTGCAGAAAAATATATTTTACAATACAAGCTTTTATTAAATTAGTGATCGGAACCGTATGCTGATCAAAATGAGCCTAAACACGGCGAGTCTACTATTATTCATAGAGGAGTTCCGTTGTCCACCCTCAATCTCCATCATCAGATAAGCTCGTTGTCACCATAATATTGTATTGCCATCGGAACTTTCCAGGTATGCCAAATTTCAGGTCAACCGAACACTGAGAAGTAGGTCAAATATAACGTGTAAGATTTAATTACACCGGGACAGGTGAAACTAATTGCTTTTTTAAGTAAATCTTTAATATTATCACAAATTTGTTTTATACGCTCAAAAAGCCAAAACTACACTAAATAAAAGCTTGTAAAACAAACAATTGTGAGATTGACACAGACGTTGTTTTTCATAATAAAATTTAAGAGTTGTTTGTATACAACGATAGTAATGGGCCTCGGCAATCATCAGCTTTTCGAAACAGAATTATAATTGCAAGTGATCCAAATAGCGAGAGACTCGAACAAGGATTGCCGAGGCACATTATTTTCCTAGTAGTACCGTAAGAATATATATTCAAAGTACATATGATAAATTCGCCAAATGCTATAAAGGATTCGCCAAATAATTATTCTGCACAATGCGCGACATATTTAAAAAACGGTTCATATAGTCCAGAAATTCGCAAAGTTCTTGTCAAAAATACATATGTACAGTTGTGGTCATATAATTAAGAACGATATGAAGTTCTAGAAGTTTTTTATTTAAATCGTATCATACACAGAGATGTGTACCTTCTGAGAAGCAACTAGTTATGTTATATAATAGTCACATTAATAGAGCAACCTGACTTAAGAATAAAGTATGAAATCGCTAACTATTTTTTGCACATTTTATTGATTTTATCAAAGTAACACATTCAAATAGTACTGAAACTGGACAAATAATTAAGAACGATTTATTTAACTGCTCGGGAATTGTTTTGTATGACACTTAGATTTAAAAAATCACAATATTATGTAGCACAGGAAACATAAAAAGAAATTTTATAAATATTTAACTAAAATTAATAGTTAATAGCATATCCACGGCTTTTAATTACAGCTTTACACCGGCGAGGCATTGACTCTATTAATTTTTGACATTTCGCAAGAGAAATAGAGTTCCATTCTTCTAAAAAACGTCATACAGCTCTCTTAAATTTCCACACTTTGTATTTGAAACCTTTTTCTTTACTTCAAACCACAGATTCTCTATTGGGTTTAGATCTGGACTGTTAGCAGGCCAGTCTAAGACAGAAACTAATTGCGCTGTAAGAAATTCCTTTACGGTGCGTGCAGTGTGCTTTGGATCATTGTCATGCTGGGATGTCCAAATGACCGGTAGAACGTCTTCAGCATATGGTAACATTGTTTCTTCCAGTATATTTTTGTATTGGAACTGATCCATGTTACCTTCTATCAACTTTACAGGTCCTACACCATGTCCAGAAAAGCAACCCCAAATTTTCACATTTCCACCACCGTGCTTTAATGTAACTTTCGTGTACTTTGGGTCGAATGCTGTATTCGGGGGACGTCGTACATATCGTTTTCCATCAGAACATACTCTGTTTATTTTCGTCTCGTCAGAAAAAAGTTCATTTTTCCACTGTTGCGCAGTCCAGTTTTCATACTTTCTCGCAAATGCAAGCCAGGCTTGCCTGTGGCAAAGTTTTAACATGGGTACCTTTCTTGCTATCCTACCGTGCAATTTTTCTTCTACCAAATGTCTTTGAATAGTGCGTGCTGAGATTGCTGAAGGGTTGTTTTCACCAAAATATTCTTTTCTAAGCTCATTGGACCCTTTAAAAGGATTTTGTTTTGCCATACGAACGATGTTTCGGTCATCTCGAGGAGTTGTTTTTCTCTGTTTAGGTACACGTGGAACATTCGAAGTAGTTTGATACGTAGCAAAATGCTTTACAGCGTGGAAAACCATCGTTTTTGAACATTGCAGATGGTCGGCTATCTTTTTATAAGACCAATTCTTCCGGCGAAGTTTTATTATTACTTCCCTTGTAAATATATCACAACTTTTATTTTTTCGCATTGTTTTTTCTAAAGAAGCAATCACCTTTAATCTTTTACAGCACGTAATGGCGCCAAAATTATACAAACAGTAACAAATCGACTGAGTGTTCAATATTTAAATTTGAATAAAGGTATAAACTACTCAGCGTTCTTAATTACGTGACCAGCCAGTAATAGGGAATACTTTGTTTAAAAGTAGTGTAAAAAGTTTGCCTATTGATTTTTAGCCAATCATGTGTATCAATGAATACAGTGGTAATATGGAAATGTTTTACGATACCGAGAGAAATAAAAACAAATGCATACAATTAGTTTTGCATCTTAGTTGGAAAAAATCTTCCCTTTATATCAGTGTTCTTAATTATATGGCCACCACTGTATATGCGGTTGCATATACACCACGTACTTTATATTCTCCTGCTGATGTTTCTTTGATGTTATTCATGAGCACAATACAGAACACATTAGGAGAATAAGTATGTGGTGTATCTTCCTAATTTTAATAAAATTATACCAACCTACGATATAAGGAATTCAAAAAAAACAAGAAAGTGTCACATATCACAGGGACATTCATAACTTCGACATACCTGTTTTCATGTCCGTATTCTTCATCATCAGCCTATAGAAGTACACTGCTGAACATAGGCCATCGCATAGAATGCCACGAACGATCTTGAGCCACCTCCATCCACCGCTTTCCTGCTATCTCTACAATGTCTTTGGTCCATCGAGGGTGAGACCTTTTTACACTGCGTCGTTCGGTTTGTGGTCGCCACACGAGAACCTTTGTTCCCCAGCGGATATTAAATCTGCGAGCAATATGGCCTGCCCATTGCCACTTCAACTTGCTAATTCTTAGAGCTACGTCTTCACATTACGCAACGAAACTCCGAGCAATACTCTTTTCAAAGCCTGCTGTGCAACTTTGAGCTTTTATTTGATGCCCATAGCGACCATATTTCAGCGCCGTAAGTCATCACTTGCAATTACTCCAAATCTAACAGCTTCATTCGAACTTATTTGTAATCATTCGAATTTTCAAATGTGCCATATTTTAATGTTGATAGTATATGGAAAGCTAAGTTCATCGTAGAGTTATTACAATGTCTTTGCTCTTTTGGTTCGGACACTTTTTGAGCGCTGACCCAATTCAATTTTCTTTGTGGTCAATGGTGTCAACGAATACAACAAGTGATTTGATAACAGCTACTTTGTACAAGTGGACTTTGATTGTGTCAATACGGCTTAATTGGAGTGGAGTCATACCCGAAAAGCCGTGCCCCGACGGAGCGGCTGGCTCGCCACCGCCACCGCGTCACTGTAACCTCGAACCCGCAGCGCTACGGTATCTGTAAACATCATTAACATAACATAACATTACACCCAACAGTCACATACATAGTCCTGATCCCACACTAGGCATCCCTGTGTCGTGGGAATCAGAAACTACGAGTACTATGGTACCATAACACCCAGACCTGGAACAAATATTTGCAGATCATACAAACATTTGTCCCGCAGCGGGAATCGAACCAGCAACCTTTCGCATCTTAGCCGGCTACTCGCCCGACGCGCTACACCAATGAATTACAGGCATGAACAAACCAACACATACACATACACTGGGATACCGTGTGTCGTGGGTATCAGGAACTACGAGTACCATATGCTACCACAACACACAGACATGGAACTAATATTAACAGATCATATAAATATTTGTCCCGCAGCAGGAATCGAACCCGCAACCTCTCGCATCTCACCCGACAACTGGCCCACGGCGCCACGAAGGTCGTCTGATTTCATTTTAATTAATTTAATTATAACAAGTGGATATTACAAAAACTATAGCCCGACTACAGTAAACCGTAATATCGCAACATTTTCAGTAGTAAAACTCATTTTATAATACAAAATTAAAAGAGTGGATATTTTTTTTTCGATAAAATTCTGACAATAGGTTTTGTTTAATGATGCATTCTATTGATTTTGAAAGCAATTTGTCAGGTAACAAGAAAGGTCAAAATGGCGGCCACTTCTTTAATTCTGCCGACAGATGTTATCACACAGGGGTCCGTGTGACGGACGTCGTCACGGATAAATAATGTGTGGTCCTTTGTTTTTTGACGGCAAGGTAGAAACGGTTCTACAAAAATGGAATGATACCATAGTCTAAATCTGTTCTGCGGTTTTCGGTTAATCCATCCACATACAAACATAAACATTCGTTGGACCGACAAGAGCAAGCCTCATAATACGTTAAAGATTAAACTCTATGGAACTTCTAGTGAATAAGAAGAGCCGAAGACCGGGCTCAGAGGCGTGTATTGGGAGAGGCCTATGTCCAGCAGTGGACTAGTGTGGGCAGATGATGATGAAACTCTTACGGTATGCGTTATGTATATTACCAGAGCTGCAGAGTCGAATGTTGTTCCCCGTCATGAAGTGGAACGTGTAGGGCAGGGCTCCGCGGCGCTGACGCACTTCTACCACCCTCGGGGTGCCGGAGGTAGAAGCTTCGACGTTCTCCGGAAGTTCGTCGCCGCCGGACGGCACTGCGCACTGGGCATCCTGTCCTTCAGGGACCGCGCCAGGGTCTGGGGTCTCTTGCGGACTCGTCTCGTCAGGTAGCTCGCTCTGAGGGGGAGTCGGCAGCGTCTCGCCTGGCTCTTCAACGGCTGGGACTTCACATGTCTCATCCGACTCGACCATCTCAGGTGCTATGTTTGTGCTCGGTGTATCTGTCACATCGATTATTATGTCCGCTGGAACAATATCAGTGTCGCAGTTTTGTGTTTCTTGTTTGTCGTTTGGGACTGAAAATAAATAAAAATAATTAAGATACGAATAAGAGCAAATGAGGAAGATAACATCGTCATGCCTTCTCGCTCAAGAAAGTGCCAAACGTGAACCAAAACTACCGCCACAGGTTATATAATAGGTATCATACCGGCAACGCTGACACAAGACTACGTAATAGTTACACGATGGCTTTCCTTGTTTTCAAAATCGTGACGTCACAAGCAGACTCCATGACCACTGCAAGCGTTGGGACGCGAAATTCAAAATTGGTTTAAAAATGCAAAATGACGCTATTAGTTATACGTTCGTTTTAAACAGAAAAAAGTATATTTCTATAATAATCATGAGCGCATTGAGGGATAACAAGCCATGCAACCCGAGATGAAAATTACTTTGGTGCTGAGTGATACACTGTTTTTAACTTTTTTTGCCGCCATTTTGCGCAGACATCTGCACTTTGTGCTTTTCGAGTAGGTGAAGTGAAAAATGTACGCATTTTCTTACTTGTTTGTTGATTTCCAGGAACAACGTTCGTCCCGCGGGAAACAGTTTGGATCTTAGTAGTGGTCCCATACAATTCCATCAACACATACACTTTCTGTAACATAAAATATCAAATTATAATACAATAAATCAGTAAAATGTACCCATAATATAAACAAATAAAACGGACAAGTGCGAGCGTCAGACATTTCACAATTTTTAGGTAGCAGGTTACCCCAGAGTTTTTTAATTTTCGCCATTAAATTCCTATATATTTTTAATGCAAACTTGATTTTATGAGGGCACTATACGCTCAGAGACCGTTATATTTAGTATAAATTTCAAGTTGATACCTTTAGTCGTTCCAGATAAAAAGGGTCTTAACAGACAGATAGACAGATAACAGTCTCAGGTCGGGGGCAGTGCATCGCCAAATAGGGCGCGTCCTAGATGGATGTGACCTATGAGGTAATTCATTGTTATAGGCAGAGGGTACCGCTCAACATCAGGTGGGCCATCTACTTGTTAAGTCATTTCAAGTTGTATAAATAGCATCATCCACTTTACGATCACCAATCCACCTGTCAAGCGTGGTGATTATGGCAAATCCCCCATTGCATTATATGGGCTCGTCCAGTAGTGGATGTCTACCGGCACATGATGATGATTATGATGAGTTAGTTTATGAAAAACAAACTTACGTCCGGAACCTTCTCGAACGCAGCTTCAAGAAGTTCTGAGTTGTAGTATACGAGTACTTTAGAGTCGGGGGTCTTTTTCAATCCGATCCTGTCACCAGGACGAAGCCATTCGAAGGATGGCACGAACGAATGTAGGTCTTTTTCCCCTGATTGATCGGGGCGCGAATATTTCAGATATTTACCTGTAAGATATAGAGATATTTTACTTCTTTCTTCTTCTGTCTTCTGTCTGTGTCCTTCTTTTATTTGTTCTTCTGTTTTTGACAACCTCTGTGGCGCGGCGGGCGAAGGTTGGCCTGCGACGCAGGAGGTTGCGCGTTCGATTCCCGCCTCGGAACAAATATTTGTGCGATCGCAGATATTTGTTCAGAGTGTTCTGGGTATTTTCTATGTATAATAAAAAATATCTATCTAATGTATGTATCTAATAATGTATTGTATTAAGTATATCAGTTACCTAATACCCATAACACACGCTCTGCTTAGCTTGGGGCTAGATAATATTGTGTGAACTGTCCAGCATTATTTATTTATTTATATTTAAGAACTAATTAAAACTCCCGCAACTTCGTCGGAGTGTTTTTTTCCGTCAAAGATATGAGAAGACTACCGAAACCCTTACTAAGGCCTCAGCAGGTCTAAAATGGCCACTTTGGGTGTTTCATAATAGGATCACAATATGTTTCATTTCGTAAATGGTAAAATGAGCACATATTAGGTGAATCATATTTCAGTTCATATAAGCTTCATATTCACAATTCACCTATTTTGACAGTTCTCTATAGGAATGGGTAAAATGGCTCACTAAATATGAATTGCTACAGTGTCAAATAGGAGAATTGTTAGAAGTTACTCTGGGAGTGACTCCTACAAATCATATTTGTAATTGATTCCTACTTTCTTTATTGTTTTGTGTTTAAATTGAGTTTAGTGAGCGATAATGGCATATTTGGGCTGTTGGGAATATGGGTTCGAGGTTCCGGATAGTGAATTCACCAAATTATTTCGGTTGAATAAGGGTGTGACTCTGGAATTGATTAGGGAGATAGAACCCTATTTACCTAAGAAATCGAATGACATGAAAACAAGCTCCAAAGTAAGTAAAACTGCTAGTAGTTAACTCTACATATTATTATCAAGTTTATAATATTATGTACATCATTACATTATTTTTAATTTATTTTTAGGTTCTAAGTACACTGAATTTCTGTGCACTTGGCTTCTACCAAAGGTTTGTAGGAGCCAGTGTACATCATACCATGCATCAAGTCAATGTGGGGCTGTGACATTGACTGAATAACAACCACTTTAGAGAAAAGTACCTACCATACATTCCTCAAAATAGAGAATGGAACAATATCAAACAAGGCTAAGTAGATATGAAGGACATGTAATAGGCGCCAAGGTCCTACCTAAATAAATAAATCTAAGCATACTTATGTGTCAATTACTGTTATAGGTTTCATCAAAAGTTTGGAATGCCGGGCTATTCCCAGTAGTCTTACCAGTTGAACTACTGGTAATTTCCAGGCATGGTTGCATTGGTGGCACCCATATTGCCATTGTCAAAATTGCATACAAGGTGAAATGAATAACTAGTCCGAATCAATTTCGTATAGTGTTTATTTATTTTATAATTACAATATTATTCTAAACAATAAACACACAAATATCATTAATGGCATCTAACGGTGACTTTCAACAAATAGTTTGGTAAATGTAGATTATATGTGTGACACAGAATCAAGATTTAGTAAGCTGCTGCTATCCGTCATAAATCTCACCAAGCATCTGTTTTTTTTGTGTCTACATCTACATAAAATATCTCAAACATTGTTTTTTTAGGTCTGTGAATCTGATTTGATCATAATGGGCATCGACGCTGGCCCTCATGATGGTGCCAGTCATGACTCCCACATATAGAACAACCATCCAATCAAGGGCCATCTTGAACATCTCCACGAGTCTGAAAATGAAACAGAATGGCTTTTAGGTATTATTATGCTAAAATATCTCAAAACACAGTTATAGTTCCCATTGAACTAATGATTATTATATATTTTAGGTGATTCAGGCTATCCGCTGCTTGCCACACTGATGACTTCAATTACTAACACTGACCCGAGTACTCCTGAATGCTATTACACTGATTTGCACTGTTAGAAATTGTGTTGAGAGATGCATAAGAGTATTTAAGTCACGGTGGATATTTAATATAATTATGTATTGAATACATTTTTTGGAAAAACTATTTTCTTTTTTATTATGGGTGTGTGAGCACCCGATCCTTCGGCATTCAACAAGTCTGTTAGTTGACACCACAGATGGTGTAATTGATCTCTGCACCAAGCACTGTTTTTGAAGGCCCTTGCGAAACTAGGATTTATTTCCAGAAACTAGTAAAATTGGCTCGAAGATACTCTTCTATTCTTATATTGCATCTCCATTTTCTACAGTAAAATGGCAATGTAAACATCGGAATGATCGTCGTGTTAATGATTACTTATCTAAAACTGTAGAGAGATAGATACTTACTGGGGTTTTCTTTAACAATATTGTGAGCGAAGTACGGTCTTCAAGTTGCTTGCTCAGGTACACACATGCGAATGAATGTCGAAAATGCGCCTGAGAAACAACGCTTTCATAATATCGAAGTGGATTTGAACAACCCTCTCGGTTATCTTAACTTTAATCAAACTAAAGCTCTCTTATAACACTTTAAAAATCACTTGGGCAGAGTTATTTGTAGTTATTTAATTTAATTTCGGTAAATAGCGAACCTTTTGTTATTGTTTGCACTGTTGCCATCGGATCCTTGACTAAAGTAGCTAGATTTGTCGTAAAAAGTGGCTAGATTCCTCATATTCCTTATCCCGTTATACAGAAATTGTAAGGAAAAATAGCGTTTTCATTATTTTTAGCTAATTATTTGGCAGTTGTTTAACCAAACATTTGATTTGCATTCAAATAATATTGAAAATTCAATTTATCTTTGAATATGAAGCATTTTCTGAATTTATTATCGTCTTCAAGGATAGATTAATCATTAATAATAAGTGAAACCTCCGTCTGACAATAAAATATTTTATTTTGTATCTACGAGTATGTCTTGAATAGTCGCTAGTTCTAGCTATAAAGTAAATAAGCTGGCAGCACTGTTGTTTTGACACGTTTGGTACGCAGATTATTGCCAGATATAGTGATAATATTTTTTTACTCTTTTTGCATTTTGATAATTTTTTGTTCATTATTAAGTTGTTACTTATGGAGAAAAATGTTTTAATTTAATTATTCTGTGTGTTTAGCACAGTTTTAATACAGTTTAGCGGTAATAACTTGTCTAAAATGTAAACCGTAAAGTTCCGATAGAGCACATCTCTAATTTTTTAGTGCTGGCAATAGTTGGCCCTAATATGATTCATATTAGGAAATGTTTCGTATCCGATTCATCTAAAATGAGTGCCATTTTACGAATAATAGAGGAACACAATATGTTCTGCTGCAAAGCTGCTAATTAAACATATTAGAGATGATTCACCCAAAGTGGCCATTTTAGACCTGCAGGTAGTAGTAACGTTGCGATGGCTTACCGTCGATGTAAGCTGTGAAGTGCGGCAGCCAGGACGCGCAGAGCGGTAAGTGCCTGTTAATATTGGCGTTGAGCACGTTCACATCAGTCACGCCCATGCGGAAGGAGCCAGCGTACGAATGCTTGCATTCCAATATCTGGATCTGTAGAAGATAAATCAGTTTTAGCATAACATCACATTATCAGCGGCTAGCCTTCAAGATGGACGTGGAGTTTATAGTTTTTTTTTATACAACTTGTTATAACGGATCATGCTGCTACCATACATTTAATTTCAGTATACTTATAATCATTTTGTCCTCCGGTGAATGAATGATCGCCGTTCGTGTGGGCACGCGCACGCGACTACACGCGAATTCCCTTTGATGAGTTCCCGAAAAACAGACAAGTAACCGGCCGCCGCGTTTATAGACGATGATTGGCTACAAGCGAGTAATCCCTCCACACGATCTTACTCGCATGTAATCATGCATGTAAAACTCACCCTTGCGTCAATCTCGTACGCCTGTAATTTCACCGGCATCTCGTACCGTTCAAACCAAAACACAGCATTACTTCTTTGTGGCAGAAATAATCCTGCCCCGAACAAACTCAGGGAGTTAAAGAGGGGAGAAAGGGGGGAAGGTTTTTTTTCAGGTGTTGTGTGTTGCATCCATAAAGATCCATAATGATATTAACCTCGTACAGCTCGTTGACGATGAGATGTGATGAGCTGAACACCAGCGCGCCCATAGGATCCGGAGTGAGACGACGTGCAGTACTGTAGTCTTTCGACAGCGTCACATTGTCGCCGTGGTATTCAGAGAAGCTCCTGTAGAGATATTAAAATCGATTAATTATGGAAGTGTCTTAGATAGACACCAGTGGCCTCATAATAAAAATAAATATCTTGCTAATAGTGGTGAGCTAAGAAATAAGGTATTGTTATTCTGCCGTTATAGGAAATACCCAATCACGGGCATAGTATAGCTATTGATAGTCCCTCGGCAGGTTTTAAGAACTATGCTACACTTAAAATCTTGGGACCAAGTTCTGTGACCGAAGCAAACACACGTGTTGGATTTTTGTCACGAGGCGCGAGGCATTTTGGAAGAAACAAATGGAAGATATAGATGGTAAGAACTAATAAGTGATTTCTGATGTGGTAATAAAGTTTTTTTTACAATGAGAAGCCTGCCGCCTGGTTCGCCGTGTCTATGATGTGCGCCGCGCCTGTTCTATCTGACTTGCGCCTAATGCTGCATCCCCAGTAGGTAAACTGTAACGCTGCAAACTGCGTAGAGTGAGCGCAAATGTAGCAAACTATGAACACTCCATTTCAAATATATGGAAGGGCGTACTAAACCGATACGCCGCTAACTCAGTCGGCGGCGAACAGTTTGCCTACTAGGGACGCAGCCTTAGGTGTCAGTCGGGGGGATAAAACCCGTCAATGTTTAACGATTATATTACCAATATGGCGGCGGAGGTGTTGGTAGTGTGCTTGGGTTGGCGAGGATGCTGAGATCTGTGTTGCATCCATTGTAATTGAACGCCCTCTCTTCGTTCTGAAGAATCGTGACCTGTTGAGAGCGACATGAAATAATTGATTATTCGAAAGTCAACTTATAATGACTAGTAGTTCTGTGAACAGTAGACCTCGCGAGCACAAGCTTGTATAAAACTATGCATCATGACGATCGATAATGATCAAACAAAGAACCCCAAAACGGCAAAAAACAAACATTAATGCAGAACACAAAAAACGGATCGAATCGGACAGCAAATTGTTATCAAAACAGATCGCAAAAAAGCAGGATAGATAATTTAAAAAAAAAAACATGCAGATCTTGTTATTTTCAAATTCGAGCCTAATACTCTTATTATCACTTTTCGATAATTCTCAAGGTTAGAGACTTCGCCAAAGTGGCCCTGAAAAAAAAAACTACTCATTCGATTCCGAAAATGATTAACAGTAACCTTCGTTATCCCTGAGTACTATATAGGCTATGTGTTATTAGCTTCTGCCTGCGGCCACGCTCGCATTATGTGGAGTTCCACTCAACTCCTTAACGGTTGAACGGAGTTTGATGATATTTGGCGTGTGAAGCCGCTGACAAAAGGTTAGCTCGTGATAAAACTAAAATATTGTCAGGGTTCTGTACTCAAAGGGTAAAACGGGACTGTCCGTCTGTCACCAGGCTGTATCTCATGAACCGTGATAGTTAGACAGTTGAAATTTTCACAGATGATTTACTTCCGTTGCCGCTATAACAACAAATACTAAAAAAGAGAATAAAATAATTACTTAAGGGGGCTCCCATACAACAAATTGTATAGTTGTAAATATTTTATATTTAGTTTATCTTCTAAGCTACAATCTATCCTTTAATAAAAATATTGCGCACTACTTAAATTGTTTTCCACATTACACAAAGGTTAGCTGGACATTAAATTCACCTATGTACAATACTTTTTAAGTTGTGCCATAAATAATTGTCTATCTAACAAACGTGTTTTTTTTGCCGTGTTTATAGATAATGTTACAGAACCCTTCGTGCGCGAGTCCGACTCGCACTTGGCCGGTTGTTTTATACCTGTGTGCACTGTCCGTAAAGGTCGACCACGGCGTAGATGTTGAGATGCGGCACGTACCAGGCCTTGCCCATGTCCATGCCGTCCAGGTAGTAGTGAAGACTGCGGTCCGCATGCCACATCATACCTGGTAAGAAAACCTCACATGAATACCTCGCCAAACTGTAACGTTACGATTCGTCTAGAAAATTATTCGTAGACGAACCGCAAGCCACAAGTGAATTTAAGAGATTCAAGGTTTATTTTTAGTTTTTACCTCGAAAAGTTAATAAGGCCTCGACGAAGCAAGTCAAGGTTTTATTACCTTTTAGAGATTTGTGAAGGTAATAAGACCTTTCCAGTCCACGCACGTCTAGTAGTCACTCTCCTAATTTAGCCCCTAGGGAGTGTAAATAACTATTTGAATAAGATGAACCAATGGTGAGATACACTGCCTTTTTATCACGCTAGGTGGCGCATAATCGCTGGTGTTGTTTCGTAGCCAAACAAAGGTCTATCAATGTAAAAAAAAAACTGTCAAACGTGTCAAATATCAATGGATAATTTTAGTAAATAAACATTAAATAATAGTCTGGTATAAAACATGCCTCTGTGTAGTGCATTTCAGTGTACAAATAAAGGTACACACCGTTTCCCTTCTGATGAGAAAAAGACAAGACCACTAAATAACAAGCACCAGCGATGGTGGCGCCATCTGAGATTAGTTTTGCCTGTGGCTCCCTCTTATTGAATGATTTTACTCAACCTCTGTGGCGCGTCGGGCGAAGGTTTGCCTGCGACGCAGGAGGTTGCGGGTTCGATTCCCGCCTCGGAACAAATATTTGTACGATATGCAGATATTTGTTCTAGGTGTTCTGGGTATTTTATAAGTTTATTTAAAAAAAAAATATGTAATGTATTGTATTAAGTATGTATATATATATATCAGTTATCTTGTACCCATAACACAAGCTCTGCTTAGCTTGGGGCTAGATAATGTTGTGTGAACTGTCCAGCATTATTTATTTATAAAAAATAAATAAAAACACTATTTTCTAAAATTTGTAATCGGAACCGTGAGCTGATCAAAATGAAGCCAAACACTGCCTACTATTAATCATCGAGGATTTTCGTTGTACACCTTCCGTCTACATCATCAGATCAGCTCGCTGTCACCATAATATTGTATTGTCATCGGAACTTGACAGGTATGCTCAATTTCAGTTCAATCGGATATCGGGAAGTGGTCGAAAAATCGATTCTAAGATTTGATTATATTGTTTGTTACAAGTGAAGCTAATACAAGGAGAATTAAAAATGAAGCAAGCCACAATTGAAGCCGTCCGTCCGTTCCAGTCAGCATAACTGTGAAAGCGTCATAGCTACCACAACTATAAACCAAAATGAATGATTTGTTGATGAATGATGCGCACCTTTTCGTCTGGTATATCGTTTAAAAGGTCTTGTTTAAAAAGACGTCATTTTTGTTATGTCTCTACCCCATTGTAAAGTCCTTTACAGCTTCTTCGTTTCCTCTGCCATTTCTAAACTGTTTAACCTAGAAATCCCTCTAGAAATCTACCTCCTCTATGGGGGAGATCTAGCAGTAGACGTCTACCAAATCTAATTTTGTGTTGCTAGAAGGACTCTTTTTCTATACAGAGGCTATCCCAATGTGGATAATTCCTTTTGAAGACGGGGCAATTTTCCTTCACTCCAAGCAGTAGTACTGTGGTACGCAGTACTTTTCTAAACGGGTATGTTCTTTCTGCAATGCGAAACGACGATAATCGATTTCTTTCATTTCTGTATATAGCTGTCTCTGTTCAATCATAAAAACAGCAATAACACAGCAATATACAAAAATGAACGAAGTCGTGACGAAGACTTTTCTGGATCTTCTGCATTCTTCCGTGACCATGATTATACTAGTTACGTGATAAATATTATTTGAAACTGATTTATGCATATTTAATTAATGTTTGTTCAGATAAGTGCGCAGCTGTGAGCACATGACATTGTGTGCTACAAAATTGCCCGACTATAATTAAACAACATCACAGTATCAGTAATATGGTGACCATTTTTGAATTCTGACAACCGTTTCGTGTTCTATGGACCACACCCCAAGATATGGTTAAAATGTTGAATTTTTTAAACGTTTGTATTCTCGCAGAGAGATTTACTTATGTAATTTCTGGCTCCACGCTGATTTATACATTCAAATCCTTAGATTTTTTCGTCAATATCCTCTATTATTGCAGATCACTACTGATTTTCATTGACTCAATTTGATTTTAAAAGACCTTTCAAAAGAGATACCACAAGAAAGAGTACGCGTCAAAAAAGTCGTGACCCTTTTAAGTAAAGTCACGGCCGCCATTGTGTTTTTTTTAAAACATTAAATGCAAGTACCTTTCCTCATTAAAGACGAATCGATTGGCACCTCATTTGTCAGAATCGTTTCTATAGTTTTCGAGTTCTCAAAGTTCATACAAACACACATACATAGAGGCTAAGCTAAATTACCCTTCCTCACTTCCTCACTGAAGCGGGGCATAGCTTCGCTATGCTAGACTATTCGCCACTAGAATAAGTACTTTGAAAGCTTCACGATATGTGAAGTATTCATTGCCTAATGAAGTAAACGTTTCATTTCTATCTATATAATGCGAACTGCTAAGGAGTGAAACACACTACCGTCGTTTGTCTTTTTAGAAGACTATAATCAGGGTCTCTTCAAGGCTAAAGTGAATAGGTGCCTTCTAGACCTTTGTCCTCCATCGTCGGCCAAATTTATATAAATGTATATAATGTTAAAAGTGCAATCTTGGGCCATAGTTAAGTGTGCTATTATTGAGCTACTTTGTGCTATATTGTTATAGTATTTCACGGAAGGGATCCTTCCAAAAGGACCTATAATAACCCTATAGTTCGGGCTCAACTCCGTTTCGATATTATGGATTTCTGTATGCGTAACATTATAGTGTAAATACCTACCGACACCATTATCAAAGGTTATGCTTATTTCACGTAATGATTACCTATTGTTTTATGTTTTTCTTTTCATTAATCCATAGTAATATTATAAATGTAAAAATAACTGTGTCTGTCTGTTATCTTTCACGCTTTAGCCGCTGAACAGATTTGGATAAAATTTGGCAAGGAGATAGATTGCATTGCATCCTCAGGACACTAGGTAAACGCAGATGGAACCACGGGCGACTGCTAGTAATTTATAAATAAACATAGTGCAGTAAGTAACTTTACCTAATTAAGTACAAGTTCATACTTCCTGCCTATTTCGAAGAAACCTAACCTAACGTGTAGTTGTGCTATATTTAATTCATTAGCTTCGCTTAAATTGCTTTGCTTGCCATATTCTGAGATAAATGCTGTTTACTATAATACTAACCAACTCGGCTACCGACAGTTAAGGTATCCAGGTCCAGTGGATATCCACTGCGAACGCACTCGCCGTCCTTCATCATAGCGGATCCGCTGAGGATGTAGGTGTCCCAGCTGAGGTCAGTGGCTGTGCCGGCAAGGGCACCTAGGCCGCCGCTTGCGTCTAGGTCGTCTGGTCGGATGGCGGTAACGCCTGCAACCACATATCAGAATTGTTTTGTTTGAATTGAGACAGAATTGTGAATTGTCGCTGCGGGCGAGTGCGGGGGGGGGGGGGGGGCATTGAGGAGCGTGGTGAGAAATAGGTATTTATCTCGACGGCATCGGGACACGTACAAAGAGAACGTAATTAGCAGTTCAATTTGGTTATTAGCTATTCATATTCTTCAATGCAGTAGCCCGGATGAATCTGCTTACCGATCTCAAGGCTCCCGATCCAGCAGTCCACCATCTTGTCAATTCTGATTTCGAACATGTCACATTCGCGCATTGCCCGCGAGCTGAACAGCACCGCGTCGTTGAACTCCGAGTAGACGGTTGCTCGCGAGGCCGTCAGACGGTTGCGCAACAGCCGCGCATTGTGCCCGTGCACCCGGTGGAAACACATCTCCCTGCAACAACCACGTGTTTAAAAATGGTAGACGGTTGCCCTGTAGTGGGATCTAGGCTGTGTCAGTACTTACGGTAGCACAGTAGCATTGGACTCGAAGGACACCGGTGACTCAGGAGAGCTGACCGGCAGGGGCGTGTAAGAATCCACGATAGTTGCTTGCGCCACACGCCCGTATAAATCTGTTAAAACAAGCAAGTTTATAATTACATTTAGCCGTTTCTGAGAACAAGGGTCTTGACAGACAGACTGACATACGGACAGACATATGGATAACGAAGTGATCCGGACTGTTAACCCCTACAAAACATTAAAAATTAGAATTTATAATATTCGTAGAATTATCTGTCAGAATTTCAATTTTCAATAGATTGAATAAGATGTCTTACCAACAATACCGAAGACATGCTCTGGTATGTTGAACGCCGCGGGGCCCTGGTCAACCCCGTTCACAAAGAAATGCAGTATGCCCATCTCTTTGCGCATCACTCCCACTGTATCACCCTCCTGCGAAACAGACAGTCTGTTAATTTTTCATAACTTATTCAGGTGTGACATCAGGAAACACACATTGCAAGTTAAATAAAAGCTTGTAAAAACCGAACGTCATGATACTGACAGAAAATTACTGAAAAGGACTTACTACAAGTCTGCTGAGATTGCGGACGTATTGTGGTATTATTATAGCGCCATCTCTGATGACGTCTTCACCTGTTATTCCCCAGGTGCCAGATCTGCAAACCAAAACATTACTTAGTACATAACGGAGGCGTGGTCACTTGTTGAATACACTTTTTGTATTTATGGACATATTATATGTACACTAGTGTCCGCCCGCGGCTTTACTCGCGTTGAGCAGGCTAAAAAAACCTATATATATATCTAGATTCCAATCCATCTAAACCAGGTCAGCCATTTCGGCGTGATTGAGTAGCAGACATAAAAAGTAACTTAGATTTACATGGAAAATATTAACAAACAAAATAATACAATATTTTTTTTTGTAGTAGTAGAGCTTTTTTGTATCAGACTTTGTCCGGGGAAGTACTATCACCATACCTATTTCTACCGCAAGCAGTAGTGCTCGCATTGCTGAGTTCCAGTTTGAAAGGCATGGTTGCCGGTGAAATTACAGGCACATGAGAATTTTCATCTTTATGTATCAGGGTGGCGGGCGCAGTGCAATGACGCACAGAGTGATTGATTAGTCAATCAAGCAGTTCAAAAAAAGGGTGGTGAAAGGTTTCTTTTGAAAAAACAGCTAAATCAGGCAGCGCAATGAACAGCAAACTGCTAATCTGGTAATCGACATCGATTAGACAATAGCTTTGCTCTTCGATCAAGAATACAAATAGATGTCAGGTCGGCGCAAAAAATATGTCTCGGTGAAAACAGCTCACTTGAAAAGTGACCTCATATTTAATATTTGTATTTGTGAGAACTTTATTTCTAACTCTTTAAGGTTGATTTCACACTAAACGTTGTTTTGTTTAACCTGTCTTTTCATTTGACAAGTGACAGGAGTAATTTATTGTTTTGCTCGTTTTTTGTGACGAATGATCGTAAGTAATATTTTGAAGATTTGCTACTTTATTGCTAGGTGTCATGGTTGTAATTAGGTTGAACTAAGAACTGTTTTAAAACTTGTGTTTCAGTTCGTTAGTAAACAAATATAGCTGTATAAGTATATATACCTACGCGGATGGTATTTAGCTTTAATTTTGTACGTGACCCGAAATCTAGTTGTATTCTTGATCGAAGGCTGTGCTGGTCTTAGAACAAGTGAAAAGTATACTTACGTTGCGTTGATCATTCGGAACGGAAATGTTATATCGTTTGATGAATACTGCGTGACCCCGATTTCGATACTTCCCGCCCACTTTGGTATAACTAGATCTAGGCGCACTTGGAATAGCTCGTTCGTCTTCAATGTACGGTTTGTCATTACGAATCCGTTATTGAAGATTTCGAAAGCGCTGTGGACAAGTTGAAAGGTGTTAATTCCATGTGACATTGCTGCAACATCGCTCAAATTGGTCGTTTGATAATTCTTAAGAATATTATGATTTTTACCCGTTTTAGAGGTATGTTTTTCGTAGTCTATGTATGTATGTTTGTATTTACGTATATTCCAACGTAGTGCCTAAACTACCTACTCATCCGATTTTGATAAATGATGATCTATTTGTTATTATAGTGCCACCAACTTATCTGTAGAACGGCCAAAATGGAAACTATTGAAAACGTCACTTCGCTGTCAGTGGTTGTAGTGTGTCCGTGTAATACCAGATTATTATTAAAAAAAATCCCGAAATAGTTGGATATTTTATATACCTATAAGGAAATATCCTTTGGTCCATTTTCATTTTTTCTGATCCTGTGTTTCATACAATGTGTTGATACTTTATTTGCACAACATGGTCACAAATGCTTACGACTGCCAGCGTATCACTGTGACCTAAATCCCATAGAGATATTATGGAGTTCCATGTAAAGGAAAGTAGCGGACGTAAACATAGAGCACAACTCACACTCTTGTGCACACGTGCACAATTTTTTTACATTGTCTTAACATTATAAATTGACATCTGTAACATTTTCTTGTATAAATAGTATTAGTATAGTACTTACTTAGGCCTATGAGCAGTTCTACCATCGTTAATAATAATAACATGCGAATCACGCAGCGTATGAAATAAAAGCTGATCCTCTTCTATAAGGCGGCTACATCCCGACGGCTCGTACGAACCTGCACATCAACAATTATTTATAAAAAAACCGTTTCGAAGCTAGAAATTTATCCCCAATACAAGATTTTACAAAATTAGAAATCGTAACCGTGTTCTGATCAAAATGAGCCTAAACACAGCCAATCTATTATCCATCGAGGAGTTCCGTTGTCCACTTTCCGTCTCCATCATCAGATCAGCTCGCTGTCACCATCATATTATATTGTCATCGGAACTAGACAGGTATGTAAAATTTCAGCTCAATCGGATAGCGGGAAGTCGGCATTATCGCCACCCGTGAAATACCTAGTATTGAGATCTTCCTCCTTTTTTTGAAGTCAGTTAAAAATAACATTTTAACCACGACGAAACAGAGGCGGATGTGTGTTTGCCGTAAAAGGTACACAGCTCATTTCTCTAAAACGCCTTAAATCGTAATGTGTTTCTTTACAAATTGTGGATAAGTTTATGAAAGATTTTAACGCCACATGTCACATCATCAATTGCAATGCCCCACTGCAATTGATGATGCATTGAAACGTATAAACTGCTTTGAATGGACGTCAAATGCACTTCAAAGTTAACAACAACATGTTTTGTATTAAAGCAGTTTTGAATCCCTTCCAATCGTCACTAAAGTTGGCAACGCGCTACAATAGCAAATGGAAATTGTATTACTTCAATATTACGCTTTGTAGGTAATACGTGTCGCTAGTGGAACGCCAGCGATTTCACCCGCAGTTACTTCAACATGTGTCCCTTTGCGACCCCTTAGGGGATATTTCTGGAAATTCCTCAGTGCACCCCTAGACCACAAAAGGAATGGACCCTCCAAATTTCAAGCCCTAGGACTTACAGTTTAGGCTGTGCGTTAATAGTCAGGAGGCAAGCAACGATTTTAAATACTAGAAAAATTATGACTATACACCACGTACTTTACTATTCTCCTGCTGACGTTTCGTTGACCATTTAGAGCTCCTTCTTCATGAGCACCGACCGCGACCACGCTCGAAGGCCGAGAGACGGGAACGGACGGGAAACGTTTGGGGGTGTGTATAGTCGTATTTTTTCCAAAATTATACCAAGCTACGGTAATTTCGATTCTATGATTTTAAATACAATATAAATGGGCCATATTTGCCAAATGAGGTGGTGAAGTTATTGGTAGACGGGAAATGTTTCTTATGTTCTTACTCGTCGATGGCTCTGCCGGCGGCTCTTCTGCCGGCATCTGCACCGCCGTGTCTGGACTGCCGCCGGGCATGCCGTCGGGCGCACCCGGCGGCAGGTCGGGGGGCGCCAGCATCCGCAGCGGCACTGCGTTAATATTAGTGTCAAAGTCTTCGCACGGGTCTACCGCAGTAACCTGGAAAGATCAAGATTGTATAATATATTGCCGTGGTGTCCGAATGTCTTCACAGTATTCTCCTGTGAAAACACAACTCTTAGGTGGTTGCTCTTTCATACTAATGTATTTATCCAAATATGAGCGAAGAGACTATAATTTTACACTGAAATGACTGTTGTTGGCTTTTAAATTGATCTTTATTTGCGGTAAATCATACTTGGTTGAAGAAGACAGTGGATTAATAGAGAAAATAACTCTAGATTGTGTCTACAAAATTTAATTGACTTGAATTAATTAATATCCAAATGAGGAGCAAACTTCGATTTGCATGGAACGGGCTAGCGCTACAGTATCTTTCGATGCTTTTCAGAATTTGGTTCTGACGTAGGTCTACAAGCCCACGTTTGGAGGGGAGTTTATGGTTGGCTTCTTAGCTACCCTCGGGATGGCCCATTTGGACGTCGAGCGAGACGGGCACCGGTGCGTAAGAGATCCCGGAGCCCATCAACATGCGCAGAGGATAGCTACCGGCGGGTTTTAGTGAGTCCACGAGCCCGAGAAACCTCACATAACCGTATCGCACCCTCAATGCAATACGGTATCTGGTAGAAGACTTTTTTACAACTTAGTATGATAGGTAGAATTATATTTTTCACTTTTTTTTTTCAAGCAGATGGCTCTTCTGAAGTTGAGCGGTACCTTCTGCCTATGAACTGTGCATTATCACATAGGTCACGTCCGCCAAGGTCGTGCCCAGTTACCCACCGACACGAAAAAAAAATTAAAATTATACCCCAAATAAAATACTTATAATTATTTTGAGTGTTAAGATTGGCAAGATATGAGCTTACTTTTACAGTCATGCCGTACAAGTCGACCACGCCCCAAACTTGCGGCGGGACCTTGTCTGTGGCGACGCCTTGGTCCACTCCGTTGATGAAATAGTGAAGCTTGCCGTTACCCTTTCTCATCATACCTACAGTATCACCTTCCTGCAGAAACAATAATGTTCTTATGAGCATATTACACCTATGTGAGTTGCTGTCTGTCAGAATTGTTCAGAATTATATTAAAATTTGATGGTCCTTCATACTACTAGGTTGGAAGCGTATGTGAGAGCCCTCGAGAACAAGGAGAAGCTGATGCATAGAAAAAGATAACTTAAAAACCTTAGGTAGTTAAGAGTAATATATAAAGAGAACAAGCAAAAGCTGATCTAAGACCTAGCTGATTTTGGCCGTGGCGACTTTTTTCATTTGGATACACTTTTAAATCTCAGTAGGTACAACTAGTACTCAAAACCATCAGTAATTAATTGAAACTATCGTGGTTGGGAATCTTTTTAAAATGAATAAACGGCTTATATTCACCGGTCCACCGTCGAACGCGGTTGCAGACGGTGCTCATGGTTTCTAACTCAAGTCTCGAAACGTCAGCAAAACGACGAAAAACGGTGGTAATGTAATCTTACCCGCAATTCATCTAGATTGAAGTTGCCATACTCCATACAAGCTCCCTGCCCATTCATGAGCACTTTGCATCCGGACATCATTATAGTGCCCGTGTCCATATTGGTCATAGTCGACGGAAACCGTATGGTGGCCGGGTTATGCGCCGTCACTCCCACCTGCATTTCAAACCGAGTTTAATGGTAAGCGTTTTATTGTAAAAGCTGACGAAAACAATATTTTAGAAGGCATTCAGATGTCGTCACCGGTATACGAGGCCCAGGCACAAATTGCACATTGCCTCAGTGCCGGCTGGTTCTTGTACGAGTATATCTGTCATGTGATTACGATTTTGTATAATGAGGAGTTTTGTAGAGATGAGGTATAAATTTCTGCCGCTCGGAAGTAATTACAAAAGTAAGCGACAAATTATAAAACTTCGTTTTGCTTCTAAAGTAGCAAATATAAAAATATATCCTTTTCCTTTAATCTAAGTAATGCGATTACCTACTGTATAGTATAAAAATTAAAAATTAATATTTACTTTCTCTTATTGAAAGAGAGACCTAATACGAGTTTTAGGAGAGACATTTTCAAAAAATAAAAGTTTACCAACCGTGATTCTGTTCTCGATTTATTTAGATTACAACCTCAAGTAATTACTGTGTTATAATCAAGTTTATAACCTTTACCGTTATTGTTTGCTTGATTATTGAACACATTTTAAGGTCTTGAGGTGAACCGACAACCGGCAGTGTATCGAACTTATTTGTCATGGTTTGAATATTCCAAGGTACCATATTTTGGCGTTCACAGTGTATGGAATGCTAAGTCCATCGTAGAGTTATTAAAAAGTCTTTGTGTAGGCGGCTCAAGACCTTCTGCCGTAATACTCCTTGAGGACAGCACTAGGCGTCCCCTGTCTGATAATGATGACAACATCCTTACGTTTGCTGACAAAAGTTACCTCAATACTCCCGCTCCACTTGTCGACTAGTTTTTCAATCCGTATCTCAAAGAATTCGTTGTCGTACAAAGGACGGTGCGTCATAACGACCCCGTTGTTATAGTCGTCCAATGGACGCGCCCTTTCCGCTGACCTGCAACGCACCACATACAATAGAACAATAGAAATAAAAGAACAAGCAAGCTTAATTTTAGAAAAATTACAACTATATACCACGTCTGTCTTTCCTGAAAACTATAATCTGGGTCTCTTCAAGGCTAGAGTGAATAGGTGCCTTCTAGACCTTTAGACCTTTGTGCTTCATGTTCGGCCACTTCGTCACGTACTAACAGGTGAGATCGTGGTCAAACAAAGCTCTATAAAAGTTTTAAAAAAAAAACTTTGCTATTCTCCTGCTGAAGTTTCGTTGACCATTTATAGGTGCTTCTTCATGAATAATATGTATATATGTATGTGGTGTATAGTCGTATTTTTCTAAAATGATACCAAGCCACGGTAATTTCAATTCTATAAATAAGCTTAAGATGATTACAAACACAAATGTTCATTTTAAAAATGTTATATTTGACAAATACGAGATTTAAATTCAAAAAAAAATACATAGAAGTTAAGGATGTTAGTAATAGGTAACAATGAGTACATATTATATTATGTTATCGGTGATATTGTACTTCCTAAGTGCATTATATCGTCGATGAAGTGCAAACTCCAAGCAAAATGAAACTTCGGTCGACCCGAAATTCAACTTTTATTTTGATCTGGAGACAGGGAGCTAAATATTCTCTCATTGGGGGAAGACACTGCCAAGTTTCTGCCCCAGTTCGAAAAAATCGTAGATCGTAATCGTAGATCGGGGCTGGACAGAAGCAGTGTGTAAAACTTTTCCAGTGGCGACATCTAGTCGCGACAGGGTTAAACTTCAGAGGCCGTAGACAAAGTAACAATCGAATAGCGATGTCACTAGTAGAAAAGTTAACAATGTATGAGATTGACGTACGCTATCGAAATATCACGTGGTCTTTTGTATTGAATTACGACTGTAAAAATGGAATCGCTTCTAAGCGAATGCCGCTTGGCTAGGCCGGCTGGACCCTACAATATGCATGGTTCGCTGCTATGCGGGTGCTAATTGTCTAACGAACTGGTAATCGCTTTCGATAAAGATTTTACAATACATTGGGCAGTATGTTTTAAATAATACTGCTTTTGAAAAAAACGCTAAAATATTATGCGCAGTGTATTGCGATCGAAAGCGATTATCAGTTCGTTATGCAACAGGTCGTCTAATTCATAATTGGCGTTATATTACCATTCTAGGCCTCACTAAAGCAGTTGGGTAAAGTAAAAGGCTACACTGCTATAACCAGAGTTCCAAGTGATAGTTCCAAGCAACCTATATGAAATAGGTACTTTAACTTACTTATTATTGTTGGACAGCTTCACCAGTATTCCACATCTGGGATGGAAGCGCAAATTGTCTTGAGACACTGAAAATAAATAACATAATGTGCATAAGACGCTTGTAATAGTGTTTCAATGGTTTATTTCTCAATCATTCAATGCTCAATCATAAAAGAAGCTATGCATTGTCGCACTGTTGTGAATCACGGTGAAATTACAGGCAATGAGAGTTTTCAACCATATTGACTCAGGGGATTTAGATCACTTTCTAGGTAGTATTGTAGTTTTATTTGATTTGAATGACGGGACAATCAGTGACCCACCTGATCGGTTTGCCTGACCGGCAAACTCTGCCTATACCAATTTATTACCTCACACACTGGTCGGTCACATCCATCTAAGACACGCCCTACGTGAATTGCACTGCACCCGCCACCCTGAGACATATATGAAAAGTCTCATGGGCTCAAACCGGAGCACTACTGCTTGGCGAATGAAATACGTATGGAGGTAGTACTTCCCCAGACGAACTCTTTCACAAAAAAAGCTCTAATACTACTACTACAACTCGGAACAAATATGTGTGCGATCGCAGATATTTGTTCAGGGTGTTCTGGGTATTTTCTATGTATAATAAAAATATCTATCTATGTAATATATTGTATTAAGTATATCAGTTATCTAGTACCCATAACACAAGCTCTGCTTAGCTTGGGGCTAGATAATGTTGTGTGAACTGTCCAGCATTATTTTTTTTATTTTTTTATTTTTTACTACATCACTAGTATTTGTAATAACCAGGACTTGATACCACTTAAAATTACGCAGACGCAAACAACAACGCAGTCGGCTGAGATGCGATAGGTTGTAGGTTCGTTTCCCGCTGCGGGTCAAATATTTATATGAATATGTATATATGTATTTGTTCTGGAACTGGGTATTCTATTCGTAGTTCCTGATCAAGTTGGCAAGCCAAGTGCAGTCACTCAAATAAGAGTATTTTTAAGTAAAAAAAAGCACCGCCTTCTTGATGCTTTAAATAATATTCATACATGAAAGACAAAACGCATAAACTATAAACATTTTGAAGTCGGCGCAAATCAAGCAGGCGTTACACATAATGATCCTGAAAAGAGCCTTGTGTGTGACCGATGATGAAAGGATACTTACCTTCCCAGGCACCGTTTGTGTAAGTAGAATGTATGTTTGCCCATAAAGGTAGGCATAGATATTAAAAATGTCTATCAATCAACATGAAAATATAATTACCAAGTGGACAAATCAACGGCATCTGAATGTGAGTATCGCGATGGGACCTCGGTAGAGCACATGCACCAACGTCGGAGCTCGTGCCTTCGTATGGCTGAAAGATAAGTTAGATTTAATCATGGAAAAGCTAACTTATGAACAATATATCAATTGGTTCATAGACTGTATACAGAGCGACCCGCAGAGGCTTTCAGCGCTGCTTTTGACCAGCAGCGTGAGTGCTTGCGGCGCGACAGGACCCTCGAGCCATACCATGTAACGAATTTACTAAATCAGTAATGAAGATAAATGTTGATATTGTTCAGTATATAATAATCCAATCCGGTTTCCAATATTACACTTTATGAAGATCAAACTTCGTTTTATAAGGAGAGTGTTAGCGTACACTTCCCTTAAATACTAGCTCTTCCTTATTATGTAAATAGACACCAAGTTATAAGCCTGTTGTTGTCTCACTCAGCCTTCAAGACAAAAGTCTATAATCAGTGCGTGTTGACAGTGATGACTTACGGCCCTGAGACGTGGCCACTAACTACTGACTGCATACAAAAGCCCAAAGTAGCGCAGCGGTCCATGGAGAGAGCTATGCCCGGAGTTTCAGTACGTGATAGAATCCAAAATAAGGAGATCCGTAGAAGAACCAAAATCACCAACATACCTCTCCGAATTAGCACGTTGAAATGGCAATGGGCAGGCCATATGCATCTTTTTTTCTTTTTTTATCAACAATGATAGACCTTCATTTGACCGAGCGATCTCTCCTGATGGTAAGTTTAGATGCGGCCGACGATGGAGCACGAATGTCTAGAAGGCACCTATTCACTCATGCCTTAAAGATACCCAGATTATCGTTTTCTAGAAAGACAAACGATAGTAGTGTGTTCCACTCTTTAGCAGTTCGCATTATAAAGGTGGAAACCGTTTAGTACGATTAGAGGGTATACTAATGAGGTAAGGATGGTACTGAGCCGTGCGCCTGTTTGTCCTATGGTGAAAAGGAGATGGTGGCATCAAACCATATAGTTCCTGGGCACATTCCCGAAATGTAGCATATAGATGGTGAAATAGCATGCAACTTTACGGCAGTGCTTGAGACTCTGGGTCTTATAGTTTCTGCCATATGTTGCTCACCTAAAAGCCTAAAAACTCTACGTTCGATCGAGTCCAAGACAGCGAGCTGGTGCTAGGCAGAGCCATCTCAAACGTACTCGCAGAACTGACAACTGTTGTGGAATAAAGGTTCTCGAGTGGCGACCACGAACCAGACGACGCAGTAGAGGAAGGCCCGCCTCTCGATAAATCAAATACATTATAAAGGTCGCAGGAAATCGGTGGATGGAGGCAGCTCAAGCCCGTTCGTCGACGCTTTCTAAGGAGGAGGTATATTTCCAGCAGTGGACTTCTACAGGGTGACGATAAAGAAGATGTAGTGTCATGCTAGATCTAAAAATAAAAAAGGTACTCCAAAGAATATAACCTGCTCCATTATAGGTCTCGCACAGTTGCCATGAACGATGGAAACTTGGACACATTGCCCGTACAAATCGATCACGGCAAACAGTCTTGCAGGCAAGTCCTTTGCAGCAATGCCTAGGCAGCGGCCATTGATGAAGAACATTAACTCTCCCTGAAAAAATATAGCAGTAATAAATAGAAAATACATCACGGTGATTACTTAGCATCGCTTACGTTGGTATAATTGTACTACTAATTACTGAAAATTGTTATTGTTATACTAAAAATTTATAACTGGCTGGATTAATAATCAAAGCTGATTGATTAAAACAGAATTTCGAACAATTCACGAGAAATGTTGCTCAATTAATAGTAAAAGCCTTAACAACCTGCCGAGAATGTCAGCAGATAGATAAGGTTAGTTTGTATTGTAAGGCACTGGTCCCACCGCCGGCAAGTAAGCGATGAGCTATCGGCGATGGAAACGAACAAAAGATAATCGCTCCCGTGTAAATAAAAGAGAGAGATTATATTTATAGTTCATCGCTGCCAGCAATACACAGATACACTAAACATTTACTAAAAAACAAAAATAATTCTTAAACAAAAAACTACATCAAAGCTAGGGATTAATCATCTAAATTTCCTATTTTTTTTTTAATATTTTCTTTATATTTAAATGAGACTACAGTAACTATATGTATTCTAATCGGCTCAAAATCGACTAAGATATCGCGTAGCATACACAATAACGAGGCTACGAAATATGCCTTCTGATCATCAAGACCACACATGTTATTTTAATTACATTTTTCAATACAAGCTTTTATAAAATTAGTGATCGGAACAGTGTGCTGATCAAATGAGCCTAAATGAGGCCAGTCTACTATTATCCATTGAGGAGTCCCGTTGTCCACCTTTCGTCTCCAGCATCAGATCAGCTACCATAATATTGTATTGTCATCGGAACTTGACAGGTATGCTAAATTTCAGCTCAATCGGATATCGGGAAGTCACCCTTATCGCCACCCGTGAAATATTATCATTTACGAGTTCCGGCGGCCATCTGTGTTATTCTTCACCAGTTCCATTTCACCAAATGATACTATCTGAATGTACATGCTAGACTTGTTGCTGAAAATAGCAGAATCGCTATATGTATGCCTATAAATATATGAGGAGTTCCCTGAATCTTCCCTTGATCTTCCAATCAATCAATTAGCAGATCAATGCAACCATTGATCAATATTTTATAGCAGAAGCACCATGGGCAATGGTGAAAATTGGTAAACCATGGCCCATGGTGCTTCTGCTATAAAATATTCACCAATACCAATGTTCACCATGACCTAACCCGTGCTTCGTCATATCTATTTAAAGGATTTTTTTATGGAAATTACCATATCAAGTTGTAATTGTAACGTCTTCCGTGAATTTATAATCCTCATAGGGATAAACCCCTGTTTGAATCATGCCAAAAATTTATAAAATCAATTTTTGCCCGTGGGAAACCAATGGCGGCGATGAGCTGGGTCAAGTCAAACAAGTCTGGGTAACGTCTGTAATGTTACGTCTACATTCCTGCGATCGTGCGATCCACGGTAAAAAGCGGCTCATTGAGGCTCTGCCTACCCCTTGGAAGGGAAAGGCGTGTTTCTATGTATGATATTATACTAAATATTTTTTATATAAGCAAAATAGTATTACCTTACTAGACCGGGAAACTGCAAGGCTGTCCCCTTCCTGAAGAGAGTCCATTTCAGGTCCATATGAGTTAACAATAGTGACCCCATCTTTTACTATTGAGTTTCCAGATAATATCTATAAGTTTAATTATGTATATCATAACTGTTTTCAGATTATAGACAGCAGTGACCTACATGTAAAGCTACGATGGATTCATATCTGACTACAGACTTTTCACTAAAGTGATGAATTCATTCTGTAAACTAAATACGTGTACACGTTACTGAGAAGCAACAACTTTTTATTGGTAAAAACCATTTTAAAACAAACATCAAAGATTCTGTTCAATTACATTGTGCATAGAGTAGTAAATATGTTACCCAAGCAGTATTCCGCAACTTTGTAGCTGTGGCAGGCAGCTCCAATACTTCAGGATCCAACGTTGTTACCCCAATCTCGAGACTTCCATTCCAAACATTTACCTACACAAAATTAACACTTTAAAATTTGCCAATACTCACTCCTAATTTCAAAATATATACAGACACAAGATAAATTAAATCGCAAGCCGCGAATAGGAGGATATGTCTAGCTAGGATATAAACTATACTAAGAAAGAAAAAATAACTCCACTTATGCGGTGGAGTCTCTGTGCCGTGTTATTACCAGCCTAGAATAGACCCCTCATGTTCCCCTTATAAGAACCCCTTATGTTATTTATGTTTGTGAAAGAATATTGAAAGAAACATTGGAACCATAAATTCCCAGTATACTTACTGGTAAAAGTCATAAGACGAAAATTCATTGGTCGTACTAGTAGATAGAACAGAACACTACTACTAGATACTAGGAACAGCCGATGTATACATGTTAATTCTAATGCACATAATTAAGAAAGGAGGGGTTTCTTAGTATATGGTATCTGTGGCTAGCTATCATAATTCTGCCCAATGATTTGCTGAATTAACTGACCTTATTTATTCTTTATTATTTATTGCACACAAGAAAACACAAAAAGAATAGTAAGAGGTAGTAAGAGGTAGAGGTAGCTTAACCCTAATAAGACATTCTCAACTTATCTTAGTATATATGTAGTAGGTATGTTACTACTCGCTAGCCAGTCACTGGCTGGCTGGGAGTAAGCAGTTGCCAGGGCTCTTAGGTTTTAGAAATCAGGACATTCACACTAAGAAATGTTCCATGTTTCTCTTAATGGTGAAAATACTGGGAACAAATTTATCATCATTCTTACCAGAATGGTTTATGAAAGAAAATTTCCTTTAAGTATTTTTGTTAAGAGTACTAGGAAAAGCCAGGAAATGTAGCCCATTTCATAAGCTGCTGGTGAGATATTTTAAAGATACTGTCAATAAATTATAATAAAAACTATGTTTATGTGAGCTGTTTACTTTCTTTTCCGTTCTTGACAAACAACAAAACTCAATTTAATTTATGAAAGTAGGTATTGTTTTCAAGCAATAAGGCAGCTTGTGGGCTCTGATTAAAAGTCTAAACATTACTTGTAAACCACGTTCTATTCAAGCAAATCAAGAAATACCCAGAAGTCAGTTAATTAATAAGAAATCTATACTAATACCTATTATTTAAAGAGGTTAAGTTTGGATGTAGCTGGTAATCCCCGTAACTACTGCATAGATTCCGAAAATTATTTCAATAACAGGGACATACAATATCCCTCAGTGCTATAGTCTGTTTTATTAGGTTCCGCCCATGGCTTTGCACATATTATGTGTAGTAGGTACCACTCGAGTAATAGGAGAGCTATTTCCTGAAAGAGTTCATGGGGGAAGTGCTAACAACTACCACTTGCCACCATATCTATTTCTGCCGCAAAGTAGAAGTGCTCCATTGCTGTGTTCCGGTTCAAAGGGTGAATGCTGGTGAAATAACAGGCACATGAGACTTTTCATCCTCATGTATCAGTCTCCTTATGGTGCAGTGCATGTAGGGCACGTCCTAGGTGGACACTGGACATGACCTATGAATTCCGTCATTGTCATTCCAATCAAAAACTTCATAGGATAGTTAGTTTTTATAAAGGTGAAGCAGTAGCAGCATGGTTGCTTGTGGGAAAGATAGATCACAATATAAATTGAAGGCCACCGGCGACAATTTGGGAAATGGGAACGCGCCCATCGTGTGTGGATACAAGGAAATTAAATACTCTTAGGTATACTAACCTTTCTATCAATCCGCACTTCGAATAGAGCATCGTCTGTCAGTGAATCGGCACTTAGAATCAAGCCATGATTAAATTCTACAAAGTTTCTAATAGCTGTGAGATTCTGGTTCAGCAATGTGACCCGGTCGCCACATTTCCTATGAAACTTGTTCATTTTTTATATGAAGCTCTGGTATCATGATCGTACATGGCAATAGACAGCACCAACGCGTTCATCATGCAATAACTCCCGAAAAAACACTTGATATTAAGAAATGTTCGTTGTCTATCTAATCGCAATTTATCTAGAAGGTCTCACAGCAGCGTCGTCTTCCATCACGTATCACGTACTAAACATATATTGTAGTTTTTGTTCTAAACGACAAGGAAGGAAACGCCCAAACACAAAATAATACCATTTTGTTTAGATTTATCAATCATCTGTTTTCTTGATAGTAAACATTGTATGTCAGTCAGCAATCAGTTCATTCACGTCAGAGTCACAGCACAGATAAAAAATGTTTTCTGTGGTAAAGAGAGATTGTGAAATCTAAAGCCACAGTAGGGAGATGTGATTTCACAACCATGGAATGCGCAACCCTGGAATGCACAGCCATGGAATTGGTGTACTTCGATGGTCGCCAATTCCATGGCTGAGTTTTCCCGGGTTGTGCTTTCCAGGTCATGCAAAGTAATGCACTATCAGCAACATAAGTCCCTGCCCGTGCTAAGGGTGAATTTGGTGTGACCAGTGACTAGTCGTAGCGACGTCATCCCCGCCCTAATGCCTTTCGAACACCAATATAAACTTACTAAAAAATTACTAAACAATCATTACTGTACTTAAGTTGTTTCCATACTTTTAACACAAAAGTTTTAGCTTATTGTTATATTGAACAAGCTCATTTTTTTTGTTATTTTATTACAGTCCTTAAACTATACATTATTTGTTTAAACCCCGCTGCGCGCTAGTGCGCTAGTGCTAATGCCTTTCGAACACCAATAGAAACTTACTAAAAAATTGCTAAACCATGCGCAACCATGGAATTGGTGTACATTGATTTCAGTACTGTTTGGCCAGCAATTCTCAGGTTGTGCATTCCCAGACTGTGTAATCCCAGGCTGCGCAATCTCAGCACTTGTTGGGAATGCACAGCCATGGTATTTGTGTCCATTTGTACATGAATTCCCGCGCTGTTTAATCCTGGCTGTGCTTTCCATGGTCGTGTATTCCCAGGTCGTGCAGTGCATTCCATGGTTGTACAATAACCGGACCCCCACCCACAGTATAGATAGTCCAGTCCAAAGAGGATTTAAATACCATTGGTTTTTTATTTACGTAGTGATTATTTTTTAAATTATGATTTTTCCGTGTTTTGTTCAGATTTATTTATTTGTAAAAAATACGATAAAAGGCTGGAAATGAGTACCTCATTCTGCAGAGTGTGTATAGCCAGTGACCGCAGACTGCATTGCATTGCGAGCAGCGGGCTGCAAGCGATATACGAACGAGTCACTAGCACCATAATACCATAGCAAAAGCGATGGTAGCCTAATGGTTCAATAGTGCAACTCAGAATCCAACGATACCGGGTTCGATCCTAGGCTCCGCACCAATGACTTTTCTAAGTTATGTGCGGATTTCCATCGCTCTGTGCTTCGGAGGGCACGTTAAGCTGTCGGTCCCGGCTGTTATTGATTAATAGCAGTCGATAAGCCATGTCAGAGGCCCTAGGGCGGCTTGACAAACTCCGACACCAGAGGCCAGCACTACCTCATACAAAACGAAACGACTAGCACCAAGGTTCTCAATCTCAAGTTATTTACATTGGTTTCTGTTTCCATAATCATCATTTGTTGTGTGAGTGGTACCTCTATACTGGTACCTCTGATGGATGTAGGTTGACTGGGTCTTGGTCACCAGTGGAAGCGTTCTGGGTCCATAACCTGTTAGCTGAGCTTGTTTTTGATGATAGTATATTATCATTAAACATAGTGGTACAATATAATTCGTATGGTACTTTTATATAAATAAAATTAACTTTATCTGAAGACACAAGATGACAGACATCACAATAACAGTTCTAGGTAACAACTAGATCCCCATCAGTATATATTGTAGTTTTTGTACTAGATAGAACTCTACACCTAGAGCAAAGTGCCTTAGGTACAATATAACCTTCATGGTACAACACTTACTACATTGGCAAATACCAAACCGAACACAGACCGTTCGTTGTAGCATTCTATGGAGGTGGCTTAATGTTCAGCAGCAGATTAAAGACTAAACAGCTCAAAATTCTGAGCGTCTTATGCACAAGTTTGTGCGTAAACCAAGGCCTGTACAGAAAATCAGCACTGCAGTTCACCTCAGCATTATGCTGAGAATGTACCTTTTTGATGGCACTACACAGCAAAAATATATTTTATCGGTGCAACTATTGTATTGTGTACCCAAGCTGCTTGAATTTTCTGTTCAACATAAATGATTTATATTATATTCTACTAGATGACCCGCGCGCGACTTCGTCTGCGCATAGTTTGGAAAAATCCCCGGCGCGGCGTGCAGACAACAATTTAAACATCAACAACCACCCCGTGAAACGACATTTGAAACGACACCACCCTCAAGTTTTTCAATTTGGGGGTCCCATTTGACCCTTGAGGTCCTGAAAATATTTTGATTTCAACAACGACACCGTGAAACGACCTTTGAAACGACACCCTACTCAAGTTTTTCAATTTAGAGGTCCCATTTGAACCTTGAGGTCCTGAAAATATTTTGATCTCAATGACTACACTGTGAAACTAACTTTTAAATCGTCAAAATACGCTGAAATCTGGCTAAAACGTAAAGTGTATTTATTTACAAACAAAACGTTCCCGTGGCTTTTTTCAGCAAAATTTCAGGAACTACTGAAACATATTTTTTCTATTTTTATATAAGGAATCTACCTGTGAATTTTCAAGTATCTACTACCAACGGTTTCCGAAATATGAAGCATTTTAGTTTTACATTAAACGCCGTTTTGGACCCCTTACATGGTGAATTTTCCAAAATCCTTTCTTAGTACACCTCTACACCCAAAAATTAATACATCCTCCAAATTTCATGTATCTAGGTCCAGCGGTTTAGGCTGTGCGCTGCAAAACGCAAAGTGTATACATTAAAAGCCCTTTATGGACCCCTAAGGGAGCGAATTTTCTAAATTCCATTTTAAGTACACTTTAAAACCCTAAAAGGACTATACTCTCCAAATTTCAAGTCTCTACGACCAGCGGTTTAGGCTGTGCGTTGTCAAAACTAAAGTTTATAAAAAAAAAAAAAAACAGAAAACGTTCCCCTGCCATTTTTCAGAAAAATTTCAGGTATCGCTGAAATACGTGTTTGTTAATTTTATTTGAGGAAACTCCATGTAAAATTTCATGGTTCTACTACTAACGGTTTCCGAAATACAGAGCATTTTTGTTTTAAGTTAGAACCGCATTTTGAACCCCTTAGCATGCGAATTTTCAAAATTCCTTTCTTAGTACAACCCTACGCATCGAGACAAACACACCCTCCAAATTTCAAGTCTCTACGTCCTGCGGTTTAGGCTGTGCGTTGGATCTCGTTGAGTCAGTCAGTCAGGACAAAGCCTTTTATATATTAGATTATAAGGGGTCACCTTCAATAATTGTTTGTTTTAGCTCATCACTGCAGATGGAAGACCCGTTACAATATGCTACATCTGTTGCTCTCAGATGATAAGATGTTGTTGGTTCTCAGAAATGAGTCAAAGAGCTGACAAAATATTTACAGATCTAGTACAATGGCATGCAGGTAATGTATATACTTCAATAGGGTGGTTGCTTTCGCTTGTGGCGCGAAGTTCATATATTTTCGTATTTTTTGCTCATCACAGCTCATCAACACTTCTTCAGATAGAAAAGAGTAATTTGACGGTAATTATATGACCTAGCACACAAGTTTTAATTTATGGTATCACATAATTATCATTAGATTGGCTATGAATGTGCTTGAAAGAAAAAAATACTGTAAATACAATTGAAGCACAATCGTAGCTAAACTAATGATATTTATGTGATACCATAAATTAAAACTTGTGTTATGTCATATTATAACCGGCAAATTAGAATTGGTTTTCGCTATCTGAAGAAGTGTTGATGAGCTGTGATGAGCAAAAAACATTGAATTTCAAGCCACAAGCGAAAGCAACCACCTTAAGTTGACTTGTCAAAGAAATATAATAATATGAAAGTTTTTATAAGGAGATTCCCATAGAATACAAGACTTCACCCAATGTTATCTAGTTTTTTTTTATATCTATGTGAATGACGGAACAAGCAGATAGCCCACCTGATGTTAATAATCTCTGTCTTTAACAATGCATAACCTCATAGGTCACGTCCTCCTAGGACGCACCCTGTGTGGCATGCACTGCGCCCGCCACCCTGAGACATAAATATGAATAGCCTTATGTGCCTGCAATTTCACTGACGCCCTTCAAACCAGAACACAGTAATGCAAGCAGTATTTCTTTGCGGCAGAAATATGTTTAGAGATAACTTCCCCGAGCAAACACTTTCAGAAAAAACCTCTACTACTACCTACTAAAAACTATCTTACTATCTTGAATTCAGCCCTTCATACTCCCTCAATCGAGAGAGAGATCAACATATTTCTTTGTGTCGAATTTCTTGCCTTGCTCGCACAATCTCACTGTACTGCATTTTACCGTGTTTACAGATATCGCTGGAGACGGTGAGTATGCTGAACCTGCGAACTACACAGAACTTATCATGGGCCCCCGATCAGCACATAACATTGAATGATTGTTCCAACAATGAGAATACTCCAGCAGCTGTGAAGGAAGAGTTTGTTGATGAGGAAGAAAGTTCACCTGTTGATGACATCCAAATAGATGAAATGGTAATGATTGTATTCAATTTCAACAAAATAATGTATCCTAACAAACATCAGTATTTAGAGTTAGATGAAAAAATAATTAGGTAGGTATTAAATTGGTTCTCAATCGGTGAAGATATCGCATAACATAGGTACACACAAAAACGAGGCTACGAAATCTGTTTTCTGACAATCAAGGCCAAACATAACATACAACTCAAGTAGCACAAAATTAAATATAGCTAGAGAGTGCATCTCATGACAATTCCAATAAGCCCAAATACGACTAGAATATATAGTTTTATGATTGAGTTCCGGTTCCTACTAGCTTCATCATCAGATCAGTTCAATGGTACCATTTTCATCAGAACCATTTATGTAAATTTGCTTCGTCATAGTCTCTTAACTATCTTAATCGAGATATTTTTACTATTATTACTATTACTATTAGCCCATACTGTCCCATTGTTGGGCAAAGTCCTCCCCCCACTTCCACGAGATATCTTACCAAAAACTGAAATATCATTGAGGAGTTCAGGTGTTCAACTGTGTTCTTCTTCATCTATTCCACTTCTGCAAATTATATTTTCTCAATGAATAGAATGACTGAACGAACTTGACTTGTTGCTGAAATTACCAAAATCGCTTTATATATAATACTAGAGGACCCGCGCGCGACTTCGTCCGCGCATAGATTGGAAAAATCCCCGGCGCGGCGTGCAGACAATAATTTAAACATCAACAACCACCCCGTGAAACGACTTTTGAAACGACACCACACTCAAGTTTTTCAATTTGGGGGTCCGATTTGACCCTTGAGGTCCTGAAAATATTTTGATTTCAACAAAGACACAGTGAAACGACCTTTGAAACGACTCCATACTCAAGTTTTTCAATTTAGGGGTCCCATTTGAACCTTGAGGTCCAGAAAATATTTTGATTTCAACAACGACACCGTGAAACGACCTTTGAAACGACACCCTACTCAAGTTTTTCAATTTAAGGGTCCCATTTGAACCTTGAGGTCCTGAAAATATTTTGATCTCAATGACAACATTGTGAAACTAACTTTTAAATCGTCAAAATACGCTGAAATCTGGCTAAAACGTAAGGTGTATTTATTTACATACAAAACGTTCCCGTGGCTTTTTTCAGGAAAACTTTCAGGTACTGCTGAAACTTATTTTTGCTATTTTTATATAAGGAATCTACCTGTGAATTTTCAAGTATCTACTACCAACGGTTTCCGAAATACTAAGCATTTTAGTTTTACATTAAAAGCCGTTTTGGACCCCTTACAGGGTGAATTTTCCAAAATCTTTTCTTAGTACACCTCTACACCCAAAAATTAATACATCCTCCAAATTTCATGTATCTAGGTCCAGCGGTTTAGGCTGTGCGCTGCAAAACGCAAAGTGTATACATTAAAAGCCCTTTATGGACCCCTAAGGGAGCGAATTTTCCAAATTCCTTTTTAAGTACACCTTTACACCCTAAAAGAACAACACTCTCCAAATTTCAAGTCTCTACGACCAGGGGTTTAGGCTGTGCGTTGTAAAAACTAAAGTTTTTTATTTTTTTAAAAAGAAAACGTTGCTCTGCCGTTTTTCAGGAAAATTTCAGGCATCGCTGAAACACGTGTATGTTAGTTTTATTTGAGGATTCTCCTTCTAAAATTTCATGGTTCTACTACTAACGGTTTCCGAAATACAGAGCATTTTTGTTTTACATTGGAACCCCATTTTGAACCCCATAGCATGCGAATTTTCAAAATTCCTTTCTTAGTACAACCCTACGCATCGAGACAAACACACCCTCCAAATTTCAAGTCTCTATGACCTGCGGTTTAGGCTGTGCGTTGGACCTCGTTCAGTCAGTCAGTCAGGACAAAGCCTTTTATATATTAGATTTGAGGAGTTCCCTCAACTCCTCATGGATCCCATAATCAGAACTAGATTTTGATAGTTATGGGACCAATCCTTTCAAATAAATAAATATTTTTTTGTGGGTTTATAAATTAACGATATGAGAGGTAAAACATTTAAAAAAACTAATTGAAACCTCCTCTTTTTTAAGTTGGTTATAAATAAAGAATTCCCAAATTTCGATTAAAGAAATTAAAAGGATCTTTTAAGGGGAATTCTGTACGGTTCTATTATCCACTTGTGCCAGAGAGTGCATCTAAACTTCCTATTCGAAAATCCCACATAAATAATAATCTGATTAAGAAAGCATCACTCTAGATTCTAGATGACTATGAATGATAAAGCGGCGTGGCCTGATGTCGCTCTGCAGGTCGACAGCTAACATGGCAATTTGCAATATCTGTACCAACATATAACTATCAGGTTGTTATTTATAAGTATATAAAGAGTAGCGTGTGCTGCTTCGATCACAGATATTGTGCTGTCTTACGAAGTTTTGCTGATTCTGTTTAGGTACATATTACTTCAGAGCTAGGGTTTTTAAGATAGCTCTCTTTGTCTTTGAATCAGCTTCTCCTTATTCTCGTGGCACCATACGGGCGCTTCCCAGTTCCCACCTAGTTGTAAGAAGGATCATCAAATAAAGCGCGCACAGTGTTTGTTGCCCGATTCTTCTAGGTTTGGTTGCGTTGGAACATGAGTACATTAATAAATAAAAAATAAATAAATAATGCTGGACAAGTTCACACAACATTATCTAGCCCCAAGCTAAGCCAGAGCTTGTGTTATGGGTACTAGATAACTGATATACTTAATATAATACAATACATAGATAGATATTTTTTATTATGCATAGAAAACACCCAGAACACCCTGAACAAATATCTGCAGAACGCACAAATATTTGTTCCGAGGCTGGAATCGAACCCGCAACTTCCTGCGTCGCAGGCGAACCATCGCCAGCCGCGCCACAGAGGTCACACATTTAGTTTATAAGACGATTCAAAATGATACTTGTGATTTGAATTTATAAAGTACTATTGTAAATGAATTTTGAATTTGTTCACCGACTTAGCTCACAGAATTAACGATTTTAACTGAAGATTCTGATCATGAAGCGGACGATGCAGTATCGAATAGCTCCCACTCGATGGGCTGATGTCATTGTACCGCTTGCAGGAAGTCGTTGGGTGGAGACGGCGCAAGACTGTGCGTCGAGGCATTCTTTGAGGGAGACTTTTGTCCAGCAGTGGACGTAAACCTGCTGATGATGATGTATATTATGTGGGTAAGACGCTGTACACTTGCTCACCTCGTGTCATTATGTTATTTCAGAAAACACCACTGACAGCTCATTCGCTAAACCTAGGAATGAGAGAAAGTACTCCAGTAGCTGTGAAGAAAGAATTCAACGAAGATGATGAAAGTTCACCTGTTGATGACAGTCAATTAGATGAAATGGCGATTGCTAAAGAACATTCCGAATTAAAAGAAAGCACTGTAACAAGAAACACTGAATCTTGTTATTGTTGTGATGTGTGCCGCAAGGTATTGAAGACTAAAATAAGAATGGTGAAACATTTGCAACGCCACTCTGGAACAAAACCTTATGCCTGCACCCAATGTGATAAGACATTCTCTGTGAGTGGTAATTTGCGAGCACTCATGAGAATCCACACTGGGGAGATGCCATATGCCTGCACCCAATGCAATAAGACATTCTCTGTCAGTGGTAATTTGCGAGCACACATGAGAGTCCACACTGGGGAGAAGCCGTATGCCTGCACCCAATGCAATAAGACATTCTCTGTCAGTGGTAATTTGCGAGCACACATGAGAGTCCACACTGGGGAGAAGCCGTATGCCTGCACCCATTGCAATAAGACATTCTCTATGAGTGGTAATTTGTGAGCACACATGAGAATCCACACTGGGGAGAAGCCATATGCCTGCACCCATTGCAATAAGACATTCTCTAGGCGTGGTAGTTTGCTAACACACATGAGAATCCACACTGGGGAGAAGCTGTATGCCTGCACCCAATGCAATAAGACATTCTCTGTCAGTGGTAATTTGCGAGCACATATGAGAGTCCACACTGGGGAGAAGCCGTATGCCTGCACCCATTGCAATAAGACATTCTCTATGAGTGGTAATTTGCGAGCACACATGAGAATCCACACTGGGGAGAAGCCGTATGCCTGCACCCATTGCAATAAGACATTCTCTATGAGTGGTAATTTGCGAGCACACATGAGAATCCACACTGGGGAGAAGCCATATGCCTGCACCCATTGCAATAAGACATTCTCTAGGAGTGGTAGTTTGCTAACACACATGAGAATCCACACTGGGGAGAAGCCATATGCCTGCACTCATTGCAATATGACATTCTCTATGAGTGGTAATTTGCCAGCACACATGATTATCCACACTGGGGAGAAGCCATATGCCTGCACCCATTGCAATAAAACATTCTCTAGGAGTGGTTGTTTTCTAACACACATGAGAATACACACTGGGGAGAAGCCGTATGCCTGCACCCATTGCAATAAAACATTCACTTGGAATGGTAGCTTGCTAGCACACATCGGTAACTCCCATGTGTTCTATTAGGACTGTTACGTCATAGAACTGTTAAATGTTTTTTTATCCCTGTAGTTCAATGGTAGGACTATTGAAACGAAAACTAGCCCATATGTTCTCTAAAATTTGTGCATCCACCACACTGACTGAGGAGACAGCAGCCATTCGCCAGCAACTAATGTGATATGTCTGTCGCTCAGAGCCTGCATTTTCACAGGCACGGGAGCCCACTCCGGTAAAACCTGTGATATGTGAAATAATTGAATATTTGAATGTGGACAGTTTAGTTAAGCGTTCATCTTGCTTGATTTTGGCGGCCTCTGTGGCGCGGCGGGCGAGTAGCCGGAGATGCAAGAGGTTGCGGGTTCGATTCCCTCTGCAGGACAAATGATTGTATGATCTGCTAATATTAGTTCCTTGTCTGGGTGTTGTGGTACCATGGTGCTCGTAGGTCCTGTACCCACTACACAGGGGATCCTAGTGTGGGATCAGCTCCCCCTATTCCCTAACTGAAAGTCACTAAGTGACTAACGTTGGACAAGAAGAATGATCATCATTGCTAAAAAAAATTATTAAGAATTGACAAATTCATGGTTATTTTACTCTTCAAACGTTAGTCACCGAGTGACTTTCAGTTAGGGAATAGGGGGGCTGAACCATGTATGTGACTGTTGGGCCATATGTACGTAGTAAAATCTCGCAATCATTTTTGATAATCTGCCTATTAACATTGTAAAGAAAGGAATCGCATTTTTACTTTTACTTTTGTACATATTTGTTTATAAGTTCTAAAGATTACAACATGTTTTTTAATGGAAAACAGATGTTATTATTGTTTATTTTTAGTTTTGAATAACACATGATCGGGTGACGTGACATAATATATTGTTTACTTAAACCACGGAATAGTCATTGATAATTTCTAAAATGTACCAGTATATCCACTGGTTAATTGAGCGAGCGAAGCGCGTTCTCGTAGTCAACTTAGACGGATCAGTGCTTGTATGTACCTAAGTATGCAGGATAATTTCCGAACCGTAGATCTGATCTTCATGAAGTAGTACTTTTGTACTCATGGACAAAATTAGAGGAACTGGACAAAAAAGAAACAGATTTTAAGGTTCCGTACCAAAAGGGTAAAACGGGACCCTATTACTAAGGCTCGGCTGTCGGTCTATCTGTCTGTCTATCCGTCTGTCACCAGGCTGTATCTCATGAACCGTGATAGTTAGATAGTTTTTCACAGATGATGTATTTCTGTTGCCGCTATAACGACAAATACTAAAATATAGAATAAAATAAATATTTAAGGGGGCTCCCATACAACAATCGTGATTTTTCCAAATGTAGGTTGAGCAATGATCTGCGAGGTCAGTTTTTTTTTTTTTTTTTATACTACTTGGATGACGCAACAAGCAAGAGGCCCACCTGATGTTAAGAGGTAACCTCTGCCTATGAACAGTGCATTACCTCATAGGGCACGTCCACCTAGGACGCACCCTATGTGGCATTGCACTGCGCCCGCCACCCTGAGACATAGATGAAAAGTCTCATGTGCCTGTAATTTCACCGGCACCCTTACCCTTCAAACCGGAACACAGCAATGCGAGCACTACTGCTTTGCGGCAGAAATAGGTATGGTGGTAGTACTTCCCCGGACGAACTCTTTCACAAAAAAGCTCTACTACTACTAACAGTTACCAGTTCCCAGTTTATGGAAGGGTGGGTATGGTTTGTTTTCCGAGCTTATCCCAAACATGTTCGACGGAGTTTAAGTCTGGCGAGCGTGCTGGCTATGGCAAAACGTCAATTTCGACCTCTCGAAGATACCCCCAACCTATCCCTGCAGTGTGGGCCCGGGCATTGTCCTGCATTAATTGAAAATTCTCAGCGATGTAGGTATGGGGCAAAAGGCATGACAATCGGTTCAAAGATGTAATTTACGTACCGAGCCGCAGTCAGGGATCCATTTTCTACGATGTGCAACTTCGTACGTGCCCCAAATACCGCCCCATACCATTACACAATGTTACACTGAGCTTATATTTCTTCCGGGTCATCTCCAAACTTTAACCCTTCTATCAGAAAAAACCTAGACTCGTCAGTGAACAGTATTTTCCCCCAGTCATCATCATTTCAATTTTGGTATGAGCGAGCAAAGTAAGCCCGAACTACTCGATGATCTGTGGTAAGGGTCCCCTAGCTGGCAAGTACGTCTTTATTCCAGCTTCTTTAACTTTTCTTCTTACGGTTTTAGTGCTAACTGTGACCTGTCGGAACGTCCTGCAGCGTAGATCTGACCAAAGTGCGATTTCTCAGAACACTGCTCACCATAAATCGATCGTCTTGTCTCTGAAGTGACTCTCTTGCGACCTTGCCCTGCACTTCTCGTGTAGGTACTCTCCAGTCTACCGATAACGTCAATTCGAAAGATGACTGATTTGGAAACTCGCAATGAATGAGACACTTCTTTAAAAATGTGACCATTTTCAATTAAAGTAACAGCTTTGGCAAACTGAGCTCTCCTCAGACTCTTGTTGCTCTCTTACCGCTCTCCTGTCTCTCTCTTGTCGCTGACTTGACGCTCTCTTGTCGCTCTCTTATTGCTCTCTCGTCTTCGTGTCGCTCTCTTATTGCTCTCTTATCGCTCTCTTATCACTCTCTTGTCGCTCTTTTAACGCTCTCGTATCGCTCTCTTAACGCTCTCGTATCGCTCTCTTAACGCTCTCGTATCGCTCCGTTATCGCTCACTTATCACTCTTATCGCTCTTTTGTCACTCTCTTGTCGCTCTCTTATCGCTCTTTTAACGCTCTCGTATCGCTCTCGTATCGCTCCGTTATCGCTCAGTTATCGTTCTCTTATTGCTCTCTTGTCTTGTCTTGTCTTGAGCGATAAGAGAGCGGTTAGAGAGCTATTAGAGAGCGACAAGAGAGTGATAGGAGAGCGATAAGAGGGTGACCGGAGAGCGACAAGAGAGCCATAAGAGAGTGATAAGCAATGGACGGATGGACAGAACGGGACAGGTCTTTCTTGTCCGTCCATTTGTGGCACTATACGGAAGTCAAAAGATGCGACATTGCCAGCATTGTGGCCGAATTTATTTGAATTTTGGAGTGACTCGCAATTTTCTGAGTTACCTACGCGAAAATTGTTTTATCAGATAAAAAAGTTTTAGCAAACTCTTATGTACCTATTACGGGGTTTTTATTAATAAGTACAGTTCACGAAGTGGAGATGAGTCGTTTTGGATACAAGCGGGCTAATTTGATGTGGGCGGGGTATCGATCGACGCGGCTCTGCTTGCGCTCAGTGTGAAGCGAGTGCGTGCTGAGCGGAGTGGCGGTCGCTCCACAGGCCACTCGCTCGCCGTCGCCAGTAAACAGAAAGCAGCGCTCTCTGCCCGAACGGCTGACTCGCGCTCGCGATGTACTCTTTGCTCGCGCTCACTGTAACCGCTCTTACTGCATGTGTCTTTGCACATCCTCCTGGTAACTAAACTTTACATAAAACTTTTTTAGTTTCGCTTAATATTGTATTCATTCTCGCTCATCCTTATCGCGAGTGATAAGAGCTTCCCGCTCTGAGCCGTTGTCGACATTGTTGCGAAATTAGGTAGGTACTTACTTTTTTACATGTTCTCCATTGCAAGACCTATCGCGATCAGCAGTAATTTAAAAAGTGGATAAAATTTCTGGTGAATGAATACCACCTAAAAGTAATGGTAAAATGCAAGTCCCACCTGTTACACGCAACTTGTTTGTCGACAACGTTCCTTTAAATGCCACGGCACATACTTAGCCTATGCCTATGTTTTTAGTTAGCTGAGTGAGTACCTTATTTATGCTTAGGTATGTTTTAATGGGTAGTAATAAAGCCTCCAAAAACAAATTAAATCCTAGCGAACTGCTTGCACACTGTAGGTAGCAGAGGTAAAATTAGTTTCCGAATAATATACAAATTTAACTGTGTAACATCTACCGGCAAAATAAATTAAAAATAGCACACTGGAATTGATCACGACCACCTGCTTTAAATAATGAACCTTAGAATAAATTACTGCACTTCCGAAAGAAATAACTTTCCGAAAACTAAACTGAGTTAGCGAAATCATACTTCTGACAAATAAAACAAATTTATCGTACTGTAGGTATATGCTTTAATACTTAATGGTGGTTATTGAAATATTTACCCCAGTTTGGATTAAAATAACGACATCAAACGCCCGAAGTTGGCACTTCGCGGGATGTCAGCTGTTTCGTGATTGGTCATTGCGCTCAACGCTCCACTCAGGTGTTCAGTCAGTCAGTGTGGGTGTGCCCCCAATGCAATACTGCACGCCAATATACTTCAAAACATGACAGTCCAACATGGATTTAAAACACTAGAGAACAGTGATCACCGCGTGAGCTGCGAGCGAGACGAAGGCGAGCGTGGCCCGGTAGGGCCCACAGCGAACCAGAACCGACACCTGCAGGCCAATACCCAATAGCCTTTGTAATATACGTGGATTTAAGCAAACTGAAATCTAGATTTAATAAAAAAAAACCTCAACTGAACCTCAAACTATTCTTTATTTTTTCTCAAAAAAATACGCACCTGCGTTGGGGATGGAAGTGGGAGACAACTCTACCCTTCCCCCCTCCCCCCACTCCCCTATCAATGCGACTTGTTTTAAAATATTTACCAAAGTTTTTTTCTTTATTTACAACCTTAAAAGACAACAAACTACGTAAATTATAATAATTATGACCATTTATTGTACTTTCTTAGAGTACACTAGATATCGCTCACTACAGTATTAAAGTAATGGCGTTTTAGTCTAATGAAAACCCCAGTTTACTAAAAGACTCAACTTGACATTTGACTTGACATTTTTACGTTTACCTCAATTTGAAATTTACATGGTAAAAATTTCGAACCTAAATTGTCATCAAAATAGAAATTGAACTAGTAACATAGTATAAATCCTAGAAGAAGTGTGTATTTTATTTTCAGAAGATTTGGTATTTTTATTCGGAACAAAATTTTCGATAAATTAGTATAAATTGCATCAAAAAAAAACGCTGTCACTTTTTTTTGAGGTTTTATTAAAAGCCATTGCATGTGACAAAAATAATTGGATGAATATGTAAGTACCTATCTAAATTAAAAGTTCCCATCAAAATTACCGTTTTTTAAGCAGGTAAACCTAGCACTTATTATTAGTTATTATTGATTATCTGTACCTACTTAAGTACTAAAACTAGAGATGCTGCATGCGTACCTAATAAACTTGTACTATTATTTAGTCTGTGCCTATTGCGTGGTGTGTTTGTTGTGTAATTGTGAAATAACTTCATAAAAAACCTTAAAACCCTACAACCCCAAAAAAAACTTCAATCCCCTACAAACTCCTTCGACCAGTTGTTTAAAACCCCTAATATCCTCCTCCATCCACCGTGACCTTCCTGTGACCTATATAATGTCTTTGCTCCATCGAAAGAGGGGCATTCCGCTTTTGCATCGTCCGGTTTGAGGCTATAGCTTACAGACATTTAAAGGTACCTATTTACTTGACAAAAATCTTGACCAATTAACCTCTTACGCGCTTCTCGTTAGGTAAAGGTCCCGTTTTTTCATGTTAAAGTAAGAAACCTTTTAAACGTCGTCTACCGCAGGGCCTCATCTCTGGAAATAGTTTATTATTTATTATAAAAATCTATTTTATTGACACATTGTACGCCATATTTGCAAACACTGCTTTATTTGTTTTGTAATGATCAATCTACCGCACCTAGTATTTCGCGAAAATAATCAACCTATAGGTTACTTCCAGTAACTTCAGAATGATGAAATTTGGAGTGCTTTGTAACACAAGAAAAAAGTTTTTAGAACTTTGATTTCTAATGAAATACTGGACTTCCTACTGGGAAATCCCAGTGGAGGTGAAGTTTGTAGGAAAAGTCCCAGTACGCTTGTACAGTACAGAACCCACAAGGTGCGAGTCTCGCGCGCACTTGACCATTTATTTTTGATGATGCTTTCTTCTCGAAAGCAACTGTGAGGTGTCTAGCAAACAATAAGAAGCTGATGCCTAGAACTGACTGACAGTGCTGTGGCCTTATAGTTGAAGGACCACTAGATTCAAGTTACTTTAGAATTATATTTTTGCACGCTTGATTCGTTGGTGACCCAAATAAATATTTTTTGTTTTTAAAAGAATTTTATAATATTTATCATTTTAGCAGTTTTTATGTTACGTTTAGTGCAAATAGATGGCATCATTTTGGTTTTGGTCCTCATTACAATAAGCTGCTTTATATATATAAATGTATATAGTATAGATAGTACATTGACTAAATATTGTAGTGTAGTGTGAGTAATGTGTACTGTTAGAGTAGCTATAAAATAAAAATATTGTAGAAATGGATATTGAATTCGGAGGGACGGAAGCCTTAAGCCTGTCGGCAGAAAGTTTCCAAGCGAATATTTCTAAGCAAGTTCAAAGTTATTCAAATATACAATAGCTCTACCAGTGCCTCAAAGTACTACCTAACCATTATAAACTTTAAGAAATTAGACCTTACTTTATAGGTAAGATCTAAAGTTCTTCAAGTGTATAAAACTAACTTAATAACTAACGAACTTTTAACTGAGTTTATAAACTAGTTAGGCAGTTTATAACTGTCCGACTAGTTTAATCCAACGACATTATTGATAAGAAGTCTGGACTTTCCTTGACTTGGCTATAGGTACTTATATCTGTATCTGGATGACCCACTTAGCCAGCTCTCAGAACTACTTAGCAAGGTACTGTAGCAATAAAAGTCTGTAGAATGGCGACCGCGCCTGAAGACCTGAAGCCACAGTGTAGCATGGTCCACCAATATTGTAGGGATTGTAGGTAGTGGATGATCGTGACATTCTTTGGAAGCCTATGTCCAGCAGTGGACGTGAACTGGCTTATAATGACGATGTTTCTTTTTCCAGCTAGGTGTGTCAATAATTAACTGAGAAGGATGACCAAAATGGATAAGATAAGGAATGAGTATAATTATCAGAGAAAGTTTGAAAGTAACAGAAAATATGTAGAGTTACAGGTTATTATGGGCATGTTATGCGGAAGAAAGAGAGCCATGTTACAAGAAGAATGATGAATATGAATGTAGATGGATACAAGAGCAGAAGTAGGCATAAAAAGTTTTTTGTGAAAATTATATTTTTCAATATAAGCTTTTATACAATTAGTGATCGTAACCGTATGCTGATCAAAATGAGCCTAAACACGGCCAGTTTACTATTTTCAATCGAGGAGTTCCGTTGTCCACCTTCCATCTCCATCATCAGATCAGCTCGCTGTCACCATAATATTGTATTGTCATCGGAACTTGACAGGTATGCCAAATTTCAGCTTAATTGGTTTAGGATAACTGCTCAAAATTCCACCCAGACAAACATATTCCACCCGGACATACATTGCAAGTTAGTATAAAGCTTGTAAAAAGTGATGGATGGGTGTGTGAAAGTTGACTTGTGTAGGTAAGGTATGAGTAATGATATGACGGGAGATAGGGAGAACGGAAGAAAAGAACATGCTGTGCCGACCACACTTCAGTGGAATAGGGGATGATGATAATAATTCCTAGCATCATCATTAACTGTTATAGGTTTTTGAAACTATTATAGGTCCTATATTTTACATTGATTTGGTACGAGGAGAATAATTTGAATAGGTTACATGGTCCATGTAAATACATTGTCGTTTCAGAGCCACCATACTATAAGCTGGTCACTAACCTAAATCAGGGAGACCAAAAAAGTTTAATTAACGTAAAAATATAAAAAACATGACGACTAAAAAGTAAAACATACAATGTTTTTTCTTAAAACAAGATAGGTCTTCTTTTAGGTTCTTAAGATAGACAGGTATAAGGTATACTTAATATTTGTCCTGGCTGCTAGCTTATTATGGAATGTTATTACTGGCAGAAAGCGTTAGCCAAGTCAGTCAGGAAGCAATGACGGTGATGAGCTCACCACTTCTCACGTCTATAATCCCACGTTGGTGCAACCCACGGTGAAGAGAAATGTATGTATGTTATTACTTGAGATCTACGTGCAGTAAATACCTAATAGTTATATATTTTTAGAACCAACTGTCCATGTTCTATACATTCGTTACAAACATGATTAGCTACAGATGACAAGTCACATATCCAGTACATATCGGGATAACGTGCAGATTCTACTGTTATCTCAATCATCTAAATCGGTTACGGCGTTTTGAAGAGGTGGAATGAAGAAACTTACAGACATATACCTACATACATGAACATGATACATGATGCCTGGAAACAAAACACTACTTTTTTGGCGGCAGTCGTGTAAAAAACAGATAAGTGCATGTCTCTGAAACCTGAAACACACCTTGCCTAGTAAGAGCAGAATGATTATATTTTTTATAGTCAAGTCGTCAAGTCATAACCCAGTTTATATGGTGGCAGAAAAACCGAGTTTTTACAGGAAATAAGTCAATATTTCGAAAAGACACGCAATACACTTAAATTTGACTACTGTATCAGGATAAAAATTAGCCTATATATATCTAGGTCATAATCTATGTGTTTAGCCTATATATATCTAGGTCATAATCTATGTGTATCCCAATTTCACCGAAATCGGTTCAGCCGTTTGGGCGTGATTGAGAAACTAAGGTCAAACCGACACGATCAGCCCGCGTCCGCGGTGGCGTGCACGGTGGCGATCAATGGTAAGACAGTGGTTCGCCACTGTGCACGCCACCGCGGACGCGGGCTGATCGTGTCTGTTTGGCTAAACATCCAAACGTACAGACATCGTTACTTTCACATTTATGATATTATAGTTATTTATGATACTAGGGTGAAAATTTGGTCATTACAAACGAGTAGACGAATGCCACCAAAATTACACGAAATAACTCGAAAAAACACATTAAAATGTAATTAAATAAAAACAACTGCATTAACGGTGTAATCATCTGAGGTGTAGTACTATCTATAAACTACAAGAAAGCAATCAACGCCTCATCCCCAAAGTAAACATTATCAAGTCCGGGTTGTACCTACCTACTCGGCGGCTGATGAGATGGGTGGAGATGAGATTGCGGACCGTATCTCAAATTTCATGGATCATGTTCATGGGAGTATCTGAAGGTCAATTTCTCGTAATTATTATAAAATCACACTGAAAGATGACCGCCTCGAGAATGAATTATGAATTGACGGAAAATTGGTTTTCTGCTCCCTTATAATAACAATATAGTCTACTTTGGATTCATGGCTACAATAGATTAGAGACAGACACGCATCTATTATGCTAAAATATTCGAAAACACTGTGAGATTTCAAGTTACGGCCACATTTCGATATACCTACCTAATCAAACTTCCGTATTGTCTGTTAAGTAGAATAAATACCATTTGCTACATTTATGATTCGACTCTATTAAAGATTTTGTACTTATTCACTTGTTCAAGAACTGAACTGAACTAAATTCGGTCCAGGCCACTTGTTCAAGAACTGAACTGAACTGATTTCGGTCCAGTTAAAAAACAAGTTCAAAATGGTGGCTACTTTTTATCAATTCCGACAACAGATTTATGTTTATTGATTACAGGAGTCCTACCTAGCTATCGATTTTGAAAGCACAGTAATAATAAATGAACCAATATTAAACGTCTGATAAAATTATTTTATACATTGTCCGCCCGCGGCTTCGCTCGCGTTTTACCATAATATATTACAGATTTTCTATCTGTGTACGAAACACTGATACCGGTTCAGACATTTCGGTTTGATGAAGTAACAAAAACACAAACATCCAAACATCATGGATGTTTGCAAGACCAAGCTTCTGGCTCCATGCTAATTTATAATGAAATTTAATTCATAGAAAACTTATTTAAATTTAAATCTTAAGTACCTAAATTCCGGTTAGCAATATAGTGCCGTGGCCTCTAACTCAGGCGATGATAGTCGAGCGTGAGGCGAGGCACCACAGAGTCCCACATAGGTACTTGAGTACATGCCTGGTGGCGGCCAAGGCATGTGTAGATTTTTCTCAACCTAAATCGATTTCGATGAAATTTGGTACAATGATGGTACCTGAATTGAGCACTACTACTACTAATATTACTATTATTTACTGGATTGAGGCTACTTTTATCCGGGTAACAACAAGCGAGCGAAGCCGCGGGTGGGCACTAGCATAATATCCTCATGCTCCAGTCACATGTAGGTACCTCTTACTCAACTGGCTGATTTTCATAATGCAACTCCATTTCTGAAAACACGACAGATATGGATCGAGGCCGGCAAAGTTAATTTATCACGTTTATTAAGTTTTCAATTTCAGAAATTGTTGTTTAAAGTCAATTTACGAAACTCATGTTTTTTCTTTTAGATGTGCGTGAGGTCTCTGATGACCGTTTCCGGAATGAAGCCTTGCCGACTGGCTTCCAGCTTCTCGAGCCCCCAAATCGCAAATCCATTCGCGATTATCTCCTTCCAAGATACCTCTTACCAAGGTCGCAGTACGTCGCAAACGATGAGCGTACCCGCATTCCCTATCCGCGTCCCCAGATGCCTGCATCGGATTGGCTGAATGAGGTAATCTCAACAACAGCCATTGTTTTACTTAATTTATTATGGACCACCAACAAGGGAAACACGTCTTACCTACACAAAGTAAGTATGCAATAAAACTGCAATGTAAATCCTAAGTAATCTACCTGCAAGGTAAACCTCACGATGGTTACGGGTGGGATAATGGGGGTGATTAAAGTGCAATAAACAAGATAATACCTATGAATGTAACAAGTATTTCACGTGTCACTAGCAGCTATAGATTTTAAAATTATTGGTCGTTCGAAGCCTCTCAGAGTATTGCAGGATGCGGCGTTCGTAAGTACACTCATGTGCAATTAATTCGGGTCACTATAGCCACAGATAAAAAAATACTACTTAAGCAAAAACCATTTGAATTGGTCATGTTCACAGGCGAGTCAAAATGCATGCTGTATAAACACGTTGGCAGAAGAAAAGTGCACGGAAGATCAGGAAAACGATTCAAAAAAACCTGTATAAAAGAATGAGTAATTATTGAAAAATATTTTTTTCAAAACACGCTTTTATAAAATTAGTAATTGGAAACGTGAGCTGATCAAAATGAACACTGCCAGTCTACTATTATCCACCGAGGAGTACCTTTACCATCATCAGATCAGCTGATCTGATCTATTTCTGGGGAAGTCTGCTGTGGCGCCATTTACCGGCCGATTTTGATTAGGTATATTTGGCAGAAACATTCAGTACTAGAATTTCGAATATGAGCAAAATCGGACAAGAGATTACCAAGATATAGATATGTGTCGACATGATCCATTGAATAATTAGGTACATCCAAACATTATCTTAAGTTTTTCATTTGAGTGTTAGTCGACATTGGTAATACAGAACTTAATACGGCAGGATGTTGCCTTGTCCCGCTCTAGACGACTGGCGGATGTTAGAACCTTTTAATTTAGACCATCTTACAAGAATTGGGACTATGAAGCTCTTGCTACTGCGAGTAGAGGAAGAACAGAGACAGATTAAAGGCACCAATATAATTACGAAATACCAACTATTTTGGATTTTACAACTGTAATAATATTGTACAGATAATTATACATAATTATACATGAACTGTCATCCCCAAGCAGTCACCGCCTCGAGATGGAATTATTAATGATGCACAGATTGAACACTATTGTTACAAAAAAGTTAGTGCTCGCGAGGTTTCTGTTAGGAGTAGTATAACTAACTACTAGTTAATTGTAGAACTGTTTCTGTGGGGACACAAACTTCTGTGGTATTGTATGATTGCCTGCCTCGGACGCGAGATCGATTTTGCATGATTACTTTTCAAGTTAATTAGGTCAAGCTTCGATATGCCCTTGTTTTGTACAGAGTTAAATAATCTAATTTTAGACGTAAATTAATATTGTGTTTGTTTTTGTTTTTACAAGCTTTCTATAAAATATAAAGCATTTATTTTCTCTCACAAAGGTTTCGTGTTACATTATTTGTCTAAAAAATATGTTACATCAACTGTCAACCTATTTTGTGAGATACTGGTGCCTGAAGAAGGTTTGAAAAACCTGTATTACAGGTCACCAGGTTTTTCAATATTGTCTCCATTACAACTACTACTCCGTGTCACCGGTTCTTTCTCGGTATGTGCGCTAGGTTAGAGCCCCTGTGAATACTGAGAACATCATTAATATCTATATATATAAAACAAAGTCGTGTTAATTACACCACTTATAACTAGAGAACGGGTGAACCGATTTGGCTGATAATTGGTGGGGAGGTAGCTTAGAACCAGGATATTGACATAGGGGGGAGGATTAGGAGGGGGGGTTCACAGGGGGCTACCCGTGCGAAGCCGGGGCGAGTCGCTAGTTATTAATATAGGCTAGAAGTTTCAAAATGAGAATGCGCTTTGTGGTTCCAGTGAAAGCTTCAGTATTATTATTATTATTTATTAATTATTAAATTAAGCCTGTGGTGTCCCACTGCAGGGCAAAGGCCTCCCTTTCTTCTCGACAGTCCTCTCTATTTTGGGCCACTGTGTACCAATCCTTTAAATAAGTATCTATTTCTTCTCTCCATCTTCGCCGTGGTTCCGAAATCTGACAAAGAACCTTAAGTAGGTATAGTTTCGCCATTGTCCGTTTTTCACAGCTATTTTTTCCAGTCATAGGATGCTGTTATTTGGCACGGTTATACCTACATATTAGTGACGCCAAAAATGTTATGAAATAAAAAGTTTGGAAAATAATAAATTATTTGTAACCCTGCAAAGTGTTTTGTTTTATGTGTAACATCTTTCCTCTCGCTTTCCGGGGTGCGTTCAGTGGGTACACACTTGAGTGTTGGTTGTCACCAGAGTGTACGGTTGTTCCGTTCACAGGCTCGGTTAGAGCGTTCGGTTAGCGTCACGTGACCCTAACCGAACAACCACCTCTGACAATTCTGACATCTGTCAAAGTCAAATCATGTGCTTGTCGCCAAAGCATACGGGTTGTTCCGTTCGGAGGCTCTGATAGAGCGTTCGGTTAGCGTCACGTGACCCTAACTGAACAACCACCGTTTTGGGTGGGTGTTCGGTTGTTACGATTTTGACGTAAGATTGCTGTCAAAGTCAAGTCAATCCATCCCTTCCCCCCCAAAAATCCTGTTCCATCCATAGATGGAGAAATATTTAATGTAAGACTTTGTTAACCAATCATGCCGTAACAGCTGAACCGATATTGATGAAATTACATCCACAGATAATGTTCAGATGTCCAGTAACGGTTTATGTGGGATGATGATGTTGCAAAAATCGCCAATATTTTTTTTCTGTGAAATATCATGGCTAGCTTTTGTCAAATTTGTCAGTAGGTAGGTACCTATCAACGCTGGAAGGATCTTTGTTGGGGGTATCTTAAGCCTGCCTAAAAGGGTAAAAAAAAACTATAAGTTCACGTCGGATCACGCGCATTCAGGATTCCGTACCAAATGTACCAGAAAATTCTCGAAATGTTTCAAGTTTTTCGTATATATTGGTAAAATACAAAGTCAGGGGGGCATCAGTGGCTCAGTCGGATACAGTGACTCATTCATGTTTTTACCCGAAAGACGCGCGATATATTTATGTCCTTGTCACACAATACTAGCATGTGGACCCCAAACAAGCTCTAACCAGTCGGTCGGCGGGTCAAGCGTCGTACGGTGGTGTGACGGCGTGTTTTTGTTTTCGTGCTCACAAAATTACTTTTTGAGGTGAGTTTCTTTTGTTTTTCATACATTAAGCTGTGACAATTCGTATTGCATGTTATATTTACCCATTAGTTAATACTATAGTGCTCTCATTCATGTAGTTGTTTATCGTAATTATTATTTGACTCGAATGCTGTGATCAGATTTATTCAAAATGGCGTGGTCGTGCACGACCACGCCATTTTGATTTGAGCCACTGTGCACTGCACAGTGGCTCAAATCTAAGAAGTACACAGTGTCTCTGAGTCACTGTGTACTACATGTTATTGATTCTTTATTAGTATTTTTTTTTGAATAACCAATTATAGACAACACTTAATAATTAAATAATTTGACCTTTTAATTTTGTTTGTTGTATGCCGCGACCACAAACTGCGCGAAAAATTGGAAATACTCCCCACGAAAACATTAAAGAGGGCTTGAAATTAATCAGGAATGGGGAATCTATGCGAAAGGCGTCAAAGAGAGCTAATGTTCCTTTTGCTACACTCAAGAGATATTATTGGAAAACCAAAGACAGTCCTTCGCTTGAGGAGTTGTTACCCTCACAGCTGCAACCCAACTATTCAGTCAACAGAATTTTTACAGCCGAACAAGAGACTGTCCTTGAAATTTAACGTCGTTGATTAAATTTGTAGTAACTGTTGATCTCTATAAATGATAAATAGCTTTGTAAGAACCAAAAGTGAACTGATTAGAGGGTATATATCCTAAGTTTTTGATTTTGATAAAAGAAATATAACTGTCTTTTGATTTTCAATATAAATATAATTTTAAAAATACTGTTGAGTCACTGTGTACTACTAGAGTCACTGTGCACTACGGGGTTGAGCCACTGTGTACACCTAGGTGTATACAGTGGCTCAATTCCCGATGTTTAGTTTTTGCACTCTCATTTTATTTAAGTAATATTTAGTGTAATTATAATAATGCAGAATTAAACTAGAATACCTAACCAACAATCAATGCATGTTTCAGATTAATCCAATAATTATTTTCAACATTTTTAACCATTTGAAAAAATCCGAGCCACTGTAGCCTCCTTGACCCTACACACTTAGCATAAGTGTGTATTTATAGCGATTTTTATTTCAGCGATAATGCCGCCCATTTTACTGTTTTTTTTTAGTTGATCCTATTACGTTTATTTTTTGGTGTACAATAGGGTGTTAGTATATCGATCGAAATACATAACAAGTAGCATATTTACAAAACAAGTTCCTAGGACTTTATTTTCCATTACTATTGAAAATCTACTTCATGAGATCAAAAAATGATAAAGCACATGAAAAAAAATGGGGAAAAAAAGAGTTAAAAATAAGACCAATTGTTTCAGTAAAAAGGAGCTAAACAAACAATGCAGGTCAACAAATCATTCTACTTCGCTACACAGCAACAATAACAATAACTTTGGTTTTGTCGTTCATTCGTACATACAATCTACTAACTTCTTTGGAAAAAAGTGGAGCTGATAATGTTGAAATAGAGCTGAATTTAACTCTAAAAGAGCTAAATTGGCAACATTGGGTGAAGAAAGCGTTTGTTTACATCAAAAATTGACAATGACATTGTCATTACGAGTCAATCCAAGTCGTTCAGAGCCTCAGAGCGTGGTTAAAAAACAACTACATCCTTGGTGTGTACCCATTGAACGCACCCCAATCTGTGGGAGTGATTTCCTGAAAAGGGACGGAAGTGTGAAACAGGAAGTGCGCATTTTTCCGAGAGGTTGGTACTATCAGCCATGTTGCTTTTTACCAAGGAGGTGAAATGACAGATTTTACACATCATACGCGACTACTGTAATAGTCTGATCCGCACTAGAGACGATCTTCAGCCATCTGTTTAATGGATGAAAGTATTTCACATAAAATGTAATATATATGAAAATATACCGTAACCTTTCTTGTTTTCAAATGAAACCCAAGCTTATAGAATGGTTAAAAATAAAACATATAATGATACAGAAACCCTCCTAACCGTTATCCAGTAAATGACTATCGGAATATAATTTTAATTAATATAATTATATAATTCACTAGAAACGGGATATTTACCATGATTTATCGGAACTATCGGAATATCTGTCACTTACACTACATATACATCATTCAGAATACACACACGCACACACATCCACACATCCACACATACCTAAATACACATGCGCACACACCCTCAAACACAATAACAATACGGGTTTCTTCTTTGTAACCCAGACTCTTAAGAGACTGGTGTTATCAGGAGAACCAGCATACTCACACACATACACTTTTTTACAAATCTTATTTTTCTTGTTTTGTCTTATACCCTGTCTTTTGTAACGTAAATTTATTTTACAATAGAAAACGGGAATGAACTGACTTCTGACACACAGCTAACGCTAGTTCAGGAGCCAGGGCTTCAACCTGCACTGTATTATGTGAATAATTTCAATAAAACATTATGATTATGATTTCTCCAGTCCAGACAATGATGAATAAAATTAAAAAAAAATACTTTTAACTTTTTTAGTAACCATGATAGTTAGACGGTCGAAATTTTAATAAATGATGTATTTCTGTTGCCGCTATAACTACAAATACACGGAATAAAATAAATATTTAAGAGGAAACACCAAGGGCTAGAAAATTAAAAAATAGGTATTTGTAAAATCTATTGCTGTCGCGCAGACCTCAAACCTCCCCCCGCAAAGCGTGATAGAGACAACTGCAGCTTAGATCTAAAATACCTATTAAAAGTACATAAAATCAACAATTCGTAGTCCCCTGATTCCTTCTCCAAAACTTAACCAATTAAACTATTTTTTTTATTAAAAATAAAAGAAAGTTTGAGCCGTGTTCCTATGTTTTTTTTTTATATATAATCTAGTCAATTTTGTTTTCAGGATGTTTGAACACAGCGGATAATCAGACCATTTTTTTAGGTTTTAGAATGTTCATATCTCTTTTAATAATTAATTTATAAAAAAAAGCAAAACATAGGGACATGCCATGATGGCCATATTTTTTTTGGAAAAAAAAGTATTGCTCTACTGGCATTATCCAGGGAGGAAACAGGGGACTACGTTTGTATGGGAAAACGGCCCTTGTGTTTCCTCTTAAGGGGGCTCCCATGATTCTTCCCATGATGCTCCCACAAACGTGATTTTTTTGCCGTTAGTAGTAAGGAACCCTTCGTGCGCGAGTCTGACTCGCACTTGGCCGGTTTTTATAGATAATGGTACGGAACCCTTCGTGCGTGAGTCCGACTCGCACTTGGCTGGTTTTAAATTATTTAACGAATCATAGTCTGGACAGGATTTTTTTAGACAACCCACTCGAGATATATTTTTAGTCCAGGAACTTTAGACGAAAAATGGGCCAAACTTCGGAGAAACTCCAACCTGAACCTCCTGAAAATTTGTGTACACGTACCTTTTAGCTCCGCAAATAACCTCTGAAAACCCCAAAAAACTTTTGACAGCTATAAACGGTGTTTTTTTTCCTTTTTTCGGTTTTTTGCCAATATCTTCGTTCCTGTCGATCTTACCACCATGAGGTATACATATAAAAAGAAAGAATGAAAAATTCGCTACAAAAAAGGTTATATAAAGTTTATTGATAACACTAATAGTATTTTCGTAATCAAAAATTGAAAATCCGAAAAAAAAAAAAAAATTGACTTCAATTAACCGTTTTTTAATACCCATCCCCAATCTTGAGAGGAAGCACATCTGCTATTAGCGCCGCCACACAGAACGTACCAGGCAATGGCGTAAACCTACAAAACTCAATCCGATATTTCGCATAGTTTTCCGTGGAAATTACAAATTTTATCGATGAACTTTATACAACCTTTTTTGTAGAGAATTTTCCATTCTTTCTTTTTTATGCGTATACCTCATTGCGGTAAGATCGACAGGAACGAAGATATTGGCAAAAACACCAAAAAATTACCTACTGTCGATTTGTGCACCATAAGTAAACCCACGCTGATGTTATCGCGAGCTCTTTCTAATAGGCTAAAATAAAAGGGACCGCGATAACTTTTTTTTTGTTTTTTAATAACAGAAAAACGTTTTTTTTCACCTTTTTTAGCTGTCAAATGTTATATGCACACCTCTGGATTCGTGGGACTTTTCAGAGGTTATTTGGGGAGCTAAAAGGTACGTGTACACAAATTTTCAGCTTGGTTGTAATTTTTCCGAAGTGAAATGCTAAATTTTCTGGACTATTTCTAATATATTAAATTTCATATAAATACTTTTCATCCATTAAACAGATGAGTGAAGGTCGTCTCTAGTGCGGATCCCCTACTATAAGGCTCGGTCGTTTTTTTATTGCATTTTCCGTCGCTGTGGATATCATTACAGGTCTTTTTAGAAATTTTAAGTATATGATAGAGAACAGTGAGGAATTTATAATGTTCTTGTGATATTATATTCTTGTTATAAAATTTCCTAAGATACGTTTATTAGAGTTTTATTCATCATTTTAAGAAAATGTATACACTTATAAAAGTATTTTAGATTATTAGATTTCATACAAGCTCAATAAGTTAGGCCAATATGAATTTATTGTTTCACTAGCGGTCGCCCGCGGTTTCTTCCGAGGGATCTGAGTTTCGGGATAAAATCTGATAAATCCTGTTTTAATCTGTCTTTTTATCAAATATCATCAAAATTGCCTCAACTGTTTTGGAGTCTCCGCCCGTGGATGTCATAAAAGCCGACTAAGAGGGTTGGACAGCAGCATCCATATGAGTACTCAACACCCATAAGTAATACGCCATCGCATTCTATTGGGGAGGCCTCGTCCAGCAGTGGACTACTATAGACTGCTGATGACGAACCACACCTTGAAATCGTTCTATTATTATTGTTATTAATTTGATGTGCAGCTATTTACCTTCACTGTTCAGTCTATAGACTGAACAGTGAAGGTAAATAGCTAGCTATAGCTAGCTCTCCATATATGGAGAGAATTGAAGTGCTTTTCAATTCTACTTTCAAGGGACTGGTTTGGAAATTATACTAACTTGTCTCCATTGTATAACGTTTGTTAATTGACCTACATCGCTTGGTAGCGGGGAGGGTCGCGAACATGACCCGGTGTTGCAGCCCGAAGCCTCGGGAATATAACACCTAAACTCTACCATTAATTAACTGAAATGTAACTCCATTTAGTTTGTTTATAACTGAGCTTAAAAATTTGTCTACATCTAAGGCGCGGTGGGCGAGTAGCCGGCGGAGATGCGAGAGGTTGCTGGTTTGGTTGCTGCGGGACAAAATGTTTGTATGATCTGCAAATATTTGTCCCGGGTCTGGGTGTTGTGGTACCATGGTACTCGTAGTTCCTGATATTTATTTATTAAAAGATACACCAACAATACACATATTACGAAACTTTTAACAGAATAGCTCACAGAGTTTATGACGATAATCATGTCAAATCCTGATATGCATACCAATTACAGGCATATACAGCGTTTACCAGATAGTCTGAACATAAATATACATAAATATATATACATAAAATAAAAGTCTAGCAAAATTTTAATTTTATTGTTATTGATACAAATTACAGTATTACTTTTAAAAACAATGAATTATAAAATAGTGAAAATATAAATATAAATGGCAAAACATCAACTGTCTCGGTCAAGAGACTTGTAAAGTTTACGAAATCCACATACTTGTTTGATATCCACGAAACGGATCGTAGTGTGGGTCAGGACTGTATATTTTACAGTTCGGTGTTAGTGGCTGTCTCATTGAATAGTTATAGAAAATATTATATGTTTGCGCAGGAAATCGACCGTATCAATCGGATGCAGGACCGAGCTGCTGAACTTGTACCATACAAATCGGATCTACCTCGCTGGTTGACGCACGAACCCTACAAACGCATATTCGGACCAGTCGGATCCTATGGAACTCTCAGTCACCTCTCACCTTACAATGAATACTCCCAGCTGTTACCCTCGGAGGCACTAATGGCTGCGGGCGCGATTCCTCGTAAACGCGTTAAAGCCTTGCACAAAACATCGGAGACCACAACCAAGGAACAAGAAATCCACGAGGTAGAGACACAAGAAGACAGCAAGATTTTTGCGCTCACTCCTCGCGATCAAGGATACTTTGACCCATCAGAGAAAGATAATTCGTTACGTAAGTATATGCGATTGAGAATTATTTGATAAAAACCTTGGCATTGACGTTTCATTTTTTTTTACATCTTAGATAATCCGTTGGCTGCTTTGGCGGAGGGTCCTCAGGAGGGTGGAGGACATGAGGAATCGGCGGAACTTGCACGCCGACAAATTCGTCAAAATCCTATTAATAGCCGCAACCTTGTCGCTGAAGATTTGTACAAACTTAGGAACGCAGTGTAAGTATCATATAAAATAACTACCTATAGATTACCTACCAATAAATTGGAATAGGGAGGTAGATACATACCGTGTTCGTTTCACATCAGTAGGTAAGTAAAGTGCAGCATGTAGGTACATGAGTGAACAGACTAGATACAATGTAATACCTATTTATATTACTTTGATTACCGACCCAACATCATTCCATTTATAATAAAAACCGGTCAAGTACGAGTCGGACTCGCGTGGAGAGGGTTCCGTACATATATGCTACCAATTTGAACTTATTTAGTACTTAGTGAAATATCGAATACTTTCCGTTTCCCGCAGGGAGTTTAAATACTTACCATGCTAATAATAAAAGCTGGATATCCTTAAAATAATTACTCCGTGTTCCGTCTCTTTCGATAGAATTTGAAACTGCTTGTCAATGCAAAAGACAAAATACTGTGTAACTGTTCCAAGGTTGTAACCCGGTTAGGATTCTCGTTTAGGTTTTCCTGTAAGCTATGAGTTAGGTTTACAGTATTTTTTCAAAATTCAAGGCCAATTATTCTCTTTAGTTTCGGAGATAAGTAAGGAGTTAGGAATGCTTGATGTTCGTATTATTTTCTATGCATTGCAAATTATTATGAAAAATAATTGAATTCCTCATAAAAGATACGTCGGCTGATGCAATTTATTTATTTATGTTATTTCGAATTTGCCCCCTTTAAATCAAAATTAGTTTATTTATGCTATACATCCGTGATTGGGTGATATTATACCTTTATGTGTTTTAATGTCGTGCGTGCTACTATTACCATGGCAAAACAGCACATATTTGCAGATCATGCAAAATTATCCCGCAACGGGAATCGACGACAAAATAATGGTACGGAAGCCCCAGGGCACGGGTTTGACTCTTACTTGACCATTGTCTTTTTTATTTGGTTAATTTATTGCAATCAAAAAATCGTTTTTATTTGACTACGAAAAGTAGGTACTTTTAGTTGATTTTGCTGAAAATCCAATTTGATACCACAAACGGTTAATATATTTTGAAAATTATAGTAAGTATTTAATAATTACAAAATTTTATTTAGCAAGTACCACAGATCAAATAATACTATACTAGTAGGTAGTACCTAAATGTTAAATTATTTTTACGTAATTATATTGTGGTTGTTTATTTTGTTCGACTATCCTTCACACAAATAAATCCTTCTAAAGTTATATTGACGATTTGATATACAATAAAAAAATATCAATTACAGTAATGGTAATTTTAGCTGCTAAAATTACTATTGCTGTAATTGTTTTTTTTTATTGTATATTAAATCGTAACAAAACTCATTGAATAGTGATTTTTTATAAATTCTAAATAAAAAATATATAATTTTATCTTCCATAATACATTATTTTACAAATAATCATTAAAATTAAAACATTCCCAATACGATTAGATAGGGCAGTTAATATTCCTGCATTATAAGATCTTACACTATCGAAAGTATAAATCACTACATTCATATAGTGATTTCATGGTGTAGCAGAGAAGTTTCATGGTTTAATATTACGGAATATTTAGTAATTTATCAATTCTAGGATTATTTTAAGTATTTGTATTAATACCATAGCCACAATTAACATTTACGTACTGTTTCACTTCCATCTTTTATGTTCTATACGAGTAGCAGACCCTAATTGGCTGTTAACTATAAACTTAGCTGTGTTCTTCGGCGAATGTGTTAATTAGGTGACTTTGTGAAACTGTGTGTTAGACATGCTTGAATCCTAACTACTGGCTTTTCTCGTGTTCTTCCTCTTTTTACCTGACTGCGACGACGCCAAAAAAGGAGAGTTATGTGTCTGGCATGTATGTATGTATGTCGAATTAAATGACATACATTTACTTGGCAAATACGAAAAACAGACAGAACAACCAGAAGAGATAGAATAAAGTAGGACACAATTAGAAAAACATGTGTATGTATGTATGTATTTGTATATAATATGTCCGTCCCTATGTTCCCTCGTAACTACTAAACGGCTGAACCGATTTTGATTGATGATATGTCGTTGGATTCGTCTTTATTGCACAAGTGTCACTGGGTTTATTCAAATTATAAAAAAACAAAAAGGGCGGAATTCTGACGCCAAAATTAAAGTATATAAAAAAAAGTTTGGTAATAAAAGAAAGGTCTTGATGAACACATTCTTTGCAAATGTCTTAATTTCTTCATAAATGGTCTCAGCGTTGTCATACTTTTCAGAAATGTTTTTTTTTTTTACTAGCCTTAATTTAACTCTTAATTAACTTGAATATTAGAGTAAAGTACTATGTATTTGTTTTAACTTAAATTAAAATGTATTAATTATTGGTCACCGGTATCACATAAAAAATATTAGCCGGTATTAAGATTGTCTTGCGTATCTGCAAAGGCCTCCCCTAGAGTGAATAATAATAGCGTTTACCAATTGGCTCGTAGTTATGTTAGGGGTTACTTATATAATAAAATTATACCTATATTCATTTAAGTATATTAAGTGTTTATATATTTATTGCTATAAATAGTCAATTCTATCTATCGGTGCGTCCAATTCCTTAGACTAGTTGCGTGTTACTTATCCTTTTCACAACTTTGTAGTGTTCTTATTATAGTTATGACCAAAAGATTTATATACTTTACAGGTCAAAACAGCAAATGCGCATCCCGGTATCACTGATACCGACGAATCTAAAATGGTTAAAAATAACCAATGCCCTAGAAATCGTAAAGTAAGAATAAGCTTTACTTATAAAACCATTACTTATATAAATTTACTCAGAACACACCCTGTTTGTAAAAAAAACCTTTAGATGAGCATGGAAAATAAATTAATTTCTATCGTCACTTTTCAAAACACTACTTTAGCTGTGGTAATTGTTTTTTGTCACAATCCATTTACAACGACATGAGTGCAATGCGTGAGTGCTAGCAACTTTACTTAGCGCACTCTGATTTTTATTGACACACTTCTTAATTGTGAAAAATGCACAAACTTTTAATACATGTGTCTTTATAACTTTTACGAAAATACTCGTAAAATGTAATATCAACCGCCCTTGATACGAATACCAACCAACCTCCATGAAAAACTTGAACCTATGCTTAAAATATTTACAAATCCTGATGATACCAGCATAAAATGCTACAATCCTTTATACGAAACAATATATTTATTATATATGTTTTAATTAGTGTAGCGTAATATATATACCTATATGCATAGACAAATATGTATTTTATTTTATTTATTTATTTAAATTTCCCTACCCTTTTAAATTAAAGATTGTCTCGACATGTATAAATCAAAATACTTAAAACGCATGACACTAAACAATACTTAAATATTTAGTTTTAGTTAACATCTAGACCTTTGGTAAGATAGATCTAGTATTTGTTAGAAATCTATGCCACGTTATGTATAATGGTACGATTAAACTGGACGCAGGATGAAAATTATGCATAAATATAGATAATAGAAAGTATAATAAAGAGATACACTTTCTCAAATTATTTTTCAAATTCATTAAAGAAAAAAAAATCGAATAAAATAAAGTTAATGCGTCGTAGTTTAGACGTGACCGTTCTATTGTTTGCGGCAGTAGATAAATAAATACTTAGGCACAGTGTTGTTCTATAAAGCTAGATGTATTAGAGATGTGTACTGTGTGTTGTAGTCCTCGAATCACCGTAGTTTGTGTCAAGTATACAACAGCTAATCAAATTAATAAAACGAAACAAAATAATTCTTGCTTCTATTAAAATTTAATAGCTCCATTTTCATCGATGGAATGGTTCGTTCACCGTAAGACAATTTTACCGGTAACTTATGTGAAAGCCGTTTTAATCGTGTCCCAAAAACTCTATCATTTGGCTGACATTAACTGCTAATATTTATTGAACTTATATTTACAAAGCTTATTGATAAGCTGTTGTTACTGGCGCTGCTTGCTGGTTATGTATAACGTAAGCTACTTAGAATATTATATTGAACTGAATGGTCTGTCCGTATCTGATAGTGGCTCGGATAATGCTGACTCGAAGGATCAGCCCCAACACACTCGAGTGCTCGGCAGCGAGTTCGCCACGAGTCCCATCTACGCAGTCGGCATCGCAGCGGGCGTCGGAACAGGCATAGTCTTGGCTATAGTTGGCTTCGCCTTTGGGTGGTATGCGTAAGTAAAGTATATACTCAATATAATCATAATCAAATCGTTAATTAAAACTCTACCGTTACCTTCGTCTGAATTTATGTCAGTGTTTGTAGAGATCCGTTTCTCTACTGGAAAAACGGGACCCGTATGGAATGACTTTGTTGTCCGTCTGTCTCGCTGTATGTGAATCAATACCCTTTTACTCAGAAACGGCTAAGGTATCAAATTGAAATTTAATCCAAATACTAGCAGCGCTTCGCGGTTTCACCCGCGTAACGTAAGTCTCGATCCCGTAGGAATATCGGGATAAAAATATGCCTATGTGTTATTCCGGGAGTCCAGTAATTTCCATTCCAAATTTCATCCAAATCCGTCCAGCCGTTTCAGCGTGAAGAAGTAACAAACACACTCTCACACAATCTTTCGCATTTATAATATTAGTGTGATAAAGGCCTATATACGATTATAGTGCAGTACTAAAATCAAGCTTCTAACTAACCCAATGCGCTAAAAAGATATGGCAAGGAATGTCTTTTTTATTTGAACGATAGAACTCAAGGTTAGGAAGAAGTAACCATGGTACCACTGGGGGTACAACGGATGCCATGACGAACGGTCCTCCACCGCCTTCCTGCGACCTCTATAATATCTTTGGTCCATTCCTCTTTTGCGTCGCCCAATTTGTTGTATCCACTCGAGAACCTTTCTCCAACGCACTAACTACCAGGTTATAATGAAGGTATCCCAGTAGCTGAGTTTGACGAACAAGCTGTAATAAATCCTCAAATAATAGAGCTTTGCACAAATTGTTACAGATATGTAAATGAGGCACATCATAGCTTGCCTGTGTGTTTTTTTTATACAACTTGGAATGACGGTTCAATCAGGTGGCCCACCTGATGTTAAGCGGTACCCCTCTGCCTATGAACAGTGCATTACCATATAGGTCAAATCACCTCGGATGCATCCTATGTGGCATTGCATTGCGCCCGCCACCCTGAGACATAAAGATGAAAAGTCTCATGCGCCTGTAATTTCACCGGCTACAAAAAATCCTTTTTCCTTCAAACCGGAACACAGCCATGCGAACACTACTGCTTTGCGGCAGAAATAGGTATGGTGGTAGTACTTCTCTGGACGAACTCTTTCACATTCATGCATTGTGTTTCGTGAAGATAAAATCAGCAATCTATTCCAACAATGAAGGCGCATTGAGTAAACAGTAGTTCTACTAAATCTACGAATTGCTTTTCCCTTTGCAATATTAATATTTTCTGTATTTATTAGTTTAGCAACAAATCTTCCAACGTTTCAAAGGCGAGTCGAAAATTATTTGTGTTGAGTTATTACTTTTAAAATAGATACATAAACTTGCTGATTTTCGGGTTCTGTATACCCAGAAATGGCACCCTATTACTAAGCCTCCGCTGTCCTTCCGTCTGTTAGCGGGCTGTATCTCTTGAACCGTATATATAGACAAAAAATTAGTAATATTATATATAGCTGCTATAACAACAAATAATTAAAATAAAATAATGTTAAAAACTAAAGTGCCCAGATAATTTTACACTAGGTAACTTTAGTTTTTGCTCGATCTTAATAATGGCTGTATCTTTTGAACAGAAGCCCAATTCTCTTATTTATTTTAAAGGCACACTGGAAGTTGACCGAATCGAGACTCTATTGTGAATTGACTGAAATATTGGAATTCTGCTCCCTCATAACAGTATTATCTACTTTCGATCTTGCGACCATATATTAAAGTAGGATAGTGCTATATAATAATTGTAAAGAGTGAATGAGAGAATTCTCCGAACTTTGAAAAATTCAAGTTACAGTCACATTTCGATATAATCACATTCCGCGTTTTATTGTGAGGTGAGCAGAATACCATTTTTGACGTTTGTGACATCAACACTAGATCGTAATATGATCCGAACTTTAATTTGACTATTTTTTATTACGATAATTGGGCTTCAGTACGTAGTTACTTGAAATAACGATAATGTAAGATGGTACGGAATCTAACTTAGCCGGTTTTTTCTAATGTTTTTAATCTCATTGATGAATACGTTGGCTATGTAGCATAAAAACGTGGCGTCCATTCTTTTATTTAATTTTTTGATACAAAGAAATCAAAACGAACAATTGGAAATCTATTGACTACCTCTGTGGCGCGACGGGCGAAGGTTCGCCTGCGACGCAGGAGGTTGCGGGTTCGATTCCCGCCTCGGAACAAATATTTGTGCAATCCGCAGATATTTGTTGAGGGTGTTCTGGATATATTCTATATATAATAAAAAATATCTATCTATGTAATATATTGTATTAAGTATATCATAATTTTCACTAGAAACGGGATATTTACCATGATTTTTGAGTTTTATATGTTCCCGATATTTCGGCACAGTTGCATGCGCCATGATCACGGGAGAACTGACTAAAGTCTTTGCGAGTAGATGTTATTGGCAGATATATCGATCTACCCTCTTTCTCACTCTTTTATTACGAACTACTTTTGACACATCTTAATGGAGTACATACGAAGATGAGGTTTACGTATGAGATGGAATGTGATCGACGTTTGGCTTTCCTAGACGTATTGGTACAGGTCCGAGAAGATGGTGGGTTAGGCCACTCTGTTTACAGAAAACCTACACACACGGACCGATATCTTCATGCTGATTCGCACCACCACCCTCGGCAGCTCAATTCAGTGGTAACATCTCTCACCAACCGAGCAGTTGACCTGTGTGATGAGAATCACATTGAAAGTGAGCTAGCTCATGTCCAGCATGTGTTGCGTAAGAATGGATATAAGCTTCGGTCATTACCATCCCGACCTAGGCCAAGACCCCACAGATGCAGAGTAGAACGTAGGCCAGCGTTTCTGCCATATGTTAAGGGGGTGACGGACAAAATTGCGAAAGTCCTGCAAAAGTTTTCCGTAAAGACCATTTTCACTCCCTTAAAGAAGATATCGCACTACTTGCGTTCACCAAAAGACAGTTTTCCACTTGAAAAGCCAGGGGTGTATAAAATTGATTGTAGCTGTGGGAGTTCGTACATTGGCCAAACGAAACGTACGATAGCGTGTCGGGTTAAGGAGCACATACGAGCGGTCAAGAACAGGGACATACATAAGTCAGCCATAGCAGAACACCTTTTGGAATCTGGCTCAAATCATTGGATCGAGCTACACAGTCCGCAGGTAATCTCGACAGAGCGACATTACATACCGAGAATGGTACAAGAGGCAATTGAGATTACTAAGTACAGAAACTTCAATAGAGAAGATGGTTTTCAATTATCTGGAGTATGGAAGCCTGTGGTAAGAATGTGTAAGAATCAAAAAAGTGTGGTACCTGCTACGCGTCCGGACACCGTTAGTGTTGTGTGTCGAGTTGGTGTGAATTGTGACAATGAAACCGATGGTAGTGGTATCGTTCGTAATAAAAGAGTGAGAAAGAGGGTAGATCGATATATCTGCCAATAACATCTACTCGCAAAGACTTTAGTCAGTTCTCCCGTGATCATGGCGCATGTAACTGTGCCGAAATATCGGGAACCTAGAAAACTCAAAAATCATGGTAAATATCCCGTTTCTAGTGAAAATTATGTACATAACCATGATAGTTTCAAAAGTTTTAAGTATATCAGTTGTCTAGTACCCATAACACAAGCTCTGCTTAGCTTGGGGCTAGATAATGTTGTGTGAAATGTCTAGTAATATTTATTTATTTATTGGAAGAAGAAACAAACAGCCTCTTTAATTTTATAAAAAAACTGCATGACTGGTTTGTTCAAATAATTTAATATTAACTACTCCATTATCCATCTTACTTACTCTCTTCACTCCACTAATACCAGCTCTGAGGAATGCCTAATAATTATGTTAATCGTGGCGGCATTGATGTTATCACATGTTATTCATGAATTTTTTTTTGGCTTTCAATCTAGTTCCGTCTTCAGCCGGCTATTCAATTTGCGCCAGCTGATCCAAATTAAGTTGATATTCCATATCTTGGCTCTGGGAGGCATCAAGATTATAATAGGGTTTTTGTTATATACAACTTGGAATGAGTGAACAAGTAGATGGCCCCACCTTATGTTAAGCCGGTACTCTCTGGCTATGAACAGTACATTGCCATCTAGGATAGGACGCGCCCTATATATGGCATTGCAATGCACCCGCCACCCTGAAACATAAAATTAAAAAGCCCCGAGAGCCTGTAATTTCACCGGCACCCATACCCTTCAAACCGGAACACAGCAATGCGATCACTACTGCTTTGCGGCAGAACTAGGTAGGTAGTACTTCCCCGGACGAGCTCTTTTACAAAAAAGCTCTACTACTACTACTACTACTACTACTACTTATTTATATTATCCAGGGTCCTTATTCCTTAGTTTTGAATAACCATCGTAACGATAAAGATTACAATGATCGTTCGTTGGCTCTTCTAATTGATAGCAAATACGTAATTCACGGATGATCATCGTAATTGTCATTGTAAAACGACTACTGCCTCAGAAAAGCAGGAATCTTGCCAGTTGACCACTAATGAAGCACTGAGGAATAATTACTTTTATTCCAGCGAAGGTTGAGAATTGAGAAAGATACAGTCCGACCAGAAAGAGTAGAAAATAAATGAGGGCGCCGCTATCGTTTACATGGTATCACCATATACTATGGCGAAATGTTTTGATACTTGATATTTTTGAATATATAAAACACATAGCAGTTCTCATTTTAATAAATTTTACAACAAATATTTATGCTCATCACATAAAGGAATAAGAATCAAACCACTATCTTAAAGTACACTAAAGTAACATTGAATTTTAATATATAATGCATAATTGGTATCCAAACTAGTCCTATGACACTAGGTACTTTCTTTCTACCTAGAAAGAAAGTAAAAATATTTTGTATACTCAGAGGGGAAAAACCACAGTAAACAATTTTGTTGAATAATAATATAATACTTGATCATACTTAAATCACTCTAATGACTCAAAATCAAGATACTCAGTGCCCGACATCGATTCTTCTTGTGGTAGAACATAATTAGAAGTTCCTGCCATACCATCATTTTCATCAGCGGCCACACTGGCTTATCTTAAAGAGTTGCCAGTTTATAGTAAATTTTAGTTCCTTGATAATTAATTTCTACTCTTTATGGTCGGACTGTACACTTCTTTTCTAAAACGTACTATTATATATTCTGTGCTAAAACTAATAAATAAATGAGTGAGCTAGTCACATGTGATGTGTAACATCTGACATCTTACCTCCTTGGTTATAAGCAACATGGCTGATAGTACCAACCTCTCGGAAAAATGCGCGCTTCCCGTTCTCAGAATAAGGGCTATACTTATTCTGAGTTCCCGTTACATACTTCCGTCTCTTTTCATAAAATCACTCCCACAGATCTGAAAGATGTTACACATCATGAATAAAGTACACCTTCTTCTGAGTTACACATCAATAATAATGTCACTAATTGATCTTTCATTGTCATTTGACAGGCTTTCAAAGCGCGCTAAAGCTGCGGCTGATGTGGACTACCCTGCTTATGGCGTCACTGGACCGACCATGGATACTTCTGGGGACCGAAAGCTCGCGCATTCGGCCCAGATGTATCACTACCAGCACCAGAAACAACAAATTATTGCTATGGAGAGGTAACATTTCGTTCTGACGCATAAATCTGCAGAAATTCAGTGGTACACTCACGCAAAACAACCCAATACGCTTATAAAGTCCGCGCCACGACTGAAGTCCGGTGACTACAGCACTAGTTTCTATGCGCAAAAGTGCAAAAGCAAAAATCTACATCTGTTATCCGTTAGTTCCTCAAAAGGCCGTCGGACTTCAGTCGTGGCGCGGACTCTAGTTTGTAAAACCTAGCTTGATTAGTGGAGTAGTTCCTGGCAGTTTATAATTTGATCATTTTTACATGTTTTTATTTAACTTGTTAGTTAGTCTAATTGTGTGGGCTGTACTATTATGTATTCAATAGTGTGGGTGGGTACTATTATGTATTCAATGGTGTGGGTGGGTACTATTAGTTATACTGTGGTGCGGGACTTGCAAGCTGAATTAACTTCTTGACATCCGATGAGTGTACCAGTGAATTTCTACAGTTCGTTATTTCGACTTCGACACGTCGCTAATACCTCATAATCGTACTCTGCCCCATACTCTCTCGAAAAATTGTACCAACGGGGGTTCGCTGAACGGAGTTATTGCCCTAATGTCAATTCTAGTGTCAAAATTCAAAATTCAAACCTAGTCTAGGAAGATTTACACTACATTCATGGACCTAGTGAAGGAAAAATATTAAAATGGCGTAAACATAAATAAGAAGAAACGTCAGTCTGACAGCAGGTGAAAATTTAGGAGCTCCTAGCATAGAGGAAAGTAATTAGGCTCGCTAAAATGTATCCTTGCCAGGCGAAAACTTATACCAGTGGACGTCTGTAAACGGGGCAGAATAAATTTTAGTTTGTATAATGTTTCACTTGGTGGAGTCCGTAAACGGGGCATTTGACGTTTAATCAGTATACATTTTATCCTGTATAAGTGACCTAAACGCGCTCCAGCAATACTTTTGTATACCTGTCTGTTAAATGGCAATACAATAATAAGGTGACAGCGAGCTGATCTAATGATGGAGACGGAAAATGGAGAACTGAACTCCTCGATGGATAAATAGTAGACTGGCCGTGTTTAGGCTCATTTTGATATGCTCACGGTTCCGATCACTAATTTTATAGGAAACCTTAGGTGGAATGGGTGTTTTTCTGTCTTGTGCTAAAAGTCAGATATCATACTCGAAAACAAATTTGAGAACCGAACATTTATAAAAGCAGTCGGAAGCAACAGTAAAATGACTGAAACGAAATTTCAAAACGTACATAATATTACAAAAGGTTGCACACTCATGCGTGTTCATATCGTAATGTTTTTATTTGTTAGTTTATTGCGGTACGGAGGCCTGCAATGCTCTGACGTATTGTTGTTTGGCAGAATTGGTAGAACAAGTAATTGTGGTCAAGCTGTGCGGCTGAAACCACAGAAAACATACTGTCTGATACAGGCACGGGCACGGGCAGTGTAATAGAAAATGGTACCTACTATTGAGTTTCTTTCAGCGGAAAACCATGTAGGTTTTATAAGTCTGAAGGTGATTTAAAACATGATCGAAGTAAACAAGGTCTGGTACTCCGAGAGCCAATTTATTATAAAATAATTACGAAAACAAAATTTCTAACCATATGAAACAACCTAGTTAGTGATAGGACGAAGGTTAAAACCTCTTGGTTTTATCGGATCGGACAGGTATAATATAAGAGGGTCGGGGAGTTAGGTTAGATTCTAGGTAGCACAAAGACGTCCGGTGTTTAACCACGTGACCATCGGATCTTGGAGTAGCATTCCTGGCGAAGTGTTTTGATGACCATGATCTTTGCGAAACTTTGCATCTACCCCATGTAAGAGTATCCACACCAAATAGCTAATAAAGCTGTAGATACAACTAAAAATTTCCAAAATTCGGCTTAGTTTGCCTGAAAGAAGTGGTTCCTACGTGGCAGACTACATTCTATATCAGCACATTGGTTCTTTTATCATCATTGATCACAAGGCTGTTTTTAGGGCCAGCATACCCCCAAGCTGGTCACTGACCTAACGCAAGGTGACTAAGAAAGAACCCGTGTCAAGACGTGTTAGTAGCATGGTTTGGGGAACTGTATGTAGGTATTTGTAGTAAATTTTTAGTAGGCACTGTATCAGCTTTGAAGTACCTAGCTGCATCAGCTAGTGTTAGTAGAAAAAGTATCGTTCGTATCGAGAATAATATTAGTATTCTATTTATTCATGCTTTAGGTTCACAGGCAATACAGTAACGACAATTTACAGGATAACAAATTGTTAAAAATAGTTAAAGACTGCTTTGTCAAATTATTATGGAAGTATATATCACGGAAGAATTATACTATACAAATTGAAGTTTCAAAATAACTGCCTAAATAAGTGAAACTGCTATATCTGGTGAAGACCAAAATTTTAACGCATTTGCCCTGTGTAAAATTTCCCAACCATTTTTCTTAAAAACTATGTGAGATAGAATTTTACGGTTTTCTATACTAAAATAAATGGTTATTTGTCCTGCATGCCATAGATTCAAAGTTAAGAGAATAAAACTCGATAGCAGAGTAAATTAAACAATTTCTCCAAAACCGGGAACAAATGATGTAAAAAACGGCATAATAATTTTGTAAGGTGAACTTTGAGGGTATTTTTGAACAAGTTCTATATAACATACAGGCTAAATATCGAATTCCACGGCAAAAGCGTATGATTGGCAACTCTTTTCATAAAGACGATGTAAAGAAATAACCGCAGTTAATATGCTTATTTACTGTTTTTATTTATATCAGTGATTTTAAACAATTGTGCTACTTATTTTGTGCAACCATTTTCAGTAGCAGTATAGACCTGAAACAAGGTAGGATTTTATATTCGTGAACTGGCTGTTCTATACGCTTAATTTTTTATGGTTACTAGAGCTTAGCTGCCATAGTGAATTAGTCGCGACATCAAACTCTCTAGTTAACAGCGTGGTCAGGAATTTTTCGACAGGTTTTTCGATGATGTCTAGGGTATTTTTTTGTGTTTTAACAATGATTTATAGTGCTCTAGGTACACAAACGCAGGGGCTTTTGTGTAGTGTTCATTTTAATACGATTCACAGCGTAGTTTTGCAGCTATGAACGTTTACTCACTGTGCTACCGCACAACTGTGATACTTTTGTGTTACTATTGTATCACCAGTTGTACAAATTCAGTGTCACCACAATTGTGCTACCATTATAAGGTTGGGATACACAAAGGAATAGTAGTTTATTCGTAATTCGGTCATTCTATGTACCTAATCAATGTATGGGTAAAACAAACAATTTTATAAAGTTTTGAAACTTGCGTGTTATGATACTTTGGGGTCAAAGTACACAACTCTCTCTCTCTCTCTCTCTCTCTCTCTCTCTCTCTCTCTCTCTCTCTCTCTCTCTCTCTCTCTCTCTCTCCCTCCCCCCCCCCCCTACCTGACGCTACACCCCCCCACCGTGAAGTTTGTCCCCGTTGCCGGTTTTTTTTAAAGTACTCAAAAATTATAAGAGACACAGAAAAATTGTTAAATACAATAACAATCCTTATTAAATTATTAACAAAAAAGGTTCAATTTTTTTTTACTGACTTGATTGTATTCTATCTAGCTAGTTTGAGTTTGAAAAACTTGACTTTAACCAAAAACTTATTAACCAGCTCAACTCAATGCATTTAAAACATATGCCCGAGTTTTTTGGAATGCAAAGATGTTCTTAAACACAAATAATTAAAAATGTCTAAAATTAAGGAATTTCTACTTTTGTACCCCTAAAATGACTCGATGAAGTTTGTAGGAAAAAGTGGTTGAAACTATAAGGTGTGGCGTAAATAGTTGATAATCCTTTACCTACAGGTAGGAAACATCATAACTGTTCAGAAAATAAAAAAATAAACACTTAAAGTCTCACGGTTTTCGAGTTTTTTGTCAAATTGACTATTTTTTTTTTAATAAACTTTAGTTTTTAAAATTAGACAATAGCCTCCTATAAAGACTTACTGAAAAAATATCAAAAGCCGAAACTCCCCCAAAAATAAAACCCAATAGATACTTTTTTTTTTAAACGAATATCAATATCAATATTTATCTTTTATTTTATCTCCTGGTGTAACCTCAACTTTATAGTTGTATGCTACCATTATGTGCCACTATTGTGTCACTGTGGTGTAAATTGTTGTACTACTTTTGTATCACTATCGCACAACATTTTGTGTCACTATTGTGTCACATGCGTCAATATTTTGGACTTTACCCATATACGAAGCCTAATCATAAATTACCTTTTTGTAATGTCTGCTCATCGGATTTCAATGAGAATTTTAGGAACTTTAGCGTGTACGTTCCATTTCGTTATATATTCGGAAGATATCAAAGTAGGTACCACGCGAACGTCAAACTAACAAAATAACATCAATAAAATTAAAATAGTGATTATAAGCGGCTGTAAAAAGGATTTACTAGCAAATACGTTCGAAGTCACTCAGAGGCCGTATTGCTCTAAAAAAAACAAATAATAAAATAGGTAGAAGCTGTACAAACAGGGGTGTCTACTACATCATTTCATTTCATCCCAAGTTGTTGTGTCACTTAAATACTCGCCTATTGTATAATATTCCTTTTTAAAAGATTATACCTGCTTACATGTTTATTTTCTTTTAAATCTACTGTTCTTTCACTCGGAAAGAAGCCTTCACAGTCGCCGTATGCTCGCGTCGAAACTAGCTTCCATCCTCGTGTCAGAAAAAGTTTAATTTTATGCTCGATACCAAATCTGCTATTTCATGGTCTGTGCCGTCGGCTTGACCATGTGAGATTACTCCTTCATTATTTCCCTTGTAATACTGTAGGTCCATGCGTTTAAACCTCCTTGCGTCTGTCTAGTTGCTACCTCCGCGCTCTCTTTGATCTGCGCGAGATGTCACAGGAGAGCGCAGACGGCCGCCTTGTCAGTACGCTTTCATTGTTCCCGTAAGTCGTACGTACGTCCTTGCAAAAAATATAATTTTTATTGATAAACGAGGTGTGTCGTTCGAGACCAATATTAAGGTCGCTCAATTTAGTACTGTGGATTGCTATTGTTCTAAGGTATGTGTAGTTCCGCTCCTTTTGCAACAAATAAAACAAAGTACGCCGGTTGTAATGTTTGATTAACTACGATTACTTTCTGTGTATTTGTTGCGGAAGGAACCGAGTTTGTTTTCTCATTTGTGATTTAGATAATCAAGATTCTCGGCTTATGACTCGGAATCCATTCCAGTCAATTTTGTTTCGAAACTTCGAAATATTTTGCCACCTGGTTCGTTCTAAACAACCGCTTTGTTGGCTATAAGATATCATGCTGTGCGCCCTGGCCCACATGATTCGATATGAAGAGCTGTCTGGCTCTCTAAAAGGCTCGATTCGAGGAGCCGTACGGCCCGATTTGGGGAGCCCCACGGCCCGATTCAAGGAGCCGTACGGCCCGATTTGGGGAACCCCACGGCCCGATTCAAGGAGCCGTTCGGCCCGATTTGGGGAGCCCCACGGCCCGATTCGAGGAGCCGTACGGCCCAATTCAAGGAGCCGTACGGCCCGATTTGGGGAGCCCCACGGGCCAATTCGAGGAGCCGTACGGCCCATTTCAAGGAGCCGTTCGGCCCGATTCGAGGAGCCGTACGGCCCATTTCAAGGAGCCGTTCGGCCCGATTTGTGGAGCCCCACGGCCCGATTCGAGGAGCCGTACGGCCCATTTCAAGGAGCCGTTCGGCCCGATTTGGGGAGCCCCACGGCCCGATTCGAGAAGCCGTACGGCCCATTTCAAGGAGCCGTATGGCCCGATTTGGGAAGCCCCACGGCCCGATTCGAGGAGCCGTACGGCCCATTTCAAGGAGCCGTTCGGCCCGATTTGTGGAGCCCCACGGCCCGATTCGAGGAGCCGTACGGCCCATTTCAAGGAGCCGTTCGGCCCGATTTGGGGAGCCCCACGGCCCGATTCGAGGAGCCGTACGGCCCATTTCAAGGAGCCGTATGGCCCGATTTGGGGAGCCCCACGGCCCGTTTCGAGGAGCCGCACGGCCTATTTCAAGGAGCCGTACGGCCCGATTTGGGGAGCCCACGGCCCAATTCGGAGAGCCGCACGGCCCATTTCAAGGAGCCGTCTCGCCTGTTTTGAGGAGCCTCACGGCCCGCTTTGAGGAGCTGTACGGCCCGATTTGAGGAGCCACACTGCCCAATTTTAGAAACTGTTTGGCGCGTTTTTATTTGTGACGCTTGCTTTGTCGATATTTTGTCTCACATGGCGGTGTCGAAAGAGGCTTTGTCACTATAGGCCCTCTTAGAGTGGGATACAGAAGTCCCAGGTGACGGACTGATTTTGGAGCGAATCAAGAAACTGGCTTCAACCTTCTTACCAGATGGATGGCTTCTTTGGAAGGTTATTCCTCACACCAGAGAGGATCTATTGGGTTTGCACCTGGACCCTCTTGTTCTGAACAAGATTCGTTTCGCTCTTCTTACAGTTGAGCTTGCTAGAGTCTTCTGTCCAGATTTTACTTCCCTCCCAGAGTAAACCTACCAGGAGATGAAAATTAAGATGCTTGGATGGCCCTTCTGTGTGGGTCTTATTATTGGCCCACCTTCCTTTGCATCTAGAATTAGAGGTTCCACCGAACTAGAGGTTCAAAATGAACTCATTTTAGCGTCACTGGTAGATAAACCCACTACTTTTAAGTCGAAAGGATGCGTCATTGGAGCTCATGGATTGTGAAGATGTTGAAGATTCATCTACGCTTCGCTCTGCTTCTTCCAAATCTAGGAAATTATCAAGGATAGATAAGCAAGATCAAAAAAATTCGAGATGAAAGAAATGCTCTTCAGCATCTTAGGAAAGTTCGATAGTGGTGTTGACGATAAATCTGAAGCAGATGCTATTTACCCTTCCTCTAATGATGACGATGATGATCTACATGCAGTATATCCAGATTATAATGAGAAAATTTTAACTTCTTTAGTCTGGAAGGCCCCAGATTTATCACCCGAGGGTAAAGTTGAAGACTTTGGTTTTTGCCCCCAAACTAAGGAGCAAGAACCATCAATCCCAACACCAAAAGCGCATATTGAAGAACAAGCAATCAATTGCACGAGGTTGGCCAAGCTGGCATACAAGTAGATCCGGTTTGCAGAGGTCCAGAAGAAGCTGTAGGCGTTTCTAGTTTTCACGCCTTGATTGTTAACCCTTCTCTAATGAAGCTTGGTCCTACAAAGGTATCATCTGATATTCTGGCAAAGCAGGAATCTTCTTTTGGGACGATTTTACATGGTTTGCTTCTGCAACGTGAAGCTCTACCCAACGCTATTTAGAATTTCTCAACCAAACATCCTTCTCTAAAACTAGACATTAAAGAAGCTCTATGCGGACCAAACTCCGCTTACAAGACTGTTTCTGATAACGCCCTACAATATGTATGTGGTCGTAAAGTCTAAACAATAGAACTTCAAAGGAATGGTAATATTCGGCTAGAGTACCATGCATCGCTACTTAACGCTATCCCTCCTTCTTCGACATATCTTTTTGATGAGCAGCAGGTCTCAGAATTGTTGAAACAACCTTCTTTACAAGGTTCTTGAACTTCCTACAATCCAAGACAACAGCCATGAACTGATGCTAAACTTGAACAACGAAAGATTAAAAAAATAAAAAATAATAAACCCCAATTTTCTTATATGCCAAGATATCAGACTTTCAAAGCTCCGAATACTGAGTCGGGAAAGTCCAACCCTAGAAAGACGTCGAAGCGTAACCAGAACCCTGACTCTAGGGACAAGCCCCCTTAGGGAGACAGTTTTTTTAAAAAGCCATGGAGTTTCTGACTCACATGTCTTCAGAGGGGGGAGGCTAGGCAATTTTGTAAGCATGTGGCAGCAAAACAGGGCTCCACCTGGAATCTTAAAATTCATAAAGGGTTACTCTATTCCGTTCGTAATGAAACCCCCTATTGTTCCTCTAACAGTCTGCCGGCTGCCCAAATTCTTAACAACAGGAACAGACTTAGAGATAGAGGCTCTGACAGCTCAGGGAGTTCTGGAGGATTGCCTTTCTCCAGTCGGTTTCCTCTCGAAGTTGTTTCCAATCCCAAAACCTGACAGGAGTCTTCGCTCCATTTTAAATCTAAGAGGTTTGAACAGATATTTATGCCCAAAGAAGTTTCGCCTTCTAAATCATTTCTAAGTACCAGATTTTCTTCAACAGCCAGATTACCTGCCCAAAATAGATATTTCACAAGCATATTTTCACATACCAGTAAAATCATGCTACAGAAAATTCTTGAGAATAATTACATCAGCACAAAAAGCTCAAATTTTCTTGCCTAAAGTTTGGCCTGTCGACTGCTCCTCTTACGTTCGATAGAGTATCAAACTGGATAGCAGCGCATCTAAGACAAAGTATACGATTTACTTCGACGATTTCCTCTTAACCAATCAGCAGGCGGACAGGTTAATAGAGGACACGGTTTGTACAGCGAGTTACCTAGAGAACCTGGGATGGAAAATCACACGGAAAGAAGTTTTTAAATCCACCGACTCATTGCCTAGATTACTTGGGAGTAGTGTGGGATACAGAGAGAAACAAAAGCCTCTCTGCCGAACAGGAAAATATACGATCAAAGAAACATTCTCTTGAAAATAACAAAGACAGGAACCTAGAATTGGATCACCGGAAAGAGTCTTTTCGGAAAGCTGAATCTCGCTTCTTTCACGGTCCCGCAGGGAAGACTTCTCACAAGACATCTTCAACGTGCTGCCAATTGTCTTCCTCAGCACCAAAAGACTTGCAAATTCCTATTCCTATTCCTCCATTATCCAATGAGCAATTTTTACATGTCAAGAGACAGCATTCATCACAGCAGACGCTTCAGAGAGTGGTTGGGGTGCTCAGGTCAATGGGACTCTGGTCAGGGGACTATGTGTCTTGTGACTTGTGGCATATAAATTGCAAAGAGCTATATGCGGTGTATCAAGCATTTCAGAGAGCGCTACTTAAGCTACAAGAGCGACAAGTAGTTATTCAGTCCAACAACAATACCGTTGTGTCTTACATACGCAATCAGGAGGGAACGCGATCCAGTCTTTTATCAGAGTATCTACTCTTATCAGATCAAGTGAAGAGCTTTCCTTTCAAGAAGTGGGAACCCCGCAGATAGACCTATTTGCAACTTCTCTCTCAAAGGTTGTTCCGATATTTGTAGCTCGAGACGCGAGAAACAAAGTTGTGGTTTTCATAGACGCGTTCAGCAAGTTATGGAACTTCGATCTAACCTGGGTTTCATCGCGGATTCCGCGAGTACTCTCACACTTGAACAGTGCCTGTGGGACATACATCCTGATCGTTCCGAGATGGGAGCGAGTGTTTTGGAGGCCAGACCTGAAACAAAGGTCACTGGACCATCCAGTTCAAATTCGTAATCTTCATCTCCATCTGATGGATGTGACGCAGTAGTTGCCTCTTCCAGATGCTCGAAAACTATGTTTGAAGGCCTGGAAAATACATGGTGGGCCCATATCACAGCCTCGTGGTCCAAGGTGGACTGCGAGCTACTAGAAAGTTCGTGGAGGAAAGCTTGTTTGAAGACTTACGCTGCTTCTTGTAGCGCAACATGTTAGCTACTTACATAGAGTAAAACATTTTTCTCTTGGAACAATCAAATTACATAAGACAGTAATAGCTACCTTAGCTAATCCCTTCAAAAGAGAGGAGATTTCTGGTCATCCATTGGTAAAGCATATAATCAGGGCCATAGAGATCTTCAAACCACCGCCCTCAAAGCGACTTATTTGGGACGTGGAACGGATGGTGCTTTGGATGAAGGGATTAGTAGTTAATGTGAATAGTCTGTTTGAGATCTCACGCCATGTTTCTTTCATCCTACTATTAGCATCAGGGCGAAGAATACACGATCTTACCCTGCTAAGAATGGATAAGATCATTTAAGTTTAGAGGAAGAATCAGTAACCTTCTGGCCCATGTATGGTTCAAAAACGGTAAAATCCAATCACAGACAATCAGGTTGGTTTTTATCCAAAGTCATAAAAAAAAAAAAAAAAACTAGATCCTGTATTTTGGATGAAAAAGTTAATTATTATTTCATTCACAAGGAGGTAGCCAGGCTTAATTACTCTGTTTATTTCTACGCGAGGAGTTGTGAAACCTGCTTCAAGAGCATAATAGTCGGCTGGGTATGATCCGTGCTGGTAACTTTAGGATTAGAATTTCCCCCTGGGAGCATAAGATCCGCGGTTGCTCCGTCAAGTAGAGATAATGACATCCCTCTTGACGAGATTTTAAGTTACGGTAGCTGAAGGTCGGACAAAAACTTTTTAAATTTTACTTTAAAGAAATAATTAAACAATCGTCTACAGTTACTGTTAACCCTGTAAAAGATTTAATTTGCACTAGTTTCAAACCTGTTTAATTATTCTTCCTAAAGTTGCTGTTCCCGTTTTCATTGTTATTAGTGATTCACAGTACGCTTTCCTCTTGCGTCGTCAGAAACTAAAAACCTCTCACATGGTCAAGCCGACGGCACAGACCATGAAATACACAACGTTTTCCCCACATAGGGAAGAAAACGATATATTTCATGTCTTGCCTAGGCTTGACCTAAATAAGCTCTTGACGACTTTAATGAGAGGTACTAACAAGGCGGCCGTCTGCGCTCTCCTGTGACATCTCGCGCAGATCAAAGAGAGCGCGGAGGTCGCAACTAGACAGACGCAAGGAGGTTTAAACGCATGGACCTACAGTATTACAAGGGAAATAATGAAGGAGTAATCTCACATGGTCAAGCCTAGGCAAGACATGAAATATATCGTTTTCTTCCCTTTGTGGGGAAAACGTTGTGTATTATTATTGTGATTAAAATACTTCGATTGTTTAGGAACCATGTGGAAAAACGCAACGGTTCTGTTTCCGATCCAGAATCCGAAGAAGAAAATGAAGAGGGAGATTACACCGTCTACGAGTGCCCAGGGTTCGCTACGGTGAGATTTGTAGATACTCGTATACATACATAAGTTTACGTTTCTATCAGATATTTCTGATGTAGAGATCTAGTTTATTAACGTGGACACAAACTTAAAGTCGCTCAGTGGGTTATGGAAAGGGCTATGCTTGGAGTCTCTCTGAGGGATAAGACCCAAAACGAGGTTATCCGACGGAGAACCAAAGTCCTCGACATAGCCCAGAGGATTAGCAAGCGGAAGTGGCAGTGGACCGGTCATGTCAGTAAACGAGTTCTTGAGTGGAGACCGCGTCTTGGCAAATAAAATGGGCACCCTCTGGCTAGATGGATTAAAATCATGGATACTAGGTATATTATAATTCCGAGGGATCACTGAACCAGAAACACGATACGACAATATTTTATCGATGGGAAAAAACAATGTTACCTTTAACTTTAGCTTATGTTTAGTAAAATGGTGCATATTATGGGGATTTTTTTTTCATAAATATAATGAATACAACAAAGCCGAGGGTCTTGTAAAATTATCTATAAGTATTTTACGAGATATATAATATTTATATATTATATACCATTTTTTATGGTATAAGTTGTAGTCGTTCTGTATGTATGTGGCATCTCATATCTCTCGAGCGAATGGTTAGACTTTTAATGCTATTTTCAGTTTGTATTTGCTTTATTTTCATAGTCGAATGATTAAAATTAGTTCAGGTACCAGTATAGTATTATGTTATCTGTGGTTCAGGGTATTCCAAGATACAATTACCTTTTAATGTCGTAGGTTTTAGGTTTTTATTTAAATTACATGTTTTGTATCTTTCGTTACAAAGCATTATTTACGTTTCACAGACTGGCGATATGGAAGTAAAGAACCCGTTGTTCAACGAAGACCCGACCCCGGCAACTCCCGGCAACGTTGAGGTGGTGAAACCCCAGCCAAAGGAGTAATATTATATAGTACAATATGCGTTATGAGTATTATAAAACACTCAACAATTTTGCACACCTTTCTTAATTTGCATGTTCTATAAGTCGTACTCATCGAACTCATTACACTACTCGTACGGATATATTTAGCTCACTGTAACCCATTTTCATAGCGTGTGTGAATTGACGCTAATAATTATCTCTCAGTTAACAGAACATTATTATAAAATAGGTATGTTTTAGCCATTTGGTTACAGAGTCCCAGATACCGCTGAAAACTATGCCTGTGTTAAAATGCTGCCACACAATGAGCCTATGGTCCACCATCGTGGCTGTATTTCCTAACCAGCTACGAAAATAGGTTTATGAGACCGGTCGGTCCATAGTCAGAACCGTATTACTCGTGGACTATTAGTATTATCATGCTAAAGTTTTGCATGGCAATACAAATAGGTGAGTTTTAAACCTCACATTTCAACATCCATCCAGCTGTTTGGGTGCAACGCTGTATTATTTTTTTGCCACATTTTACCCTACATACCATGGATACGCGCGAAACACATAGCCGGGCTGACCTGTCAGTCAGTCGGGATAAAGATATCAATAAATATTTTTTCGTAGCTGGCTATGAAAGATAGTAACAATCGTGGGTGGTGCCACAATGAGATGTTAGGACAGGCTTGCATTGCTTCGAATCGAATGAAATCACTTTACGATTTTAGAAAGGTAACAGAAAAGAACAGGCTCGTGATAATTATGAAACCCTATATAGGTAGTCTACCCGGGTAAATTGTGAACAGGGATAATGGGAAATATTGCACAAAAAAAATTAGGTACCTATGCTAATAGATGCATCTCTAATAAGTGTTCACTCGTGCTTCCAATCAGCCCTATTTTCAATTCCGGGTCGACGTTACTTGGATTGATGATTTAGATAGAATTTATATCGTCCCATAGAGAGGACTTAGATAGGATAACGTGAAGAGCTTTTTGAGAATATCTTGGTGTCAAACTAAAATTAACTAAATATGAACAGCTCACGGGTGTTTTCGTACAAATTTTCGCACTAAAACAATGAGTTGATTTTTATTTTATTCGCCTAAGACCAGCCGTATTTGTAATAATAATTTACTGAATTAACTACAATTTTTATTAGAATTAAACAGGTAATCATAAAATAATAAGAGCTAATAATGTAAAAAATATGAAGTTGCTAGCCGATGAGTTTCATATGCATTTATTAGCAGTATCATAACAATTCAAATAATATCGTTAACATGCTCCTGCGTTGTCGATATCTGTGTTTACTTTGCTGGCGTACCAATTGGTTAAAATAACCTTATGCCGTTCTTATCTTCAGTGCGTTACTAGGCTGTTTACACCTCTAGGCGCAAGATTATAATTATTTATCTTCACCTGACGTAGACATACTGTGCCACACAGGAATTTAAACCTTCTGTATATTTTATTATATTTTGCTGTATGTCATTCAGATTTTGCTAATCCAACAATAAATAATGTTAAAAAAATCAGTTGACTGTTGAGGGTCTTTTCGATCACTTGTCGCGTCGCACTGAACTGACCTACTTAGGTAAGCAATGATAGGGATAGGATGGGAATCGCTTAATAATACGCTATGTCGTTCTGTAGCTTTATTATTTATTAACGAAAAAGTTACAAGACTTTCCTCAAAAAAAACTTCGCTATCTTTACTGTATGATCTATCTGCACATGATCTGGAATTGTAGTCGTCAATATAAACTTCTTAGTTTTATGTTTCTTGGAGAATCATATTTCAGCTTATTTTTACAGTGCATCATAAATATTTCAGTACCAGTTCTTCATCACAATGAAGGAGTAATTTAAACCGCGTGTTCTCTAACCGCTAATAGCAAGGGTGGTGCGTCACTACGCGTATGCGCGTTGTCACTCTTGTGCGGCTACGACGGGGCGCAGGGTGTCTGTCGGAGGTTCATTCAACCACTTCTCGCGCAGAAAATATTATCCAAGTCCAGTAAAATGTTGTCCTTCTCGTAAAATTGCCTGGTCTTTGCACTGAATAAAATAGCATTATTTTGCGCACATTGTAGTAGACAGACATTGAGCTGTTTTCACTATCTCTCGCAGTGAGCGTGCGTTCTCTCCAATGTGAAGATTTTACCGATAACGCAGTTGGTTAGCGCATTCCCGTAGCGTAGGGTCACGAGTTTGATCCCCGCCCTGTCGATATTATTACAATTCCTACCTGAACATATCAACTAAAGATTTATATCAACCAAATACTTTATAAATTTCCATTTACATGTACAAAATGTTTTATTTTTTTTGGTATTTATAACCTACTGAAAATGTTTAAAAACAACTTTAAAATTAAAATCACTTTTTTTATTTTTAGTTGTATAAAACGTTATTTTAACATGAGATTCTAGTCAGAAACAAAAGTAAACTTTAAGAAATTTCATAAATTACTCGGTTACTGTCCGTATCTATTTTTTTACATATTTATGTATACAATTTTCTTCTCAAGTGCCACATGCAAGTTTTTAAACAATCATGTATTAAATGTATATCGATAGTGTAAAATAACGGCGGACTTATTTGTTACGCGTAGTTTTTAATCCAAGTCTTTTTATTCAGTATAAGATCGAGTAGGAATGAAACTTTTTGTTTAGTTTTTCTTAAATACTTATAGGAACATAACTTATATACTTAACACAATTATATCGATTCAGTTTCTCTACTCATAACTATTCTTAATATAATAAATAGCAGTATATGTTTCAATTAAATAGCATATCTCTGTAAAAGATAAAAAACATAAGAAAAAATTATATGTGTCATATTATATGTAGTTGTAAATTACATGTCTTAAAAATAAAAGTACATAAAGTATTATATATATTATACATATATATATCTATTTATACGGCAAAGCGTTGTTGTTTATTACGTTCCCCAAGTCATTAATACATACATACATAGACACACGCCTTTTTCCCCGTACGGGTAGGCAGAGCCTCGACGAGCCTCTTTATCTATACAAAAACCTAATATAACAAATAATTTACTAGCTACGTATCAAAACACTGTATTGGTCAACAGTCTCATACTTCGTCCATTACACATTAACATTCCCTGTGTCGTGGGTATTAGGAACTATGAGTATTATGGGACCACAACACCCAAACTCGGAACAAATATTTACAGACCACGCAAATATATGTGCCGCAGCGGGAATCGAACCCGCAAGCACTCTCAACTCAGCCGGCTACTTGCCCGCCGCGCTACAGAGGTCGTCTCTAGCTATCGTCAGAGGATAGGTACATATTACGGAGCTAAAGAGATCACAAAAATACTTGCTGTTGGCCTACGATAGAGAGATGTTAGACTGAAATCACGTTATTATTTTAAATCTCCGGGATGGGTGAATTGAGGGGTCATGAAACTAGTGTCCTCCCGCGGCTTCGCTCGCGTTATACCGGGATAAAAGTAGACTAGCTCATTCCAGGTCATAATCTATCTGTGCACCAAATTCGGAATCGTTTCAGCCACCCCGCGAGAGGCCCGCCGCGCCGTTGCTCTGCGCAAGTACATTCGTTTCACAACTGTATAGTTATAAAAGCGTGGCTGTCGCAAAATTATTATTTTTGGTGTTTTTTGCTCATTACAGCTCATCAACACTTCTTCAGATAGCAAAAGTTGATTTCGCGAAAACTAGGAGACTTAACACACATGTTTTAATAGATATTACCTATCTCATAAATATAATCAGTAGCTACAAATACCCTAAACAATTTATTTTTGTTTAGAGTATTCGTAGCTAAACTGATGATATTAATGAGATACCATCAATTAAAACATGTGAGTTAAGTCTCCCATAGTTTTAAATATAGTGATGAATTACTCGTCAAAATATGTCTTCTCTACGCCTATGACCAAGTAATACTTGCGTCGTCGGCGGATGAATTACAGGAGATAGTAACAATTATAAATGAATGTTTTGAGAGAAAAGTAATGAAAGTAAATGTAAATTAGACGAAAGTAAGGGTTTTAAAAAAAGATTAATTTATGACGACATTTAATGTTATGACTGGTGGAGAAAGAGTGGAACAAGTACAATTCTTCCCGACTTGTGGTCAGACCAATCTAACAAAGCCGGTAACATACCTACATAAGTACTAAGCAGTAAGCGTTCTAGATAAGTGGCACAAAGTAAGAAAATAATTATGTAGCTGTAATACATATAGACTCACGCCTTTTTCCAAGAAAGGTAGGCAAAGCCTTAATGGGCCTCATTTCACCGTGGGTTGCACCATCGTGGGAATATAGACGTGAAAAGTGGTGAGCTCATCGCCGCCATTGCTTCATTCAGAGATTGAATAACTCGGCTAACACTTTCTTCCAGTAATAACACACTCCAGCCAGGATAAATCTGTGCTATGTTAAAATAAATTCAGTAAATCATTTATTTGTAAAACGCGTGTCGCAGTGCTGCTGCAGCACACATTGGCGTCACTTAAAACCAGCGCTGCAGCAGCGTTTGCGTTGCCGCAGCATACGCTGAGTGGCGTCTTTTTTTGCTGATAATAATATGGATATGTTTTAATTGTAAGTTTCTCTGTAAGTTTGTGTTGGCAAAATAAATATTTTTGTATTTGTATTTGTATAACAAAAGTACTTTCGTTCGTCGAATATGAGTTGAACACTCATACCGCTAGACCGTCTGTTGAAATTAGACAAGAGTTTGAATACGTACTTGAAACCAATTTGATTGACTTATCGTTATTAGTAGTTGGTCGACTACTGTACCTAAGGACTTTCACTGTAAGCTTATGAGCTATATGAGCTTACGAACAGTGAAAGTCCTATAAAAGTAGTTTGTGCGTGATGACCATCAACGCATATGGTAAACAGTAAGAGCTAGAGACCTGAAATTGGGAGAGGTACATTCCTTTTGTGGTCTTAGGCAAGGACGTTAGTAAATTACTTTGGTCGAAGGTCTTAGGTGCACTAAGAAATTAACTTCCAAAATTCACACCCTATGCAGGTGCAGCGGGATGTTGAAATGTGTATGGAAAAACTCTCACCGGACGAAGCCGCAGGCGTTTCACTAGTTGCATATATGTATATTAATAGTGATAAAGTTGTGTCAAAATTAATAGATCTTTTCTAAGTTTAGTTGGACATATCTACAATCCGAGAATTGTTCCAATGTTGTAAAAGCATAATTTTTGAAGATATCTACAAAGTTTTTTATATAGGTGAACTAAATAAAACCCTGCCTCTCAAATAGGTATCCATTGTTCACTTAACTGACGTTGTCAAATACTAGGGATCCTAAAGGATCCTAGATTTATCGAAACGAACAGAAAATCAAACATTACTGTATCTTTATTCATATACCAACGTTAGGAGAAACTTTTATACTCAATAAAAAAATAATTCCTTATTCTACTTAGTTATTCTTTTAAATTTGATTAACTGTTGTTTCTAATTATATATTCATTTAGTTATTCTCTACACTCCTTACAACTTTGTCTGGCGGAGGGCATTGGCATTTACAGGTAACCCTAGTTTGGGTTCTAATAGCGTTTTTCCAATACGCACCTACTTAATTCAACGTGTAAAAGATACTACTTTTAAGATTGTACATTTTGTGTATCTGTAATGTCTGTTGTATTTCAAATAAATTTTATTTCATTTAATTTTATTAACTTTCCTTCACATAAAACCTATTTAGCATGCACACAGGTAGAAGGCACAATAAAGGAAACTGCAAGTACCTACATCAATAAAATAAATAAAAACACGACACGCTCGTGGAAACTAAAACAAATATTTCTAAAATAAAACTAATCTAAACACAGCCATTGATTTGAGGAATGTCAATTTGCGCATGATAAATACGAGAAACTTCAAACGTGCTGCCTCACTCAGAACAATCAATTATTTTCCATGCTATTAAGAAAACACCACAATATATAATTGCTCTGAGTGCGACAGTTACACTCGTTTAGAACGCTATATCTAGGGTTGGAAATGGCTAGTATCAACAAGAGTAGGTAATATAGTCAATATTATGATTTTGAAAACGTTTACCCGTAGGTAGGTAGTTATATTATCTACTCACAAACGGACCCGCCGCGTATAATTAATGTATTGTAACAAAAATATAGCCACAAAAAGATAATATCATAAATAATAAGAAGCTGAATCTATGTGCGTTTAAACAAATACTACTTGTTACTACTATAAGTGGTTCGCCCCGAACTGAGACCTTGCGAATACATGCGATGTAAGTAAAAAACAAACATCTTCTAAAAAAAAACTGAGATCAAAATTTCTCGGGTCTATCTCGAGATAATTTCCTACACACCATCGAAAGAACCTTTAAATATGATTAACCAACGGCGCGTAAACATATAGTATACCTAAGTAGCTCACGAATTAATTGATAACCTCATTTTATGAAGTCAGGTATCATCTTAAAATAATCTAGCAAGTGTGTCATGATGTGTTGCAAGAAAACCATAAATGCATCGTTGTAAAGTTTCGAATATTAAAAATTAGACCTACACCGTCATTCAAATTCCTTTAAATGGGAGGTTAACAATAGATATTATAATGGTTAAGGTTTTTATAGGCTTTCTAAATTCATCAATTTTTGACTTTTCCCTGCATTTGTGTCACAAATGCTACAAGCATACCAAATTTCAGCATTATAGGATTGGTGGAAGTACCCAAGTAAGTAGTAAGTGGTGGTTTTGTTTTTTTACGTTTAATATTTTCCCTAATATCTCAAAAACTACATAATCTAAAAAAAAAAAATTGCTTTGAAATGTCCAAGCAAAGCGCTTTCATATGACACCCCACTTGATCTGACTGACATTTTTTTTTTTAACTTCTTTTCGGCCCCGATAGCAACCCCCTGACCGATATAGATTAGACCTTACATACAAATTGTACCAATACTATCTACCCTTCTACCAAATTTCATGAAGATCGGATTAACGGTACCGAAGTTTTCATCGGACAAACATACTTTCATACATACAAACGCCGATTCTTCCAAGTTGACTCAGAGAACCCGTTTCGCTCGTTCAATTAAGTAGGTATACATTCGGTACCTGTCTCATTATCTATTACCGCTCAACTTGCTGTAACTATAATATTTCATTCTACAAAAATATATAAATCTAATCTATCTATCTACAACCAATTAAATAACAAGTAAACATTCCTACCTTTCATCAAAACTTAATTATTCATATGACATCAAAACAATAGGATGTCGCAACAGTACTTCTAATTAAATACAGCGGATGATTTGATGAGCAAACTATAGGTAGTAATTAAGTATATTTATATACGATAATAAACTATGTTACTGTATAAACTATATTTATATACTATAATAAACTGCGTAACTATATTTTATTGCGTGATATTTATTACAAATTACTGTTCTGACTTAGGTGGATAAAAGTATAAAGTTTATTATTAAACTTAGGTATATAAAATGATGCCGAATGATATTAATTCGTTATTTCACATTATTTTATACATATAGGTAGAAAAATTTAATATGTTTGTTGAAATGTATTACGTAAGCATATAACAGGAAAATTCCACAAAGTAATTTCAGTTGAATAGTATACATATCATTACATATAAAAACACTGCATGACTGACTGACTGCCTCACTGTCTGTTTTCCACCCCACAGCCCAAACCTAGCCCAGTCCTACATAAAACTAATATCTTTGGATACTAAGAGAATAGCTTAATAAATTCCCATCATAACATAATCTATAAAACTAAGAGCAAATATCTAATTATTTATTGAAAATATTGATTGGACCCAGTAAAACCAGTCCGTCTATGGCATCAAAGAGCTTTTTAAAAATAATAGACTTTTCTAATAGTTTTGTACAAAAACTGGTGATGGACAAATATTAAAATAATCTAAAAGAAGCTGATGACCAGTGGTGTACTATATTTAAAAATTTTGGTATTTTTTTTTTTTTTTTATATGGGAATGCACTAAAAGGTAATTTCTGAAATTCACGCCCTAAGTGGGTGTTGAAGCGTGTATGTAAAATCTCCCCGCGGGCGAAGTTGGGACATGTATTCCACTAGTCATTCCATAAAATCTTTTTATAAGCCTTTGTTGAGACACACACCCCTTAAATTTACAGATTCAAATTATACCTACTTACAAAATACACAATTACCTACGCTTACATCCAACAGTTTATATAAATCTTATTTAGATAGTTAACTGTTTAAAATGATATGAATATATTTATTGCACAAAAAGTACCTAGACAGATAAAACAATTTATTGTCAGAAAGTTCACAATTTGTTATATTTGTGAACACTGCATAATTCAGTAAACAGACGACTACAGACGGCGGGAAAGCAATCGCTTTCATCATAAGTATTTACCTAGGTTTCAGAAAACAGAACTGTACCTAGGTACCTACTATAAATTGGTACCTATTCAATAAAATCATCATTCATGAACATTCTCAATCAAGCTTATCAGCGTAAATGCAGAGTCCAATTTATACCCGAATCTTGCGTCGTGTGTTGATAAATGTATATTGTTTTAACGCACTTCCAGATCCTGTGATAAAACCTATAATTTTCATCACTTATGCTCTGAATCAAAGTCAAAGTTTAATCGAAACTTTTCTGAGTAGGCTGATAATAAATTTGAAATTGCTTTTTCAATTCATATGTTGCTAGTACAAGATCAAAAATCGAATTACGATTTTTGTTCCGGTTGTGTCTCAGAAAAGCACGTATTAGGTAACATAATTTTCGAAATTTTCCTTAAGTACTTAATTAAACAACAATTACAATAAATGGTAGCCATAACAGTGAAATAAAAATTAATTTGGGATCTTATTTGTTCCACATTACACAATAAGTGTTCAACGCACTTGGCTAATTAATAATTAAAGTCGTGTTTCTTATGATAAAATGCGGGCGGTGTTTATTCCATACAATCTGATTCCTCTATTTCCTTCCTGGGTACAGACACTAGAGCAAATATTTTTAACCATACAATTTATATCTACTACTGCAAAGATGCCAAGTTTTATTTCTTGTTAAAAAATAATTTAAAAAAACCAAATCAAATAATACGGTAGGCAGATATAAAAGCCTTAATGTATAAATTCTTGAAAATAAGTTTAAATCGGTCCTTTCGGAGGAGAAAAATACGGGGAATACGATCATGAAATATGTATAGAGAATATATGTACATATAGTCTGTTCAGAAAGGGAGCCGTCGTGGCCAAATTGTGAACTAACGTTTTCCTTAATTTATAATACAACTATTTCTCTACTTTATGATTCAAACTGTCGGCATTTTGAATCATAAACTAAATAAATAGTAAGTCACTTTCTGAACAGACCTTAAATATGTATAATAAACCGCGTCTCCGCTTGTTGTTATTGAAAGGAAGCTATGCTATAATGTTTCTCTTCATATTAGTTGGATACTTACTTAACTTCTTCTATCGTATCGATGTTAACAATTTTTTACCCGACTGCCCAGCAGCAGAAATATGTTTATCGGGTGTAGGTTTGTATGTCTGTTCATTTGTTACATTCTGTATCCTGAACAGCTAAATGGATATTGTTATTTTTTGGATTCGTTTCAACTACGCGATTGTCATAGGATAAAAGAACGCAAATAAAAATCGTGGATTCGGCCTCTGACTACGCCTATTAATTAAGTTGAAGGCCTTAACTATAAAATCGTAGATCCGCCTTCCTCTAAAACATTTTGATACTTGTTGTTGTTGTTGATGTTTATATTAAGTAACAACACACAATGCTTATTGCGTAGTCGGCTTAGTTTATAAACATTTATTTTTATACTATTTCTTAGTATTCGTTTTGATATATTTTTTGAAAGCACTGATCAAGCCCTTTTTATTTGATACAAAACACATATTCTGTATATTTTTCTTTCGAGGTTTGAAAATTGCAGATTTCCTCCATATTAAATTTAATGTGACGTCATATTATAGTTTGCACGCGGAACATCAAAACGCTTCGCAGGATACCTCATATGTCAAAATTATGCGGAGCTACGACAGAAGATTACATACAGCAAACGAATGAGACACTACCTACTGCTAAAACCATAACCCTCCTTTTGCTTTGCTGTAGTCGGGTAATTACATTACATTAATCATCCAGGCCTGACAAGAAAAAAATTAGAAAGCTGGATCATTATTTAAAAAAATGTTTTTTTTTTAATTTCCACGCTTTAGTCATCATCATCATCATCATCAGCCCACATTAGTCCACTGCTGGACATAGGCCACTCCCAATACGCGCCACTGAGCCCGGTGTTCGGCTCTACTGATCCACTATCTGCCCGCCGCATTTCGTAGCCTAGCCAGAGGGCGCCCCACGCTACGTTAGTGATGACAATTAATCTGGTGTTAATAATCAATTGCACCTTCGAACTACAAGCGCCATAGACTCGCTCGCTCTTGTGCCTAAATATCTGGTGGGCAATTGATCATTTAATTCCTAGGTTAACAATCTACTATTATTAGATAGATACTATTCGTTACATAACCGGTATTATAGGTATCTAATTATAAATAAATCTATTAATAAATAGTTGACGATGTAACAATTCATAAATTAATATCTATTTAAATGTAATTAACATGCAAATAGAAGATTTGAACAAGAACAAGAGAGATTTAAAGTTGTAACAAGTAGAGATGTCTGTACATGTAGGTATTAAAGCGACCCCATTGTACCAGCAGATTTCAATTCATCTATGTATTAAAGTAAATGCCTTTCAGCCGTTTTGAATATGTTTATATGAGTTCTAAATTACTGTCACTAAAATGGCCACCAAATGCCGCTCGAACCAAATTTATTTAACAAAACCGTATTGTTTTATTGGTGGCACATTTCATTTAAACTAAGTAAGTATACTGTTTAGGTACTTCCAATTCATGCACACAATCAATAAATTCACCACGGATTACACGAACGCTTCCCCAACGCGGTAGCTGAGGGCGCGTGGGATCGGCGGTGCCTCGTCATCGTCTTCGATCAGGAACCGTCTGGCGTTTTGATCGGCACTTTGAATTGTGGGGTCGCTGTAGTCCTATAAAAATCTAAACGGCATTCGGGTGAGTCTATCTCAGTCATCGTTGTCCATACCCAGCAACTCCGCTTGCAGGCGGCCCTTGGTGCGGCAGCAGGCCGTTAGGCACAGGATGCGCAGTGCCAGCCGGAACTGAGGGCTCAGCGACAGCATGATGATGATCTTCCAGAAGGAGTTCATTATTCCGAGCCACACCACGCCAAAGTGCAGCATGGGCACCTTCAGCTCGCGGTCCACTATGTACTCGTAGAGGCGCACGCCCGCCCACGGCGTCCAGCTCAGCCAGAAGGTGGTCACGAGCACGAAGCTCATCCAGTGGCTCGGGTTCGAGAGGTTCTCGGCGAGCGCGGTTGCGTACTCCTTGTCGTGGATCGGCGCGCCACTGTGCAACTTGCGCTTCATAGAGAAGATGTAGAAGTAGTTGTACGCGATGGAGATGACGCTGGGCCCCAGCACGAGGATGGCGAGTGTGGCCGTATACGCGTACGTGGTTCCCCAGTCCAGCATGCAGATAAACGTCTCTTTGTCGAAGTACGCGTCCTTCTTGTAGCCCAGCAGCGGCGGGCAGCACAACATGGCCGCCGAGATCCACGTGAACACCATCCAGCATTGACTTCGAGTGCGCGTTTGTACCTGAGCGACAATTACCCAAGAAAAGCCGTTATTGTTGTTACAGGCGACAGAGACCTATCTTATACGTACATTGCGTTGGTTTACAAGTAAAAGAATAAATTAAGTTTAACCATTGCAGCACACCACGTTCAAATTGGGATTGAGTTATATATATATATATATATATATATCTACGTTTTAGAAAAATTACTTCTCATAAACCATACCAAGCTAATCTCAAATTCATGTTAAAAGGTTTACAAAATTCAAAGGTCATTTACAAAATTGAATGGAAGTGCTCGAAAGGACGGTCTCTATTCTAGACTTTATAAACTCGGGGGAGGATATCTGTCCGCACTCTACGGATGGAAATCACTTTCTTATTGAATGTACGTATGAAGCTGAAGGAGATAACAAAGATAATGAAAAGATAACTACCGTCGAACTAATCGTCTCATAACGGAGCGGTTTCCGGACGGCGAGGTAGCGATCGACGGATATCCACATGAAGGTGTAAATTGAGACGGACCAGAGGGTCACTTCGACATAGCCAGCAAGTCGGCACATTAGGTCTCCGAACATCCATCGTCCGGTTATAGCCGGGTATACTGACAGAGGCACCACAAATAATCCACAGAGTAGGTCTGCCACAGCCAGTGAAAGAAGGTAATAGTTTATTACTTCGCTTGAGAGACCTGAAACGAACAAGTAATTAATTTTATAAAATTAAAAAAACCCTCAACGCAATGAAACGGCTGAACCTATTTTGATCAAACATAACTAAGAACACTCACGACTAATTCAACTTTCAAACAAAAAAAAAACGGTTATCCGTTCGAGCTACGATACCACAGACAGATATACACACACAAACACGTCAAACTTATAACACCCCGTCGTTTTTGCGTCGGGGGTTAAAAACTAAAGTTACCTACGACTAGTATAGTATTCTTTTATCTGTGCCTACGAGTAAGTATATTGAAGCTATGGATTAAGGTAAAAATAATTAAAAGCTTATTTTCATGTGATGATTTCAGTCTTAAAAGTTACTTAGGTTAATCGCCAGATTAAGGTAACTTAGCCGTCGGGTAAAAGCTTCAGAGAAGCCTTTTTAGTTTTGATCCACTTCTATATCGGATTAAAAACCAGCTCCTTTGATTTTGATGTATATCGTAAGTTAACCAGCAAGTAATATTTTTATGAATTTGTCATTTTAATCTTTCAGTTGTGAGTGTGTGTGTTTCACTTTTGGTGTGCTTGTGGTTGGTATGGAGCAAATTGAAGTGGCAATAATCAGGCCATAGCTCGTGGAACTAATAACCGTTGGGGATGAAAGGTTCTAGTGTGGCGACCACTAACCGGACGAGACAAAAGACGAATGCTTCTTTTTGTTATTAAAATCATAAAAACAAATAATCGTTGAATAAGCAATGCGGCACCTCTCGTCAATCAACTAAACTAACTTTAGTTCTTGAACTTTAGTATTTTCGCCTAATGTGCGTAAATAATTTAAAAACACAATTATCATCATTATGTCTGATGTTTTAACAGAGTTCAAATCAAGAATCAAAGCCTGTCACCTGAGCAATAAATAAATAAATAAATAATGCTGGACAGTTCACACAAAATTATCTAGCCCCAAACTAAACAGATCTTGTGTTATGGGTACTAGATAACTGATATACTTAATACAATACATTACATAGATAGATATTTTTTTAATATACATAGAAAATGAATAAATTAATAAATAATGCTGGATAGTTCACACAACATTATCTAGCCCCAAGCTAAGCAGAGCTTGTGTTATGGGTACTAGATACCTGATATACTTAATACAATACATTACATAGATAGATATTTTTTAATATACATAGAAAAAGAATAAATAAATAAATAACGCTGGACAGTTCACTCAACATTATCTAGCCCCAAGCTAAGCAGAGCTTGTGTTATGGGTACTAGATAACTGATATACTTAATACAATACATTACATAGATAGATATTTTTTAATATACATAGAAAATGAATAAATAAATAAATAATGCTGGACAGTTCACACAACATTATCTAGCCCCAAGCTAAGCAGAGCTTGTGTTATGGGTACTAGATAACTGATATACTTAATACAATACATTACATAGATAGATATTTTTTAATATACATAGAAAATGAATAAATAAATAAATAATGCTGGACAGTTCACACAAAATTATCTAGCCCCAAACTAAACAGATCTTGTGTTATGGGTACTAGATAACTGATATACTTAATACAATACATTACATAGATAGATATTTTTTAATATACATAGAAAATGAATAAATAAATAAATAATGCTGGACAGTTCACACAACATTATCTAGCCCCAAGCTAAGCAGAGCTTGTGTTATGGGTACTAGATACCTGATATACTTAATACAATACATTACATAGATTGATATTTTTTAATATACATAGAAAAAGAATAAATAAATAAATAACGCTGGACAGTTCACACAACATTATCTAGCCCCAAGCTAAGCAGAGCTTGTGTTATGGGTACTAGATAACTGATATACTTAATACAATACATTACATAGATAGATATTTTTTAATATACATAGAAAAAGAATAAATAAATAAATAACGCTGGACAGTTCACACAACATTATCTAGCCTCAAGCTAAGCAGAGCTTGTGTTATGGGTACTAGATAACTGATATACTTAATACAATACATTACATAGATAGATATTTTTTAATATACATAGAAAATGAATAAATAAATAAATAATGCTGGACAGTTCACACAACATTATCTAGCCCCAAGCTAAGCAGAGCTTGTGTTATGGGTACTAGATAACTGATATACTTAATACAATATATTATATAGATAGATATTTTTTATTATACATAGAAAATACCCAGAACACCCGGAACAAATATCTGCGATCACACAAATATTTGTTACGAGGCGGGAATCGAACCCGCAACCTCAAGCTTCGCCCGCCGCGCCAAAAAAAGAAGATAAACAAAAGTTTTACCTTTGAAGTTGAGGAACGAAGCAATGATGAGCAGGTTAGATACGACGATTGCGATGCCCATGCAGGCGATGGCAGCGGCCTGCGTCAGCGACTCGAGCGTGGCCAGCGGGCTGTCGGCCACCGACACCTCGGCGCCGGCGCTGGTGCTGCCACGAGAGCCCATCATCCTAGCTGGCATCTTGGCTGCCAATACAAAAGGATGCATTACAAAAAAGTCATCAAACCACAAGGGGCATACACCATTCTTGCTTTATCACTACGTTGTTGACTTTGACATCTCACTTTATTTTGATAGTTAAGTACAGAGCTGGCGCCATCTATTTTCAAGGGTTTATGCATGATTTGAAACGGCCGGGAAAACCCCTCATTGTGTTGAAATTTCAAGAATCATATAGGTATTAGACTTTTAAGCTACGCCTGTTATAGTGATGTATGCTATTTCAAAATCTCTAATTTTTTATTAGTCAAGTGCTAATCGGAACACTTAATTTAAAAAGTCCAACACTGACTTGGCCGTTTTGTACTTTATTCAAAACGCGGTGGAGAAATCATTCAAATAACACAATTTGCACCAACGTGCATGAAACATACACGTTTGAAGCTGAAGCCACATTATACCGATAATCCCCACCTTTGTGTCCGATATTGTACAATGCAATTGGTCCACTCCCCGACCATACGAAAGTTTGTGAGTGTGTGCGTATGTTTGTTACTTCTTCGCGCTGAAACGGCTGGAATTTGGTTGAAATTTGGAATGCAGATAGCTGGACGCCTGGAATAACATATAGGCTAATTTGTATCCCGATATTTCCACAGGATCGAGACTTATGCGGGTAACACCGCGGGGCGCAGCTAGTACCTACATATATAATCTTGACCAAATCTTGACCAATTTTGCTCATATTTGAAATTCTTGTTTAGATTTGAGTAGGCTTCAGCTTCAAACGTGTATGTTTCATGCACGTTGGTGCAATTTGTCCTGCAAACTTCCTGCAGCTGCACGCCTTCCCACAACCCTTCGTGCACCCGCAAGAAATCATCCGCAAGAGGTGTTGTGGGGCTGCTTCTCTGGTCATCATTTTGGGGTCCACTTCATCCCGCTAGAGTTATTCGAGTAAAGTATAAAATATTGCAAAAAATTGCGAAGTTCGAAAAAAATTATTAACTTTGAAAGGCTAAATCTCAGAAACTATTGGGTCTACGGATACAGTTCTAGTATCATATTGTAACAAATTTAGTCTACTTTAAAAACGTCTGCAGAAAACTTTCTCAAAAACTAGTCCTTTAGGGTTATAATCGCCAAAACTTGAAAAAATAACGATTTTTACGATTTTTGACAAGGTTGAATTCGGCGGTCGAGGTCAAAAACTTGGATTATTCATTAGGCCAACATCATAAAAAAAGTCTGCAAAAAATCAGAACTACCGGATTTGTCGCATACTACCCCATACTTTCAGACGACAAAGTTACTGGACTACTTGTCATAGACAGTTTTTTTTATGTGTAACATCTTTCCTCTCGCTTTCCTTCAATCTGTGGGAGTTGATTTCATGAAAAGGAACAAAAGTGTGTAACAGGAAGCGCGCATTTTGCCGAGAGGTTGGAACTATCAGCCATGTCGATAAAAAACCTTCCAACCTACCTAGTTACTAATGATGGATGATCGTAGGTTGTTAGGTGTATTAATTGCCTATAGTAATTTATAGGTACATTTTGTCCTTCAGTTCTGCGGTGATTGACCACATAGGTCAATGACCCTATCAAAAGTTTCTCCTCTTGGCATGCCCTAACCGATGGTACCATATAAAAGGTGTTAATTGGGATGAAAATAACTATTTTTTCACAGTGCCCTGTTTGGTACACCCCAGCCCACATATTTGAGAAGAAAAACACTAACTGAGGAAACTTTCCTGGTTGACAATACAAACTATTTATAATAAATAGGTACTGTATTCTAGTACTGTTTGGATCACAAATACATACAATAAAAATAAATGATATTTTATGCAATTCACGTTCGTTGCGTTACTCACCAGTAGTTCTTCGAACCCGAAGCTCGGTTATTAGTGGTGTGAGACCCCTCGCACCATCATCATGACCCAGGCTTGAACCTGTACAAAGAAATGAAAGACATGGCTCAGTAGGCGACACAGTGTTAAACTATTATTTCTTATACACGCATCCCTTGCACCTTGCACCCCCGGGTAGAGACGTCCCTGCATCAACCTGAGTACCTACTCCATATCTATACTACGATCACCAATCCGCCTGCCAAACATGATGATTGCATTCTATTAGGGAGGCCTCGTCCAACAATGGGACATATAACGGCTGTTGATGAACAGAGTCTTACAAATTTAAACGGAAATAGGTGGTTTAAAATAGGCTAACCTACCCCTTTCAGGTCGGTCATTGACTGCACTCTGCGCCGCTGGCCGTTTCTGATAGATCTGAACCTCTTTTAACCTAGATTTAGTTCATTTCAAAATAGCATCGAAGCTCCGAATGCAGTCGGATACAGCGACCACCCAAATTATTCATTGTTGTGCCGGATTTTGACCCACATATCGTTGCTAGGTTATTTTAACTTGATTTCAATCAAACCGCAGATAAACCATCCTTTTTAACCCCCGATCAAAAGGAGGGGTGTTCTAGGATTGACGTGTGTGTGTGTGTATCTGCGTAGGTATACCAAGAAGCGAAATAAAAACTCGGTTTTTCTGCCATCATTTAAACTGGGTTATAACTTGACGGAGAATCTTGACGACTTGACTATAAAAAATAAAATTATACCTCCTGAAATTGGCGAATTCTTTGGAGCACTAACTCCTCAGAAGTGTCAGAAGCCATTATAAGAAGAAGGGAGAGAAAGTTACTTTGACAGCACTTTCTTCGTGATTTTAACCTCAAATTACACGAGAACTTTTCCCCGGTAATACCTATTGTAGTTTTTGGGTAGCTTTTTACTTTCGTGAATACGTTTTTGTTTGTTTTTAATACACTCAAAAGTGGTTGGGTGTAAGAGGCCACTTAAGGCTCTGCCTACCCCCTTCGGGGAAAGGCGTGTGTTTATGTATGTATGTAAAAGTGGTTGAATATTGATTGTGTTTATGTTTTAATGTCATTAATGTGTTAAAAGTGAAACTATTTGGTGTAGGCACATTATTATTTTTTATTAAGGACGACCTACGAATAAATCATGTTGTTTAAAGTCTGTGGCAGCTTCCAAACGGATGCGACGCATCAAGCGGATGAACCTATTTTGATTTAGTATTTTTGTTTGAAAGGTCACTTGATCAGAGATCGTTTTAGCTATGTTTAGTAAAAATTTAAATTTAAACGGTCCCAAAGCAAACTTCCCCATATTTTGGGGGGAAATACCCCTTCAACCAAATATACTCTGAAACTTTAACCCATATTCATTTTTCGTCAAAATTAGTTGAAAATACGACCTGTACGCGATTATCAACATACATACATACATACATCCTGATAGATGTAAGCAAATGCCAGTTGTTGCAATGACGCTTAGCTCGCTTCGGTCGCTCGGTCAATTAATACAAAGATTTGCATTGGTTTTGCTGTAAAGTTTAAACTAAAAGAAAGTAAACGTAAAACGCGTATCAAACTACGCTTAAACATGTATGTGGTGAGCAAAGCAAGCCCCACTAATTTAATTCGCCGGTTTCAGGCAGCTCTTTTTTCTGTTACATGCCATGGAGCGAAGTAGCAAGCATCCATATATTGCTGTGAACTTTGAGGGGCTCGAACCGCTGTTACTTTTAGGTATGTTTACAGTTGTTCTATTAATTATTCTACGGTTTTGGTAGCACTCTCTGTAGTTTGATAAAGATCGGCTTGCCATCCAGCAGGAGGCGTTGTCATTTCTCAATACACGCAGTTGAAAGTCGCAGGAGAGTGCAAAATGAGAACTCGTATAAAAAGACTGCCAAAAAGCTTTACTGGTCCTGTGCACCCGTACTAATCGACGGACCAACATATTGCTTGTAAAGTGAGCTACGAATCTTTGAGATTCAGGAGTTGTATTATATCAACAGTCACGAAGTATTCCTATTTATTAAACGCAAATACCTAGGGTTTTCAGAAACTTCAGAAAGTAGGACTACGAAGGTATTCATTGTTCCATTGTTAGGAAATCAATAAGTTCACAAACTTCACTCCGGCGTCAATCTGTAAACACCGAGACGACGATGGCTGTCCAATAAACACAAGAGTTTTCATTTAGTGAAAGATGGGAGCAGTGCCAGAACTCTCTTCAACTTTTCTCTCTCTATATTGTAAATACACAATCTATAGCTAATTAAATTTGCGAAAGCAGTCATGAATAATAACAAACAAAACAATTCTACAGTTAACGATTAGTAGGTACCTACCTACCTACTCAACAACAACCCCTACCTATGCACAAAAATCGAATAAGCACCAGACGCAATATAATTCGCAATGAAACAAAATGTCACAATAGCAGCTTACCTGGGAAGACACATGGCAGCCGCAAAGAGTTCCGCCTACTTGCTGAATTTTCATGTAGATATATCTGTAGAGAGTGATTCAGAAGACGATGGTTCGTGGAACACTAACGCAGAGCCGCGATGCGAGCGTGCGCGGTACGGCGTGTTGTGTTGGTGCGGGCGGTACGGGGGGCGCGATCAGGAGTCAAGGGCGCTTCGTGGAGCTACCCGACAACGGCCGGGCGCTCCAAGGTCGCGTGACTACCTTCACATACAATCGATACCAGCTCAATCACAAATTATAACTGATAGGGAGCTCACTCACCCTTTCATATTGCATTGTACGCATCTACGGTCGGATACGTTAAACCAATCAACGAAGGGAATGGACCCTGATAATAATAACAGAGTCAGTGAAATTTTGAATCGTGTCCAAATAAATACAAGTCATTGTGGACGACCTCGTGGTGCGGCGCGGGCGAAGGTTCGCCTGCGACGCAGGAGGTTGCGGGTTTGATTCCCGCCTCGGAACAAATATTTGTGCGATTTGCAGATATTTGTTCAGGGTGTTCTGGGTATTTTCTATGTATAATAAAAAATATCTATCTATGTAATATATTGTATTAAGTATATCAGTTGTCTAGTACCCATAACACAAGCTCTGCTTAGCTTGGGGCTAGATAATGTTGTGTGAAATGTCCAGCATTATTTATTTATTTATTTGTACGATCTGCAGATATTTGTTCAGGGTGTTCTGGGTATTTCCTATGCATAATTAAAAATATCTATCTATGTAATGTATAGTATTAAGTATATCAGTTATCTAGTAGATACCCATAAGAAAGAAGAAAGAAAGAAATATAGAAAGATTTATTTTTTTAGCACACACTCACACACACACGTATAGAATTAACGAATAAAAAATAATAGAAAGTAAACAAAAAAAAGAAATATAAAACACAAAATACCCATAGGGTTTTAAACTTAAACATAAAACAAGACCCTACTTGAAGGAATGGGTAAAAATTGGTCCATAACACAAGTTCTGCTTAGCTTGGGGCTAAACAATGTTGAGAACTATATTTGAACATGTTTTTTTCTATACTTTCCCACTGCTGGGCAAAGGTCTCCCCCTCTTTCTTCCTCTTTTTCCTATCTTCAGCCAGCTCTACCCATTCCCTGCCGAAGGAGTCCAGGTCGTCGCGCTAGCTTTAATCTAAACTTTTTGGGAGTTATGCTTGAATAAATATGTTTTCAATAGTACTTGCATGAGAAAAAGCCTAGACAGAACAATTAATTCAATATAAACATCTTCTTTATCTCATTTAAAAAAGGCAATGTTCTGACTGACTGACTGACTGACTGACTGACTAACCGAGGTCCAACGCACAGCCTAAACCGCTGGTCGTAGAGACTTAAAATTTAGAAGATCTGTTCGTCCCGTTTCGTATGGTTGTACTAAGAAAATAATTTTGAAAATTCGCATGCTAAGGGGTTCAAAATGGGGTTCTCACGTAAAACAAAAATGCTCTGAATTTCGGAAACCGTTAGTAGTAGAACCATGAAATTTTACATGGAGATTCCTCAAATAAAACTAACAAACACGTGTTAGTTTAAAATGTGATCCCTAAATTGAAAAACTTGAGTGTAGTGTCGTTTCAAAAGTCGTTTCACGGGGTGGGTTGTTGATGTTTAAGTTGTAGTCTGCACGCCGCGCCGGGGATGTTTTCAAACGACGCGCGGACGAAGTCGCGCTCGGGTCATCTAGTTTAAGAATATATTAAGCCAAAGTTACATTGCGAAATTAGTGACATGCTTGTTGACATCAGTTTCATTCACGCAAGTAGTTTCGATATTTGCGATAGTAATTTCGTAAAATAATTAGTGTCGTGAAACCCAGCACCATCAGCATTGATGGTGCCATGAAGTTACTAAGTTACTTGAATTAAATGAATAAATTAAAAATTTAATCAAAATTAATTTATATATTATCCACACCACAGCGCGGGTACGTTCGCGACACTAGTTTTGCGTCGCGTTTATACGATGACATTAGTTGCATGACACTAGTTTTATCTAAAAATCGCTGTTTCAGTGTCGTAAAATCGATGCATGCATTGTAAAACTTGACGTTAACACGTGAAATTGTTGATGAAATTAATGTCACGGAACTACTTTCATGCCACTAGTTTCGTAATGTAAATTAGGCTTAAACCTGGCATGCCTTTCAACTGTCTAGCTTGTATCGGTTAGCTTTGGGAGGTGACACACATACAGACTGACAGACATACATCGGAGTGACACCACTTGGAACACTTGGCAGGCAGATTGGTGATTGCAGATCTGGACCCACACCTGGCTTGTCCCTTATTTGCTTTGCACGACATGCACGGGAGGAGTTGCAGGAGTTCTATTCTCAGGACAAGGTCAACACTATGTATTCTCAAATAGCGGTTTAGGCGGTACACTTGACTCTACAAAAACGAGCACTTCAAAGCTTCATACTTATCTACTACATTAATCTCTGTAATTAAAACGTGAATGAAACCTTGTTATACTTTAAAAGACCTACTCAACGATGTCCCATACAAATAAAAATAAAAAATAAAATAAAAATAGCCTTTATTCCACTAACCTTAACTTACAAATCTATATTATTCACGAAATATAGTTTCACTAAATTAATCGTAATCTACGTTTCACTCATTTGGTTAGGTCACAGATACTATACTAGTAGTTAGGTTATCTTTTGACACAGGGATCCTTCAGATTGTGCCATGCAACGCGGATCACATAATCTAAGCCAATTCTTTCAAGGCTTCTTCAACTTCTAATAACTGCTCCGCAGGCATGAGTGTCCTTGTGCTCAACGATGATATAATAAGCTATAAAAAGCTTGTTGTTTGTTTGCCCCACACAATGGGATATACAAATAAATAAAAAACATCCCCACTTAACGGCATGATTAATATGTAGGTATACACATGCCAAATTACAGCTTTCCGGCACTAAGATTCTTTGAGCTAAGCCGCGGACAGACTAGCAGATGGACGGACGCTGCGTAATTATAAAGGTTCCTTTTCTTGTTGACTACGGAACCCTAAAAAACACGACTGCCATGTCTTAAAAGTCAACTAATAATTTCGAAGTATTTCTTAAGAACGTGCTGTAAATAAATCACTCCGGTTGCCATTACTTTAAGAAATTAAATATCAATTTTGCTGCACTCTTTTCGACCTAAAACCACAGAATAAAAAATAGTAGAAGTGCTAATACCCTGAAAATTGCATACCGAAACTTTGCTACGCCAATGCATACCACAGTCATAGGGGTCCCATTATTATAAAGTGCCTCCGATAATTTAAAGACGTTGCAGTCCATGTCACGTCATGTGCAGGACCATGAGACATTTCATCTTTATGTCTCAGGGTGACGGGCGCAATGCAATGCCACATAGGGTGCGTCCTAGCGGGACGTTACCTATGCGATAATGCACTGTTCATAGGCAGATGGTACCGCTTTACATCAGGTGGACCATCTGCTCGATCCGTCATAACAAGTAGCACAAAAAAAATATATTCTGTGCGTATCGGGAATTCGGGATATCATGCCGATTCGAATGATAAGATACCTCGTCTAAATCGGTTAAGGTGCTTAGAAGATGTAGTGGAATAAACATACATACATACATACAACTCATGCTGAGGCAGAACCATTTTGTTACTTGAGTTACACCTCGTACCTTCATATCTGTTTCTTCTTAGTGTGTTCTGTGTTTCTGTGTAGCTCTTGTATACAAATAAATATATATTCTTTCTTTCTTCTTTCTTTTATACATAGGCTTAAACATGAACCCTAAAAACAACACAATCGTTTTTTTCTTTCAATCTCAGTAGATCCATTGTCCAGATCCATAGTGGATCTAGTGAGCAGTCTTGTAAAAAGACTAACTTGGTTAGAATTTTATAACTAAAATCTAAAATTATGGAATTCGGAAATCTTTCTTCTCTATCTCACTTATCTAATGATCAGTGCCAATTCAACACAGCTTTGTATGAAGATCATATTTATCGTAGCGTCGCCATCTGCGTGTGGCAGACCGTTGGCACTCTGCCAGCCTCTATTTAAATACATAGGTAGGTACGGTTGCCTCCCACTGGATTATTATATACTCTCGTAAGCTCGTTCAAAGCAAGCAAAGTTCGCGTAACATTTAAGTGAAACAAGTAGTGGATAGTGGTAGAAACATAAAAACCCCAAAAAGTGTTAAAAATTATGCTATTGGTGTGAATATAATTAAATAAGTAAGTGTTAGTGTGGATTTACAGTAATTAATTCATATTCAAGGTATAGTTTTTGTTTTTGTAACTGTATAGATAATATTATTATACATACTTACCACAAACGTTGTGATTGGTGCCTAGTTTTTAAAAGCTTGTATCTACTCTCATATCTTAAAATTCGAATCATAAACTTCAAAATGATTTTATATTGACATAAACTCAATACCGAAATTCAAAAATATAATCATTAGGGATAAACACTTTTTCTCTAACAAAATAATGTTATAAAATAACTTTTTTCCATGAGGTACATACAAGTCGCCAGACCAAGGATTTTTTTTACTCCTATTTGAATTATTTTTATGAAATAGACTGTGGTTACGCTCTCTACATGGTTTGCGCTGTAGAATCGTGAATTTTCTTGTGATTAATCATTTTATGCCATTTATTTACATTATTATTTTTAATGTGTTTTGTTATGCAAATAACAGTTTTATTGCATGCGTGTAGATAAAGTTGTGTATGAAACTGCACATAACCAGGTATAAAAACACTCGTGTGATACTATTAAAAACCATGCCAAGGCTCGGTTTTTAAATTGTCACTCGTGTTTTGATAACCCCTGTTATGTAACAGTTTCATAAACTACATTATTATTTAACTTGACCTGTTGGTATGTTAGTGTGGGACAAATCTTGAAACTAAATTTTGAACCAGTTAACCTCGACCGATTGAGCTGAAATTTTGCATACCTGTCAGTCAAGTTCCGATGGCAATACAGCATTAAGGTGACAGCGAGCTGATCTGACGATGGAGAAAGAAAAGTGGACAACAGAACTCCTCGATGGATAATAGTAGACATGTTAAGACACATTTTGATCAGCACATGGTTCCGATCACGAATTTTATGAAAGCTTGTAATGAAAAATATATTTTTCATTAAAAAAAACTTTTATCTATTTCCGGCTATAACCCAGGCTTACATTTTTGACCCCAATATCTCAACAACCCCTCCACCGATATAGCTCATAACCTTACCTATAAATTTTCCTAATACCATACCAAGTTTCATGAAGATCGGATTAACGATTCGGAAGTTATCCTCGGACAAACATACTTACATACAAAAAGATTCTTCCAAGTCGCTTCGCTCATTCAAGAACGTTAGCTCAATAAAGGATGTAGTGGATATTGTTCGTATTATTCTGGCTTATTTTACAAGACCAGGATAGGTGTTCTTTTCTCCAATTTCAGCAACCTCTCAGGTGCTAGCTCTAAAAGTTTTTCTTTCATGGCCGTCGCTGATTCCACGGAGCGATCCAAGTAAAGATTTAATACCCAACATTTCCCGACAACAGCTTGTTTGGAAAGTAAATCAAACACCAACCAGCGCTGTACTGTTGGCTCGTTCAGTGTGTTCTATCGACTCCATAACGGGGAATGCACAATGTAGTTTTGGCATCGCACCTCTCCACACCAGTATAGAAGTCATATATGCACACATGGGTGACGTAACATAACTATAGCTATAGCTTTAGGTACGATATATTTTATACCCCAAGTTGTGGTATATGCTTTTTCCTAAAAAAGAAATACGGTTCGCTTCACGGGTAGTAGTATCGATCCCGACGACACTACGTTGCTTGCTAGTGAAGTAATAAATAAATTCATTACAAATGCATAGAGCGCACTTTTTCCTACAAAATAGTGTCAACAAAAAATAAAAACAAAAAAAAAAAAAAATGTGGTCTGCATTGTTCCCAAATTGTGGATCACAACATCAATGTAAATAATAAAAATGGGGCGCAGTGACAGTGGGTTATAAAAATGGGGGGCACAGTCGACATCCCGACCAGTGCCGTAAATAGGGCGGTGCCACCGGTGGGTGCCCAGGCACAGGGCGTAGACTCTGGGGGGCGCAAGAATGGCCAGACCAGGCAGGACTATTATTTTTTCCTGATAAGTTTCCGCAAGTACGAGTATTAGGAGATTTTTCAAATTGTCGACAACTTGAAAAATCTCCTAAAACTTGACGGTTACGAACATTTCAAACAAATTACTCTCTGCCTACTAAAGTGTTAGTCAAAAATATTAAAACTAACATTTAAAATTTAAAAAGTCCGCGATGCCGGGCGGCTGTCGACGATCGACTACTTAGCTTAGCAAAGCAAAGCTATGGCTCGTTTCAGTGAGGAAGGATTAACGCAAATGTATTTTTGTATGGATGAACCTTCTGAACTCTTCTTCTTCTTCTTCTCTTCTTGGAATACTCCGAGCAATTTCACCGATGTCAACTAATACTATTATTTTTTTATTTACGAAAAAAACAGACTTCCCCCCCAATACAAGATGTTATGTATATGTCTTATGTTCTGATAGTGGATATCTTTATTACTGCACTCTCCTCGAGCTAAAACAACAGAATGTTTCGCGGCTCGCTCCGCTCGCTGTTATATATTCCGATAATGGATATCTTTATTACTGCACCCTCCTCGAGCTAACTATACAGAATTTTTCGCGGCTCGCTCCGCTCGCCGTTCTAATAATAAACCTATCTTCATAACTGCACTCTCCTCGAGCTAGCTATACAGAATTTTTCGCGGCTCGCTCCGCTCGCCGTTCTAATAATAGGCCTATCTTCATTACTGCACTCTCCTCGAGCTAAATATACAGAATTTTGCGTGGCTCGTTCCGCTCGCCGTTATATGTTATAGTGATGGTACCAATCATATCTAAAAAACAACAAGGGCGCAGTTATAGAAGCGCAGAATAGGCTATTTACGGCACTGATCCCGACAGTAATCAATCTCTTACCATCGGGCGGGGCGTAACCTTGTTTGTCTAGCTATTAACCTACATAAAAAAGTACTTAAGTCACTTAAGTACGTATTCTTTTTAACAATCTTTTACCACCTTATACTATGTGATGGAATTTTGCAACTGAATATTAAACCAGCCAGGTTATTGTGTAACTCCAAACCTACTGTCAGAGTACCTGGCTCATAGTGGGATGTCAAAAATTTTGTTGTTAGGGGAGTCCAGTTAGAAACGGGTACCCCGCCCAAATCGGGTAATCTCTTTAAATTTCGCGCCGCTGTCACTAGACTGAATATGTATATGGTGATGGTGGGCCCAGGCGTGGTGCAATCTGTCTCACTGTCTCACCGCATCAATGGATCACGTGGTTGCAAGGTTAATTGACAACAAAGAATATTGATGGTTTTGATAAAAAAAACATGTATTTTATGACTGCTGATTAGTCGATTTTGGTTCATGATATGTTCTTACTAGTTTAATGATATTATCTTGCTATGGTTGGCCATTCTTAACGGTGGAGTGATTTGTCGCCTGTTGTGCCGGTTACAAGTTTATGAGTGTTCAAAACCTAAGTATGTCTCTGGGCAAGACGGGTAGGGGTAAATCGGGTACTACTCGATTTGCCCATAGCCCGTTTTTGAGTAAGTGTTTTATTAGGTATAGCATCGACGTAAATAAAATGAATGGACGGGCCTTAGGGAACGATAGTTTGAAGCTTCTAAACAGACCTAGCTAGTACACTTCGCTTCAGTCAGTCTTTGTCACGGCAACGAGTGACAGCTATGCTGAAAAATACCAAAATTGGTGATACAATGCCTTCCTGTGCTTTTCTGCAAGTGCAAACAACACAAGAAATACAAATAAAGCTTCAGGCATCGCATTTCATTCGTAAGTAAAGGTTTTGTAATATAATTTTCTTCAATTGACAAAAAACTTATAAATCGTCGTGTAGTAGGAAAACTACATAAGTAACACATTTTGCGAAATCGACTTTATTGCATGGTTATGATGGCCTATACATGTCGATGGACACGTCTTGCTCTAGAGGACGAGCGACAAGGAGGACGCCCCAGGACATTATCTCAATGTGGGGAACATTCAACAACAACTCTGAATGAAAGTTAACAGACACAAGTTTATACTCGTAGATAGTTTTGATTTTAGTCGACATACCTTTTTCTATTTGATACTTAGAATTATTGTGTTCCACAAATTGACTTCATTTTGTTGATTTTATAAGCATTAGTCGTATGATAAGTTTGTTATGTCACTTACTTTGAATTTATAAGTCTGCTAAAATAATGTAGGTGTTTCAGTAGTTTTCTAATATTCAGTCTTAATAAAAAGAAATGATTATGAAGACGACCTCTGTGGCGCGGCGGGCGAACGTTCGCCTGCGACGCAGGAGGTTGCGGGTTCGATTGCCGCCTCGGAACAAATACTTGTGCGATCCGCAGATATTTGTTCAGGGTGTTCTGGGTATTTTCTATGTATAATAAAAAATATCTATCTATGTTAATATTGTATTAAGTGTATCAGTTGACTAGTACCCATAACACAAGCTCTAATTAGCTTTGGGCTAGATAATGTTGTGTGAACTGTCCAGAAATATTTATTTATTTATTTATTTATTATAAGTTGGTTTTATTTTAAAATGTATTTTAATATTATTTAAATCTATACCCATGGATAGGATTGTCATATTCAAATAAGTAAATAATAGATCATTTCATGATTTCACTATTATGGGAAAATTAAATAATGGCACTTATCATTAGCTTTTTGAACCTCAGTGGAGATCATTGACGAAGGAAAACTAAACAATTGACATGCAAAAATAAATAACTGCACCAATTATTCAAAACTTTGGCGAGGGAAAAATACATAGTCGTTTTTTTATTTTTTTCTCTTAATCAAAAGAACTAAAATGTATTATCATTAAATTCAAAAATAGATTCAGTACCAATATATAACATATCAAAACACGGACTGCAAAATTAGTTACGATAAAAAAGTTATTGCCATTTTTGACGCAATAAAACAGTAAATCACGTTTTTCTCGCGATTTTGGTTTTGTTGTTGTTATTAGTTGTTTAGTTTTCCAACTACAGCGACGAAATATTTGACAAGACTTCACGCATGACGGATGGTCCGGTACAGACTGCGAAAAAATCTGATGCCTAAGGGGGTATCGTATTGATTTAGAATTGTAATTTGCATTATTTACGTCAAAACATTGCTAAGCACGTCGCTTTAGGTAATTGCATATAATATGTAATGGCATGTTAATTAACCATATAGCTTTCCAAAAGAAATCTAATGTAAACAAAAATGGATAGAAGTCATAAGACGAGCAAGAACAGACGACTTTTGGAAGTGGAATACATTTTCCCGTATTTGCTCTGATAATTTTCTACACAATGAATTTTATACGCCAAAAAACGGTTAGTAGTAGTAGAGCTTTTTTGTGAAAGAGTTCGTCCGGGGAAGTACTACCACCATACCTGTTTCTGCTGCAAAGCAGTAGTGCTCGCATTGCTGTGTTCCGGTTTGAAGGGTAAGGGTGCCGATGAAATTACGGCCACATGGGACTTTTCATCTTTATGTTTCAGAGTGGCGGGCGCAGTGGAATGCCACATAGGGCGCGTCCTAGGTGGACGTGACCTGAGGTAATGCACTGTTCATAGGCAGAGGGTACCACTTAACATCAGGTGGGCCATCTTCTTGATCTGTCATTCCAAGTAGTATAAAAAAACTCATTGTGCAAAAGTCTTAAAACTGCACTCTGCAGTTTCCTAAATACTGGAATTTTTATACATTTATGTTTCCGTACGATTTTTATGATATTTTCTTAGTTTATTGAGTGATGAAAAATATATTTTTCACAAATTGATTGAGCTGAAGACCTTAGGTGGACTTGCTTTTCTATTGATTTATATTGTGTATGTTTGAGAGCTGAAAAATAGATACGTAACTACATAAAACAGAAGGGAGCCATGTATTTTTGTAAAAGTTTCATTCAATAATTGCATTTTTTTCGGCGATATTTTGTACTATAAACCTACTGAAATAACTTTAGAAAACACATTGCATCTGTTAAAGTATTAAGTATTAAAAAAATACAATTTTTAAGAAGTTCAATAATTTAATTTCACCTAGTTTATTTACAAGACCGCCAGGAGTGGCGCTATAGAGAAGAGGCCTTTACTCAGCAGTGGCTGGATAGATAGATAGAAAGATAGATAGTTTATTTGTTGACCGTACCCTAAATCCGAATTGTCTTATTTTTCACGGACGTTTTGTATGGGTAAGGCCAGTCCATTTATTTTACTTTGGTCGAAGAGGTATAGTATCGTTTCTTATATCGTAGATCGTCAAAAAGTACAAAATAAAAACTGCTAACGCATCATGTAGCGACAAAACAATAAACTTCGTTATGGATGAAGCTAAAATAACGCAGCTGCTAAAAAAAAAGCAAAGAGAAAAAGAAGTAAACAAACAAAACAACACAAAGATAAATGAGAAACTTAAAAGTAGATCTTAATCCTTCAACAAGTATGAAAAGACAGAATAGAGAGATAAAAAAGGAGATAAAAGGGCTAAATCCTTTTTTTTAAACTAGCTTCGATGCCTTTTGTGCACTGATCTTTACCGAAATTCACCAGCTGGATTAAATACGACAATTGTGGGATGTGGGCTCACGAAGCATGCACCTCCTCTGGTGGCAGAGGGTCATGTTACTGTGGCATGTGTCAAGAACAAATGAGTGAAATTTGATTTTGTTTGATTATTGATTATAATAATTATTAATGGGCTGATTCTAAGGTTGTGATAGCTACATTAAACCAAAACTTTGATTGTCAATTAGATTCTAGGATTATTTCGTTGTTAAGATTGATTAATCTCACTATTCTAATCATTACCCGCTTTACCCAAAAGCCCTACCCGCTTTAGGCACCCCGTCAGGGCAAAACGAGTTTATCGAAGGGTTTAGTTTTTAATTGTTTTTTTTATAACAACATAATATAACATAACAAACTGAATATTAACATTTATTTTAACTTTGTGATTGGTTTATACATGTTCGATAAGTAACGAACTATTATAGTGATATGAATCAATATATATAAAATCGTTGCGTGACTGACTGACTGGCTGACTGACTGACTGACTGACTGACTGACTGACTGACTGAATATCAACGCACAGCCTAAACCGCAAGTCCTAGAGACCTGAAATTTGGAGGGTACGATCATTTTGTGGTCTAGGGGTGCATTAAGAAAGGAATTTCCGATATTCGCTCTCTAAGGGGTCCAAAATGGGCTTTTAATATACAACAAAAAAGCTCTGTATTTCATCAGACCATCGGATGTTGGTTAAGAAATTATTCTTGTGACGGTTTCGGGCAATGTGCAAATGTTCGGGGGAGGCGCGTTATTTTATAATTAGTATCTAGATAGGTAGGATACCACAACAACTAAAACATACTATTACGACAGTATAAAAACATAATATAGTCAGTGCTATTACGCACACATGGATAATATCATAAATGGATAAAATAATATTATGCGTACGAAGTCGCGGGTTACTACCAACCTCAATGACAATGACGACATCGAACGGGAGCGGAGGGTGCTGTCGGTGCGAGCGAATATGGTTGCCCGGAGGTTTGCACGTAGCTCAGAGGGGTGAGCTAGTAGTTTGATAAATATCAAGAACCTGTCTTTTTTTCTTCCAACCTTAACTTACCCGTTTTACCTGGTCTCCCCTCACAATACGAAACTGACAGAAAAGTAATTTTTTTTGGTTATAAGTGTTTGATGTTTTTTCGATGTTCAGTGTAGTTCAATGGTTTTGCGCAATGGGGAGGCACACTGCTTATTTATCACGCTAGGTGGCGCATAATCGCTGGTGTTGTTTCGTAGCCAAACCAAGGACAATCAATGTTAAAAAAAAACTGTCAAAAGTGTTTAGTTATGTCAAAAATGAATAATTTTAGTATGAGAAAAATCACCAGCGATGGTGGCGCCAGCTGAGATTAGTTTTGCCTGTAGCTCCCCCTGGCTCCCCATTGCCCGGCAGATCCACCAAACCGATACAGCTAAAATGCATAGGTACCTGTCAAATTCTAATGGCAATACAATATTATGGTGACTGAATGGAATCTGATGATGGAGACGGAAGGTGAACCAACAGAATTCTCGATGATTAATAGTAGGTAGACTGGTAGGGTTTAGGCTCATTTTGATCAGCTCAAGGGTCCTATCACTAATTTCATAAAAGCTTGTTTTGAAAACTACACTCTTCAACAACAAAAACGTGTTTATTATGCTTCTAGCATGTCCAGTTTAAGAATATACCCCTCCATCAACTCCCGTGGATTTTGTAAAAGCCGATTAAGGGATTTAAATAAATAGAATAAATAAATCAATAAATAATGCTGGACAGTTCTCACAACATTATCTAGCCCCAAGCTAAGCAGAGCTTGTGTTATGGGTACTAGATAACTGATATACTTAATACAATTCGTTACATACATAGATATTTTTTATTATAGAGAAAATACCCAGAACACCCTGAACAAATATCTGCGATCTCACAAATATTTATTCCGAGGCGGCAATCGAACCCGCAACCTCCTGCGTCGCAGGCCAACCTTCGCCCGCCGTGCCACAGAGGTCGTCACCAGAGGATGGACAACACGATCCACTTGAGTACTCAACACGAATACTACGACCAGCAAACCACCTGCCAAGTGTGGTGATTATGGCAAATCCCCCCGTTGCATTCTATGGGATAGGCCTCGTCCAGCAGTGGACGTCTAAAGGCTGCTGATGATAATGATGATGTTATAGTTTTTATTTTTATTTTGCTGCCAGCCTTAATCATCCCATTGTTGGGCAAAGGCCTCCCCCCATATCCTCCAGTCACTATGATCCTGTGTTATTGTTTGCCAATCTTTGTTAAAAGTGTCCATTTCATCGCACCATCTCCTGCGTGGTCAGCCGCGACGCCGTCTCGCTGTGTCAGGGCTCCACATAGCGGTAATTTTGGCCCACAGCTCATCAGACATGAGATAGTCATGTCCAGCCCAATTCCATTTTAGCTGGGCGGCTTTTTCTCTTACGTCGGCGATTTTAGTTTTGGAGCGCAGTATGGTGTTTCGAATCCGGTCGGTTAACAGTTAACTAATAAATATACCTAACTTACAATAATGATGTTATTTATTCTTATAGTGGCATCCCAGGTAAGTCTCCCAATACTAAACTAAGACCCAAGTTCACTAACAAATATACGGGTGGTTATCAATCGTCAAAGTGACAGATAACGAATGAAAACATCTGTCAAAAACAGTGGTTTAAGCTAAACAGTCGTTTAAACGTCGGTTAATGTGCTGGTGAAAACTCCCCTAAAATTAGCTACATCCATAGTTATTATTTTCAATGCTTACCTTACGTTTTTTATCCTTACGTGGTAAATATATATCTATATTAACTTATAATTCGAAATATTTATGTACTTCATCATTATCATCATCAGCCTTTAGACGTCCGCTGCTGGAAAAGTCCTCCCCCATAGACTGAAATGGGGGGATTTGCCATAAACAGCACGCTTGGCAGGCGGATTGGTGATCGCAGTCTTGGTGTTGAGTAGGTACTCAGGTACACGCTGCTGCCCATCCCCTGGTGTAACTACTTAGTCGGCTTTTACAACATCCAAGGGAGGAGACGGGTGCTATATTCTTATGCCGGACACGTAACTGCAATTTACTTACAGAAATAATATCCATATATTATATAAATGAATCCCTATTTCCCTTGGTCACGCCATAACTTGAGAACGACTACACCAATTTGGATAATTATTTGTTCGTTATTGTCAGGACCAGGTTCGTATTTTTTTTTTACAACCCGTTCTGTGGCGCCTCGTTCGGGTCACCGGGACCACGCGAACAAAGTCACGACCAGCCCGATAGTTCGCAATAAAAATAATGAAACCGTTGGTGGACACCGATGAAAACGATCTAAATAGAGCACAAAAGATCTAAATTACTACCAGAGGAAAGCGTCACTAAGACGGTGGCGGCATTGCAACGCTGTATGGCAGCGACTAGCTATATTAATCTTATGAAATCCGAGATACCTACTCAGCTACAGTAAATTTGCAGATTACATAGTAAAACGCAATACCTAACTTATAAAAGTTATTAAAAAAATACACGTAATTTATAAATAGTAGGCGAGTATTTAAGAACTTACAAATATTAAATAACTACGAAAATATTCTGTAAAAAATAAATAAATTTTCACTACGTAATAAATCGTGCACTATAAACGAAACAACAGCACGTGGATGTTTTGTAATACAAAATATAGTTTGTTATTATATAAAAAACTACACAAGTTTACGACAAATAACAACTTACATTGTGTTCATTAAATGCCGTGCAGATATCAGAAGCTAGAAGCCACAGTGTAAAGTCGAGGTAAGGAATCGTGGTTATAATTCAGCGAAAACTGCGACCATATCGTACCGGGGTGTTAACTGTGCAGGCAGTCGCGGCAAGTCCCGCTGCGGAGACGGCTCGCGCAGGCGCCGTCTGCCGACCACCCCACCTCCACAACACATACACCATCGATTCTACGTTAAGCCACTTTTCCCCCAAAACTGAAGCAGAGTCCACGAATTGGGTCACTTGTGATTAATGGAAGGCGGAGAACACCTTTGTCCCGGTTTGGAAGCCATAGCAGCCTTGAAACGCGAGCGTAGCGCCTGCTTATAGCCAGAATTATAAACAGTGGTTCTACCCAAATTAGCACCGCGACGACATACATACGTCTACTTGTTCAATGAAGACAATTTCGGTTTCTTTGGAGAAAAACCTCTAGTTTTGTAAACGTTAGCACGAAAAGAACTCTTCTGTAAAACTAACAAAATGGTGTTTATATCTGCAGCACTCCCCACAACATATGCCGTAAGATAATGATTCAGTCGTAGTAGCTGGAGTAAATCAGTCTAGCTGTATCTACGTCTGTAAGAAAACGGGCTTTTTAACTTACTTACTTAACTTAATACTACCTACTAGTAAACTTAGAACTAGGTAGATTTACAACTTCCTTTTTTACACATGAAAACTTAATAATGAGGTAAACTAAAATGAGCGAGGTGATAAATAATAAGACAACAGTTTTTCTTATGAATTGTATTGAACACAAGGGCACGAGTGCCGTAAATTATACACTAGTAGTTCGTACAGATAGGGCAATAATATGTTTCGACATCAGAACGTGACCAGTCGACGCGGTGGATAACAACTTTGTCAAGATCTAATTTCAACAATATAAACGTAATAAGTAATCACAAAAAAAACAAATTCACTTATATATCTAGAAGATAAAAATGGCAGATATAAACATTTGAATAGATAATATTGTGATAAAAACCCAGAGGCGTATAAGTTTTGCCTGTGTTGGCTCAAACTAAAACGACGGCGTGAGAAACTTCCAGGCACACAACAAGCGGCTCAGTTTTAAGTTCCGACAGTTTTTAACTCCCTAACCGCAAAGTTAAAATTTCAAACACGTCTCTAGTCAAAACTAGACTATAACTATTAGTACATACATTAAATTACAGGCTTGCCTCAAACAACAGTAAAAACTGTACGTATTTATAATAAACAATTTCAATATCAGTCGAATATCATAGCCTCACTAAAACTATACAAAAAGTTTACATTATAAAAGATATAGTAATGATTTAGTAGCTTTGGTAATGTTTACAATTGTTCATGTGGCATTTAAGATCAAAATAATGTGACGTTTATTCACGTACTTTTTAATTCTTATGTGTGCTTTTACTGTATTTTAAAATGTACTAAGTATGAAAGAATCTTAGAATTCTAATGGATAAGGTATGTTATGTAAAATAGTCGTCAGAAATTACATAATAATTTCATTCAACTGTGGCGGTTCCCGCACCGTAGCCAAGTTGCTATTCAAATTGTTTTAAGGCCTATTTAAATCTAAGCGGTATCCCGGTAATACCCGAGCGATATCCAGCATTCCGCAGCTGTCGTGTAACCAGAAACACATACCACAGTGGTACGCGATACGTTCCGCGTGTTCGGCGAAACTTGGTATTCCCCTCACAGACGCATCCCGCGCCGCCCATAGCCAGCGTTTATACAATTATTTATACACTGAAAATCTACGTGCAGCATACAACAACGACACTAGCTCGAGCGTCGTCGGAAGACCGCTACCGGCTCCGGTAGCGAATACCGCTATGGTTTGAACAGCGCGTTATTCGCATACCCATTGGGATATCGGTACCTACGGCGGTAGCGGTTACCGCTTAGATTTGAATAGGCCTTTAGTTTGGCGGTTGCCGCACCCGCCATGCACATTCGCATTGTCATACAAAAAGTGTGGCGGTTGCTGCACCCTGCATGCAAAATCGAATTGTCATACATCAAGTGTGGCGGTTTCCGCAGCCTAATGCATAAACGCATTGCGGAATAATGACCTACATCCAGCGAGCAAAGGCTGAGGCTCATTACCGGCCGAGCGCTACAATTAAATAAGAGTTTTTTAATCAGCGTTCCCTAGCTACCTAATATAGGTATTAGAATGAAAAAAAAAGAGTTTGCTCTATATTGTTTTGTTCTCGTACGGAAACTAAAAAAAGATATGAAAAGATATGATTATAATCCTTGTTATGTCAAGCAGTATTCGTTTGCCTTCATACCTATACACAGGTAAACTTAAAAAAAGCGTGCATTGATGAATTTCACCAGCATTTTATTATAAGCTTTAGGTCAGAATGGAAGCCATTTCGGATCTGAATGTCAAGGAAAATCAAAGCCAGGACTTTTTTAAATAGCATTTTTTCATACCATACGATTAGATACTAACCGTTTTAAAATAAGCTATTGGAATGGCAAGAATTGGGAACGAGTTCCACGTCTTTTCAGTTTAGTCTATCAAAGCTCATTCGTTAGGAAATATTAGCCCATACAGCCATACAAACAAACGTTTATGCTTCGTTGTCGCACGACTACCAATACATTTTTATTATTTACACTCCTCACGAACTTCATGATATTTGTCATTATTCTAACATTCGTTTTTATAACCTATCCAAAAAAAATAGTCCAGTCAATATACACAATAAATTACCATAGCACTAGAGAAAACAGCACGTTAAGACAAGTGGCAATCGAATCTAGATCAAGTGGCAAAAGTACCTAGTACTCCTATTTTCATAATAAGGAACAGATCGAGTCGACGTTAATTGTTGTTCTAAAACCGAATAGAAAGGCAAGGGTGTGGTGGAGATACAACGCATGTATAAAATCGTGAACATACTCCCGAATTATCTTGTACTGATGAGTCAGAATACAATTTAACAACCCTAGGTGATGATATGTTTCAAATGGCCACAAAGTGAGGCGCGACTTCGAGGTCAAGCCAAGTTTATGTCCTTTATTAAATGCACTGCGGTTTGTTATGGGTGGAGGCGGCACTGAGAGATGGTAGAGCGTACATTTACCGACAAAGTTTGGTGCAACCAACACGCAACTAAACACCAACGCAGTCTTTGTCAATATTAAGATTAGCCCTTTATTAGGTAATTTTGGCCGTGGTGAGGCCGGCCTCAGAATAGAGCCTCCGGCACCTCCTGTTGATGTCGTAAAACCCGACTAAGGGATTATACCTGGGATGGGCAGCATTATCAACAATCCGTCTGCCAAGCGTGTTGATAATCCCCCATTGTAATATTGCCCTATGGGGATGCCTCGTCCAGCAGTGGACGTCTAATGCTGCTGATTATGATGAGATTGTTTAGTTTAGAATTTAACAGTTTATTAAGTCTACTTTTTGTTCTATTATTTTCGCGCCCACCGACCCTGCCATTGCATTTCAGTCTTTCTAGATTTAACCATTTAGATTTTTGAAGTCGTAATTTACTGTTCTTAAAGGCTAACTTGATAATGGTCTCGGCGATACAATCTCTATATGACTAAATGTAAACTCGTGTTTATAGGTACCTTTGCTATATTGACTGAACTGCCTTTACAACTATACAATAACAACTAATTTATAGCACCAGGCTAAATTAATAGATTGAAGCACTAAAGTTAAGAGCTAAGGTATACAAGGAACTTTTATATAAGTATTCCAGTAAAATAAGGGTTATCAGCAAAATACAAAGAAAAAAAAACATGAAAACATGAAAATTAATGTGTAAAACTTTTGTTGCACTGTAATATTCGTTCATTTTCTACGCACTTGGTACACTCGCATCAGTTGATTCTGTCAAATAGTTTTCATTGATAAGTGTCGGCAAACTCGCATCAAAGCTAATTTCATTGGTATGATGTGGTTTTCGCATAAAAACAAACCTCGAAAACTTTCTCATTATTCCGTAATAATACATACTGACAGCACATTTATCATGCGGCTTTATAGATGTAGTACCTACGTTTCCTAGTATATGTTTATATATTTAAATATTATGTGTATAAGTACTGAAAAAAGTACAGTCATAAGCAGTGGGTCATTCGCTAAAAACTATCATGGATTTATCAAGCCGAAAAAGCAAAAACTAATAGATATAATAGCATAGCTATAGGTTACATTACGGGAAATGCTCCCAGGAACTGCACGATCTGATCCCACCATCTCCTTTTCATCACAGGACGAGCAGGCGTACGGCTCAGTACCATCCTTACCATGAGGTAATGATAAATGATAGTATACCTTCTATTCGCACAAAACGTTTCAGTTCTACATTTATAATGCGAACTGCTAAGGAGTGGAATACACTACCGTCGTCTGTCTTTCCTGAAAACTATAATCTGGGTATCTTCAAGGCTAGAGTGAATAGGTGCCTTCTAGACCTTTGTGCTCCATCTTCGGCCACATCGTCTCTTACCAACAGGTGAAATCGTGGTCAAAGAAAGGTCTATCAATTTTAAAAAAAAACACTTTTGATCTCAAGAACTTGAAACGGAAACGGTACGAATCTAATCTGAAACAAAGGTTACTTTAAAAGAGTAATTTTAAGTTTCAAAGGTAGGGTTGAAATAAGATATGAAGTGTTCGTTTGCTGATCAAAAAATAGCACGCACCTATCTCGATTTTTCTATGAACTTGAACAAATTATGAGTTTCACCTACTTAATAAGTTTAATAATCGTTTTTTTTCTGATCGATTAATTTAATTAATATGTTCTGGAGGTTCAATTGTTATTATTAAAAAAAAATACGTTTAGAAATAATGCCTATTTTTATCGATCAGACGAATACTTGTGCGTAACTTTAAATCGGAATATTAAGTGAAAGGACGGCGTCTCGGTCAAAAAGTCGAAGCGTGTCAGTTTATATCAGAAATATCTTCCTTTTTTTATAACTTGAAATATTATACAAAACTTGTATATTATGTTCTAAAAAAGGCCATATGTTAGGCCAGAAGTCGCGGAGATGCTAATGACTGGCAAGGTTTGTATGATGCTTAACTCGGACTGGACTTGGTTAAAACCTGGCAGGAATCCATCAAAATGTATGGTGCAGAAACCCTGGGTTGATTGAAACGTGAATCGTGCTATTTAGATTGTATATTTACGCCACGCACCTATACGATAAAGTAATCGTTTATATACTCGTCGAGTGTGAAGACGGTGATGCTTAGCTCGTCGCAGAAAAATCAAGTGTATGTACGAGATGACGCCATGTCCCATTAATATCATAAATGACAAAGTTACGATGTTTGGATGTTTGTTACACAATCACGCCGAAACGGCTGAACAGATTTCGATGAAATCTAGTACACAGGTAGATTAAGACCTGGATTGAGCTATAGGCTACTTTTTATCTTGCTAAAACGCGAGCGAAACCGCGGGCGGACACTAGTCTCTCATAAAAACCATAATTTTGTATGGGCATCATGTAATACGGGCCCAGGCGTGTAGTAAGTGGCGGTCAACCGCTGCCGAACGACTTATGGCATGGATATCATTACATATCATCAACATGTGGATATCTCGTACCGCTCGCTTTACGTCATCTTTTCTACCTCATACGTGCAAGTTGTGGAATGAACTCCCTCCGAGGTTTTACCACACAACTACAACAACCACGAGACCTTCAGGGCAGGCAACGCATCAGCAATGCCCCTGGTGTTGCACATGTTACTAGGCGACGGTAACTGCTTACAGGAAGGCGGGCCATAAGACATTTCAAAAAAATTACATGGTAAGGAACATGCCTTACAGTAAGTTGTGTGGAACCTATAAATTTTGAAGAAATAAAGAATTTAATTTTGTACTTTTTAAAACAGTCTCGGCTCCACACGACATCATAAATTATTAAAATGTACATTTGCCTCGACACTCCGAACATTTTTCACTTCGAATACAGACGCTTTCCATTGGACGAATTTAAAAAGTTCATTTATAAGTTGGTTAGTCGGCAAAGCTCAGTGTCCAGATTGAGGTAGTGTCACGCAATAATTCATATTTTTTTGATCACAAGATGTGTAAGGAATAATAAATGTCCCAAAATGCGAAAGTGTTTTGAGGCGCGCGACCAATTTATTAACTATTATTTATTCTGTGACCAATAAGCTTTGCCGTCTGATACCATTTCAATAGGACCCTGAAGGTTTGAGATCTGCTGGCGCACCAGATACACACAAAATACACTTGCCAGTAGATTGCATGTGTTTTTTTTAAGATTACGGTAACTGTTTTGCTTCAACTTGACTTATACGAGTAGTAGGCGCAGTTGAAGCCAAGTTACCACGAAAACTCGCAATTAACAAGACGTAGGAAATACGGAATGGAAGATAATTATCTCACTCCTTTGCCGTCATGATAAAAGAAAAGAAAAATCTAAGCGTGCGTAGTGTTTTTATAATATTAATCTATACTCTTCCGTACTTTATGCTGGTAAATCTGCTTTTGTCCCAGATACATGCATGTCGGCTTAGCGAGGGATCGATCTGAGATTTCATGAGATTTTGTTGCGTAAAACTAGCCTCATCGAGAGAGGTTGTACTCACGGGAGATCCTAACTAGCAGCGAGAAGCAGAAACAATAAAAAATATGTAGCTACAAGAAGTTCAAATGAAGGCATGTTTTATTCTGAAAGCCAATTCTCGCAATTATATTAAATTAATTATTGAAGTAAATTGACCGAATCGAAATTGAATTGTGAATTGACTGAAAATTGGCATTCAGCTTTATAACAACTTAGTCTACTTTCGCAACCGTAGATTAGAATAGGATAGTATTATGCATCATTGGAATGAGTGAACGAGGCGTCTATTACACTAAAATTCTAGCCAAACTTCTCGGAAAAGCATTGAAGAGTTCAAATTTTGGTCACATTTCGACATAATCACATTTCCGCGTTGTACTGTCAGTTGAGTAAAATGACACTAGTTTGGAACATGATCCGAACGTTATTTTAATTAATATAACTGGGTTTCTGGTCGCCCGTTTCTCTCCGCCTCTTTCGATAATCTAACAGAGAATTTAAAACCCCGTTATATTCTATACATACATAAGTCCTACCTATTTTTATTGCTTGGGTGTGTTATCAGTCTGACATAAAATATACTAAGATTTCGACGACTTTTCTCTTTTGAGTTAGCATTGGTACGTATAGTTTATTCTTTCTACCTATGATTATATCTTCCTAATTTATGAATACAGCTAAAAAATTGTGACTCGGATATGTGTTCATTAGGAAATCTTTTCGTTTCACAGATCTCATACAGTCAGTATACTAAAATATTATTTCTTTTACATACTTAGTGGCACGTTTATTGAGACGAACGCAATGAGAATCAATATCTTAATAAAAAAATATGTAGTTATAATATATAGTAGATAGCATAGAGATTTGAGATATTGAATATTATAGATTCGGCAATAATACAACATTGGTGTGTACACAGTTGAAGCCCTATTTCACTACGAAACAAACATTGTTTACAGAAAGCTTGACAATGCATTTAATATAAAATGATATATACCTATTACAACGGTAAAATAATGTGAGATATCTAATGTAAATACGTCGAATCAGATCAGTACAGTACGTACGTGTGTCGACTTCATTCACTATTCGAATGACATGAGATTCGCCGGAAGGGGTTTCATCGTCTTGTTCGAGATTTCTTCAACTTTGGTGACCCATTGCTTCGCCGTCGGCTCGGAGCCAGTTCTGTAAAAAAGCTGTTGCTTGAACTATTCTATCTATATGACCTGTTCGAACGTTTTATAAAAAATTTAGGGTTTAATAAACGCGGAATATCCTCTGAAAAGTTACACCGTCTTTTGTCTTTTCGATCGAATTTGAAACTGCGTGAGGGTCCGAAACGTTGATTGTCAATGCAAAAGACTATCTAACTGTAGCTACTCCATTGACCACCCGAGTTTTATAGTAACACGGTTAGTTTACAAAAACCCTAATAGATTTTTTAAATTTATATTTTGTCTTTAATTTTCCACGGGAAACGGAAAATATTGGTGAAGAGAAAATGCATATAAAATGTGATGCTTAGTTTCATCGAGGACTAAATAAGTTCAATTGGTCTAGTGGTTCTATGGTAGCCGACTTGTACGGAACCCTCTCTAAGCGAGGCAAACTCGCACTTGATCGTTTTTCCTTATATCTGCGGAGAGCGCATTTACTTAGGGCCAGCAAACAAAAACCGCAGCGCAACGCGGAGTCTAACTAGAAGCGACATTCACGATTTTATGTAAGCCCAAAAACAAGTGATATACATAAAATATCAATCTACTCATCATCAACCTGTAAAAGTCCACTGCTGGACACAGGCCTCCCACACAGAATGCCACGACGAACAGTCTTGAGCCACCTCCATCCACCGACTTCCTGCGACCCTTATAATGTTGTCGGTCTATCGAGGGGAGCCTTCCTACACTGCGTCGTCCGGTTCGTAGTCACCCATAGAGAACCTTTCCAACGGTTTGTTGGTTCTGCGAGTTATATGGCCTGCTGATTGCCACTTTAACTCATGCGCCTGTAATTTCACCGGCACCTATACCCTTCAAACCGGAACACAGTAATACGAGCACTACTGCTTTGCTGCAGAAATAGGTATAGAGGTAGCACTTCCCCGGACGAATCTTACTCAAAAAAGCTCTACTACTACTAAAAAAATTACAGTGACATTACAGGCACATGAACTTTTCATCTTTATGTCTCAGGGTGGCGGGCGCAGTGCAATGCCACATAGGGCGCGTCCTAGGTGGACGTGACAAGGACCGTGCATTGTTAAAGATAGAGGTTACCGCTTAATATTCAAATGAGGATCAAATATACCCTCTCTGTATATTTGTGCTCAGTAACCTTGTAACGAGGTACAGCGCGCACTCACTTGAACTTGTATAGCGTGCCGAGGCAGTGGTTGATCAGCTGGAAGGCGTCGGGTGCATCTGCATCCCACTTGGCGCGCCATCCGTCCAGGGGCAGCACCTTGCAGCGCTCCGCACGAAAGTCGCTCCGGGAGCTCCTGTAACAAGGGAACGGACAATTGCAGCCTTCGTTACAAAATGAACAGTAAATGTGGTACAATCCAAACATACCCTTTGAATGACTTGGAAGCATAGAATACAAGAATGTTCTCTGACATCTGCAGCCAGTATCTTTGCCATGAAGATAATGATATTTTTCTTCCATCTTTCAGCAGTGTCTTCCGTCGCACGAAGCCTTGGAAATCACACGGCAGCTCCTCCAGTTTTAATAGATTGCTAGAACGAGATAAAACTTTTAATAACAGCTGTTTAGTATGAAAGGTTTTTACCAAAAAACAATCATCACACTTAAGGTTGCTTTCGCTTGCGGCGCGAAATACAAATTTTTTCGTGTTTTTTGCTCATCAAATTTTATCAACACTTCTTCAGGTAGCGAAAACTATGTTGCCGGTAATGATATGACCTAACACACAAGTTTTAATTAATAGTATCACATAAATATGATTAATTTAGCTACGATTGTGCTTCAATGGTTTTTACAGTGTTTTTTTGTTTCAAGCACATTCATAGCCAAACTAATGATATTTATGTGATACTTGAAATTAAAACTTGTGTGTTAGGTCATATTATGACCGGCAACATAGTTTTCGCTATCTGAAGAAGTGTTGATGAGATGTGATGAACAAAAAACACGAACAAAATTGAATTTGGCGCCACAAGCGAAAGCAACCACCTTAATATTATAAATGCGAAAGTTTATGAGTGAGTTTGTTGCTTCTTCACGCTGAAACGGCTGGATGGATTTGAATGAAATTTGGAATAGAGATAGCTGGACTCCCGGAATAACACAGACTATTTATTATCCAGATATTCCCACACTTATGCGGGTAACTCGGCAGGGCGCAGCTAGTATAATATATTTGTTTATATTAAATGGCACTTTTACGACTCCTGTGGCCCGGTGGGCGTGTAGCCGGCAGAGTTGCTAGAGGTTGCGGTTCGATTCCCATTGTGGGACAAAGTTTGCATGTATTCATCGCAAATATTGGTCTGGGTATTGCGTTGGTACCATAGTACTCGCAGTTCCTGATATCCACAATACAGGGAATCCTAGTTTGGCAGAACTATTTAAGTGACTGTTGGGTGTTATTGGGATTCATATGTGAATGAATGACGGAACAAGCAGATAGCCCACCTGATGTTAAGCGGTAACCTCCGCCTATAACAATGCATTACCTCATAGGTCATGTCCAACTAGGATGAGGCCTACGTGGCAATGCACGGCGCCCGCCACCCTGAGACTTAAACATAAAAATCACATGTGCCTGTAATTTCACCGGTTTCACTGTCATGTCCTTTAAACCGCAGCACAGCAATGCGAGCACTACTGCTTTGCCGCAGAAATAGGTATGGTGGCAGTACTTCCCCGGAAGAACTCTCACAAAAAATCTCTACCACTAACAAACTAACTACTCGTTTTCTTGTTTATGAAATGAATGAAATGAAAAATGAAATGAAATGAACTCCTCCGTCTCCTCCCATGATTGTCGTTAAAGCCGACTAAGGTGTATAACATGGGGACGCGCAGCAGCATCCACCTGAGTAGTAAACACCAATATTGCAATCACCAATCCGCCTGCCGAAGCGTGGTGATTATGGCAAATCCCCCATTGCATTTTATGGGGGATGGCTCGTTCAATAGTGCACGTATGAGAGTCCCGGCTAAGGACATCTATCGGCTCACCTGGGCGGGAACGTTTTTGAGAGTTTATCGCCCGCGACAGAGCCCGGAGACTCCAACAACGTGTCATCGAGAAGATTCACGGATCCTGCTGGAGTCTTCTCGTCCATTTTCTCATCTGTGTGACCCTTGCCGAAAATGCTACAACACAGAAACACGCTTTAAAACACCAAATTACTCTAGCTACAGTCCGTTCATTAATAACGTAAATCCTTTTTGAATAATCAAATTCCATAAATGTTGACAGGCCACAACAATGAAGTATGAATTGTGTTACGATCAAGTGGCTATCAACATTGATAGAACGTTCGCTCATACGTTACCAAGGAGTTCTATCTAAACGTGGCTCTACAGTACCTAGTTACGGAACACAAAATATAGCTTGTTATGGAGATTGTAGCTTAGTAATGATGTTCTGGGGATAATTTTGAGAGTCGATAGGGCTACAAAATATAGCTTGATAAATGACAGTTGCTATGGGGATCATTTTGAGACTCGAAAGGGCTACAAAATATAGCTTGATAATGATAGCTTTTATGGGGATCACTATGAGGGTCTGTAGGGCTTCAAAATATAGCTTGATAATGACATTTGTTATGGGGATCACTTTCGAGAGTACGCAGGGCTATCTAAATCTTTTAGAACCTAAAAACTTGTAATTTCATGACCTATACCAAACCCTTTCCAAGTTTCAAAGTTTTAAGGGGCGCTAACACTGAAAATGTTCCCAATAACAACTGTTATTACCAAGCAATATTTTCCGTACTGTACCTGTTACCTTTCTATAAGATTTTATATTCTACACGAACACAAAGCCATGTTCAAATCAGCCTCGGTAATACTGAAATTGTTCCTAATTATTTAGATGAGGAAAATTTTAGCTTGTCAAAACATTTTGTTTTCTTTGTAGTCTTTTCATTCAATATAGCATTCTCTTTTATTACCTGCTCTTTTCATTGATATTTTTACTATTTGATTACAGTTCAAACCTAACGAATTCCTTTTCTTACTTCAGGAGGCTTGATTTTTCAGTTTGGAGACTATTTGTAAAATACATAAAGTGAGACACTCAGATGCGCTTTAAAGTGAAGCCAAGCGAGATTGAAGTGAAATATTGTGAGATTTTATCAATTACATAGACCTACACTATATTGTAGACTTTCTCCAGATATAATTCGATGCTACACAAACGTGGCAACTACTAAGCAAGAGTGTGAACTGTTACAAGCTAGGTTTTGTAAGTGCAAAACCAGTCTATGGGCGTAATATGTATAAAATGGTATGGGTGAGAAAATGTACGATAAACTAAGTGTGCCGTTCAGTAAAAAAATAGAGCTTCTTCTTATCAAATTGTCTACTATATTTTGAGGAATGATTCGTTAGTTATATTTCTACTCGTCTGTGGAATCTGGACGTATTTCACTAAAGTTATGTGCATGATTGTGTTTTTAAAGCTACCACATGCAAGCATTATTAATTTTTCTTAATCCAGCAGACATAATCATCTTTAATACCCATTTCAAAGTTCAGGTTTACCTAAAACCGTTTTATTAACAGATGTTTTCATTTTAATTGACACAAGTTGTCATTACCACTAATAATGTTATCTTAGTTCGTATTATGTAACATAATAAACCTTATATTTGTAACTATTTATTAACTAAATCATTAGTACATTCATAGTTTCCTTGCAACAGCGTATATTTATATTAATCAGTGCTGTTCTAACATGAGAACGCTTCAAGTACGCTACTTAGTAAATCTGTATACCCGTACCTCTACCTTACCTGCTCCTATTTTGCTACGTTACATACCGATTCATAAAAACCGTTGCATTATTTACAGAAAGCGCAAATAAAAAATTCTCAACCATAAATTTAAAATACTCTAACCTACTCGCGTAGAAGGCAAGTTGTAAACATCTGCCGTTGAGTTACAATTTTTAACCCCCGACGCAAATAGAGGAGTGTTATAACTTTGACCGCTGTGTAAAAGTGTCTGTCTGTCTGTGGCACCGTAGCTCTTAAATGGTTGAACCGATTTTGAATACGGTTTTTTTATTTGAAAGCAGGTTTTCTAGCGATGGTTCTTAGACATGTTTTTTACAAAATCGGTTCAGCCGTTTCATTGCGTTGGGGGTTTTTATATTTGTTCTTGTTGCATAATGCATGGCGGTAACGTGCACATTCATAATCGTTCCATACAAGATTGCTTGCTTTAGGCGCATACCAGAACTGTCTGAAATATCAAACAAGAAATAATTTAATTTGAAATGTTCGTAAACAGTGGAGTGACTTTTAGGGCATTTATCGTGACTGCGAATGGTGCGATTCTCGAAACACAAGCGCAACATTAAATCATTGTAAGTTTTGCTATTCTGTATTTAATCTGGTATGGGTCTAGCAAACGAGAGCCTCTGCTTGATCGTGGTGAGTGGTCGACAGTCCAAGATGCCTTCTCATTCAGCTCGTGAAGTTCCAAACACGGACATTAAGCATGCTCTCAACTATCCTTCGCTTTCTAAATGTATACATAATCATCTACGTAACACAATACAAGCCTTCGATTTCATTATCCAGTAAAACAACTCACCCAACACCAAAATTGACCTTGTGAAAATTTCTTGGCAAGCTCGCACTACGAAACCTATGTACCAATTTTAAAAATGCATTTTACATTATTGATAAAACATGATTATGTCTCGGGGATTTACGTCGGAAACATCATTGCCAATCGAGCTTTACTTGGATAAAATATTGTGTTATGAGTCGACAGTGTTAGCAACGAGAACGAATGTTTTAAAAAGAGTAATTGTAAAAATTAATTAAGTTAATCACGTTAGTTGTTCCGGAAGATCCCGGTATAACCACTAGAATAAAGTTTTGCTAGTAAGAGTACAGGTAACTAGGTAAATATAAGACAACCATATTTGTTTCAAAAGCCATTCAATTTAGTAGAATTTTCCATTCGGCAGTCATTTGAAATGTTTGTGAGATAACGTGTTGTACTGCCCTGTGCATGAAAGAAACCTCTGTAAGGCTCACTTGAATCCTTTCACTACACTGGCTCTTTGACCATTCACGAACGACCATAAGGCCCTTTTCAAAGCCAATATACCCCCAAGCTCGTCCCTGACATCAAAACCAAGAAAGAACCAGTGAATAGACAAGCAAACAAACGACAGCAAACAACAATATTTTGTAAACTATCAACTGAATTTTACTATCAAGTAACTTAATTAACTTTTCAATAAAATGTGTTAATAAAGAACTACACAATTATAGTGAGTGTTTGTTTAAAAATTAGACTGTAATTGAATTATTTACTTACTTGGACCCTAGAGATCGACATTTCCGATGCGTCGGTACAAATCTGCCTTGATGGCATGAGCCTTGCAGTCTTAATGAACCCGAACCGATTTTAGATGGAGATTCATTGAAGGGGCCCGCTGTGGCCTGATATATTCCTTCTTTAACAGACTCTTTGGATCCTACGCAACTGCCGATCGGAGATGGCGGTTCCAACTTCAAAGATAGCCTGGAAATAAAAATTAGTTTTCCATAGTTCTAATTATTTAAAAAGGTTAATAAAACATTATCGCTATTAAAATTTTACTTGAACTGATCGTCGACAAGGAACTTCTGCAACTCCTCGATGTAGCGAACGCTGTTCAGGTAGTTGGCAACGTGCGGCAGCAGCGTGATATCGTACTCCGAAGTCTGGTATCTCTCTAAGGCTTTTAGCACCACGGCCATCTTGGCTGTCCGGTGAGGGGATCCCGCCGGGTGAGCTATGTCAATGTATACGAGATCCGTCAAGAAAATGCCTGAAAAGACAGTTAAGGACGATAACAAATATTTAAAAAAAACCTTGTGGCTCTTAACCATTTTGAGTTTTCTCAGCGGCTGCCACTCTATACTTAGTGTGTGTGTGTGTGTGTACGGTAGCAAACAACCACGTTTTACCATAATCTAATCTATCTTGGTGCTAGTTCCACCATCAAGACTATTCTATTCTCTGCTGCTACTTTTTAGGGTTCCGATACCCAAACGGGATCCTATTACTAAGCCTATACTGATGTCTGTATTCTGTCCCAGGGGTATATATCGCGGCAACCGTCAGATGTAGCTAGTTGCACAGATAAATGTGTTGTATGGGCGTGAACCCACCTTGTGCAAAAAAAACAAAAATAAAAACCAACTATGACAGCTATAGCGCGTTCTAGTTTTTCTAGTTGTGAGTATAGTAAACTTTGGGACATGCATGTTTCACTAAACATGTCTAGTTTATTACTATTATTTTCATTTGGTTATAGTAATAGAACATATTGATGAATAGCTCAATATTATAAAGTAGACGGTACCGTTAATGTTCACAATATGCAAATATGGACCTAAATTACTATCTAAACTAAACAAACGGATAAGTTACAATGAAGCGACCATTATGGCTTGTTTATGTAATGTTAATTATTTCGTAAAACTGTGCGAGCTGATGCATTCAAACATTTAACAGATAACGATGACGTTGTGTGTCATATCACGAGTTGGAACCATTTCTAAACAATAGTAGGTATATAGACATGAAACTCCTTTATTTTAACTAATAATGCTGATAAAAAAGAAGAAAAAGTAATTAAATTGTAGAACATTTTGGCAAAGATAGTGCATACTATTTAATAAATTCATCAGCAGATCTATATTTTATAAAGCAAAATAAAATAAAACGCATGAGTCGCAGATTTATTATTTTAAACGTCATTTCCTTGCATCTTGCATTGGATATTTTTTTCTAGCCTGAGTACCAAGCCGAAATTACAGACGTTCAAAGACCTGTAACTTTACTAAGTCAACAGAATTAAGGTTACGCTGCCTTCACGTGTGATTCGCCTTCGTGAAGCATAGCAGCCAAACTAAAGTTATTAGGAGTTTCACTTCTATAAAATTCAGAGATGTCACATTTTAAATAAGATGCAGTATTTATTTATAGAAATATAAGGTCACTATGCTATGTCAGTTTTGCAAGGATGAAATACTATGTATGTAGATTGGAATTAAGTAAGAGTTCTATGAAAGATATAATAATTACAAGCTTATTATCTTGCAATGTATGTTTGTTTAGGTCAAACCATAAGGTTGTTTAGGTCAAGCAAGCTGAATTAAAACCACTTCTCGACATCCCATTGAGCTGAAATTTTGCATACTGTCAAGTTCCGATGACAATACAATATTATGGTGACAGCAAGCTGATCTGATGGTGGAGACGGTAGGTGCACAACGGAACTCCTCGATGGATAATAGTAGACTGGCCGTGTTTAGGCTCATTTCGCATTTCTCATTTCATCAGCACCGATGGTCCGAGGTACCGAGGTTCCGATCACTAATTTTATAAAAGCTTGTATTGAAAAATATTTTGTTCAACAAATCAGTTGTGCTATCTTTAGATCGTTTACAACGGTCTTTAGATAGCTCAACTGTCAAAAGTTTATTTTTAAAATTGTGTATGTATCTACCTGTATTCGTTATATTATTATTTCCGTAAATAAAGATCACCACCATCAACAGACGTTACACGTCCGATGCTGGACGAGGCCTTCCTCCTTGAATATTATGGGGGGATTCCCCATAATCACCAGTAATTAGTGGGGATTCCCCATAATTCGCTTGGCAAATGAATTGGTGATCGCTATTGCATGCATTTATACAAAAACCCGAAGGAATTTGCTTATTATTTTTTGAATAGGTCTTGGTAATAGACAATGTTGTATCATTTGCACTACCAGTTGAACTACTAAGTAGTACTACTGATCCGGAGGGCATTTGGCTATCCTCATGACGCGTGTTTTATAAGTACAAGATGTCGCGCCCGCTACTCCTTCAGCGCGATGTTTGCATCAGATTACTAAAATAGCTCTCAGGGATAAATAGGCTTCCTATTAGTGACAGAGTTTTCAGAAAAGGATGGACCTCCTCAATGAAAACTCTCAAACAAATTGTACCTCTTTACTTTACAATATTAGCATAGATAATGTAGATGCTTACCTAGATATGGTATGCACGGTAATGAAATGGATCTCAAATATTCTCGAAGCACGATCCAGTTGTCTCTCTCTCCAAATATTTCAGCCAGTTTATCAAACTGCTGCTTATCCTTTTTAGATAAGCAGGCCCAAGTTTTCGTCAACCTGAAATTATTGACAGAAAAATATAATGAATAGGTACTTTCGATGCAGCAGGCATGAGGGTTTCCAAGTCTACTCTTCTTTCAAATGAATGTACCCTCCAAATTTCAGGTCTCAACGGCTCGCGGGCCGCATATGGCTCTCGGACCACAATGATGCGGCCCGCGTCCAGAAACCTAATGTCAAGATTTTCAAACGACAGGCGATGCCCCTACCCTTATTTAAAATGCAAACGCTCCTCCCTATCGTAAATTATGTGTTACTTGGGAGTATGAGAACTTACTACCTACCTAATAGGTTTGCCATTTTTATTTATTTTTTCTAAATAAAGATTTCCCAATTCAGTACGTGTTTAGTTATTAGGTGATAAGTATGGCCAACACATCCTAAATGTTGAAAATGGCGTTCAAGAAAATCCAGCATTTGACTTAGGATGTGTGTTGATAGGAATTTATTCCCGTAAGTACTTGTACTTATATATTCTGTGCCGTAAAATACACTTTCCTCGTAGAGACATTTTGTCTCCTATTTTAGTAGCCGTTCTACAAAGGTTCTACATAAAAGTCCTGCGACTACTGAACAGCTATAAACGACCTGTGAAATTGACAATTGGCCCTTGACATTGTCAGATTAATAATCTTAATCGTGCAATTATAATACAACGATGAAATAATAATAACATAGCTTTTACAATATCCCTATAACATCTATAAAGATGTATGTGTAATGTAAGTACCAAAAGTTAGTAGCAAGTTAATACCATACCGGCATCGTCTTGTTGTAAATGTACTCATCATCAACATCAGCCTACAGAAGTTCACTGCTGGACATAGGCCTTCCCCATAGACCCGCCTCCATCCACCGCCTTCTAACGACCTTTATGATATCTTTAGTCCATACAGTCGGCCTTCCTCTAGACCCATCAGTTGTCAGTTATGCAAACTATATGACCTGCTCATTGCCACTTCAGCTTGCTAATTCTAAGAGCTATGCCGGTGATCTTGGTTCTTCTACCGATGTCCTCTTTTCAGATTCTATCACGTAGTGAAACTCCAAGCATAGCTCTCATAGCCCACTACGCAAGTTTGAGCTATTGTGTGAGGCCAATTGAGTTAGCGACCACGTCTCAGTGCCGTAAGTCATCACTAGCAACACGCGCTGATTGAGGAATTTCGTCATCGTCGTTACGGAAGCCGCTAAATATCTATCTCCAAACTACTTTTTCATAAAACTCCTTGCCAGCAAGTAAACTTTTTAATTAGAGTGGAAAAACATAGTGTTGTGACTTGTGATACTGTTATAGAAGTAATAAAGAAGTTTTTAATTGCATTAAAATTGGCAAAGAGAATCTCGAACTCGAGAATCTCACTGGTATTCGGGTAATATTTCCAATGTACAGACTATGCGATATTTACAGTTTTATCATAGTAAGATTAACTCTGTATTACCTGTATATTCCGGCGCTCTGCAAAGCTGATACAACAGCAAATAGAGAATGTAAATTGTTGAGTTCGTGTAGCTTTTTAGCTACTTTTATAAAATGAGTTAATATTTCTGCTCTTTCCTTTGCCGATTGGCCATTGAGTATTTCCTGTACTGTCCAGAAGCTCACCTGTCAAGGAAATTAAATTCAGTGTTAGTCAATTACCGCAGTATTCTAGTTTTGGTATAGACCCCTCTGTCTTCTCCCATGGATGTAGTTAAAGTCTAAAGTATGACACGAGAGGTCAGCAGCATGCACCTGAGTACTTAAAACCAATAATGCGAGCGACCGCCAATCCGCCTGCCAAGTGTGGTGTCTATTAGAAATACCCCATTGCATTATATGGGGAGGCGTCGTCTAGCAGTAGACGTCTACCGGCTTATGATAATGATGAAAAATTATAAAGCACAGTGATCAGTGATCATATTCCGACTAGATCAGTAGTGTGAAAAAACGACAAGTAAAAAATAACCGATGAAAATGCATGACGAGAGTGAAAGAAATAAAAATAAAACATACTCGTATCAAGTGCAAATCTGTGCCTTTAAGTATAGTAATATACAATACAAATACTTCAGATAGGGTCAAAAAATCTTGAAGCTCATTAGCATTATGCCAATGCATCAACGGCACAATGATAATGAGTCTATAGCAGTTTTGATTTAGCTTCCTCCCAGTCGAGGATTTACTCCTGATAAGAAGTCGTAAACAACATGGTAGCATTCATTGAACAAGCTAAGCGAGTTCTCTGAGTCAACTTGAAAGAATCGGCGTTTGTATGTATGTATGTTTATCCGATGAAAAGTTCCGTAACGTTAATCCGATCTTGATGAAATTTAGTAGGGGTGACGATTTGTATGTAAGGTTATGAGCTATATCGGTCGGGGGCTTGTTGAGATATCAGTGTCCAAGAGGGGGTAAAAAAAAGGTCAGTCAGATCAAGTGGGGTGTCATTTATAAGCACTTTGCTTGGACATTTCAAAACTCAAATATGCGCGGACTACACTTGGACGAAGTCGCGAGTGGACCGCTAGTCAAAAATACAACAGTTTATATAGTTGCGAAATAATAAAACAAAGACGAAAACGATACCTGGACGGACTAAAATGACAATAAAATCTGCTAGCATTGAAAATTCAAGAGACACAGACACAAAGCGACTGAAGAGAACCCATGCCCTAGATAACCTACTCTAACAAAGAAGGACTGACAAGTCTCGATCCCAAAAAGCCATTTACTACTCCACTCATCCGGCTAAAGTCCACCAACTTATTGCGAATTTAAAAGAAAACAAATAATAAACAAGTTTTACCAACCCTGTTAAATCTTTTAGTAAACGCCACCACATTTGGCGCCACAGTCAATTTATTCAACTTATTCCACCCGCATGTTGTGAGCTCCTCAGGGCGGATGTTTTTGAAACAAGGCAAATCAAGTAACGTCAACTGATTTGCAATATCTTCCGGTGTCAGTCTTAGCGCTGAACAAACTATGTCATCCCATGATTGATTCATTGATGACGCTGCAGGCAAGCTACTTGTTTTGTACTGATAAACTGGATCGCTTTGCCGACTGGCACCATTGTCTCCATGCCTGTAAAAATAAACTATCGATAAATAAATTGCCAAGAACTTAACAAGTTCAATGCTATGGGGATCACCGATGACTGAGATCAGTTTACTTCGCAGTGCCTTTGGAAACACCGATGAACACAATCAGTTTACTTCGCAGCGCCTTGGACGTAACCAGTGACCGCAAAGTCAGAGAAATATTCAAGTAACTTCCAGCAGTGACTTCCTGTGATTTTATACATTGTAGTGCCTGGCACGGCCGTTTAGAGATAAAATACCAAGACCTTGTTTTTTCAAGTTTGACTTGACTTTTTGGTTTTTTGGCTGCTGTGGCTTGTTGTCACAATTCTGCCAGTGTCCGTTTTGAAGTTTAATTTAGTTTGTTTTAATGTTAAATTTGACAGGTTTTCGTAGAAATAGTAAAATTAGTATTGAAGCACAGTAGGGTGAACGGGCGATGTGAGCGGAGTGGCGCCTAGTAACACAAATCTATAATATTCTTTACACAGCCTATGGGAGTCACCGTGACCATGACCAAAATGTAATTTATCTCTTGGTGTTTAACGTGTTAATTTCACATTTTATAAAACAAATCACTAATTCACTAATTGTGCTTCAATTACAATGCTTGTTATCAGTGTGGGGTAATTCGAAAGAAGGAGGTTCTCAATGCAGGATTTTTGTTTTTTTATGTATAATTCGTATAGGTAATAAGCTAAAATATAAAGGGGCGTTTTCGTTTAGAATAAATGAAGCTGACTACTTACGCGTAGTTGTAGTAACATGCACAGTCATCTTTTGTGTATGGTTGTTGACTGTTTAGCGGTATATTTGACTGCTTTTTGTGAGCCTGCTTACACGGAGGCTTCTCATCTAGAGGCCAGTTTTCTTCATCTTCATGCTGTAAAGTATAAGATTAGTACTATAAACCCAACTACAATAAATATAAAACCACTACTCGTGTTTTATTATTTTTAATACTACTTGGTATGACGGATCAAGCAGATGGCCCACCTGATGTTAGGCGGTACCCTCAGGCTATGATCAGTGCATTACCTCATAGGTCACGTCCACCTAGGACGCGCCCTAAGTGGCATTGCACTGCGCCCGCCACCCTGAGACATAAAGATGAAAAGTCTCAGTGCCTGTAATTTCACCGGCACCCATATACCCTTCAAACCGGAACACAGCAATGCGAGCACTACTGCTTTGCGACAGAAATAGGTATGGTGGTAGTAATTCCTCGGACAAACTCTTTCACAAAAAAGCTCTTGAATAACTACAATAAAGTAGACCTTGCGCTTCACGTAAATTGCAGGTGGAAATGTAAAATTAAGCAATAGAATAGTGAAAACTTGACTGACAGTGGACACATCATACATAGACTTTTACGCGAATGTGCCAGAAGGAGGGTTATGTTTTTCGAGTGTATGTATGTATATTTCTTTCGCACACTCTGTATCCTAAACTGCTTGAACGATTTTAGCTTGAGAGATGTCCTTAGATTCATCTTAATTGTGAGAGTGACACTGGGCATATCAAAATTAATTCGCACAGTCGGGTCTTCTGTTTACATTCCCAACTACCCACTGGGTGGTTATTGGAACCCAGATCATTCCCCTAGATACTGAATAGTAGAGAGGACTGGTCGCACAGTCGAAGCTATATCTGCTCTACATCACCAAGTCAATCACTGCTCTACTTTGAGTTTTATCATTAGTATAAGATTTATTGTAGAGGTGGTAGTGGAATAAATGAAACGTTTTTTAACTGCTGTTAATTGTTCAATTAATTAATAATCAATAAAAAAAACGATTCAAAAAGTTATTAATTTACATATGTAATTCAATCTCATTTATTAATGATCGTAAATTGACGTTAACAATCCTTCTTTGTTTAATTAACAACTTTTTAACCAATTATGATTAACAGTTAAAAATTACATTGATTAAAAATAAGTATATAATGTGTAAAACTTACCTCTACAATACGCAGCACTGCTAAACTATCACTCAAAATATCCCTTGGCATGATGGTTCTTTCTATGGCACATTATTTAGATTATTATGTTCAATCTAAAAATATATGTTAAGTTTATTTATAACAAAGTAAAAACTTCTAAGCATTGATACTAAAAGAACTACACAGGTTTATTATTTAATTTTAGAAGAAAAACAGTAGGAGATGTCAACTCAAACCAATGAGATATATTAATTAACCAAACACATTTGCGTCCTCACAAATGAGAACTGGCACATATCCACACGAAATAAATAAGTCTATTCTGGCTGACAAAGAAAGTAAAAAGCATGGGGAGCAACAAATTAATTTATCCCACATTCACGAACCATAGCAGGAAGTTCTGCAAGTGCTGATCTGTGGAGGGTGCTCATCATATCACAGTAGACCAATCACTAAACATGGATCGTAGGATTTGTAACAAATAATTTGAAATATATTTAATCATAATTCCTCTGAAACGTACCTTTCGTCTAGTTTATTATTATTGTATTATTATTTCTATCAGATTGGATAAATTACGGAACAATCAGCAGAAAAATCATATTAAAACGAACGAATGAAGTGGAATGGAACTAGACTAGATAGAATCAAGAATCAAGAATGAAATAAACCAAAGAGTAAAGAGTAAACCAAGAGTGAAGGTGAGTGAAGGCAAATATAGAATGAAAATATCAATGCTATTGTTTGTGATGTGATCATGGATGGACCTAATATACAAAAGGACTGAGCGCTGGCAGCTGAAAAACGAGCCGAGCAAGATATGAACTATAGAGTTAGTATGTCTACTTCTAATACAGTGACCATAAAATAAAGTCATGTCCAGGAGACTTTTTACATAGACACTTATGAACGTCGAGTGAAACAAACATTATTTAAATCTAATTATTTATCATAGTTATTTATGCAGCCAGATTCATACTGGAGGCTTGGTAAGTGATCAGTATCACGAATCGATAACACTTTTTGTTAATTTCGTAGAATAAAATGTTGACCTCCCTTAATAGATGACTAGGGACTGGGCTTGCGTTTGTAGGAAACACGTTTTTTAAACGTGACTAAGGACTGAGCGCTCTAAAAAATTATAATACCGAAAAAAGAGTTTATTCCATTAGGATAAGACTCAATTTAGATTACCGTCATAAATAGAGGAAAAACGAGCCAAGAGAGATAGGTAGAATAGAGTTAGTTTGTCCCTTTCTAACACTTGAAATGATAGCTTTATGATAGCAAGGGTGACCATGACCATTGTATAGGTATACTAAGAGGTTATCTATCTACAAATCTAAAAGTTGGCCGTCGCGGGACGCCCGACAGACGAGAAACATCACGGCATGGCTGCGTCACGCCGTTTGCCGACAATGAACACTCGCTAAGTAATCAGTAACAAGGTTCGATAATACTTTCTGTGATATTGGAAAAAATAACGTGTTTCCTACAAACGCAAGCCCAGTCCCGAGTCATCTATTAAGGGATCTATTAGGGGAGGTCAACATTTTATTTTACGAAATTAACAAAAAGTGTTATCGATTCGTGATACTGATCACTTACCAAGCCTCTAGTATGAATCTGACTGCATAAATAACTGTGACAAATAATTAGATTTAAATAATGTTTGTTCCACTCCACGTTTATAAGTGTCTATGGAAAAAGTCTCCTGGACATGACTTTATTTTATGGTCACCGTATTAGAAGTAGACACACTGTCTCTATGGTACATGTGTTGCTAGGCTCGTTTTTCAGCTGCGAGCGCTCAGTCCTTTTGTATACTACGTCCATGGTTCATGGACTTAATATACTAACTTAGTGTATACAAGTCCAAGGGGCTACTCATTTTCGAATTTAAAAAAAATGTAGTTCGATTTGGCCCATTATATGGCACTGACTCAAAAGTGGTGTCAAAATAACAAATGCATTGTCTGTGCTTTTGTGTGAATAACACGAAAATATATCACCATAATGAATTTGAAATGTTACTTTATTTGACGTACAGAGCTGGCGCCATCTATTTTCAAAGCTCTAGCATGATGTGAAACGGCCGTGAAAACCATGAAGTTATAGGTAAATCTGGAGGCCACTCTCTGTACTTTATGTTGAAGCGTTGAAGCACAGTACATTGACCTTTCGTTGGGCTCCTGTGATGCTACCTCAGAAATCTAAATGCGCCCTTTGTTTACCTTTAAATTAAAATTTTAATTGTTATGGCAAAGAATTTCTTAATTGGTAATTTAATTTGGCGAATAACTATTACAACATATAAGTAATTTGTAAAATAATATATAACTGATCTAGCAACCGATATAATTTAACGATCAATAGATATTTTTCAATTGTCCCATCTTTGTGGAAATCGGCATCCCGAAACTACGGCAACAACGAATGCGTCTTTATGGCGACTTGGCAATAACATAATATTATATAATTTTGTCGACTCGGAAGTTTATAATCAGATTATAACGTTATCGTAATCAAAACACGAAAAATGGTTAAAAAATGTGTAGTACTAAATTGTGGAAGTAAATGGTATCCTGGATGTAATTTGATATTTCACAGGTGAGTGGTAAATTATCATAATATATGAATATTTTCATAATAACAAAAATTTAGTTTTTTACATAGAAGTCTTTGTTTTTCCAGCATCTAGTAATGCCTGGTCCAAACAAATACACACGTGGTTTCCAACATATAATTCAAAAGGTTTCTAGTAGTTATTTTTCAGAATTTAACAAAATTTGCATTGTAAACAGAAACCAACTATAGTGACCATGATGCATAGTAAACTTTGTATCTCTCCCGTTTTGATCAGCAGTCTGATTTCCGACCAGCTAGCAGGGTTATGATCTTATGCCATCAGGCTAAAAGGCACTTAAGCGTCTCTTTCTGATCTTCTTTCTCGCTTACTACCTAGGTATATAGTTTTTTTATATTGTTACTCAAATTACTGAAATTATTTTTTCCTTTTTTAGCTTTCCTAAGGATCCAACAAGGAGAAGACAATGGCTATCCAGAGTCAAATAAAAAAAACAATTTTATGAAACAGCAAAAATATGCAGTACAGATCCACCAACTTATCTGTAGAATGAAATGTATGTAGGGATATCCAGAGTCAAATAAAAACAACAATTTTATGAAACAGCAAAAATATGCAGTACAGATCCACCAACTTATCTGTAGAATGAAATGTATGTAGTTTTCTATCATCGACTTACATTTCATTCTATAGATAAGTTGGTGGATCTCTAATCAATTTGTACCTACAGATATGCATTTATTTACAGAAAGAACAACTAATACCTACAGATTATATAATTATATTACCTACATTTTTGTCTGCAAAATGACAACCACATCTATAAGAGTGGAAGAAGAGGAATGTGATAAGGAATTAATTGTTGGCAGGATACTATGATTAATTATTATTTCCATTCAAATGTCTCTCAGTTTACAATATTATCTACTTATAAAAGAATGGCACGAATATATATTGTTAGGTTTTCACCTATACCTATCGTTTTTGAACTTGTCTCTTTTACTTTGTAGTTGTGTGGACACCCTACTAGAAAGAGAGGCGGGGACCTAAGTGGAGCGAGATAGAATTCAGTTGATTTGCTTCATATAAGTCTAGAGAGTGTGGCCTCCAGACTACCAAAATTCAAGCATCTTGGTGAAAACCCCTCATTACAAATTAAAACCACTTGACATTGGCGAAATTGTACGGAGCACTCCTCAGAAGCCATTATTATGAAGAAGAAGAAGAAGAAGAAGAATGGGAATAGACCATGGAGGTCCTTCTTCTGAGGAATAGAGTGTTGATTCTGTCATCCGCTTTTTGTATGGTCGGTACATAGACCATTTGTAGTTGGCATTGGATACCTCAGAGTGCATTAATACAGGTTTGTCTAACTTTTGCATTCGGTATCCCGGGTATCGAATGAAGAACACAAAAGGGTTAAAATACTACATATAAATATACTTAACATCAAAGCACAGACTACGTACGTTATATTCGTTGTAATATCACGTGAATACATACAGTATTACCGAAGTTATCATTGCGCAAAGTTTAACCCCCTTTTTAAATATCCAAGATTGCGCGTTATCCCTCCGTGATACCTCCTTCACGGCTCTCGTGGTAGGCCGCGCGCGCTACCCGCCATAGTGAAACTGATACAAATAATGAAACGCGCGTGCGCGTTGTTTTAATTCTGTTGCCCAAATAGTACGTGTTTGTTACTTTATTAATGTTGTAACAAACAATATTTAAGTATCCCTACTTATTTTCATTTTATAAATTCCTGTACCACAAGGCGGTTGCTTTCGCTTGTGGCGCGAAATTCAATTTTTTTAAATGATATTTATGTGATACTATAAATTAAAACTCGTGTGTTAGGTCATATAATTACCGGCAACATAGTTTTCGCTATCTGAAGAAGTGTTGATGAGCTGTGATGAGCCAAAAACACGAAAACAATTGAATTTCGTGCCACAAGCCTAAGCGACCACGCCACGTTAAACGCCATATAAGAACATTTTGCCAAAGGCCAGTTTTGAGAAACGACACGGTCATTTTCTGCAAACAAAAACGCCATTTCGACTCGCAATTCGGTGTTCGTTATTCCGAGTGGCTACAAATTATAAACCTGTGGTAGGCCCTCAGATGGCCCAGGATGGCCCTTACAATATGAATGGATCACAGAAAACATATACCGGAATACAGTTAACCAACTTAACAATGAGACAAAGAATGAATTCCTCAAAGCTACACTTCCTGTAGAAAATTAAACGTTTTATAACTAATTTATGATTGTTCATTTTAACTGTATCCTAGTATATTAAAGAATTAATCAAAAAACGTAAAATAAATAAACATTTCGGAGAATTTATACATCAAGAGTTAAAACAGTGAGAAAAAAATCTATAAACGCTACAGTGATTCATTGTACTACTTTTAGTAAACTGTTATGGCGTTTGGTTCGATAAACACAACGCATATCTAGTATACTCAAGTCTATTTAACATGAAATCAAGAAAAATCCAATGAAACCATTATGAAAATGTGTATATCTTATAAATAGGGACAATTGTCGAAACAGCTTTGTTAATCCAGACATTGAACGGTTTTTAAGGTTATGTTTCCATCTTATATGGGATTATAAGTGGATTCCAGCGAGACCTGACATAATTTCGTGTTTTTCTCAAAGTCAGTAAAGCTCAAAGTGATGTCTGAATGAATTTCTCACAGTTTCTTACGGTTCAGTCATGGTGGGAAGTGCCCAGTATTGCATATTTTTGTTCCCTGTTCAGGACTGCATTCAAGCTTTTGGATTTTGACATCGAAGTGAGTGGGAACAATTTGCGTCGTTGAAGCTCATTGCTTTGATCTGCAGAGCAGCTGTGATATACTTTGTTATTGTAATTGCAGGAATTAGAGGAAGCTCTCCTAGCAGATGGCTTGGAGGAGTCTGCCAGTTCCCTTCTCACTGAACTGATTGTGCGCCTTTTGAATGGATGTTTGGGCAACAATGACATCTCAGCATTCAATTATCAGGTATGTTCATATGCCCATGAGAATAAGTGCCGTATTTGAAGCCAAGTTATGAACCTAATTGTTTATTATCTAAATTACAGATGTATTTGAGGCGAATATTCAGGCAAAAATGTCAAGAAACAGGCCGTTATAATCCATTCAATACTGACATTGACTTCCAATTCCTCCCACTGCGCACTAAAGTTGAAATCTTGTATGCTTTATGTGACTTCCGATTGGATGCTGAGGATGTTTTGGATTTGTTTAAAAATCTTGAAGCTGAGAGCCTGAGGGTGGAACCCCTGGGGTAAGTAACTGCCTCATGGTTTTTTATGTAAATAATAAATTGTTTTGTGTGCCATCATAATGTAACACACATACCATTACACAGGTTTGATGACGATTGCTCAGCATACTGGTATTTCTATGGCACAAGATTATATCGTGAAGATTTGAAGAAGAAGAAGGGCAAACATAAAAGAAAAAAAAAGGGAAGCGGGAAGTGTTGGTTCTATGGTGATGACTACCTTGATGAGGAGGATACTGAGCGTGTGTGGCAAGTGGTCTGCTTCACGGAGGCGGACTGGCTTCACCTGACAGACAGGTTCAGCAAGGCTACCAGCAAAGTAGAGAAAGAGTTGTATCGTTCGCTTTCACAAAATTTCTTGCCGGAAATACCAAGGCTTTTCCAAGAAAAGGAGCGGTTGCAACGTAAAAGGTAATTTATGTAATAATTATCATAAATCATGTCAAAGTGCATGAAACTGATCAGCTTGCTTTGTTCCATGAGAAAAGATGTTCAAATCAGTCAAGAAGTTTATAAACTACCCAATAAATAAACTTAAAAGGTAATTGCTATTCTTGTCTCTTGGAACAGAGTACCTACTATTTGGCTGTGTGTTGCACTAGCCTTGCGATGATGGCATTAAATTAAATACTAGTGTTTGGTTTTATTGAGCAACTGCAATCAGAGCATAATTGAATTGAATTGGTTTGCTGAGTAAGCTCTACCTACCGTATCCTTATTTTAATGAAAACAAAACCAGTATATATCTTACAGGAGACCTTTGCACATTGCACATCTCTGAAAACAATGATGACATAATCAAAATCAACTAGCTTGTAACTACAGATATTATTCCATATTTAAGTAGGGTTGTCAAAACTGACACTGGTGTCCTGCTGTGCGGTGTATTGTGGCTTGTCCTCTGTCTTGTCTGACTACCTACTTTGGCCAACCCTTTTGGTTAGATGGCAATGCTGTTGAATGTATTAGATTGAGAAGTTTTCTATTGAAACAGGATTAATTCAAAATGAAATTTTCTGTCAATGGGTAGGCAAGACTTTGTTGTCACAGACTAAAAGGAAAACCTCTCAATGAGAACCTTTCTTAGAACACACAATATCTACATATCTACATCTACAGAATATCTGATCTATCTATTGTTGAATGTATGGATCATTATCGAGGGGTACCTCGTAAGCGCGCACATGCACGCACTAAGTGTAAAAGGTATGGTGAAAAGTTATGATATTTACGCGGGTGTATATTGTCATCGAGCAATGGTTAAGTCAGATAATTTTTCGAAGTTTCCATCTTCTACTTGTAGTTTATGTAGGTAATAATGTAAACAAACATATTATCACAGAAACCTAAATAGGTTGTTACTAACATTCAGAATTAAAATAATCTGATAAAGTCTAGCTTCCTAGTTCTTCTTTATTTATTTTTTATCAGGTACGATTACGCTGGGCGCTAGTATTTCGCAGCTATGTCTTTCTCGCATATGTAACATTGCTCAATCGCTGTCCTATTTACTAACACACACCTTTGGTGTATGCATCAACGTCATCTGTTTATACGTAGGATAAGAAGATACTTAAATCAACAAATCTGTATGCATTGGCTGGGGTGTGGTTTAGATCTTGGTGACGGCGTCAATCTCTATAATTATATGTAATGGTATCACAAAGCGAGCGAAGCTGATTTAATGGCACTGCATCTTATGCTTCTTGATAGATATAGACTTGTCTGTGTTTTAATCATGGCAGCCCACTTAATTAAAAAGGTTTCACCAATGCAAAAGGATTGGATGGATTCTCAAATATTCAAATACACTACTAGGCTATCATGATATCCAAATATGAATAGCACAGTGAATAAAATCTTAAATCTTTTTTATATGTTTTGTCTATTATCACTCTAATAAAATCCTGATGTATCATTGTCAGGCAATAAATTCTTATAAGATTCCACCTGGGACCTATCATAAATGCACTCTCCATTACACAGTTCAGGATCCTTTCAGCGAAGTAACATCTATTAAACTATTATAGCCTGAAGTACCACGTAATTTCTAAAGTAGAGCTAGCAGGGTTTACAACTACCACCAGAGCCACCAATTCATGTCTCAAGTGACGAATTTTATGTAAAAATATGGCTTCGGCCACTGTTTGGGCGAGTGGTGTGCTGGCGCAGTCTTACCTTGGCGACGTGTATTCTATGAGCTGCCTTGCATTCAGCTCATTACTGGGTAAATGCTGTTGCGGTATTTGTTGTGACATACGAGTATAATCTTTACCAAAGAACAATCAAATCTTGCAAGAGCCTAGATTGTTGATACTTCCAATTACAATGACTAAATGTGTAGTCTAGCGCGAAATTAAATAAAGTGATGAAGTGGCACAAGTAATATTTGTGAGGTATTTTATACACTATTCATTTTATTTCACTAAACAATATTAAAGCTGTGCTGTTTTTTTAGGATATTTTCAGACATAACTAGGTTCAATTTCATGGTGGCAGAAGTGGTCCTTTTTCAATAATTTAGTTTTATTAGTATCATAATCATCAAAACGCAAAGACCAAGCTTTGCTCTAACCGCCCACCTCCTCCTGATTTAATGGACGTGGGTTCGAATCCCACGGGGCGTGCACCAAACGGACGACACCGTGTTTCGCCTATCCTCAAAAAATCCTCAGAAAAACTTGTCTCGCTGCGCGCTAGAATAGACAGTGTTCTGTTAAAACATAGAGAACAGACACTCCGAAGAAGTGTGTTACAATGATTGTGGAATCTTGTGCCACGTCTTATTGGCAAGCGGAATTTGTACCTACATAACACCCAACAGTCACATAAATAGTCGTAATCCCACACTAGGATTTCAGTGTCGTGGGTATCAAGAAGTACGAGCACCATGGTACCACAACGCATAGACTTGGACCAAAAAATAGCAGATCATGATAATAATTTGTCCTGCAGAGGGAATCAAACCCGCACTCTCTCGCATGTTAGCCGGCTTCTCGCCCACCGCGCCACATTGGTCGTCAAACCAAGCTTCGATTTATCAACTATCCTAGTTGGTTATGCAATATCTTTAGATAAGCAAATAACAATAGTAGAATTGCAGTAAGTTTACTAGCTTCCGCCTGTGACTGACATATAAAATCCTAACCGTGTAACTATAAAACTTGGATTATGCTTGGAATAGTTGTACAGTGGTTTATCTATTATTTTATTTTATTAGGAAAAACTATTACCTACTTTGTTTGTCTTACTTTTAAAACTACGTCGATTTTGTGTTAATGTGTTATGTCTCTATGCAAACGCGATCTAATTTATATTTTATTGAAATTAATCATTGCTTCTTCATAGAAAATTTAAATCTATTCATGCAAAAGACCGAGGGCCGAGGGATTGGCGACTATCAATAGTAAAATAAACATTGTAGTAAAGAAATCACCGAGAGCCGTATTCTGAACCTAGCGCAATGTAGCTCATAGTGCACGCCTGCGCACATCGATTTAGAGACTGAACGTCGCGGTCTGGCACTGTGCACTCCCCTTGACACTGCGTGGTTTATGAGTACAGGGCCGATAGACAACCGTTCTTGATTACGCATTTGCTAATGAGCTAAAAAAGGTACTGAAACGGGAAAGAAAATGATAGCGCGCGCCGATTTAAAATTGTTTGCTTTTGTCATGTGCATACTTTATTAGCGGCTTTGCGGTACGCAAACCTTCACATTGTCACATGGGCTATATGCCCAGATCTAAAAAATAGAGGCCTGCTGTCAGGTTCTGGAATAAACGTATTATTGAATATTTCAAGGTTGCTTGAGACAGCTCCGCGGCGCACGTCCAACCGCGTTCTTCAAAAGATCAAGCAGAAGGAAGAGGAGAGCAAACAGAGCACAGATGACAACAAGGAGGAAGACGACGAGCCGCAACCCACCACCTCGACCGGCGCGCGGGCCAACAGAGCGAAGAGACGCAATCTGATACGGTAATGTACTAGCTACTCTCTCCAATGCCACAACATGCAGCAAGCGGGACAGGACAACAAATAGAGCAGAGAGACAAAGAGTACGGTCTTATATTTTTCTTAAACATGCTTGGATATTCTTATTGTTTTTAGAGAGCTCTCTTTCTAGATCGATCTTGCCGAATGTTAGTATAAAAATCCATAACTATCGAGTTAATCATTAAAAAAATAAAAAAAAAACACTGAAAATCATGAAACCAAATGTCTCGTATGTCAGAGCTGAGTATCCGCGCATTGTTATGTAGAAAAATTCGATACAATCTTCGGCCGCATTGTTCGTTTATCATCGCCTGACTTGCCGGCCGCAGCAGTAATGTACTTACGAGTTTGTATTTATGGTTCTCCCAATAATAGAAGGAAAAGATAAGGCCGATATAGCTAAGCGACGCATATGGTACGGTAAGCTTCAGCGTTCATTTGGACTTGGGAGATAGATAGATATATATATAGATTAACTCTTTATTGATTACCACACAGAAACAATACAAAAATAATAACATATGGGCTTTATCGCTGAGAGCGATCTATTCCAGGCAACGTTTCGATGGAACGAAATGAGCAAAGCTATAATGGACGGCGGATGATGATGCGAGATGGTAGTTGTAACGGGAGCTTTATAGAGTACGCGTTTAAGATAATGGCGTGGCGTAAAACGGGACCAGTATATTATGCAGCGCACCCCGCCATGTTGAGCGGACGAAGCCGTATAACCTTTTCTCGAATAAACTCGGGCACTTACTAAACAAGTGGAATATCGGAATATCATACTATAAATAATGTCACAGAGACGTCATAATGCCCTTAACTAATTAACCAAATTTAATAAATAAGTAATGCTGGTCAGTTCACACAACATTATCTAGCCCCAAGCTAAGCAGAGCTTGTGTTATGGGTCCTAGATAACTGATATACTTAATACAATACATTACAAAGATAGATATTTTTTACTATACTTACATAGAAAATACCCAGAACACCCTGAACAAATATCTGCGATCGCACAAATATTTTTTCCGAGGCGGGAATCGAACCTGCAACCTCCTGCGTCGCAGGCGAACCATCGCCCGCCGCGCCACAGAGGTCGTCTAATGTTTGTAGCTGTAATAGTTTTCAAGATATTTGCTATCAAAGTTACGTTACGTTATTTTGTCACTCTCTCATTCATGATCATTAAACTCTTCAGCTGAATGCAAGGTATACTACTAACACACTAATATTACACTAGAAACTTATTCCCGGCTGAATAACAGGTCAGCCGGGGTGTTTTCCGCGCATATCTCTATGTATGTGGCAAAAAAATCTCGAAGTGAGAGGCTTTCATATGACACCCCATTTGATCTGATATTCTAACTTTTATTTTTTTTACCCCCTCTTGGACCCCAATATCTCAACAACCTCCCTACCGATATAGCTCATAACCTTACCAACAAATTGTACCAATACTATATACCCCCCAATCAAATTACATGGAGATCGGATTAACGCTTCGGTAGTTATGCTCGGATAAACATACATACATACATACATACATACAAACGCCGATTCTTCCAAGTTGACTCATTGAACTCGCTTCGCTCGTTCAACAATCTCAAATCACTAATGAGTAGCTAGAATGTCACAGCACTAAGTATTTGACGACGTGGCGCGAGAGGTTTCGGGTTCTATTCCCGCTGCGGGACAGATGTTTGTATGATCTGCAAATATTTGTTCCTTGTCTGAGTGTCGTGGTATCATGGCACTCGTAGTTCCTGATACCTACTAGTGTGTGATTAGGAATACGTAAGTGAAAGAAGAGTGTTAAAAAAAAATAAGTGGTGGTCCATACACAACTAATCACGAACTAGCCTCTACGCGTTAGTAATCACTCGCGACCCGACGTGCTCGTGTCATTGCCAATTGCCATCATTGAAATACTAGTGCTGTGAAATTCTGGCTACTCTTTTTTTTACAACTTTAGTGATATTAGTTTGAATCTGGTTACTTTTAACTAGCGCCGTGGACGACCTTAATTGAGTTCGTACTTATGGTATACAAGAAACTGCATCCAAAAATTCTTGACTTGTGCATTTTTTCATCAATCATTGTCACCTTTTTTACATCCACTGCTGAATGATGCCTCCCCCATTGAATGTAATGGAGGGGATTGCCATGATGACCACGCTTGGCGGGTAGACTGATGATAGCAATATTGTTGCTGGTAAATTAAATTAAAAAATAATTGTTTTGTTATAAATATACACTAGAACACAGAAAAAAATAGAAGTATATGAGATTCAATAACATAAAAAATAAAAACTTAAACACGAATTAAAAAATAGATTATTATTACTTAATATGTACGGACCGCCCGTGGCGGTGAAAGCCTCCTCCAACTGCTTCCATTTCTCTCTTTCTCTTGCTAATCTTGGCCAGAGTTTCCCGGCCACACACAGCTACAACATCGTCTCTCCATCGTTTAAGTGGTCGTCCTCGTCTACGCTTTTGATCTCTAGGAAACCAGTTAGTGACTACTTGGGACCATCTATTTGATTTCACTCTCTGTAGATGTCCTACCCATTTCAATTTCAACCCCAATATTCGGCGTACTACGTCTTTGGCTTCTGGTTTACTTCGAATACTGGTGTTACACGATCTCTCAGTTTGATCCCTGTGAAACTTCTCTCCATTGCTCTTTGGCAAATTCGTAGTATTTTCAATTGTTTCTTTGTAAGTAGCCTGGTCTGACAAGCGTAAGTAAGGCATGGGGTTAGGCAGATATTCATGGCTTTTGTTTTTAATTTGACTGGTAGAGTACCCTTGAAAACTTCCTTCATTGCCCAATACTTGTTCCATGTACTTTTTATTCTTCTAGTTATTTATTTTTCTGTGCATGCCCCGACTGATATGAGATGGCCGAGATAAATATAGTCTCTACATATTCCAAAGTCAATGTATTACTTGAAATAGGTACTTTTATTGTGTTTGTCATGACTTTGGTTTATCTTGATTTATCTCAAGGCCTATGGCTCTGCTTTGTTCGTTAAGAGACTGTTAAGAGATGTATGCGTGTTCGGCTGGATTTTCCGAGAGTAAAACTAATACATTACATTGCTGGTACATTACGTACGACCTTATAATTATTAGTTTCAAAAATACAGCTAGATGGCGCAGCTAAAACACACATACACATGAGCCGATTTATACTGCCTGCTTAAGGTACTAGTTATTAGGTGCTTGTTTTTCTTTTTTAGGGTTCCGTACCCAAAGGGTAAAACGGGACCCTATGAATCCGCTGTCCGTCTGTCCGCCTGTCACCAGGCTGTTTCTCATGAACCGTGATAGTTAGACAGTTGAAATTTACACAGATGATATATTTCTGTTGCCGCTATAACAGCAAATAATATAAAAAAATATTTCTGTTGCCGCTATAACAGCAAATAATATAAAAAAGAATAAAAAAATATATTTATGGGGGCTCCCATACAAAAAACGTGTTTTTTTTTGTCGTTTTTAAAGATAATGGTGTCACCAGGGTGTACCTCATGAACCGTGATATATTAGACAGTTTAAATTTTCACAGATGATGTATTACTGTTGCCGCTATAACAACAAATACTAAAAAATAGAATAAAATAAATAATTAAGGGGGCAACAAAAAACATTGTTGCATGGGAATACAACAAACGTGTTTTTTTGCCGTTTTTATCAGGGTTTGAAGTGATAATTATCAAGAAAAATATAGGTTGATAATTATCTTGATAAGTATAATCGAAAATATTTGCCACTGGCTTTGTCGCATTCAACGACTGCGTATATGAAAAACAAATGAAATTAAAAACATTTATTTGGCACACAACAAAAAACAAACAGAACAAACAGAATACTAGGAAAACAGTAGGACAAAAAGCAGAAAAATAAATAAAAAATAACAACCAAAAACATAAAACAGATACAAAAACATAATTTAGACACTTAAGTTACAAAGAAAATAAAATCAAAAATTTTAAAAAAATAAAGAAAAACAATGTTAACTAATTGAAAATAAATAAATAAATGTCCCACGCATCCAATCTGTCCGAAACAAATTAACAAATGAAACAAAAAGTTGCGCCAAAATGGCATCAGCTCAGCATAATGCGGAGTAGGTAGATTATCCCACCTACTCAGCGCTGATTTTCTGTATATCAGTTTGCGTATATCGGAACATATACGCAGACGACGACGATATGATGATATTCCACTCATCAATTTAATTAAGTAGTATGTATTTGATTAACTTCGCGTATTTTGGTTTGCATGTTTTTATTCACGCAATTATGTAAAAAAAAGGTTACCTTGATTGTAAAGTGTGTATAATTTATTTACTAAACTACTTGCTTCTAACATAAATGTTGATATGTAATATCAGTTAAAAAATGATTCCTAGGCTTAATATCTGTTTGATAATTATCGGATAATTATCTGATAATGATAATTATCGAAGGGCATATTTATCTTGATAATTTCAAACCCTGGTTTTTATAGATACTGGTACGGAACCCTTCGTGCGCGAGTCAGACTCGCACTTGGCCGGTTTTTTAATATTCTGTTTCCTTCTTTTGTATTATCGGCTTTTTATTTTCGTATACAGGATGGGGCAAATTTTTGGCCCCTTAAGGGTAGCTACCTTTTCTTTTGTAGTTAGAAGGTTTTGTTCTTTCTAACCTTCTGTTTTATTTTGAAGAAAAAAATATAGCCATTTTTAGATTTTTGAAAGTACGGTTCGCCCTAAAAATTTAATTTGTCAAAAAAACAAGTTTATCTTAATCGACTCTATTTACAACCAGCAACACTTTTCCCAAAGTAACTTACCAAATCAAATCGTAAGTTTTGGCAATAATTAAAAAAAACAATTCCCATACATTTTTCTAAGAAAGGCCTTCGCCGCAACAAAGTCATACATACCATTCAAACACGGAAAGCAATTTGTTCTAAATTCAAATTATTTATTGATATTTGTAGAATGATATACCACCTCTTTGAATGACAATACCGCTAGAAATAATTAGCAGGAAATATTTTGTTTAAATTTTAAATCCAAAATGTCTCTTACGATTCAACAGCGGCAAAGCGTTATAAGCATTTCGTAGAGAAAATGAAGAAATAACACTACCAGACAAGAAAGTTATAAAAACCTCCCGACCCCCTTGCGATTTTTTTCTATGGGTTTACCTGAAAGATAAGGTATACGCTAGGCATTACGAAAGTCCCGCCGAACTGAAAGACGGCATTCTAAGTGCATTGCAAAATATGCATTACATGAAGGTAAGGGCTGCTACGCAAAGTGTGTTTACGCGTGCCAATCTGCGTAGTAATGTAAATGGTCTACACTTTGAACATATCTGGAATTAAACTTTTACTTATTTTGTATTTTTATAATAAAGAAATTTATTTACTTACCAAAAAAGTATTATTTTATTTAAACTCAATAAAATGGGTGTGTTTTGCTACTAACAAGTAACTAGGTAGGTATGTTTCTAATTTTGGTCTGGAGACATTTTTACGTATAAACCATCGTCGTTAGAGCGAATTTGGGACATAAGCCTTCAAAATTAGCGTACCAACTTAAAAAAGTAGTTACATACGGATTTAAATTAAGAACCATTGAATGAGTGACATTGTTGTTTTCACTTACTCGTTTTTTCATAGAAAATGTATGGGAATGGTTTTCAGGGTTCCGTAACCAAACTACGGAACCCTTATAGATTCGTCATGTCTGTCTATCTGTCTGCCTGTCCGTGTATGTCACAGCCACTTTTTTCCGAAAGTATAAGAGCTATGCTGTTGAAACTTGGTAAGTAGATGTATTCTGTAAACCGCATTAAGATTTTCACACAAAAATACAAAAAAACCAAGAACTTTTTAGGGTTCCCCATACTTGGAAATGAAACTAAAAAAAAAAAAACATCAAACCCATACGTACATAGGTACATACCCATACCCTACATCTATGGATAGGTCTTCAAAAATGATATTGAGATTTCTAATATAATTTTTTCCTAAATTGAATAGTTTGCGCGAGAGACACTTCGAAAGTGGTAAAATGTGTCTCCCCCCCCGTAACATCTAAAATAAGAGAATGATAAAACTAAAAAAAAAAAAAATGTACATTACCATGTAAACTTCCAACGAAAATTGGTTTGAACGAGACATAGTAAGTAGTTTTTTTTTAATACGTCATAAATCGTAATTCGTCCAAGAACTTTTATATTATGTTACTTGCTGCTACGGAACCCTTCATGGGCGAGTCCGACTCGCACTTGGCTGCTTTTTTTTTAAATTATTGCCAAAACTTAGGATTTGATTTGGTATTTTACTTTGGGAAAAGTGTTCCTGGTTGGAAATAGAGTCGATTAAGACCAACTTGTTTTTCTGACAAATTATATTTTTAGGGTGAACCATACTTTTTTCAAAAATCTAAAAATAGCAATATTTTTTTCTTCAAAATAAAACAGTAGGTTCTTAAGAACAAAACCTCCTAACTACAAAAGAAAAGGTAGCTACCCTTAAGGGGCCAAAAATTTGCCCCACCCTGTATATGTGTTATTTTGTGTCAAATAAACGTTTTTCTATTCTATTCTAAAACAGAACTATTTTTGAATCGCGTATCGAAGCGAAAAACAGCCTGAATTTCGTCGAAGATTTCCACCCGGTACAACCATTGCATACAACCATGCAAGTACAAAGACATCTGCAGCTGAAGATGCAAAGTTATATAGAGTTCCTGAACATTCTTCATACAATCTTATCAAAGGAAAGTTATGAAATGCATAACTATACGACTTCAACTTCGGAGTTCCCTTGACTTTACAAACATACCTCCGTTCGATTGTAGAACTATGTAAGAAGGGTAGTTGACGACCCAGCCATAGTCTAATAAAATCAAACAGTCTTCCAACTTAGCAAATAGACAGAGCAACGATGAGGTACGGTACGAGCGAGAAGGGAGTCCCTTGTCTGCCCAACGCCTGAGGTAGGGCCAGCTTGTATAGAAGCAAGCGACAAGCTCACTTCGGACTGTTGTTTATTTTAAAACACGTAATGCACGTCCTGAGTTTTATTTGTGTTATGTTACGTGTATGTTTGGTTTACGGTTCTACTTCAACTTCGTACAATAATCCAGGATTGAAGTTCCACGAACTTCCAGTTTTGGACGACGGAAGGTGAATGATGAATAATTGTAATGATTTCCTATATTGTTACCTGACTGCGCCAGAAGGAGCGTTATGTTTTCCGAGTGTATTATGTATGTATTATTTATTTGGCGCGCTCTGTAGCCTAAACGGCTTGATAGATTTTAGTTTGAGAGGTGTCTTTAGATTCGTCTTAATTGTGAGAGTGACCTGGGTATATCTAAATTATTCACGCCATCGGGTTTTTTTGTTTTTTTAGGCAATTTTATTTTCTTATAACTTTTTAATAAACAAAGTATATGTTATATTTGCAATCCGTATTGCTATGTGCCTACCTTCTTAAAAGTTTAATTAGGCATCTTTGCTGTTGAATGATCTGTTACATAACCCACCTATCTACCTAGTATCTGCGTAGGTAAAATAGCTTGCTGTGGAGTCGTGGCCGTGGCTAGGGATCATCGTAGCCGGTAGACGTCCACTGCTGGCCATAGCCACGACGAACGGTTTTGAGCCGCCTCCATCCACCATATTCCTGCGACCGTTACATTGTCATCTGTCCATAGAGCCCATCCTGCACTACGTCTGTCATGCTGTTCATGGTCAGCGGTTGAGAGGGTGGGTATCTCTGTTTTATTCGACAACAACTTTCAAACCTATGATACAATTGCCAAGAAATTTGGTAGGTAGGTTGGTTATATCAAACTAATATATAATAAAGAAAACAAATTTATGATTAAAATATGTTTTTTATGACGACTCTTGCCCATATCTACTGGGCGCGACCATTGCGAGATGGAGGCAGCATTTCAGATCGCTTCAAAGATAACCTACTATTGGATTTAATTACACTATGACACAGCTTTACTCGCTCCATTTGTTGGATAACTTCTCAACTCTGAATTTAATTTCAATAACTCTGTTAACCGATTTCTAGAATTCGGAATACACGCAAAGATGCATTCCTACTAAATCTACGTACTGCTAAGGAATGGAACTCGTTGCCATTGTCTGTCTTTCCTGATAACTATTATATGGGTCTCTTTAACGTAAGAGTGAATAGGTGCCTTCTAGACCTTCGTGCTCCATCGTCAGCCGCATCGTCGCTTACCAACAGGTGAGATCGCTGTCAAACGAGGGTCTATCTATGACAAAAAATAAATAAAAAAAGTCAATCCAAACGTATGGAATTAAATAGTGAGATTAATACTATATTCCCAACATGGTGCAACCCACGGTGAATTGAGGCCCATTGAGGCTCTGCCTCTTTTCCTTTCGGGGAAAAAGGCGTATGTATGTATGTAATACCATATTATTTACTAGTAGACTTTGCCCGTAGCTCTGCATTCGTAGTGTTGGGATAAAAAACAGTTTCCCCCACCCCCAGCATTTATCGTCTCACCAAATATCATCTAAATCCGCTCAACTGTTACGCGAGTTAAGTGGAACTACACATATAGCGCGAACGTGGTCTAATAAACCATACCCTATGTTATGCGCTAATAATATAGCTTCCTTAAGTGAAATTGATTTTTCACACCATCTGCTCGACAATCTCCAATTACATATCATGCAACCTCAACGTAAAGTAAAGTGTAAAGGGATATAAAGTTGCATGAAACTCCCCTGGGAATTAAGTGATTTGAATTTGGAACGTCAAATTCGTATGGAAACTCGTGGAAAACTCGAAGTCAAAAAGTGCCCATATGGCATTGTAAAGAGGTTTGTCCTAAAACCAAACAGTTCAACATAAGAAGAACTCAAAAAAAAATGTGCGTTACAAACAAAATACCGTGTTTGGTGCTGTGATTACAAGTAAATAAATAAAATAATTTTTATTGTCTCGCAGAAGGTGTGAAAATGAGAATATGGTCCTCTGGAATAAAGCCTGTCTTCGTCTTGGGCAGCTTGAACCGCTTCACTCAGGACTTCAGGACTCTATATAACTCCAGGGTCTCTCGTTATGCTCAGGGTTCGATATGCCGCCCGCGACGTAAGCCATCATAGGCGTGATATTTACAATGTCTTTGCCGTATTGTACATGCTTCAACTTTATCTAAAATTATAATTCATTGAATTCAGCATGAGATGGCCCAATCTGCCTGCGCGGACATTCCCGTCCGTGTGTGTGTGTATTTATTTCCTTGAGAAAATGGAGGATCTGGCCCTAAATGTGAACAAATAGAGACGGTCCGACGAACAGACGGACAAGACAAAATTATAATTATTCAGTTTTTTACCATTTGGCTACCGTAACCCTAAGAAGTATGTATTTACTTAGTCTTCTGATTCAGTTTTTACCATGTCGCGCGAGTATCTCTTGTACGGACCGGATTCTATAGCAAATAAGATACTGCTTCTTAAAAAAAAAAATATGTACTCTCAATCTAGTCAAACATACAAGTAAAATCAATGAAAAAATTTATTAATTATGCCGTCATTTGCAGGAATTTAACTAAAATCATTAGCTAAAAGAACTACATTGCTGGGCATAAGCATCCCCCAAAGAATGCCATGACGAACGGTCTTGGGCCGCCTCCATCAACGGACTTCCTGTGATATTTAGCATTTGGCGGTTGTTCGAGAAACTAGACTTTTTTACCAGTAGGTTTAACGGCCTACATAGTTTTTTCTGGATGCAGCCATGGAGGTTATATGCATACAGCATAGATGTTGAGGTTTCTAATATTTTTTTTTTCTGAACTGAATAGTTTGCGCGAGAGACACTTCCTAAGTGGTAAAAAGTGTCCCCCCCCCGTAACTTCTAAAATAAGAGAATGATAAAACTAAAAAAAAAAAAATATGTACATTACCATGTAAACTTCCACTGAAAATTTATTTGAACGAGATCTAGTAAGTTTTTTTTTATTTTTGTGGTTCCCAATACTTAGAACTGAAACTCAAAAAAAAAACATCAAACCCATACGTGTATGGATAGGTCTTCAAAAATGATATTGTGGTTTCTAATATCATTTTATTCTAAACTGAATAGTTTGCGCGAGAGACACTTCCAAAGTGGTAAAAATTGTGTCCCCCCCCCCCCCCCCCCCCCATAACTTCTAAAATAAGAGAATTATAAGAATTAAAAAAAAAATATGATGTACATTACCATGTAAACTTCCAACCAAATTTGGTTTGAACGAGATCTAGTAAGTAGTTTTTTTTAATACGTCATAAATCGTAATCCATCCAAGAACTTTTATATTATGTTACTTGCTGCTACGGAACCCTTCATGGGCGAGTCCGACTCGCACTTGGCCGCTTTCTTATATTTAGTATGCATTAACGATCTCCTTCATTTTGCTGACGTTATGTTTAATTTTCAAGTTGACAGATCTACGGCTAATTGCGATGATGTAAATGAATCACTACCGCGAGTTCTTAATTAGTTCACAGTAAATAATAATAAAAAACTAAATACATCCAATTCACTATGCTAAATGTAAAACATTGCCCAACATATATTTAAATGAATGGGGAGACACTGAATTTTGTAAACTCTACTGCTTTCTCAGGACTTAATATTGATGCAAGTTAGCAGTGGGGACCCCAAATTGTGGCACTTGCTGGTAGGTAGACTTAGTTCCGCTGCATGTGCAGTTCGTACGATAAGGCAGCTTACTGATCTATTTTAGCTATTTCCATAGTGTTCTGTCATATGTTATGCAGCCGATATCCAAGTCATATTTGTCTTATAAAAACGGGTAATACGTGCCATTTATAAAATGAAGCCGCGTCACTCCTTGAGGGAGCGTCTACTCCAATATGTTCAACTATCTGTTCAACCAGTTGAACAAATTGGATGAGTTTTCTCCAATTTTTTCAACTTCAAAATGTAGTTGAACTCTTTGGACTAAAAATTACAACAAGTTCAATTTCTATGTTTTTATTAATAAAACAGGGTACTCCTGCAGCTTGATTTTTGACATTGTATAGAGTGCTTTTGATAGATTCAAATGCTGGAACTTCTGAGATTTTATCGAGGCCGATATCTTTTATAGATTTAACTACTTTTTTATAAATTTTGGGAACCGTTTCTGTTCCATCTGATAATTTGATTTTCTGTTTACATTCTTCAATCTTTTTCTCAATTTAAATTTTTCCAGTATCTGATTTGCAATGATCACTATGTTTTTTAGTTTTCAGAATATTTAAATAAACAAAAACTTGCATGAAAAACTAATTTTGCCTATAGGTAGGTATATGGATAGTTAGGGCAATAGCGCACTAGCGGCTAGGCCGCAGCGGCCAGGTCGCGGCGACCATCGAGATATATACATTAGTATGAAATCGCCATAGAGCCCGCGCACCTGGCCGCACGCGGCCAGCGCCCACACCAAGCCGCAGCGGCCAGCGAGATCGAAGCGACGCATTGCGGCCCGTGTTCAGGCGCTGATCGCTGCGGCCACTGAGATCAATTGCATTGTAGTTAAATCACCAGTGTGCGCGCACTAGCCGCGGCGGCCGCACGTATTGTGGAACTACAGCGTGATTTGGATGACAGCTGTCAAAATTGAAACAGCCATATTTCGAAAACTACTCCTGCTAGAGTTTCGTTGTTTGGCTCAAATGAAAGGTGATGACAAAATCAACATTTTGGATGACAGCTGTCAAAATTGAAACAGTCATATTTCGGAAACTACTCCTGCTAGAGTTTCGTTGTTTGGCTCAAATGAAAGGTGATGACAAAATCTTCATTTTGGATGAAAGCTGTCAAAATTGAAACAGTCATATGTAGGAAACTACTCGTGCTAGAGTTTCGTTGTATTGCTAAAATGAAAGATGATGACAAAATCTACATTTTGGATGACAGCTGTCAAAATTGAAACAGTCATATGTAGGAAACTACTCGTGCTAGAGTTTCGTTGTATGGCTCAAATGAAAGGTTATGACAAAATCTACATTTTGGATGACGTCAGTTTTCCAAGAGTACAGCATTTGATTTTCCTTGCCTGTTTTTTTATAAATTGCAATGGAGATCGATGAAGATTTGTGTTTTTTACAAAAAGGCAGAGGTCTAGTGCTAGTCCACTGCGGGTATCGATATTATCGTATAAGGAAATATGAAAATGGATCGTCTATATGGATGTGTTCAACGAGAGCCGAAGGAAAATTTACTTGCGTCGGTTCTTTAACTCTAGAGGTGAGAGCACTAGCGACCTGGCAGCGCGCCCGCGGTTATATTTGCACCATTGATTTACCCCATTAATAGTGCAGACGTAACTAGTTAGTTACGTTTGCACCATTAATGGTGCAGACGTTACTAGTTATTTATGTTTGCACCATTGATTGATAGGAAAAAACAGACGGTATTAAAAAACCGGCCAAGTGCGAATTCCGGGTTCCGTACATAATCTATAAAAACGGCAAAAAAATACGGTTGTTTTATGGGAGCCCCCTTAAATATTTATTTTATTGTTTCTTAGTATTTGTTGTTTTAAACTTTTCCGTTCCATATGGTCAACAGTTAGTGTTGACGGTACGTGGAGGGAGTAAAATCGCTCTTTTGTCACCGATTGCAGCAACTGAAAACTGTTGCGACCACCGAAAATCGCAACTAGAGTTTGCTACGTCTGCGCAATTTCCCAAAATTTTAAGAAAACATCGTGAAAATCGCCGGTTGCCGCAACTGAGAGCTCAAAATTGCAACGAGTTCTGAGCGCCTTAGATGAGCACAAAACTAATTTTGACAGCTGTCATCCAAAATGAAGATTTTGTCATCACCTTTTATTTGAGCCATACAACGAAATTCTAGCACGAGTAGTTTCCGAAATATGACTGTTTCAATTTTGACAGCTGTCATCCAAAATGAAGATTTTGTCATCACCTTTCATTTGAGCCAAACAACGAAACTCTAGCAGGAGTAGTTTCCGAAATATGACTGTTTCAATTTTGACAGCTGTCATCCAAAATGTAGATTTTGTCATCACCTTTCATTTGAGCCAAACAACGAAACTCTAGCAGGAGTAGTTTCCGAAATATGACTGTTTCAATTTTGACAGCTGTCATCCAAATCACGCTGTAGTTCCACAATACGTGCGGCCGCCGCGGCTAGTGCGCGCACACTGGTGATTTAACTACAATGCAATTGATCTCAGTGGCCGCAGCGATCAGCGACTGAACACGGGCCGCAATGCGTCGCTTCGATCTCGCTGGCCGCTGCGGCTTGGTGTGGGCGCTGGCCGCGTGCGGCCAGGTGCGCGGGCTCTATGGCGATTTCATACTAATGTATCTATCTCGATGGTCGCCGCGACCTGGCCGCTGCGGCCTAGCCGCTAGTGCGCTATTGCCCTAACTATCCATATACCTACCTATATGCAAAATTTGTTTTTCATGCAAGTTTTTGTTTATTTAAATATTTTATATATGTTTACAGAATGAAAAAATTTTGAAAACTAAAAAACATAGTGATCATTGCAAATCAGATACTGGAAAAATTGAAATTGAGAAAAAGATTGAAGAATGTAAACAGAAAATCAAATTATCAGATGGAACAGAAACGGTTCCCAAAATTTATAAAAAAGTAGTTAAATCTATAAAAGATATCGGCCTCGAAAAAATCTCAGAAGTTCCAGCATTTGACTCTATCAAAAGCACTCTATACAATGTCAAAAATCAAGCTGCAGGAGTACCCTGTTTTATTAATAAAAACATAGAAATTGAACTTATTGTAATTTTTAGTCCAAAGAGTTCAACTACATTTTGAAGTTGAAAAAATTGGAGAAAACTCATCCAATTTGTTCAACTGGTTGAACAGATAGTTGAACATATTGGAGTAGACGTTGAGGGAGCGTTAATAAACATTCTCACGGTATTATCGCAATTGGATAGTTTTATGAGAAAAAGCTAGGTAACATTTCATCACACGAGAAATAAAACAAATTTAAGTTTCCATTAACGAAAGTAAGAGGGTGTTTAATGGGGAATTCTGTACGGTTCTATAAAATAATATAAAGTGCATCAAAACTTCCTATTCGAAGGTTTAAATCCTATGTAGAGAATAATCTAAGTTACACTCTAGGTGACTATATAAATGATAATGCTGCGTGGCCTGATGTCGCTAGCCCCTCGAGAGCTAACATTGCAGTTTGCAATATCTGCTCCTACATATTATCAGATCGTTATTTATAAGTATATCAAGCGTAGCGTGTGCTGTGTTATGAACTTTTGCTGATACTCTTTACGTCATACTTTTGACTAGATACTTGGTTTTCTCTTTTTCTTTGAGTTAGCTTCTCCTTGTTCTTCAGACGCCACACAGGCGCTTCCCACCTTCGCAAATCAGATATAATCGCACCAATAAAGCGCGCGCCGCGTTTTTTGCCGGTTTCTTCTAGGTTTGGTCGCGTTGAAACAGGAGTAAATTTAGTTTATAAGAAGATTCAAAATTCCTTGTGATTTCAATGAATAAAATATTGTTGACTGTCTTTTTTACATCTGTCTAAAAAGCCTGAAGACTAAACAACAAATCGGGACTTAGTCAGTAAGCGGCCTTATATCTGGCAGTCGTATCTGGTACGCAAACAACTTTTTTAATTTCACATTTCTGCGACGTACATTTTGTTTATGATGACCTAGATGTAGTGAAACATTGTATTGCCAAGGTCGGGCCGATGCGTCGAAAGCTGTCTGCCCTCTGGCTCTATCCCGGTAGCTGTTGGACCCAGTCGGTTGTTTGGTGTTTGATCTGGAAACCAGGTGAGGTTTTTAGAGCTATCTAGGGATGCGCACGCAGTATGCAACGGTAGATGCGAGATAGGGCCTATAGATAATACACAAATCGACGCACTGAATGCGGTGCCCCAGATCAGCTCAACAGCTTGTGGATGACGCTCGTTAAAAAAAACAAAAAAACTTAAAAAATATTTTCTTGTTTATCAATTGATTCGTTCCCGTTTAGTGTCGTGTTGCGGTTCAGGTGAGTTTAAGCAGTTTGTCAGTAGTTTTATCAGTATAGTCTGTTATGTTCAATTAATCAACACTTTTGGTATTAAAAATAAGGTCAGCAACAAAAGGTTTAGAATAAATCAAAGTGATAGACGTCCAAACCCACCTTGAAAATTGTATTTTCTTTATATACTATATACACTGCAAAAAATACACCATAAAGGGAAATTTATGATTTTCGTTATCTATCGATGCGGGATTGGTGTACGTGCCAAATCGTCACTTCGGCTTTTAACCGCAACGGATGGTTACGTGTATTTGGTGTTAAGGCATCGATGGACGCCAAATTACGAGTATGTCACTATCTAACTCATTCAAGTTCAGGTAAGTTAGAAAGTGACAGAAAAGCGCTCGCGAAACGAAAAGTAAGCGAAAATCAAGTTTTTTTTAAATTTAAAAAACAATATACAAGTAATTTTCAAAAATAAAAAGGTCCTCTTGGCGTTGTGTTATTTAATGTACTAAAATATAATAAATATAAAATATAATATATACTTTTGATAGTTTAGGAGAAAAATGGTTGTAACTACGAAAACAGAGGCTACTATTGAAAAGAAGAGGACATGCTTTATATGATGTAGATAAGCATTGTTTATTTTTTAGATTTTTCAATAAAGATCCTGGAGGAAAAATTTTTTAAATGCTCGACATTTCACATATATCCACGCCTTAAAGGTATGTTATTATTTATCAAAACGGCTTAACCGATAGAATGCCATCTTTTTCTACGACTTTAAAGATTAAGTAAACGTTTGAAAAAGTTAAACATGTAGCTAAATATGTTAGTTTATGTAGTTGAATCCGTTATTATACTTAGGTGTCCAGTCTCCTCCGTTGTTCATAATGGCCTGGCATTACATCTTCTAGGTAAACTTTCGGCTAATTGAGAAAACTGTTTATATTATATTATATTCCTTTTCTCTCACCGCTTAGTGCCACAAATTATAGGAAAAAATCCTTTTTCATTAGATCAGCAAATAGCTACAAAAAACTGGTTTACTTTCCTGAATTAGATCTTTTTGACTCTGATCCAGCCGACTTCAGGCGCGTGCTTTCTGACCATTGGTTTGAATTGGTTCGATAACTCTTTATATATTTATAACTCTAATGTAACTTTGTTGTGTAACTTTTCTTTCTCTCTTTTTTTAAGTTAGGATTACATATTTAATTAAGTATTTAAGGCAAACAAGTTTTATCTAAATTCTTATATGCGAAAACAGGTTAATGGTAATTAGTTTTTTATAACTGTTATTTATTAGATATGTATACTGTTTGTTGTCCGAATAAAATAAAATAAAATAAAATACAGTACCCTCTCGATAATCCACCACCTAAAAATCCGGACTACCGGCGGATTACCGAAAACGGCGGATTATAATGTACAGGAACATCAAATTGAGGAAAACAACAAAAAAACATAGTAATTTTGTATTAGTAGTTGTGTAGGTTCGACATATGTATTAAAATTTAAAAATAAACTGACACATTAACTCAGGTTACTCAGGTTTTGAAAAATACTGCTCTGATTTGGCTTGTTTTTTAACAGAATAAATCTTCGTAATAACATGATCACGCATTTTACGACTTGCAAAAAATGGGCGGATTATAGTAGTTGTCGGATTATCAAGCGGCGGACTAGCGGGAGGGATTGTATTGGATCAACAGCGACTGAATCACATGCGTGCAAAAATACAATACCAAAGTTACTTAAGGTGATTAGTAACCCAAACGTTCATTTTAATAACAAGTTTTATTTCACAAATACCGAGATTAACATTCAGAAACAGAAATAGACCGGGAGATAGTGACACAAAACATTGGGCCATTTGAACCAGTATGGCGGTTCTTCAGGGGTCTTATTACGTAAAGAAAAAAGAAAAAGCGGCCAAGTACGAGTCGGACTCGCCCATGAAGGGTTCCGTAGCAGCAAGTAACATAATATAAAATTTCTTGGATGGATAACGATTTATGACGTATTAAATAAACTACTTACTAGATATCTTTCAAACCAATTTTCGTTTGAAGTTTACATGGTAATGTACATTTTTTATTTTTACGTATGGGTTTGATGTTTTTTTTTATTTTCAGTTCTAAGTATGGGGAACCCCATAAATTTACTGTTTTTTTTAAATTCTGAATGCGGTTCACAGAATACATCTACTTACCAAGTTTCAACAGCCTAGCTCTTTTAGTTTCGGAAAAAAAGTGGCTGTGACATACATGGACAGACAGACAGACATGACGAATCTATAAGGGTTCCGTAATTTTTGGTTACGGAACCCTAGAAATGATGGTCATAGCGCTGGTACCGGGGCGGCCCAATCGCGTGGGCGTTAGTCGACCTCGTCGGATAAATTACGAGTGTCAAACGATATGTTCCACAAAAATTCTAGTATTTTCCGATAGTCCATAAAAAAAGAAGTAGGCGGACTTCCGCCTAAAACACTATATTTGTACCGGTATTGCATTTGGATTTTTGGAAAGTATTTGATAAAATGTGGCCTTTATTATATTTGCCATACTTCTAGTAGGGGGAAAAAGTGCTGCTATACTTGAAAAACTTATTTATTCTACACGTTGCAAAAATACGACTGTACAATACGTAAAATATTTTTTTACGGCATGTAATCATTATATTCTGTTTTGTTGGATACAATTCTACCTACAAAAAATTATCTATTATATTATACAATATAACATCTGGTTATAAGACAAGATTGCTGCCACCTAGATCTTTGAAATTTTGTATTTATATTCGTTAAACCTCAAACTTACAGGAAAAATTAGTGCCATACTGGTACAAATCGTTCGAAATACGAATAAAATCTTACATAAAAAAAAATTGTACACATTCGCCACCTCCCACAGGTATGGTATTATCAGACTTGCATTAATGATAATACAGGAGCTGTTGAAAAAAAAATTGGGTGGTACAAATAGTTTTGCAAAAAAATATTTGCTCATTTTCGGCGGTATGGTGGCCATTTGGAACCGTTCTAAAAGTATGGCATGGTGATGTTCGTAAATGGCTGCACGACGATGATTATCTATGCAAAAATTAGCCTGGTACAAATGGTTTGTTTTTTTAAAATTAACGTATTCGCGTCGGTATTGCGGGCTGTAAGTCACACCGGAGAAGTATGGCATGACACTATCGCCTACTTCTTTTCTTATGGACTATCGGAAAATACAAAAAAAATTGTGGATCAAATCGTTTGAACTCGTAATTTATCCGACGAGTTCGACTAACGCCCACGCGATTGGGCCGCCGGTACCAGCGCTATGACTATCATTTTTAGGGTTCCGTAGCCAAATGGCAAAATACGGAACCCTTATAGATTCGTCATGTCTGTCTGTCTGTCTGTCTGTCTATCTGTCCGTGTATGTCTCTTTTCCGAAACTATAAGAGCTATGCTGTTGAAACTTGGTAAGTAGATGTATTCTGTGAACCGCATTAAGATTTTCACACAAAAACAGAAAAAAAACAATAAAGTGTTGGGGTTCCCCATACTAAGAAATAAAACTATTTTTTTTTTCATCATACCTATATGTGTGTGGTATCTATGGATAGGTCTTCAAAAATGATATTGAAGTTTCTAATAAATTTTTTTTCTAAACTGAATAGTTTATAGTTTGCGCGATAGACACCTCCAATGAAAAGAAAAAAATCCTTAGTTTACCAAACTCAAAAATGTAATACGTCATTTGCTAGAAGACATTCATACTATTTAGAACCATTTGTTTATAACAAACTAAATCGAATACTTGATATTTATAACCTGAATCGTCAACAGCATTCCTGCTCGCATATTTAGGTATATTCACAGACACTACATAGTTTGTTGAGGGTGGTTTCATTCACAAACAAATAAGTACCTACCTACCTAATAATCTAAATTATGTAACCTACCTAGGTACTTGGTGGTTTTTAGGTTGAATCCGGTTGAATGCGGTTTAGTTCAATGTGCTAGTTGGTGGTATTGGTGGGTACCTAGGTGATAGCAAAGTTTTAGTATCTATTATGTGCTTTCATGAACACTAAATTTTTATTATGATATAACGACCCTTTTTTCAGGTTAACCACCATGAAAACTTTTTAATGGGTACCTTATATCAAATTCAAATACAAAATTCGAAGAAATACAAAATTATTTTTTTCGTCTTGATACCCACCAATTATTTTATCTCTACATCTTTAGTATTAATGAAGACACTATTGACAAATGGCAACCCAATTTTTTATACATAAGTTTTAATCGATCCATTTTAGATAAACAGTAACCTAACCGTGCACCAACAACATAACAATCATAAAATGGGTAGGTACCTACCTAACACAATACGTAGGTATAAATCACCAATAGAATATATTTGTAAATTCCTGTAACTACGTGTGACTAAATTAATTAATTGATAATTTCATTATTGCCTACATACTATTTGGATTAAGATTAAGATTTTTATTAAACTACATTGAATAAATAATAAAATATAATGACTTAGATGACATGGACATATAACATATAGATGACATATAATATGGACATGACATGTGACAACCGAAGGAAGGCATCAAAAGCCATAACAGAGGTATACTAACCTACTTTGGTTTTTTATGTTTAAAGTATCTACTATGTACCTATAATATATTTGTTTTTATATTATATTCTTATTATAGAAATAAGTACTTAGAAATATGTAACAGACGTGTGGTGTGAAAATAAATATTCTATTCTATTCTATCTCCAAAGTGGTAAAAAATGTCTGCCCCCCCCGTAACTTCTAAAATAAGAAAATTATAAAACAAAAAAAAATATGATGTACATTATACCATGTAAACTTCCACTGAAAATTGTTTTGAACAAGATCTAGTAAGCAGTTTTTTTTAATACGTCATAAATCGTAAACCATCCAAGAACGTTTATATTATGCTAGTAAGCAGTTTTTTTTAATACGTCGTTAATCGTAAACCATCCAAGAACGTTTATATTATGTTACTTGCTGCTACGGAACCCTTCATGGGCGAGTCCGACTCGCACTTGGCCGCTTTTTCTTTTTTTCATTACGTAATAAGACCCCTGAAGAACCGCCATACTGGTACAAATGACCCAATAATTTGTGTTACTATCTCCCGGTCTAAAACATTTAAGTTCAGTATATTTTATAATGCTTGTAGGTACCTGAAACACGATTCGTATTATATCTTTCGATATACAAAATAAATAAAACATGGGTAATTTTGTGGGTCAATCCAGATTATATTTCAATAATACCTACTGATGCGGTATGTATGCGCTACTAGTGAATATAGGAGCCAAATTTTAATTGATATTACTTGGAAACGAAATAAATACTAAAAAAAAAAACAATAAAAATCCGAAATGAGGCGCAGTGCCTTAGTTGCAAGCGCCGCACTGAAGTTCAAGCTGAGTCGGTTTACAAATATACGTCGTTAAGATCGATGTTTCTTTCAAAACGCATTGACCTGCTAATATTGTGTTACATAGTTGGGTTGGGTTTTTGCTTCGATCAAGACTCTTGATCGAAGGGTTTTTGGATTATTTTGGCCTTAAATCTAGTTTTCTTTCAATAAGCATGATAACAGTAACAAATAAAATGGTCAAGTGCGAGCGAGACCCGCGCCCAGAGGGTAAACTTGCTAGCTAATAATAGAACAAAGCGATAATTAAATAGAGAATAAATAAAAAACTAAAAATAAATGCTGGACAGTTTACACATCATTATCTAGCCCCAAGCTAAGCAGAGCTTGTGTTATGGGTACTAGATAACTTATATACCTAATACAATACATTATATAGATACATATTTTTTGTTATACATAGAATAAGAAAAGTGTTAATGGACACATTCTTAGATATAGTTTATTTTTTTAATCTATCTCTATTACTTATTAGGCTGCTCTTGCGGCTACTTTATAATGTTATTAGGGTGCATTACAATTAGTACGCTAAGAAAAAAAACGCATGTCACAGTTAGGATACATACCTCTCCAAATGCTTCATAATAATTAAAGATTCGATAATTAAGATAAAAAATATTCTATCAACTTTATTTATATTAAATATTGCAAAAATTAATCGCTAACAAATGATAAAAAAATAAGTCCCTATTAAAACAAAGCTAGTACCTACTATGACGTTTTAACCTAGTATTTTTAATTTTTGGTCATACATCTTGGTGAACACTTCTTTCAATATAGATAAAATATTTCCCTATTTGAATTTCGTCTAGTATTGTGTCAAAACCAAACCTTATAATTTTTTAAGTTTTTTTTTTACTATTAAGATCTGATAAAAACACATAACCTAATAATAAAGCGGCCACATGCGTGTTACGCCACGCGCTTTGTAGGGTTCCGTAGTTGGAGTGTGGAGGTAGTGTAGAGGATGTCTAATCTCCTCCTACAACACCGTAATTCCCTCACTGGCTCGGCAATGCCCACGTGTATCTTGGTAGTAACTTCACCTGTACTCTCGCCTGTGGCTCGCGTTACAGTGACCGTTCTATACCGACACAGGAGCACACGAGACAGTGCATGTATGCCACAGAGCATACACTACAGGTAGGTTATTGGATGTTTGGTATAAAAGACATTAATGCGATCACTTTCAAACATTATGTATTGAACTAGTAAAATAGATAACTTTGTAATTCAAGATCAGAAGTTTAGACTACTTCAAGGTGACTTAGGAAGTCGAAAATTGGTGTTAAAAGTTTAACAAAATTTACACAGCTATTTACATAATGTTATTTACAAAACTTGTTGCACGTACTTTCCTTCCTGCTCCATGCAAAGCATAGCACGGCGAAAGCAATGCACACGAAACCGCGCCAACGTGTCTCTATCATCTCACACCACATCAAAAGCGTTCACAATTCGTGCCTTCAATCAAGTCCTTTACTCTACCCCTCACAAAAGTCTAACGGAGTTGAATTCGGGGAGAGTGCGGGCCACGCAACCGGTCCTCCGCGCCCATTCCATCAATTACCATAGGTAATGTCGCGTACTCGCCGGTTGCATTTCCTTGCCTGTCACTAAGATAATTACGTAGGACCTCCAAGTAACTTGTGTAACTCCAGCACACATTTATACTACCTGGCGTTGAAAACGCGGGGGACGCACGGCAGATTAGTAATGCCCAGTAATGCGTGTTGTGCTGGTTGTACACGGCACCCCAACCCTCGTTAAGTGGACTCATCTGTCGACAGGATATTTGGGGGCCATCCTGCAGTAACCATCAGAGAAGTTGTATTCTAACCTCATAGTCAGGAGTCCCGAGCTCCTGCACTTATATAAATTTGAACGGGTGCTGACCTAAATCTCGATGAAGACGCCACCCATAGGTTGAGCTGACCCCGTACATGCTTTGGTAGGGTAGGCCATCTGCTTGATCCGTCATACAAAGTTGCATAAAAATAAATATGCGGGCCACGTCGTGGGTGTGGCTCTTCGAAGAAGTCTAATACCTCAACTTGCGTTGTGTAGCGAGGTGACTGGCCTGCCGTTTGATTAGCATCAGTATATTAAGAAAATTCCTATATTGTCTCGGATATCCAGCGATGAAAACTTTTACGAGTTATGAACTGATTAACTCTGAATTTACTTCGGAATCCCACGCTATACGTGGTCCGACACGCCGTTGTCCATTTTGATTTAAAATCTGTATTGATTTCTCTTTGCAAATCCAAACCAGGCAAAGCCGATGATAAAAGTAAATGTAATGTTTTCTAAATTCCTTGTTACAGATCCAAATCCGAATCATCATCCAGCTCTGAGAGTACGAAAGAAATGCCACAAAAGGTGGCCAAAAGGCGCGCAAAAAGCCAAGACAAGCGATCAAAAAACTCATCTGCTACTCAAAAAGGCGAACCACCGCCAGACACACCCGTCAAAACTGGACGAAAGACTAATAACTCTCTCGCCTCTGCTACGGGACAGATTGTGATCCCCGACAATGACGAGCCGGCCAGTAGTACGAGAAAGAAGCTCAAAACTTCTCAAATGTAAGCATAACTTCTAAATTAACGCCTTGCATTTATATCAATCCTGTTATTTGTGTATGCTATGTCCCACTGATATGCTGTAAAACCGAAAACCATCGCTAACTGAGGTAAGCGGTTAGAGGGTTCTTAAACGTATAGTCAGGCACCTCCCCCGAGAAAATGTATGGTCTGGTACCGCCATCTATCGTCCATAGGCAGCGTGGTCATAGGATTACCAACGCGAGTGCAGCCGAAGGCAGAAGCTAGTTGCTTATAATATTGTAATATCTAACCAGTGTTTATAAGGCAAAGTTCGCTCTGGTTTTATTCAGTTATGTGAGTTTGTTTACCTTTATTAGTAACTACCAAAACTTACACATAGATGGCACGCGCTAACTATGCGTTTTAAAAAGTTCATGTTAATGATGTAATTAGTGACACTGGTTTTTATGTTTTGGAGTTTCGTACCTGCACAGGAAAAAACAGGACCTTATAGGACCACTTTAATGATTATTTAACAAACATAGCTACATTCAGTAACTACCGTCAGACCAATTCCGAAAGCAGCTTTGCAGTACTCTTTTTCCGTACGGAACCCTCAAGGTGCGAGTCTCGCTCGCACTTTCCGTTTATTATCCTTTCCCATCCTGTGCAAGGCTCATGCATTACTTTCTGGTGACACCTACGATGTTTTCTGGCTCCTCTACGGTTTTTCACTCCAAGCACAACTTTCTTCATAGCCCGTTCCGCAAAATTAAGTTTGTGCACCAGGCCAATAGATAGTGACCATATCTTAGTACCATTTATCATTACTGGCAACACGCACTGATTATTGACTTTCGTATTGAGGCTCTGAGGAATATGCGGCTGATCTCTTGTCGAAGTACCTACTCTGTCGGACCCTACCTATCTACCTAGTTGTTTGTTAATTCCAAGCTGAGAATACGAACATTTCGCGTGACAGGTGCTTTTTCTAACATTTTTGTTCAAAAAGTTTCAGTCAATCTGAAGAAGACATCAAAACGGATATGTACAAAGTCCTCGAGCAGATCACCGCTCACGACGACGCCTGGCCGTTCATGGACCCCGTAGAGGAGGAGTACGCGCCAAACTACTACGCGGTCATCAGACGTCCGATGGATCTGCGCAAGATGGAGGAACGCCTTGACACCGGGCACTACAGGGACTTCGCATCCTTCAAAGCGGACTTCAAACTGATTGTGAACAACTGCCGCTTGTATAATGGACAAGACAACGGTAAATGCATTCTAATTAATACCGTAGATTGATAAGGTATGATTCCTTTTCTCAGTACTCCTCGAGGGTAATTGTTAATTAGTGGTAAATGTGAATACTTGACTCTTTCAGAGTATACGGTGATGGTTGACAGCTTGGCAGCAGCATTTGACAGACTGACAGAAAAATACATGCATCGAATTTCATCGTCCGATGAAGAAATTGCTGTAGAATTTCAAATCCCTACACCCTCTCGCAAACACAAGCTGAAGCGCAGCGAATCTCCGCAAGTTCCACAGAAGAAGAGGAAACGCAAATCTCATTCCGAATCAGGTAGAATCTCGTTTGACATCTCAATAGTAATGTCCGATTGACTCCAAAGACTTTCTAATTGAGGTCAATGATTGACACCATAATTATTTACTAAACATTTTGATGTTTTCAATTTCAGAACCGAAGTCTAGTTCATCTGATTTGGTGCCAGAGCATGCTGAAGCTTCTGATCCGGGACCGAAAGCCGAGCCTGAACTAGAAACTAAGAAATCCAAGGAATCTCATAAGAATAAAGACGGAAAGGGTCGAAAGAAGCGCAAGGGGCATCACCGCCGCGGCAAGCACTCTAAGAAAAGGCGAGAATCAAAGTCCGGGGAAGGAGAAGACATGGAGCGAGAGGAAAGGAAGAAAAAGAAACAGAAGAGCAAGAATAAGGAGAAGAAGTCCAAGCAGAAGAAGAAGAAGAGTAAGCACCAGGAGCCAGAGCCTGAGCCCGTGCCTGTGCCCGTGCCCATGCCTGTGCCTGTGCCCGTGCCTGTGTCCGTACGGGCCGATACCCCAGGGTCCATGGAGAGCTCCAGCCGTAGCCGCAGCGCCAGTCCGCTGCCTTCCATCCGCTCGGTGTCGCCGTCGCTCTCGCCCGACCACCCGCTGTCGCCCGACCACATGGCCCTGACGCCCGACCACCCGGCTCTGTCGCCCGACCACCCAGCGCCGTCGCCCGACCACGAACCCTCCGACCAGCTATCCGATCCCGATTTCTTCAAGGACAAGTACGACAAAATAAAAGAACGCCGCCGTGGCGCAGCCAAGGACGTCTGGGAGTCCTTGTTTGACTATAAGCAGAAGTGCGCTCTGGACAAACTCAAGAATCTAGCCGCACCGGAGAAAGACAAGAACTCGAAACTCAGAGAGACCATAGAGAAGTTGAAAGCCAAAAACACAGAAAAGTACAAAGAGTCTCCTTCCATCAGAAACGTGTTCTCGCCGACTCATGGCAAATCAAAGAAAAAAGATAAAGAGGCAAAATCGAAGGAACCGAAGGAGCCAAAGTCTAAAGAACCGAAGCAGCTGAAATCTAAGGAAACGAAATCAAAGGAGCCGAAATTAAAAGAGTCAAAACCAAAGGAGCCAAAATTAAAGGAACCGAAAACGAAACCGAAGGATTTAAAAACAAAAGATAAAGAAACAAACGAAACAGAGGAAATCGCTGACGATTCGGCTGAGGACGACGAGCCCATAAAGAAACCGGCCAAAGCAAAATCGACCAACAAGAGAGGACCTAAAAAGAGTTCCGCTAAAAATGAATCTGCAACCGAAGCTTTGGAAGAAGCCGTCAAGGACATGACCAAATGGTTCGAAGACGGCCCTAAGAGCTCCGCCGTGAGCTCGCCAGCCGACAGCCCGGCGCATACCATATCTACTGAGGAGCAAGACAGTCGGCATGATGACGAACTCTCTCAAAGCGAGAAATCATCCACCTTCAGCAGGAGGGAAGCCTCTACGAGCCGCAAGCGTCACGCTTCACGTGAACCTAAACTTGTTAAAAGGCGAGAGATTCAAAGGACCATAGACAGGCTGCAGCCCGGCAAGAGCAAGGGCAACTTACTCACTAATGTCATCAAGAAAGATGCCGAGTTGAGGGAAAAAGAAGAATCTGCGTCTCCTGGAGCAGCGGCTAAAGTGCGCGAAGCCATCAAATCCGAGGAATCCAGCCCCAAGCTGAGCCTCGGCTCGGTTTTACCGACTGTCGAATTCACTCTCGGAAAAGATCATAAGTTTGACAAGAAGGAAGCTAAACAAAACGCTACAACTACAGACAATATTAAACCCGAGCAGGAGATAAAACCAGAAGAATGCGTCGAGAAGAAGGAAGAATCACTCGCCCAAGTCGAAAAGAAAGAAGATGAAGCCAAGAGGGAAGAGGTTCAAGTCACCAAGAAAGACGCAGAGGTCGAAACCGAACCTCAAGCATTAATGAAGCCTAACCAAGCCACTCCCAATCTCAGCGCTTGGTTCAAGGCATTTGGTGCACCGAAAAGCAATCCACCGGTGGTGAGTGCTGCATCTAAAAAGAAAACTGAAGATGGTGAAGAAGAAAGACCAGCCGAGTCAGCACCTCCTGAGGCGCGGCCGACGAGTCCAGCCAATCCGGATACTCCGCTTCCCGAGGGCGGAGAGAGCCCCCTCCCGAACCCCACTGCGACGCCACGCCAGCGCAGGACCAGCACCGGCAGCTCCGTCTCTGAAAGGTCATCCTTTAGCCAAGATCTAGACTCGCCGCGCCATCAGATGTCGCTCACGTCGCCGTTGCTGCGCTCTCCGGCATCACCGAGAGATGATTTCCAGAAAATTACTTATCCAATCATAAATGGATCTGTTCGAGCTGGATTTTATCAAGACACTACATCGATCAGGAGCAGCCCTGAGAAGAGTTGCAGCCCGCGCGAAGGACCAGCGTCCCCGTATTCTCCTTACAGCCAACATGTTTATGCGGGCAACAACGCGGCGGGGTCCGCTACACCGCAGTATTTTGTCGACCATAACAAGAGCCCTCTGCCCACTTACACCCAGAACCCACCCCCGTACTACGATACGGCTAAAGCGACCGTCGGTAACAAACCTCACGCGCACGAGGATTATACTTCGCTAGGACCTGACACGTTTCAACAGAACCAGCTCCCACGCTCTTATTCCCCAGTTTATTCCCCGTTTACTCAGTCGTCTTCCAATTATCCCCCTGTACAAAACCCGCCTCAATCTATTTCTTCCAATATAACTTCTAGTATATCGCCAGTAACTGTAGATACCAAATCCGCAACTTTCCCAATGAAAAAACGCATGTACAATGAACCAGAACAGTCTGCCATATCGCCGACAAAACTAGTGGATAATAAAGAAGCTCTTACGACACAAAACAAAAATGAATATACAAAGCCTACCCACTCTACTCCGGCTCCACCAACATCCGTCGATGACATAGCATTAGCCTTGAGTGAGAAGTCAGAACTCGCTAAATTGCGTGAAAAGAATGCGGCCGACAATGCCGCCAATAGCGAAAAACACTCTGAAGAAAGAGACACCGCTACAATGGAACAAGTAGATTCCGAACGTGAAATCAAAAAAGATACTAATGCAAACGGAACTAAATCTTTCGGTACTTCGAATAAAGACAACATAGACATGGTCAATATGGGGTACATGAACCCTGATTACGAGCGCAGAGTCAGTGGCGAAACCCACGAAGGTGACTTCTCCGCTATTCGAGATAAGCCTAAAACTAATGCTAATTCACAGCATAAAGTATACGACGTCGACACGCTTGCCTTGAATCTTGGCATCAACAATCAGCCGCTGCATAAGACACTAACTAAAAATACTATGTCAGTGAATATGCCGCTTGCGCATTCCCAACCCCATGCCCATTCGCAGCCACCGGCCCAGGCGCACGCCCAGCCGCCGCACGCCCAGCCGCCGGCGCACACACAGCCGGCCCACACTCAGCCCCCGGCTCATTCGCAGCAGCCGGCTCATTCGCAGCCGGCACATACTCAACCTCCGGCTCATTCGCAGCAGCCGACTCACACTCAACAATCGGCACATAGCCAATTACCGGCCCATTCCCAACATTTGGCCCATTCTCAACACCTGGCCCATTCACAACATCCAGCCCATACTCAGCCCCCCCATTCTCAACCTCCTGCCCATTCCCAACATCCAGCTCATTCTCAACCTGCCCACTCTCAACATCCAATCCATTCCCAACATCCAGCTCATACCCTGCCCGCCCACTCTCAACATCCATCTCATTCTCTGCCTGCTCACTCTCAACATTCGGGCCGCTCCCAAACTCCGGCACATTCTCAGCCTGCCCACTGTCAACCCCCTCCCCATTCTCAACCTATGGCGCATTCACAATCACTAGGCCATTCCCAACCGGTGGCACACTCGCAACAAACTGCCCGTGCTCAGACGCCGGCGCACTCACAGGTAGCCACGCACGAGCGGAGCCACAATGATATGAATATAAATCAACATGCGGCTCATTCGCACCATCTCAGCCATTACGAGCATCTGAGTGGCGGACAAACCATCAACAACTTCTCCATGAGCGATATTGAATTAGCTAATAAAAAACTTTACACTGGTAATACAACCCCTTCTTCGGCCGCCATCGATTATGGCAATTGGAAACTAAGCCAGATGCGGAAACAGGAAATGTTGACCCCGTCGGACTATTCCGCGGCATACCAACACAGCGTGAATCAGACCGAAAAACATAAGCAAGATATTATGATCTCTTCAAACTATAATAAAAATTTGCAACAACAGTATAACATGTATAATGTTCCAAGGGCTAATACGCAAAGAACACAAGATTTGCAGCAGATGCTGCCTGCCGAGTTAAGAATTCCTAATCCTCGAGGACATCTGAAGAACGACCATATGACGACACCTTCACCCGTTAATGATCCAGATCCAGCCAATAAACATACCGATAGTGCGGCCAAAAGCCATAAAGCTGAGAAACTGGTACAAAACCACCCTCTGGTTAGTTCAAATCCATACAAGACGCCATACTCGAACGCGGCTCTTCAACTTGATAGCTTACGTAACTTGCAAAATATCCCACAAATGCTGGAACGCTACTCTAACGATGAAAGATTTTTGTCATCATTCGCCAGCAGCAGCTCTGCTCTCTATGACAAACAGTTTCAAATGGCCCAAATGTTTAACAAGAGCATGGCATCCGAGTTACCCACGTCCAGTGCGCCCTCCGGCGTATACACGCAGCCGTCGATGTCGCTGAGCAAAGACAGCTCCATTTACAAAGCTTCTCACGCGGCCAATCCCCAACCAGAGTCTAAACCGAAACAGAAAAGGAAGAAGAGGACTTCAGAGAGCAAATCGGCTCAGGTAACTGCGAACCAGCAGTCATATCATACTCCATCATGCACCGCAGATATGTTGTCATCCGTCAAATCGGGGATGATGCCGAGCAGCTCATTCAATTTCGGTAATTCGACAAACATGGCACTGAGCAGCGGAATTTACGGCGACAACAGCGGATTCTCGGCCGCCAACCAACTGATGGCAGCTAACTATATGGTGGCCGCTGTGGCGCACCAACAGCGGAACAGCGCGGAAGCGGGCGCTGCCGAGAAGCTGACCAAGCCAGCGCACCAGGCGTCCAGCGCCTTCCCTTTCATGGGGCACGGGCAGGTGCGGCCCGGCTACGGGTTCGTGGGAGGCGGAGGCGTGGAGCCCGGCTCACCACTCTACCAGCAGTACCTCCAGCGGCAGGAGGAGCTGCTGCGCCAGACCGGCGCGCAGATCATGGGCCTCTACCCGCCGCCCTACCCGCCCTCGCTCGGCGTCTCCCAGCCGTACGACTCCATTAACATGAACCGACACTCGTGGCTCTGATATCTACTCTACTGCTACAACAATGGCATCTCTCCGTAAATCTCGCAAACTCGGACTAAGTGCCCTCCCCTCCCCTCGCACATTGAAACGTTGCGAACGGACACTCATATCGTTACTCCACTACTAATTACCGTAAAAAATAATGTTATGAAATATTGTTTATGACACGATTGTTGTAATAGGAAATTGTAATTTATGTTGTTTGTAGATTGAACGAAGTACATTTTGTGAAAATATTTTTATGAATATTCTTATTTACATAAATCATGACAAGTTTGTCTCTGATGAACGCTTTATTGCTAGTAATTTGTTGTGTTTACGATGGATGGTATTGACTATTAGCCTGTGATCGTTGTAGTTCAGACTGCTTCTGTACAGTTTACATCTGTTATAACTTGTTGTGTTATCTAAATGAATGTGTAATTGTATATTTATAGTGCATACTTCTGATTCCTCCACAGTTGATAAATGCTAAATAATTTAGTTAATGTTAAAAATTAATATTTTATGAAGTAACATAACTAAAAATCTTTATGAAATACCGATGAACTTAATTCTGTTTTATGCTTACATATTTTAGAGGCAGTCTTGCTATATCACTAGCTATTTTTATACATAGCACTAATATATATCAATGTTAATATAGGCATAATAATAATTATAATAATTATTTTATTGATACACACTAATCTACAAAACTTTTGTTGGTAAGTTTATTTTTATTAGCTTTAATTTACTTTATAAATAAATATACTCTTATTGCTTTGTTCTGTAAGGTCACACTAAATACATTTATTTGTTATACAAATATATTATGTTAGAATCAGTAAATATTTTGTTTCTCTAATTAATTTAGATTGTTGTGTAAATATCTTAGTATTTTATTTACGATCAGTGTTTTAAGCATTTTTAATGTTAAGTAATTATTATTACTCAGATAGTATTATTAAGAAATTGTTTAGGAGATATTGAAATCAGTTCTACATGTGTAAAAATGAAAATAAAGATTTTCGAAATAAACTTCCTTCAATTACTTATAATTTTGAGTAGTTAGTTAAGTATAAACATTTTCTTTAGGTAGATCCATAAGTAAAATAACACATACATAAACTCACGCCTGTTTCCCGGAAGGGTAGGCTGAGACCACGGATTTCCACTTGCTACGATCCGGTCATACCTCTTGCTTCATTCACTCTCATCACATATTCATATAATTGTAATATAGCATGGGACCATGGGTAAAAAAGCAGGAAACAAAAAGTACCTACTGCAACAAGATAAAAAAAATCTGTCTTAGATTAATGCATATAGTTTATGTATTCCATTATATCTATGTTAGTCAAGTGGGCTGTGTCCACCGGTAGACCATGGTATAATAATATACTTCGCCAGCTTTTCGTGCCGTAATAACCACTTCTCAAAGTGACCTATACTTCTCAAAATAACCACTTCCCACAATGTCCATTCCCAAAACTACCTTTTCCCAAATTGACCGCTTTGGTAATATATCGCGGGAATATAGACGTGAAAAGTGGTGAACTCATCGCCACCTTCCCACGACTGACTATGGCAGACTACTGCTCTGATGCTGCTGCTGCGACTGCTGGCTCTGTTATTACTGGAGGAAAGCGTTAGCGGTTTCCTCCAGTAATAAGCAGCCAGGACAAATCTTATACCAAAGAATCATCAATAAGTATGGGTATTGCTGTAAGTATCTATCCAATAAGTACGGGTAATGCTGTAAGTACCTATCTATTAATAAAATACCTGTGCATTCCAAAGCAAAAATTTAATGAGGTTAGTATTATATCTTAGTTAAGATCTGAGCGTACATCTAATTTAACTTTAACATAAATCATTGAAGGTTACATTTCGGGTTACAAGGTACTTTTGTGGTCCAGTTTGAACACAGTTGAATGGCAACATACAATAAATTTAAAATATCAATAATTTGATTAGTAAATGTACATCTTGTGTTTCAGCCAGCTACAAACCCACCTCGCTACAAAGGTCTTAAAAATTTATTCCATAATGGTTTATATATTGTATAATAATGGCGGAGATACATAGTAGTTTTTTTTTAACTGTGGATTATTTCCAATATTTCGGTCAATAATAATAAATTCCAGAACTACAAGTCAAGTAATAATTCAATTCATTTTACAGTTCAGTTCTTGAACAAGTGGCCCTTGCGAAATAAACCACAATTTAATTCATATCATATAATAATAAATTCCAGTAAAACTAGGTCAAGTCGTCAAGAGTCTCTGTCAAGTCATAACGCAGGTCATAAAATGGTGGCAGAAAAACCAAGGTTCTGGAAGACAAAATCCACCATTCTGAAAAGGCACGCAATACACTTCCATCTATCTACAGCATAAATGTGCTCATAAATTATGTTACACTGGTTAAAATTCAACCAAAATTACACAATATAACTAAAAAAAAAAAAAAAATTAGATAAACAATGAAGACATTTCTTTCAAAATGTGAAGTTCGTCCGAGATAGGTGTTTTTTTTTACTTTGATAGGCCCTTTGTTCAGGCACAATCTCACCTGTTGGTGAGATGTGGCCGAAGATGAAGCACAAAGGTCTAGAAGGCACCTGTTCACTTAGCCTTGAAGAGATCCAGATTATAGTTTTCAGGAAAGAGACAATGGTAGTGTATTCCTCTCCTTAGCAGTTCATTTTATAAAGGTAGAACTGAAACGTTTAGAACGAATAAAGGGTATACTCATTATTGAAAAAACCGGTAATAACTCACGGAAAGTTCCGTATACTCCTTGAGGAAGGGGGTATTAAGTCCCAGAAACTCGAGTCGGGTGTTTGACTCGGAACAAGTACCTAAGTTAGTTATTACCGGTTTTTTCAATAATGAATATTACTCACGGAAGTTTTAATGGTATACTCATTCTTGGGCAGCACAGACAAAACAACTACATTTGTGGATAAATTAACTTTTTACAAACTTTTATTTTGCCTTGAATATGTTTCGTTAAAAACCTTGAATTTTTACCTACTTCCTGATGTCGGATTCAGCCATGGACCTAGTAAAGTAGGTCCATTCAGCTGAAGATTTCAATAAAATTATAAAATACAATATCATGGTGACCAACAGCAAGCAGATCTCATGATTGTGACAAATGTAGACTGGATGTGTTTGAAACATTTTTGATATCATTTAGATTACTTATTTCCTCATCATAAGGCAGAACACAAATTTCAAAACACTTTTTATTATTTTATTTTATAAATGTATTGTATTTTTTTATAAATACAGCATGATTATTAGCATGGAGGTTTTTTTACAATACTCCTACTTCACATTAGATTATTAATTCTACCATTTGGAAACGGAGAGAAAGTTTCAGTGTGTTCTGGATCATCTTGGTTTTCGATGAAGATGAAGTGTTACAAGTATCAAATTCTAAACCAAAATAAATCATCCCCAAATTTTACAAAACTATGCCCATTTCCACCAACCAACACACACAGTTCACAGGAAAACTTGGTCAACATATCCAAGGTGATTGGTTTCTGAAAAAACTATCACAAAACTTACAGATTGGTTAGAGTTAACTGGCTCAATGTGGGCCTAGTTAACTGGCTCAATGTGGGCCTAGTTAACTGGCTCAATGTGGGCCTGATTCAGCGCATGTTGACTGCACTAACGTCACACCCAGCTTACATGCTCTATGGGTCTACCAATGGACTGGTTAATTAAAATGAATCCTGATGTATATCTACAAGTTTTAGTACAGAATATGATCCAACTGACATTCTGGATAAACAATGCAATGTTCCCAAGAAAATAAAAGAAGACAAAGAACTTTGGCTAGCATTATGTTGGTTCAATCAGGCATCAGAGTTGTTATGTTAGTTATGTACCTAAATCTATTATTTAAAATTTTAGTGGTTATAATAATTCATTATTAAGAATCTCAAAAAGTTAGTTTGCTTTAGCTTCACTTTGTTCTTTTCTCAGCTGCACCATTTCCCTGATGTTATCTTCACTTTCCTTCAGATTCTTTTCTAGATACTCTTTGTTGTCAGCCAAATCCTTTATCAAGACTCCCAGTTCTACTTTACGATCATCAAACCTTTTCCTCAGTTTTTCTACATCTCTTTTGAGAAACATTCTGCCCACAGCTTCGTAAGTTTTCGTTCCTTCTGTTACAGAAGCCATTCCAAGCGAATTTAATTGAACTTGTTCTAGCAGACGGCTCAGGGCAACCTTTTCAGTGTCAATGTCATGAATTTTCTTGCTCGTTTCAATCATTTTAACTTGCAATTCCAAAAATGCTTTTTTAAGCTCAAGATCGACTGGTTTCGACATTTTAAAATATTTTTTAATTTGTTTGATACAATGTGAAATCCAAATTCACAACTATTTCTGTAGTAAACTCACTCGCAGCTGTATTTTATTAGATAGTTGTATTCTTTGCTCGCGGCCGAGCATACAGGCACTAGGCAGGCTCAAATATAATAATTTAAATCTTATTAAGGGTAAGGAGAGCAGCAGGCAGGAATTTATAGGTTATGTACAAGAACTGAAGTCAAGACACAGAATAATAATACTCTCCGAAGTACTCTGAATGTCTCTGAGTGAAAAAGCAATGGACTTAATGAAGAAGTCTGAGAGAGTACGATCTAACAACATCCTTGGTACGAGTATATCTGTTGTGTGTCTGTGGTTATGTAGTCCATAGAGGAAAAAATACTACCACAGAGAGCTATAAACGTATTAAACCGTGGAGGAAAAGGAGCGATTGTTCAGAAAAATAACCCTTCTTGTCTTAGGCTAGTATTATTTTATCTGTGTCTTAGGTAAATAATGGCTTCTGGATAAATAACCCGCCAAACTTGTTTCTCTAGCCGTGCTTGTTTCTCTCGTCATTCCGCGGTACTTCCACGTTCCGCGTTGTTCAGTGTGGCCGTATGGTCAGGTGAGCACTTGAAAGATGTACTACTTCATCTGTGGGTGAGCAGAATACCATTTGACGTTTGAAGTAAAGGATAAACCCGTATTTATAGGCTTTATTTAACAAAATTGCACATAGTTTGTACATTTCATGTTGTCATATCTCTGACATAACAGGAAGTATATTCTTCTTTTACTTGACAAACAGCCATAGAGGCTTATTACCACATTCTCCTGGGCTTCCTTATTGTGTCACATAATCAGACAAATGAGCAGGCGGATGCCGTGCTCTCTCTGAGCGTCGCAAGCACTCCGTTGTTCGAGGAATGTCTTGCGGCTGACCAGACTCATCCTCCATAGTTTCATTTTCAACCGCATCTATGAAATCATTCTCGTCTGATCCTACCGTGCTTTCTCCGGCAGGAGCTAAATGTCTATTAGAGACGACAACTTCTCTTCCACTACTCATCCGTACCCGGGAATGTTCAGGGTTGCTTTCCAGCATCTCGACTTCTTCAACTAATGGATCATATTTGCTAGTTCGGTTATGATTGCGCATTAACACTTTCCCTGGTACAGTTAACCACGTAGGCATCGACTGGCCATTCGAAGATCTCCTAGCGTGGGAGAACATTCACTAGTGGGGGGTACTATTTGTGGCTGTGCAAAGGAGTCATCGGATTGAATGCAGAGCTTGAGTTAAAACTAACTCCCATTTGGTAATAGGCAAATCGCGGCTTTTCAGAGCCAACTGTATTGTTTTCCAGATTATCCCATTATATCTTTCCGTTTGTCCATGTCCTTGAGGATTGTAAGGTGTAGTATAGCTTGTGGCAATGCCTTTCTCGTGCAAAAAATCTTTCATCTCTTTTGAAAGAAATGAAGCACCGCGATCAGAGTGAACATATGTTGGCATTCCAAAGATCGAAAATAGATCTGTTAGCTTACCAATTACCGTTTTACTAGTTAAATCCGGACATGAATAAGCGAATGGGAAGCGAGAATACTCATCCACAATAGATAGGATGTATCGATTATCTCCCGTACCATCTGGTTCCTTTAAAATCTATCGATATCCTTTCAAAAGATGCCATCGCTTTTACTAGTTTTCCCGTTTTCCCATCCCTTGTTGAAAACGAGGCTTTATTTCGGCGCATATGCGACAATTCGAAGTAATGCGTTTTATTTCGTCAGTGGAGTACGCTAAATTCTTACTACAAACCCAGTGGAGCATCCTTGTAACTCCAGGATGACACAACGTTTTATGTAGTTCTTTTAGACTACTTTCTGAACTATTTATTGAAGCTATTTGAGCAGAACTTGCTCTCGATAAAGCATCTGCTGCTATATTCTCCTTTCCGGGGCGATACACGTGTCGCGCTATTTCAACAAAGGTAAGCCAGGGTTATCACAAAATGGTGATCTTCCCTTGCGACAAAATAATCATGGGGTTGAGATTATGGATCGACCATTGACATTCTTATATACTGCTTCGCAAATGAGTTTACAGCCCTAAGCTGGCTGAAGGCCGGGGGTCTGACATGCAAGCAGACCCCTGTGGTCGATCTTGGTCCCATACACAACCACGCGAGGATCATCCAAGCGTCTCCTTGATTGTGCCCGGATTTTCCAGCCCCACAGGGGCAACCGGACCTTGGGCTTGGTAGTTAATACCAAGTGCTCCCTCCTGCCTTCCCCAAGAGCAACCCCTCTTCCTCTCGAAAGATCGACCACGCCCTAAGGGCTTCCAAGTGTTCTCATCCAGGTATGAGCACACTTCCATTCGGCTATGCCAGGAGCCCTGAAGTACGCTGTACCTCAGACCCCCTATCCCGAGCTTTGCTCGAAGAGTTCTGAATTACATCAGAACCACCTGATCCTGTCGTCATCTGTACACAAGTGGACTTTATAATTAACATCTACTTTTCTATAGCTTTTCTAGGGTAAGCATATTTAGGGTAGACACAAAAAAATATGGTTTCAATGTTTATAGCAGACAACGAATTATCACCGTTAATATTTTACACAGAACACAGCGCAAAACTGACCTACAAAAACAGGTAGTTCAATAAGACTTACTACTTGTCTATAACCTCGCGCATTGCGCGACAACACGATATCGAAATTATAAACTGATAGTTCAAATCGCCAACGTTGTATCTTGTTATTTTTAATTCTCGATGAATGATGCTGATTAAACATAAACGCAACAGATTTTTGATCGGCAACTGAGATGGCAACTTTTGTTTTTATACGGCTTAATTTTACATGGTCAATTTTCATGCAATAAATTATAATAATTTAATTGAAATTCAGGTACATGTGAAAGGAAACACCATATTTTTGTAAATTTGATGATCCAATCATTTTTTTACAGCATAAAACTGAACAATTCGGCATTTTTCTTGGAGCACTAACTCCCACGCGAGTCGATTCAGTCTGACAGAGCGATCGGCGACAGCTAGTTTTTTATAACTTGTATGCCCACGTGGGTATTCGTCGTCGTTGTTTCGTATGAGGTAGTGCTGGCCTCTGGTGCCAGAGTTTGTCAAGCCGCCCGAGGGCCTGTAAGTGTAGCGAGTAGCGACACTGTAACTGTAACCTTTAAGTCTGTGTAAATGTACTATGTCCTATATATTGTTTAAAATGTTAGGGTGTTAAGGTGCCAATAAATATATTTCACTAGTGACTCGCCCCGGCTTCGCAAGGGTAGACCCCGGTTAACCCCAGCACCTGGTAACCCCCCCCCCCCCCCCCCACCCTCATACCCCAACCCTCTATGTCAATTTCCTGGTTCTAAGCTACCTCCCCACCAATTTTCAGCCAAATCGGTTCACTCGTTCTTGAGTTATAAGTGGTGTAACTAACACGACTTTGTTTTATATATATATAGATTACAAAAAGATATAGCTAGAGGGTCTGTCAGATGATTAATTATATAAATTTCATCTTTTTATGTGTAATTGTACACTCTTACCGTACACCCAGCAGTTAGACTGATGTCAGTAGTTCACTTGACAAAACGACCACAATAATTAACATGCTATAAATTGAACCATTAAGAGATGTGGTGTTTCATTATCAGGCTACATACGTGTAAGATGTGCATGTGGAATTGTACTATACCGTGCCATAGGTAGTACAGGTTGTCCTGGAATAGCGACGACTTTAGAAAGTAAATGAAACTTTTGGAAATTAATTTTATTGTGAGTCTGTAATATAATATCGAAAAGAAATATTCCAAAATGTAACTTTTGGGAAGTAAATCTTATACGTAGTACACATTTTATAACTTATTTTTATTATTAAGCACAGTAGGAAACTACAGAGGGGAATGCCTTTGCATGGCGTCTCCATCCGTGTTTCTCGATGATTGCAGGCATGTTATTCTGACTGCGGACAATATTGCAGGAATTGGTTTCTTTAGTAATTGCTGCAAACCCATGCTCTAATTTACTCTTGTTCTATTTTACAAGATGTTTTTAGTTTTTGAATCTTGCATTTTATAATATGGAGTATTTTACATCCATGCTCACAGCTCACTCCATGGCTCGCTCACTAAGGTTCATGGTTAGATACCATAGACAAACAATGTTCAATTACCGTACTCTCACTGTCGCGCCCATTAGCTCGCGCCCATAATCTATTCAGCGTAGCCTAGGAAGATGGACTACTAACCTCCATGAGAGTAGCGAAAATTCTTAGTCTATGGTCGCGCCTGTATTGTATTGACTGCTCTTTCTTGTAATATTGAGTCTCTCTCTGTCTTACTTGAATGTGACATGGCGTCCATCAAGATATATCACGGCCTTCTGTAAAACTGTTTTACATGACAGTGATCTGATTTTGCAATTTATTAGTGATACGGTTACAAATCGTTTAATTGCATTGATGGTAATGCATGCAAGGAAACCTCTAAAGCGAATAAGCGATGGGTATGATATGGCTTCAGATGCTTCGGCTTACCAACTCGCCCCGTACCTATGGCGGTCGCCGATTTGGATTTTCTGTAATCTCATTTCGTTGAATACATAATTTTTGTCTCATTTCAGGTACTTTGAGAAGCATCAAGCCCATCCGTATCAGGTAAGAATCAACTGGCATGTTTGTTTCGACGCAAAAAGGTGCCCTAGAATATGTTAGCTCTAACTATTGGTAAGGTAACTGTGGCTTGAATTATGTACTTCTCTACGTAATTACTGCTCCTGCCCGACTATTCTTTTCCTGTTTTGATCGACTCCATTTCATCCATCGCACTATTAGTCTGGTCTGGCAAGTAGAGTTATGGGTAAAAATTCAATTAGTTTAGCAACAAAATAAAATGTAATGCATCAAACTATCTTCCAGCAATATTTATGATGTCCTAGATAACAATGGCTCCAAATAGTCACCTACAATCTATGTAATTTTTTAATATTGAAAGTTGTATACATCTTATTCTCTTAGTACATAAAACAGTTAATATACCTATCAATAGAAAGTTTGAAACCCCATCTATGTTATTGAATAAATACACATGGCAAATTTCTGTGTACAGAAATACAATTCGAAGAATGAACGAAGAGCCACCAATGATTATGGGTCTTCAGACAACCGCTACACTCCCCTACGTTCCCCGAACGGCAATGTCTCGTCACATGGCCATGGCACACACACAGGGCAGTCCAGCCATGGCCACCACCACTATGGACACATGGCTGATGACAGAGGATATGCAACACCAAGGAATTCATATCTTCAAAAAAGTTCCGAAAAGGAGAGAGATAGGGACTACAAATCCTCTAGAAATAAGTACACAGGTAACCCTTATTCTTTACAGATAAACAAAATGTTAAAATTTACCTCAATGTAATCTACACTTACCTCAAGTTTCTCGAACACAGATTATCTGACAGTAGCTTGATAAGGTATTTCAACTTTCATCAAAGTTCTTTTAATCAAGTTGCGATTTGTTGTGAGTTTTATTGTTAGTTTAATGACCAAAGATTTGATTCAAAGTATTTCTCACTTCAAACACTCCGCTACATAATTAATGTTAACAAATTATTCTACAGTAATAATTACTTACCTAACATTTAATTCTATTCAAAATCAACAATACATATGTACGTACCTACTTTGGTGGCAAACGGCTATGTTGATATGACATTAATGTATTGTTTGCTCGAAACTGAATAAGACTCAGCTGTGCAAATATTGCTCCAGTATAAAGTTTGCTCCATAACCCTGTCAATAGATGAAGGGTCAAAAAATGAAATTACTAAATTGACCTCAATTTGAAACAGAAAGACAGATATCACTTGTATTGTTCAGATGTGCATTGTCACGTGTAGGTATGCTGCTTGCGTGAGAATGAGAATAACAAAGATTTACAAGGAGTTGATATAACATTTGTGGGACAATAGTAAGATGTTATGGATGGGTTATAATCATATATCAATGAAGGGAAACAAAATAATAGATCTGTCCATTTAACCTGTAACATTCAATCTGTTTTTTAATAATTACACAGTTAATATTGATTTATAGTTGTTATGGATCTAATACTTAAACCACGTACATACTTTGTTCATGTCAAAAGGGTTTGTTTCAGGCCAGTAATCAAAATAATGAAGTTATAATATAATGAGGCCTCGTCCAGCAATGGATATGTAAAGCCATACTATTCACATTGCATACCCAAAGGACTGTATAGTATAGGGCCTGTACTATACTGTTTGGTGAACAGGCAGTGCCCCCTTATGAGAACTAGTTTACGGCTAAGCAGGAACATAAAGTTATGTAAAAAAAATGTTTATTCGCATCACTCAAAATTAATTTGTAACTTACATACTACATACCTACATGTCATTACCATAGTAACTTAGTCAGTTTGTTTTCTTCCACTCAGAGACAGCTGACATCCATTCTTCATTCCTTCTGCATAATAACAACCTGAAAAAGATAATGTTTGATTACATTCACATTTACATAAGGCCTATTTTTTGTCCAGATAAATTAATTTCTTGAGGTTTTTTTCCACTATTTCGATTAATTTACTTACTGAACTGATCAAAATCATTCTCTCTTACTTTCTCAATATCACCTTTTACATGTACATAGATGAAAAGTATTTTTTATACTTATATATGTTAAGTAGCATTACCCAGATATTGTAGAAGAGCCTTAGAACCTTAATTAATAATCAGCAATCAACCAAGTTACAAATTTAACTGTTTTTGTCTTACCATCAACAAATCAATTTAAAGCACTATTTGTTTATTATTATCAAGTTATTAATTGTATATTGAACAGAATTAAAACTACATAATATTATGCCCAAATTCATGGAAATATGATAAAAACAAGATACTTAGTATTCAAAACATCGTTCAAGCAGCCAAGATATTTTTGTTTATTTTTTTTATTTTTATAATTTCAGAAAGTGCCCGCTCACCAAAAGAACGTACCAAGGAAACTGAACGTGAACGCAGCAATCATGAACGAAATGCAAGCCAAGAGAAAAAGAGCAGCCGGAGTGGCGGCATGAACCCAAGCTCTAGTAGTAGGAGTAGTAAATACGACAAGCGCACTGCTCCGGGTACAAGTGTCCCACCCGGACACGAGTGGTCGGAACACATCAGCTCACACGGAAAAGTGTACTACTATAACTGCTTAACCGAAGTGTCACAGTGGGACAAACCAAGAGATTTCGACTTGAGAAGGACATCATCCAAAGATTCATCATATTCATCCAGAAGCAGTAAGTATTTTCAGATATAGTTTGTCAAAAACTATTAAGTTTGATCTTAGTTAAATATTCACAGGTCTCTTAAAAGTTCAACTCATGTTTTTGTTCAATGTCTTTGGTTTTCTATTCAGACACGGGAAAACATTGTTTTTGTCAATTGAATGGGTACCTTAAGAACGAATTATTAACTTTTGATAGATCGCGAAAAAAGATCAAGATCCCGATCAGACAGGCGGGAGGCTGAGAAACCTAGTAAAAGAAGCAATAATGCATCAGACAGATATTGGAATAGCAGCCGCGATGAGGAAATACATGATAGAACCAGACCAAAACATACTGCGGGTACACACGACGGAAAAGGTAGGCGGAGTATGTAGCCCTTTTTGTTTTTGTTTTTTAATAGTTATTATTACTTATTTCTTTGCTCACCATTCACTTAAATCCTCGCTTATTTTTTTTAATCTTGAATAACAACACTATCAAAATAATCACATTGATCACAGCCACCATCTCCTGAAGCCACTGACAGTGGACTATGTCGCGACTGTCTTTGAGACGAAGGGACAATGGAGCATGTGATAATACAAAATGGTACTTCAGGATCCAATCAAGTCTTACTCTCCTTCACCCACATCACCCTTGGGGATACTATAACAATGCTGCCATGAACCCAAAGCACCAGAGTTTGCGTTTAACGGCGTTTGTATTTATGTTTGTCCGAGGATAACTTCCTAACTGTTTAGCCTATCTTCATGAAATTTGGTAGGTGAGTAGATAGTATTTGTACAATTAGTAGAAGGCTTTGAGCTAAATTGGTTAGGGCGTTGTTGAGATATTGTTGTCCAAAGGGGGTAAATGATAAATAAAATTTAAATTTGGATGTCATATCAAAGGAGTTGGTCCCTTCATATTGTTATCTAAACGTTTTTGAAGTCTGTTAGAAAGGTTAAGAAAGTACGTAACCTAAATTGTATTTGCGAAGTCTCTGTTCAGGGTGAATCGTTAGAGTTGAGAAGTGGTAAAATGCACAATAGACCCCAATGCGGGACGTCATCAGCATAATAAGAGTGCAGTCTAAGTTTTAACTTAGACTGCACTCTTATTATGCTCTTATTATTATGACAGTAAACAACGTATGGTGCAGTAAAACACTGATTTTGTATGATGATAGCATTCACTTTGTGAACCTCAATTTCCATACCATTATTCCATGTTACAGTACACCAACGGCCTTTGCCCTTAAAAGTCCACTGCTGGACATAGCCCTCCCCATAGAATGCCACGCTGAACGGTTTTTGGACCACCTCAATCTACCAACTTCCTGCAACCTTTAAAATGACGTGGTTCGATCGAGAGGGAGCCTTCCCTATTTTTGATATAAAAGATATAAAGGGTAGGCGAAGAATGTAGTACATTTATTTTGTACTCATACTATGACTTAAAATTAACTAAGGTAAAGGTTCACCACATGATATGGGGGGATTAGCTAAATCACCACGCTTGGCAGGCGAATTGGTGGTTGAAAACAAGCGCAAAGCTCCTTTTACATGTTTACTTGCTACAACTTTACTGCAAATGTTAACTAAGTCATATAGTGTTGATGTTACCCATATACATATTACTTACCTACTTAATAATTTTACCCTCAACGTTCTGCATGCTCATTTTATTTTAGAACTTATGTTTAAATTAGTAATCTCATTAAGTGTAAGGTAATTTCTTTTGAGCTTAAATATCTTTAAACTGAATTATTGGTGTTAAGTACTAAGGTGGATGCTATTGTGGATGCCATTGGTGCAATCCCTTAGTCGTCATTTATGGCATCCACGGAAGGAGACGGAGGGATATATGCATAGGCCGGACATACCACGGCTGACCGGCAGTATTTAATTTTATACGCGGTCTTCCTCTTTTTCGTTTTCCTTCCATTTCCCCTTTTATTATTGTTTTTATAAATTTGTTGTTTCTTATAAGATGACCAACCATCTTTCCCCTTCTACTCTGAATAGTTCTTATTAGAGCTCTTTTCTCATTCACTCTTTTCAATACGTCTTCATCTGTAACCTTTTCTGTCCAGCTTATCCTCTCCATTCCCCTCCACCACCACATCCCAAATGTTTCCAAACTTATTTTCCTCATTGTAAGATGTTATAAGGAGAAAAATACCATAAACTTAAAATTGGTTGATTTATTAATGCTAAATGTTTTACTAATGCTTCACTATAAATGATGCTGAGTACTTGCTCCAGAAGGACAATCGATGCAAGACATGGATATATCTCCGGACCGGAGCACGCCCATCTCCGAGATGTCGTACGGAGCTAGGGAGGCGCTCGGCAACGCGGCCGGCGCCAGCACAAGGAACAACGCGGAGGGGAATGCTGTCCCGCCCATCGTCGTGCTCGACAACTCGCATCAACCTGTACGTATCTAATTGGGTGCGCCAATCAACAATGAGATAACATAACAGTCACATGTCCTGCCCCCCTATTCCCTATCTTGAAAGTCACTCTGTGACCAACGTTTGACAAGTAAAATTACCATCAATTGACAATTCTTAATGATATTTTATTTTAGTCATTCTACTTGTCTTACGTTAGTCACCGAGTGACTTTCAGTTAGGGAATAGGGGGGCAGGTACCAGGAACAACGATTACCGTGTTACCGCGACACCCAGACAAAATATTTGCATATATGAACTTTATTCTCACAGCGGGAATCTAACGACCACCTGTCACTTCTTAGCCGGCTACTCGCCCATCGCGCCGCAGAGGTCGTCACGATGTTTCAATACACGCTTAATACGCAGATTCTTATTGTGTTTGTTTATCACTAATGATGCGAATGTATGCACTTGTAAGCATGTTACACCGAAATAGCTCCTCCAATGGGCCGTTCCGTCTACTCATGTTGTCTGTTCAAAACCCGTGGAACGCGAACGTAAGTTTAAGCAACGCACAACAGCTATGACTTCTGACTGAACATAAGTATTATTGTTTCTTTTGGAAGAAAATGGTTTTTCATCTTGGAAGCTTGGTGCTGAGAATCCCATCTTGATGTGATTGGCCCTCATTAGTTTTCGTTGGCTTTGCGCAACTAACCACCTATGTATTCACACTGATGGCACGTTTGTTACGCGTTTAGCGTTTTATGCACGGTTCGATGACCAGTTTTCGCCCGCCACTTCGATACCGTTTTACCAGGATGTTAGATATTAGCCTATAATAATAATCACCTATAATATATCTGTTCACCTGTCCTGTTCATCAATCAATCTGTTTACCTACCAAATTGAATAGAAAACGGTTTCAAATAAAATTATTTTTATTGATTTATTTCGTCTATATTCCCACGATGGTACAACCCACGGTGAAAAAAGAGGCCTTTTGTGGCTCTGCCTACCCCTTCGGAGAAAAATGCGTGTCTATGTATGTATGTATGTATTTATTTATTTATTCAATAGGATTTTTAAAAACCGGATGTAATTTAATATTAGGTTTACTTTTGTTTGGACCATGATAGAGCAAATTCAGTACCAAGCTTTATTATGATATAAATATGGCGACGGGCGCAGTGAAATGCCGCATAGGGTGCCTCTTAGGTGTACATGACCTATGAGATAATGCACTGTTCATAGGCAGAGGGTACCGCTTAGCATTAAGTGGGCCATGTGCTTTATCAGTCATTCACGCAGTTAAAAATAACAATAATAATAACCATGTGAAGGCTGAGAAGGACAAGTTATGTAAGTACCTAGACTTTGTCCATGAGATTACCGCCACGTGGGATGTGGATTCAACGATTATCGTCCCGATAGTCGTTTCAATGAATGGACTAATAGCGAAGAGCCTTGGCTAATACCCAAGGGTCAGATTCAGAAGGTGGTACTCCTGGACTCGGCAAGCATAGTCAGGAGGTTCCTCTCTCGGCCCTAGCCTCCGACTGTTTGGGACTTGCTCCGCGGTCGGTGGTTTTCCGTTTATATATTTAATGATTGCTATAATGTTGTTATACTATTTATGTTTTAGATAATATTCCTGCGAAGCATAAATAAATAACGACTTTTTAATGAAATCATTGTCATAATAATAATTTGGTCGTGCGTTGTATAAAAGGGTTAATGTGAACAGAGTGGTTCGCTGCTGGCGGCGGCGCTGCCGCGGCTCGTGGCGTCCAGCGCGATGGCGCCGGGTGCGGCGTCTAGCGCCAACAACGGCGGTGGCACTCCCACGCTGTCGGAGGCGGCGGGCGGCGGTGACACGCCGCACCGCGACCCGGGGCCCCCCACGCCCACGCACTCTGAGAACACGGATCCGCACGCACCGCCGCTACACCTCGATGCGGCGCTACCGCGCAAGAGTAAGTACCTACCCGACAACACACACACACACACACACACACACACACACTGCACTCTCCTTTTCATACTATTAAAATGCAATTAAAACGCTAAACTTTAAAAAATAAAAAAGTAGTTATAAAAAAAACTGGCCAAGTGCGAGTCGGTCAATTATCTATAAAAACGCCAAAAAAATCACGTTTGTAAAAAAATATAAATAAAAATTGACCGCAAAAAGATCCAAACACTGACCCCGCAGATCATTGCTTAACCTACATTTGAAAAAATCACGTTTGTTGTATGGGAGCCCCCTTAAATATTTATTTTATTCTGTTTTTTAGTATTGTTATAATAGCGGCAACAGAAATACATCATCTGTGAAAATTTCAGCATTCTAACTATCACGGTTCATGAGATACAGCCTGGTGACAGACGGACAGACAGACAGATGGACAGCCGAGCCTTAGTAATAGGATCCCGTTTTACCCTTTCTACGGAACCCTAAAAACCTGAGTGACTGAACGAAAAATTTGTGTATTTATTCGTCTGTACTTCCAAAATGGCAGAACCAATTTTGATTGTTTATTGGTATTTTATTTTAAATATGCTTAACTGATTTGGATGCAGTTTTTTGGAAACCAACTATAGACAAAAAACAGACAACTACAATAGACAATAAAATAACTGAATATACATATATGATTGAGAACAAATAAACTTTGTTGTTTATTGTTCATACGTGCGAAACACATACCCGGGCTGACCTGTCAGCCAGCCGGGAAAAATAAAACAATTCACATAATAATTTGTTGTATTACATTTTATGCAGTTGACCTCAGATGGTCATGGCTGCTTTACCGAGCTTTAGGCGAGCCCAGAAAGCGCTCAAGCAGCTAAAAGTTAGATTGGGGCAACGAGCGCAAGGCACCACAGAGGTGCGGAGTGCGGACCTCGGCTTGGGCTGTTGCCAGGTTGGGGATCGGCGAAAAACGCCCCGAACATACTTGTACTGGTTGTTGGCAAGAATACACGGTGGTACAGAAGGTACTGCGGAAACTCGTCGACCTAGCCGGTGGATTTGGTGTATCGGTAGTGTTTCCTCTGCCGTGCCTTTACGACATCACCAACGCATTAGCGACAGTGATAGCGTCATCGGGATCACCAAGAACGTATCTTGGCCTACGGAGTGAAGGTATATTCTCAGTAGTTAAAGTAACAGTTCAACTGATTGAAGTACTGAGACTTTTTAGTCTCATTAGTTTAATTCAATAATTTGATTGAATTACTGATACTCAAAAGTTTCTGTAGTTCAAATGCAGGACTTTTCTTTTTGATAGGTCAGGTTCCTGTTGTGCACCAGTGAAATAGGGCCCTTAGTGTGGGTGTTAAGTCCTTGTGTATATGTTCCACAGTGGAGTGTCTCGGGAGCTACTCGTCTGTGGTGGGTGGCACTCTCCAGCACGCGGCGCCGATGCTGACGCCCTCGCTGCAGAACTACGTGCGCGGAGACCTCACGGCACACGTTACTGGGTGGCCCGCGGACATTCTAGAGAAGCAGGTATGTCTTCAACTAACAGCTAGATCACTCATCTCTAATCTCAGGGTGGTCTCAGGCACACTCTTCTACACGTGGGCTTGGCGTGCAAATATAGACCGTAGTGTAAACTCGAATCTCGGGCGATTACACTCGGGTCTCAGCTCGGGGTAATGCTGCGAGCTGCCTTCCTCACGTCTACATCAAATTTATTTATGTTCGGGCTTGTAACTTGAGTATCTATGACCTCGGGATGAGAAATAGCTTCAAATTGATCAAGCCTTTATTTCCAAGTCACGGAGAAGAGCCGTGAGCTGGCTTCTTGGTGTTAGGTGGTGTCCAATGGCACGCTAGAGAATCGCCTTATTACCAATGATAATTAGATAGCTCGAGTTGCTTGGGTCGGTAGCCATGTGTACCCAGTAGCCTAGGCGGTTCTCTCAGTGTTCTTGAGTGTAGAGCCTAGAGTTTTATGGATACGCGATCGGTCTCAAATGCAGTCTAGAATGGCTCCCCACTCCAACTATGGGAAACCAGATAAAGATGTTGGTGTAAATGGGAACTTTCTTTTGAACTTCCTTCTGGCTCTATGGGGCTTTGAGGTAAACCAACCAAGTTACACTCTTTAAGTTGGAATACTTATGCTTGGTCTTGTGTTCCCACAAAGCAGTCTCCCTTCTAGCTGAGACTAGCAAGCATTGCTAGTGAAGTGGTTTCAACGTTGTTTCAACCTTGTAATTATGTTACAGGCCAACAAGTTCATGGAGGAGGCGTACCAGTTGGGATGCCTGCAGTGCACGCGGGTGTCAGCCGAGCTGAAGTGCTCGCGGTCCGTCGTGCGCCAGACGGAGATACAGGCCACGCTGCAGGAACAAAAGTATGTTTACAGTTATCATGTCTACTTGGTTGTGCTCCCAATTACAGTAAAGAGCGGCTTACATCATTTTAGTATTCAAATAATGACTAGTCTACCGACTTATTGAAATAGTAGAACCAGTGATAGTCCATTCCTCTTTGACCACCGTAATGGCATCAGCACAGACCGTCGGGTCATGTGAAAAGCAGGTTTGCCGCCAAGGATAAGAAGCGAAGAAGTGTCGCATCTCATCCCAATCAGAGTTAAACACTTGTGCTCCGGAGTTGTCTCCAATATAAAAACGACTAAACGCACGTCTTTTTTGAAAACTGGTGTAGTCCACAAGTCTTGGAAGCTGCTAATGTGCAACCTGCGCCCAAGAAAGGTAATCGTGCCGACACTTTGAACTACTGGCCTATCTCGGTCACCTCCTTACTATGTAAATGTGTGAAGCTTGTACTGAATTGCAAGCACAATACAAGCAATAGTTTTCTATTGTGTTTTTAAAGTTATATCGTGTAATTTTGGTGGCAATCTAACAGGTGTAACGTAAATAAAGACCTCATGTGTGGTGTAGATAGATAAAAGTGTATTGAGTGTATTTTCGGAATGGTGGTTGTTTTCTTCAAAACCTTGGTTTTTCTGCCACCATTTTAACCTGGATTATGACTTGACGGATACTTTTGACGACTTGACTTTTACTGAAATGTATTATTACTTGATATTCATAAAAAAATTAATTGAATTATTATTATTTTACATTGGCTTAATTGTTGGAAATAATATAAAGAAGCCATTAACAAAAAAAATTGTGATTGCTGATGTTTACATTAATAAATGAATATATTCAGATATTTAGATTTTAACCGTAAATCAAGAGTAGTTTGAGTTTATTATGACGTTTAATTGAATATTATATTATTGTCTACAGAATAATGTACTTGCGGCAGCAGATATCGCGGCTGGAGGAGCTCAAGTCGCAGAACTCGTTCATGTCTGATGAATAGGAGTTGTGGTGGGGCGCTGGGCGGCGCGCGCGCCCCACCCCCCCGGCGCGCGTGCCCGTCGCGCCCCCCGCGCCGTCCCCTGCCTCGCCCGCCAGTCCGCGCGATATGTTCCCCACGCACTCGCCCTACTCCCCGACTCTATACAGCACCCATAAAACTTCATTCCGTTCTCTTTCTATGTAATTTAGATCGATTACTTATTGTCTTGTGTGATTTGATGTTAAATGTTAAGGAGTAACCGTCGTGAATTTTCCGGATTCGTTAAAGTTAAGTACATATAGCTAGGAGTGCAATCCTCGCGTTTCACGAACATTTAACGTACCTACGTAGGTAGAATCCTTTGAGTCGTTATGTCGCAGTAAGATAAACATCTTTTGTTAAACTTTTCAATCATACTCACCTTCTAGATAAAATCCTCTTTCTAAGGATATTTAAAAACGTGGAGCCCGAAGCTCTACCTACCTAATGTTGTTTGTTCTATCTTTTGCAAGCCAAGTCGTCTATTTCACACATATAGATTGGGATAGAAATAGAGAACTGTGATTGTGAGAAGCAAAAGATGAAGCATGTCGGTATGAGGGTTATGTCAGGGTTTTGGCCATCGCTGAATCTGAATATTGTTATAAGAACTTCAAATTCTACTCCCTTTCCCATAAAATTAGCACTCCAGTAAGTCAAACAGTTTTATTGAAAACATTGATGAAACAGTATTCAGAGTTTAATTGTAATGTTGATTTTTTGTGAAATCTGTTTCAAATCCCTTCAGTTATCCTCTAGATAAAGTGAGTAAAATAATTTACTAGAAATATTATAACATAAACGACTTTCATATATTTTAACAACAAGTATGGAACAAACGAAGCGAGTAGGGTCAAATTGGAAGAACCGGCGTTTTTATGTACGACGTACGTATGTGTGTCCGAGGAGAACTTCCGAATCTTTAATCTGATTTACATGAAATTTAGTAGGGATGGTAGATACAATTTTACAGACGTAATTTCACGGTAGATTTGGTACAATTTTTAGGTAAGGTGTGTCAGTTGGGGGGGTTGTTGAGAAAGTGTATTCCAAGCGGCAGTCAAAAAAAATGAGACAGTCTGATCACGTGGGGTGTCAAATGAAAGCGCTTTGCTTGGACGTTTCTAAAATATTTAATTCTTTAATCAGGGGAAAATGTAAATAAACTATACCTCTGGGGTACTTCCAGCTAGCAATCCCACAATGCTGAAAGGTAAGCTTGTAGGTTTTGGGACACTAATACAGGAAAAGTCTAAAATTTAAGAATTTTGGAAGTTGTAAACGACAACCAATATAACATCCATTTTTGACCTCCCATTTTAAGGAGTTTGAATGATGTTGTAGTTCAGTTAGATGTAGGTTACACGCTCTGGTATCAGTTCAGTCTATTATTCTGGATTGACTTGACTGACGCCAGAATGATGGATCATTTCCACGGTTACACGGTCAATCTAGTCTGACAGGGGGACTGATAAAAAGTACTTCAGTCGCCGTTTAGATAGCGGAGCCGACAGTCAGTTTATCAGTGCTCAGAAGGAAAAAGAAAGCGTGTGCTATAAAAATTATCGCTTTGCTGTTAAAGAAAGGCGTAAAAAGAGTGATGGATGAGAAGCTGGTCTTTCTCCATTGCGTCGCGTACGGTAACTGACGCGAGAATGTTACAAGTGGGTTACACCATCAGTCCCTCATCCATCTTTCATCATTAAAAAGAGACTGACAAAATATTTTTTTTTCATTAGTCCGGGCCGTCAGTCTTTCAATCCGCGGGTTACACAATCATTCTCCGATCATTCTGATCAGACTGATGGACCAGACTGACGCCAGACCGAGCGTGTAACCTCACACTCATTAGGTTGGACACTAATTTCTTCGATACACTAAATTTTACAATGATGCCTATGCTTTTCTTGCAATACTGCCATCACAATACATTTGCTAGATTATTAGGAGATGATAACTGACTTCACAAAAGTGGGTTATAAATTAATTCCTCAGCTACTTATACTAATAGGTCCATTATTCCAAATATACCATAAAACAACCAGATGTTATGTATTCGGTACTAATTCAATATATGTTTTTTTTTCGAATGTTATTAGTAAATGTTGTTTTCTAGACAGAATCCGAATAAATTTATCGACATAATACTCGTGCTTGAGTTTGTACGGCGACGGAAATTATCAATGAAAATATCCTGCCTGTTCCTGCATTCACTGCACGTCAGCAATAACTGTCTCTTTCGCAGTCATAACAACGCGCAGGCGGTGCCCGAGAGCATGCGCCGTTGCCGCCACACCTGGGCGCCGAAACTTACAACAATGTAGACTAAGCAGATGGCCCAAAGTAGGTAGGGTACCTACATGTACCAGTAATTTCTTTGATATACACAATTAAACAACAAACATAATAAAAAAAATAACATGAGTACCTACAGAACGTCGTCATACAGGTTCTGAGAGTAGGCGGGCCTCCCTTGTCTTTCAGCATGTGAAGGCGCGTAGACCGAACCATGGTCGAGCAGTCTTTGATAAACATTCACTATTGTAATATGGTTTGGCTGTCGAGCGTCCGGTTATAACTCTCGATTTCTACAGTCTTCTTGCAGCACTCAAATTTACACCAGATAATAAATATGCACGTAACATTGATGTGTAATTCACGAATTCACGATTCTTGAATTGATAAGCCATTGTAATCAATGGATACCTAATCGTTAACACAAAACTTTTTTAGGTGATTATGCTCATTAAATTATCGTCCGAATAAATGAGCTAGAAACAACTAATAACATGTTCAAAATAATTAATTACAAAGATGAGTGCACAACATCGCTTGCAAAAATAAAATGGGTTATCGATCGTGTGTCAGAGCGGTGTGGCGAAAGGTTGCGAGTTTATCAAAGAACTAGGACGCGTCGAAATAATAACTTGGTGGTAATCTATGGCGCATGTACTATTAAATTTAACCAATTGTTTCCATTTTAAGGGTTCCGTAACCAAAAATTACGGAACCCTTATAGATTCGTCATGTCTGTCTGTCTGTCTGTCCGTGTATGTCACAGCCACTTTTTTCCGAAACTATGAGAGCTAGGCTGTTGAAACTTGGTAAGTAGATGTATTCTGTGAACCGCATTAAGAATTTCACAAAAAAATAGAAAAATATCAGTAAATTTTTGGGGATACTTAGAACTGAAACTAAAAAAAAACATCAAACCCATACGTGTGGGGTATCTATGGATAGGTCTTCAAAAATGATATTAAGGTTTCTAATATAATTTTTTTCTAAACTTAATAGTTTGCGCGATGGACACTTCCAAAGTGGTAAAAAGAGTCCCCCCCCCCATAACTTCTAAAATAAGTGAATGATAAAACTAAAAAAAAATATGATGAACATTACCATGTAAACTTCCAACGAAAATTGGTTTGAACGACATCTAGTGAGTAGTTTTTTTTTAATACGTCATAAATCATAATCCATCCAAGAACTTTTATATTATGTTACTTGCTGCTACGGAACCCTTCATGGGCGAGTCTGACTCGCACTTGGCCGCTTTTTATGGATATTCCTGGAAATTGTTATTTGGTTACTTTTTTGCGTAGATTGAATCTTTAATGATTATCCAGGTTTTTTGAAGGTATATTTGGAATAGTGGTGTATATTTATGCCCCGTTGCTTAGTCATATTCAAAGGTTCTTTGATTATGTGTAGGAAATTATCTCAAGGTGGTCACGTAAACATGTTACCTAAACGTTTATAGAAGTCGGTTAGAAAGGTAAAGAAAGTAGGTAACCTACCTACATCGCGTGTATTCGCGAGTTCTCAGTTCGGGACGAGCATTGGCAGTACCTCGTGCAATTAATCCAATCCTATGAAAATCTCGTATTTTTAATATTACTGGTTAATTATTTTCTCAAGCCATCTAGAGAATTTCTGAATTTGTGTCGAAGTATGAAAGCTATCAGATTAAAGATCTCTATTTACTGCGGCATTTTTTTTTCTGTAAAACTTCCAAGTTGGATGATTGATTCAAAAACTAAGTAATTGTGTCAACTGTGAGTCAAAATAAGTTATTTTTTGACAGTGTATGTCTTCAGTGTTTTGGTAATGTGTTTATTGTAAAGCTAATATAAATATTGTCTCTTCGTCTATAGAGTCGTCTATTTCACTAGTAAGAACTATCTTACTAAGATCTCTATCTACTGCGGCAGATATTTTTTTGCATGTAAAACTTCGGAGTAAGATGTTTGATTTAATAAAATATACTTGTATTAACTGTGAGTCAACATAAGTTATTTTTTTTACAGTGTAAGGCTACAGTGTTTTGTAATGTGTTTATTGTAAAGTTAATAGAAATATTATCTTAATACTTTCCTAGCAAATTTAGTTGTATAGTTTTAAGTGATTCCGTGAATTTGTATGTTTTTGTGGTAATCCGGCGAACATTGCGTCTCTGTCGGCAGATGTCTATTTTACACGAACAATAATTTTATGTTTAAAATTCGTTAACACGCGTGTGTTTTTTTATATATATCAGTGAACCTGGAAATTATATAGCGTAGAAGTTGGTCCTTTTCAGAAATGGCATACATTTTCTGTTTATTCATGTGTAATGCCAATATTATAAAACTGTTAATTCAGGAGAAACTGTTAACTGTTCACTTCTCTGAGGATAACGTTAGGCAATCGTTAGTTAGGCAATGCAGGCACCGGTTGTAGGTCTTTATTCATTATTAAAGGGTATTATTTTTAACAGTACAGTGCACACAGGCGGTGGGGCGTGGACTGAACGTGTCAATACAAAGCCAGAGTAAATTTACCGGAATCGGCCGCGCCTCATGCCCGACCCATGCTGCGCCTTAGGTGTACCTGACTTTAAATAGGATCGTTCTCATTGTAAATTTTCTAAATTGGATAAGCTCTTATTTGAATTATGTTTCACAATTGCGGCTTTATTTCCCTTAATTTGTGAGTGAAATTCGTTTAGGAACGCAGGTCTAAATCTTAGCTAGGCCTTCCAGTAACTACTGGACTCACCGAATTTGCAAATATTGTATAATGAAACCAGGATGCATCCTAGTGTTCAATATGCATGCATGGACAATTGTAATTTATTAACAATAGATATGAGAAGCTATGTATAGTAAAATTAAACCAATTTACAGAATTACTGTGATATTCATTCAATTTCACAAATGAATGGTAATTAGTACCTACTGCTCTGTGTGGAGTTAATATAGTTAGGAGTGATTGCCGTGTATGATTAATTTAATTGTGTGCTGTTAGGTGTTGAGATGCAGCGCCGGTCTATATTGTTTGGGTGGAGTCTAAACGCGCCCGCGCCGCGTTTTCACGATAGGAGTGCGCTCGGAAATGCTACATCTAATATTAACTTTGTTTCATTCTCGTACAGTTTTGATGATGCGATCAGAGTCAGCTCATGAAAATAGAACACAGTCCGTGTTCACTCGGATCGGATAACGTCGTCCGAGTGCACTCGGATCACGTGTAACATCCGAGTATTCATCCGAGCAGACGGTCCAAGTGCGGTCGTACCGTGAAAACCAGGTTTTACCGTCGTTAGTAATCTTAAGCGAATGCTTCTCCGATCGCCCGCCGCTGTAAACTTAGCATAATATAAGAAAAACATTTGCGATTGTATGTCGCCTCCACTCAGAGCTCGATTTATATGATATTCCCATGATTCTGTTTCACAATTTTGTTGGAAATAAAGTTAGTTAAATAAATCAGTTGATTAACAAAAGTAGTACCTATCTGTATACCTGATATTTTTCTGTGTATGGCATATTTCAGTTAATTTAATCACACTAATATCATCAATGTCTAAGCTACTATGTTTGTATGTTTGTTACTTAATCAAGCCGATACGGCTGAGGCGATGTCGAAGAAATTTCGTAGCTAGATATTATAGATTATGACCAGTGGGGCAAGCAAGAATAATTACCGTTAGCGAGACGATAGTCGATGTCTAATATTGCCCATGACATTGGGGTGACTAGAGGCTGAGTTGATATTAAGATTCGTTAATATTTGACATTTGCTATTGTCTCGCTAGCGTGTCGTTTGCGTTAATTATTCATGTTTACCCAACCGGATTGAGCTATATGCCACTTTTTATCCTGGTAAAACGAGAGGGAAGCCGCGAGATTTATCAGGTTTATTAGGAGATCTATGCCCCTCACTGCCATCCAGAGAGATCCCCTTTAACTCGCGCCTGGGTGCCTTGCACCCCTGGGTATAGGCAACCCTAACCATGAGCTTATCAAAATGAGCCCAAACGCTACATACTATTAATCGTCGACGAGTTCCGTTGCCCACCTTGACTCCATCATCAGATCAGCTCGCTGTCACCATAATATTGTATTGGCATTTGAACTTGACAAGTATGCCAGATTTCCTTGCTCAATCGGTTGGGTGGAACAGGTTTAAAATTTAATTGCTAGATTTGATCAGTGCTCACTCCCACGGTCCCATCGTCATCGCGGGGGTCAAATCAACATATATATTTTTGTGTCGTCACTTGATAGATCTTCACAGCGATATAACTACATACTTTAAAAATTCAGGAGATCTTTTAAGCTCTGAAAAGTGAACGTTTTTGGTATTTAACACTTTCTGGAATGCCCACTGGGATTACAAGGAAGACGTAATCGAATTCACGCCTTCCGGCAACGCCATCATATACTCGTAGCCAACATACCCATATACTATTTTCAACCAACTTCAAATAGAAGTTGGTTCTCAATTTATCAGAATCTTTTAATTTCTATGAAGTTGCCTGGACCGAAATTGAAAATTATTTATTGTTTGAAATTGTATACGTACCCTTACTTCCCAGATCGTCCCATGGTCAAGGTCTGATGATCCTGGAGAAATAGAGGGAGAATTGAAGTTGTTTTTTTTTAAATAAATAAATAATGCTGGACAGTTCACACAACATTATCTAACCCCAAGCTAAGCAGAGCTTGTGTTCTGGGTACTAGATAACTGATATACTTAATACAATATATTACATAGATAGATATTTTTTTATTATACATAGAAAATACCCAGTACACCCTGAACAAATATCTGCGATCGCACAAATATTTGTTCCGAGGCGGGAATCGAACCCGCAACCTCCTGCGTCGCAGTCCAACCGCCGCCCGCCTCGCCACAGGTTTTTTTTTAATTATTTTTTATACTACTTGGATGACGGAATAAGCAAGAGGCCCACCTGATGTTAAGCGGTAACCTCTGCCTATGAACGGTGCATTACCTCATAAGTCACGTCCACCTAGGACGCACCCTGTGGCATTGCACTGCGCCCGCAACCCTGACATAACATCCATTGTTGACCTCCCGTTTCTAGGAATTTGAACGACGTTGTAGGTCTAAAATTTCGAACCAAGTACACGAAACACGTTAGGTCATATAATTACCGGAAAATTGGTTTTCGCTATCTAAAGAAGTGTTGATGAGCTGTGATGAACAAAAAACACGAACAATTTGAATTTCGCGCCACAAGCGAAAGGAACTATATTCGAATCCTCCATTGACGTCTTCCAGTTGGTGGTGAATGGGAGTATGCATGAGAAACGGAGGCCTGCAATGCTCTAAGCATGAATGTATGGATAACGGCAAGCTATTTCAGTACAACTACACTGAACCGCTTCATTTACATTCCTCCAAGGAATTTTAGTAATACGTTTAGCCACCGCGGTGTCAGTGTCACTGTCAGCTTCATTCAGTGCCGTTGTTATGTCTGTGGTTGTCGCCACGCGCGCACCTGGCACGCAAAGATATTGGCGTACGAGTGTGGTTGGTTATATAGTAATTATAGTATTCTGTGAGTGTGGTAGTAGTGTAGTGTCTGGTGTCTGTCCTCACAAATAATAAACTTTAATTATAGTTAGATAGGTAATTATATTATCTCTGAGTGATTAACTAGTTCACAAAGTTCACAAGATTTTTAAGCTCAGCGGTGTCTACTAAATTAACATTTATTGGAATTGATTCAGAGCTTCATGCTTATATATGGACTGGTTTTTTTCTTGTTTTAAAAATTGGTAAGTACCTACCTAGTTACCTAAACAACAGAACAAGGAAACCGGCAGTTCAAGGTTGGTTTCATTTACGCGGGTTTTATTTAAATCTTTACCTAAGTTGTTAGTAGGTATATTAGGTCTAGGTAGGTACCTACCTAGGTACGAACTTATTAAACGAGTTATTTACTTTTTTTATAATTACTAGTTTAATTAAAAATTACGAATTCATAGTACCTACCTATTCCGAATTCGTAGGTAGGTACCAGTTATAGTAGGTACCTACCTAAATAGTGTTTGTGTGTGGTACGTCCTAATTACCTTTAATGATAAAAAATGCATGTAAAGCCATGATCTCAATGCGTAAAGCTAAGTAAAATAAAATAATGCGAAATAAAGTAGGTAGGTACTTAACTACTTAGGTACCTATGTGCTAACATGGGTGCAAAATAATAAATTCACCATTATTGGAGGCTTTGGAGTAGGTTTTCGTAAAACAGTTGAAATTTCATCAATATTTTTTTAAACCGGCCGGGCCATGTGCGAGTCGGACTCTTACACGAAGGGTTCCGTACCATCGTACAAGATTTACAAAAAAACTATTTTTTTATATTTAATTTTTGTTATGGCGTCTATGGAAATACCTAGGTAGGTACACGCTCTGTGAAAATTCATAATACGGTTCATGAGATGCCTACTAGCACATGGAAATCGTATCAATTATGAAAGGTTCCCTTACATCAAATGAGTAATTCCATGGACTATAGGTAGGTAGGTACCTACCTACCTACTGTCCGCTGACAGACAGACGGACCCGTTGGCAAGCTTTCAAATTGTTTTATTTATGGAACCCTATTTAAGGGTGTTATACTTAAAATGAACGAAAGGTTACTTACGGGAACACAAAACCCTTTAAAAAGCACTTCACTAATTCGAGTTGTAACCTTATAATACTCGTAACTGAATAAATTCAAAATAATAGGTAGGTACCTATAAAGTTTTTTGAATTGAATGGCCAGGTTTTCCTGTCTGCATCTTTTTTTCAGACTGACAGCTGTTTTTCCTGTAGTTCTACTATTATTTATTATGTGCCGGTAGGGCGCTTTTGTTCTAAAATTTATTGTGCGCTTACGCTCTTTTGCACGCGATTGAAGTTCATTGCGGATGAGCTTCTATTTTGGCTATTATCTCATCAAACTCCATGACATTTTGTACACATGATCGAAATATCGCACCACCGGTCTGTAATATTAGTGTACCTACCTACTGATGCGCTCAAAAGGGCGTAAGCGTCCTAGCGGTAAACCTCCTCTGAGTAGGTACCTACCTACCCACTGCGTCTTCATCCCCTCTTGAAGGTGCTGAGGGCTGAGGGCTGAGGGTCTTTGGTGGGCTCGAGCTGTTCTGGTTTGTTTACATGATGTGTTATTTTGGCTGGTTCGAAACTAATTAACCGTTTAGCTGTGCAATATAGATATTTATAGCGGGGCGAACCCTTGTGTGGGCCGCCACTTGCGTTGACACATTGACTCCCCCCCCCCCCCCCCCGCCCCTCTTACCTCAGTGGAACCATCACCAAGGCTGGAGCCGTGGCGGAGGCAACAGAAAAAGCTAAGCGGCGCAAATGTGAAGTCCTTTCCGATGACTAGGTACAATTTGGCGCCACTTGGAGTAAAAAAAGCAAAGCTGTAGTGCCCACATTCTGTGTTCCGGTTTGAAAAGTATGGGTGCCGGTGAAATTACAGGCACATGAGACTTTTCATCTATTCGCTACTGTGCAGTAAATATTTGTAGAAGTCGGTTAGTAAGTAAAGGTAGTTAAAGTAGGTAACCTACATCGCGTGTATTCATAACATAACATAACACCCAACAGTCGCACACATAATCCAGGATCACTGATCCCACACTAGGATTCCCTGTGTCGTGTGTATCAGAAACTACGAGTACCATGGTACTATAACACTTAGACCCGGAACAAATATTTGCAGAACTTACAAAAATTTGTCCCGCAGCGGGAATCAAACCCGCAGCCTTTCGCATCTCAGCCGGCTACTCGCCCGACGCGCTACAGAAGTCGTCAATTCGCGAGGTTTCAGTTCGAAGCGAACCACTAGTAGGTAGGTACCTGTATCTACCTACTCTATGAATATTTTGAAATATTATTACGTAGTTAGGTTCCCGCCTATGTATGTATAAGCTAGATACCTACCTAATGTGTTTTTTATGAACTTACAGTGAAATGGCGTCTTCAATCCAGCCAACCGTGCCTTCTTGGCAGCCATTCAGACTGCACAATGGCCAACACTTGCCCTCTATTGGACGTAAGTTACAATATTAGGGAGAGGATGAGGTACTATTATCATCTATTGATATGATAGCTTCCGGTCTTACTATCAGGGTAGGTACCTACTAGGTTTTCAAAATAATCCAATAATATTACCTAATCCCAAATTTTAGTAGTAGTAGAACTTTTTTGTGAAAGAGTTCGTCCGGGGAAGTACTACCACCATACCTATTTCTGCCGCAAAGCAGTAGTGCTCGCATTGCTGTGTTCCGGTTTGAAGGGTAAGGGTGCCGGTGAAATTACAGGCACATGAGACTATTCATCTTTATGTCTCAGGATGGCGGGCGCAGTGCAATGCCACATAGGGCGCGTCCTAGGTGGACGTGACCTATGAGGTAATGCACTGTTCATAGGCAGAGGTTACCGCTTAACATCAGGTGGGCCATCAGCTTGTTCCGTCATTCAAGTAGTATAAAAAAAAAAAAAAAAAAACCTGGACAACAGGTACGTCAGGTGTACCAAAAGCTAACCTATTAGGTAGGTACTTACCGTGTTTTTTACCTACTATAAAACACGAATTATCCTTAAAATAGTTTACACACGGTCTTGTCTTTTGCATTGACAAGCAGTTTCAAATTTGATCGAAAAATACATAACACGGTGTAACTCTATTCCAGGGATAATTCGAGTTTGTTAGTACTGGTTAGTGTTACTTTGGTTTCTCCTTTACTCGAGGAAAGGAGAAGGATAAGGCGGAAGGCCCGTAATATAAATAGCAGTTTAATCTATAATTCTAAGTTTAAACTATTTTTGTCCATTGACTGAAGTCCACCATGCCTATTTCTGCCGCAAAGCAGTAGTGCTCGCATTGCTGTGTTCCGGTTTGAAGGGTAAGGGTGCCGGTGAAATTACAGGCACATGAGACTTTTCATCTTTGTCTCAGGGTGGCGGGCGCCATCGACGTAAATAAAATGAATGGACGGGCCTTAGGGAACGATAGCTTTGAAGCTTCTAAACAGACCTAGCTAGTACACTTCGCTTCAGTCAGTCTTTGTCACGGCAACGAGTGACAGCTATGCTGAAAAATACCAAAATTAGATGCCTTGGTGATACAATGCCTTCCTGTGCTTTTCTGCAAGTGCAAACAACACAAGAAATACAAATAAAGCTTCAGGCATCGCATTTCATTCGTAAGTAAAGGTTTTGTAATATAATTTTCATCAATTGATAAAAAACTTATAAATCGTCGTGTAGTAGGAAAACTACATAAGTAACACATTTTGCGAAATCGACTTTATTGCATGGTTATGATGGCCCATACATGTCGATGGACACGTCTTGCTCTAGAGGACGAGCGACAAGGAGGACGCCCCAGGAATGTCTCAATGTTCCCCACTCTGAATGAAAGTTAACAGACACAAGTTTATACTCGTAGATAGTTTTGATTTTAGTCGACATACCTTTTTCTTTTTGATACTTAGAATTATTGTGTTCCACAAATTGATTTCATTTTGTTGATTTTATAAGCATTAGTCGTATGATAAGTTTGTTATGTCACTTACTTTGAATTTATAAGTCTGCTAAAATAATGTAGGTGTTTCAGTAGTTTTCTAATATTCAGTCTTGATAAAATGAAATGATTATGAAGACGACCTCTGTGGCGCGGCGGGCGAACGTTCGCCTGCGACGCAGGAGGTTGCGGGTTCGATTCCCGCCTCGGAAAAAATATTTGTGCGATCCGCAGATATTTGTTCAGGGTGCTCTGGGTATTTTCTATGTATAATAAAAAATATCTATCTATGTTAATATTGTATTAAGTGTATCAGTTGTCTAGTACCCATAACACAAGCTCTGCTTAGCTTGGGGCTAGATAATGTTGTGTGAGTCCAGAAATATTTATTTATTTATTTATTATAAGTTGGTTTTATTTTAAAAAATATTTTAATATTATTTAAATCTATACCCATGGATAGGATTGTCATATTCAAATAAGTAAATAATAGATCATTTCATGATTTCACTATTATGGGAAAATTAAATAATGGCACTTATCATTAGCTTTTTGAACCTCGGTGGAGATCATTGACGAAGGAAAACTAAACAATTGACATGCAAAAATAAATAACTGCATCAATTATTCAAAACTTTGGCGAGGGAAAAATACATAGTCGTTTTTTTATTTTTTTCTCTTAATTAAAAGAACTAAAATGTATTATCATTAAATTCAAAAATAGATACAGTACCAATCTATAACATATCAAAACACGGACTGCAAAATTAGTTACGATAAAAAAGTTATTGCCATTTTTGACGCAATAAAACAGTAAATCGCGTTTTTCTCGCGATTTTGGTTTTGTTGTTGTTATTGGTTGTTTAGTTTTCCAACTACAGCGACGAAATATTTGACAAGACTTCACGGCATGACGGATGGTCCGGTACAGACTGCAAAAAAATCTGATGCCTGAGGGGTATCGTATTGATTTAGAATTGTAATTTGCATTATTTACGTCAAAACATTGCCAAGCACGTCGCTTTAGGTAATTGCATATAATATGTAATGGCATGTTAATTAACCTTATATCTTTCCAAAAGAAATCTAAGGTAAACAAAAATGGATAGAAGTCATAAGACGAGCAAGAACAGACGACTTTTGGAAGTGGAATACATTTTCCCGTATTTGCTCTGATAATTTTCTACACAATGAATTTTATACGCCAAAAACGGTTAGTAGTAGTAGAGCTTTTTTGTGAAAGAGTTCGTCCGGGGAAGTACTACCACCATACCTGTTTCTGCCGTAAAGCAGTAGTGCTCGCATTGCTGTGTTCCGGTTGGAAGTTAGCCGATGAAATTACGGCCACATGAGACTTTTCATCTATATGTTTCAGGGTGGCGGGCGCAGTGGAATGCCACATAGGGCGCGTCCTAGGTGGACGTGACCTGAGGTAATGCACTGTTCATAGGCAGAGGGTACCACTTAACATCAGGTGGGCCATCTTCTTGATCTGTCATTCCAAGTAGTATAAAAAAACTCATTGTGCAAAAGTCTTAAAACTGCACTCTGCAGTTTCTTAAATACTGGATTTTTTATACATTTATGTTTCCGTACGATTTTTATGATATTTTCTTAGTTTATTGAGTGATGAAAAATATATTTTTCACAAATTGATTCAGCTGAAGACCTTAGGTGGACTTGCTTTTCTATTGATTTATATTGTGTATGTTTGAGAGCTGAAAAATAGATACGTAACTACATAAAACAGAAGGGAACCATGTATTTTTGTAAAAGTTTCATTCAATAATTGCATTTTTTTCGGCGATTTTTTGTACTATAAACCTACTGAAATAACTTTAGAAAACACATTGCATCTGTTAAAGTATTAAGTATTAAAAAAATACAGTTTTTAAGAAGTTCAATAATTTAATTTCACCTAGTTTATTTACAAGACCGCCAGGAGTGGCGCTATAGAGAAGAGGCCTTTACTCAGCAGTGGCTGGATAGATAGATAGATAGATAGATAGATAGTTTATTTGTTGACCGTACCCCAAATCCGAATTGTCTTATTTTTCACGGACGTTTTGTATGGGTAAGGCCAGTCCATTTATTTTACTTTGGTCGAAGGCGGGCGCAGTGCAATGCCACATAGGTTGCGTCGTAGGTGGATGTGAACTATGAGGTAATGCACTGTTCATAGGCAGAGATTATCGCTTAACATCAGGTGGGCCTCTTGCTTGATCCGTCATCCAAGTACCTAATATAAAAAAAAAGAAAAAAAAATTATTTATTTAAACTTGGAGTTATAGATTAAAATCCTACTGATATTACGGACCATCAAAACATCAAGGCCATACGCACAAGCAAAATTACACGATATAACTAGAAAAAACACAATAGAATGAAATTAAATATAAATGACGACGTTTCTTTTCAATAATGGCGAGTCCATAGCGAGGTTTATAACATTTAAATTCACGTCAGTCATTGATTCACGCCACGACAACAAAAATAAGACGTATTTTCAATCTAATCGTTTACATTTATTTTTGACGACCTCTTTGGCGCGGCGGGCGCATATTCGCCTGCGTCGCAGGTGGTTGCGGTTTCGATTCCCGCCTCAGAACAAATATTTGTACGATCTGCAGATTATATCTTATTATTATTATCTGAATATTTGTTCAGGGTGTTCTGGGTTTTTATATGTGTAATAAAAAATATCTATTTATGTAATGTATATAATGTTTAAGGGATATATGCGGTCAGCTAGTTTCTGCAGTCTGCTCAAGATAATACGAGCAAAAAACTTACCCACAATGCTCAAAAGGGATATACCACGATAGCAGTTGCAGTCGCCGCGGTCTCCTTTCCCCTTGTATAAGGTGATAATATTTGCGTCACGCATGTCCTGAGGCACATATCCCTCTTGCCAACACTTAGCAATCAGGTTGTACAGTAAAGGTAGAACACACTGCACTTTTATAAGTTCCGCTTGAATACCATCGTTTCCTGGGCTCTTACCACTCTTAAGCTGCTTAACAGCTAGGTGGAACTCTTCTAAAGAAGGCACTTCATCCAGCTCCTCCCACATTGGTAGTACAGAGATCTTGTTCACCGCCTCAGGTTGTATATCTATAGGCTGGGAGTACAGCTCGGTATAATGTTCAACCCAACGACTCAGCTGACGTTCTCCATCAGTGATGATAGAGCCGCCAGCCTCCTTGAGTGGTGCTGTCTTTTTTGGAACTGGACCAATTGCCCTCTTTATGCCTTGATACATTCCACCAAAGTTTCCAATGGCTGCACAATCTTGTATACTCTGGCAAAGCTCTACCCAATATGCATTTGTAAAATATCGAGTAATGCGTTGCAGTGATGCCTTAGCCTTACCATGTTCAACTCGCGTTTGGCTAGATGGATTTAGGCGATGTCTCAATGCAGCTTCACGCTTTGAATCCAGCAGTGGTTTTAAAGTTTCGAAGTTTTCCTGGAACCAATCTTTGCTTGCTGGTTTCTTGTAGCCGAATACTTCAGCGGCTGTTACTGTTAAAAGCTGTTTAACGTTGATCCACTCCTCATGGGCTGAAATGCTCGAGTTCCATGTGTTCATCTCGTTAAGAACCAGTTTTCGGAAATTTTCAACCATCTCATCATTTCTTGTTTTGGAAACATCAATCTTCTTAACTCCTTTGGGATGAGATGAATGAATTTTCCTAGGTTTTAGGCAAACATTACTTACCACTAAGGAGTGATCAGTGTCACAGGCGGCACTATGGTAGGATCGTGTGTGATGGATATCTTTTAAGTCTTTCTTTTTTGTGAGGACTAGATCCAGTTGGTGCCAGTGTCCTGACCGAGGATGTTTCCAGGATACTTTGCGCATCTCTTTTCCTTTGAAATAAGTGTTGGTAACACAAAGCAGGTTTTGGGAGCAAAACTCCAAGAGGCGCTGACCGTTCTCATTTATATTCCCTATGCCATGATTACCAAGACAGTCTGGCCAGGCTACCGTATCATTACCTACTCGAGCATTGAGATCACCTAGGATGATAAGGCGATCACTGGAACGCACCGAACGCACCGTTTCAGTAAATTGGTCGTAAAATTGATCTTTCTTTTCGGGTGTTGAGTTTAGAGTAGGTGCATAAGCTGAAATGATGGTAATAGCTGACCGCATATATCCCGAATCACAATGTGGGTTCCGTGCCGGGCGCTCTACCACTGATATGATCTTTACACTTCGACAATTGCAGGAGAAAGGCAGAGAACAAAAAACACCATTGTTTATGGCATTTGTTGATCTCAATAAAGCCTTTGACACGGTCAGCAGAGAGGGTCTATATACAGCTTTAGAGAGGATAGGGTGTCCTGCCAAAATACTAACCTTAGTTAAATCCTTCCATGACAGTATGAAAGGCACAGTTATCTTCAATGGCAAGTCATCCGAGCCATTTGAAATGCAACGGGGCGTGCGTCAGGGTTGCGTCCTAGCACCTACCTTATTCGGGATCTTCTTTTCGCTGCTCTTGAAAGCTGCCTTCGGTGAGGCAACTCAAGGGATTCATCTATACACAAGATCGGACGGAAAACTTTACAATGCCTCGTTACTCAAGTCCCGACGACATCGATATGACCTATTTGTCGATAGCCTTTAGTTTGCTGACGATGCAGCCTTCGTCGCTACTACATCTATAGAGCTTCAAAGTATCCTAGACAAATTCGTGGAAGCTTGTTCATTGTTTGCAATGACGATAAATGCAAAGAAGACTGTAGTGATGGTGCAAGGTGACGTAGAAAGACCACGTATTCTGTTGAACAATGCACTTCTGGAGGTTGTGGATAGTTTTTGTTATCTGGGTTCCTCAGTGTCGAACAATCTCTCTCTTGACGGAGAGATCAACACCCGCATCGGCAAAGCCTCTACAATGTTCGGGAGGTTAAGTACAAGAGTATGGAATAATAAACACCTTACAATCAGAACCAAGATGAACGTGTATCAAACATGCATCTTGTCCATACTCTTGTACGGAGCTGAAACTTGGACATCATATGCCAAACAAGAGCGAAAACTCAACAACTTCCACATGCGTTGTCTCCGAAGCATTTTGGGCATTTCCTGGAGTGATAAAGTTACCAACGAGAGGGTCTTGAAAACTGCACAGTTGCCTAGCGTCATCGCCTTGCTGAAACAAAGGCGCTTGCGATGGCTTGGGCATGTGCACCGGATGGACCCTTCTCGTTTGCCGAGAAAAACTTTACTTTCAGAAATCGCCGATGCCAAAAGACCTATACGACGCCCAATGCTTAGGTTCAAAGACAGCCTTAAACGCGACTTGAAAACTTTCAATATAGACCAGGCTAGCTGGGAGAGTCAGGCAGAAGATCGCAACTTGTGGCGTAAAACCGTAGCTGACGGAGTAATCGCCCACGATAAGGCCTGGTTTGACCTGCTAGCTCACAAGCGGACAGTAAGACATGAACGCGCCGCTAACCCTACAATACCTACAGGGACTCCATTCATGTGTCGAAAGTGTGGCCGTGGCTGCCGCTCCCGGATAGGCCTATTTAGTCACGAACGCAAATGCCTAACTGACGCTGCTTAAATCATCTTTCGTAGATGTTATAAGGCCCATGATGATGATAATGTTTAAGTATATCAGTTATCTAGTTACCCATAACACAAGCTCTGTGGGGCTAGATAATATGTAAACTGTCCAGCATTATTTATCTATTTATTGCGAAGCTTGGTTTCTTGTATTTTATCTACGCATTTACTAAACCCACCTACTTTTCATATTTTTTTTCAGTTGGAACCTTTCGTATTAAAGACCGCGATACAATATTTTTGGTTGTGGAAGCAGCCTTAGACGCAGGTTACCGGTCCTTTGGTAAGTTTATTGGTATTTCAAAAAATGGATACCTACTTAAAATTATACTTTATCCTTCTTTATTCTTTATTGCACGCAAGAAAACACAAAAAAAAAACAGTAAGAGATAGCGAACATGTACAGAGGCGAGCTTAACCCTAAAAAGAGTTCCTTCTTTTCCATTTTTACCCGACTACGGCAAATCCAAAAAGAAGGGTTATGTTTTTAGCAGTATGTGTGTTTGTATTTAGTACTCATCCGATTTAAGCGAACGTGTCAATCGATTTGTTATTATGCTGCGGGTGACATCTATAGGCTACAGTTTTACAAGCTTTTAACTTGCAATGTTTGTATGTTAGATTGTTTGTTCAGGTCAAAATCTTGCATGCTGAATTAGAACCACTTCTTGACATCCGATTGTGCTGAATTTGCATACCTACCTGTCAAGTTCCGATGACAATACAATTTTATGGTGACAGCGAGCTGATCCGATGATTGAGACGGAAGGTGGACAACGGAACTCCTCAATGTATAGTAGTAGACTGGCCGTGTTAAGGCTAATTTTGATCAGCGCACTGTTCCATTTCAAATTTTACAAAAGCGTGTTTAGAAAATATATAACTTTTCTAGACCAATATTAATGTTACATCCAAAAAAAAGGGAGGAGGGGGGGGGGGGGGGGGGGGGTGTCATCGATTCGGATGTCAAATGAAAGAGGAGAAATTTCGGACTTAATTGAGATTTTTATTTCAGATATCTACACTAATATTATAAAGTAGTAAAGTTTATATATGTAAACTCCAAAACTACTCATCCGATTCAGAAAATTATTTCACTAACAGAAAGCTAACATTATCGCGGAGTGCTGCAGGCTGTTTTTATTAGCTTCCGCCAGTGGCTACGCTCGCGTCTTGTGTAGTTCTTCTCCACTCTCTAAGTAACGGTGGAACATATTTTTATGATATTTGGTGTAAATACCCCTCCATCCTCTCGTGGATGTCGTAAAAGCCGATTAAGGGATTACCCGGACTTGTTTGTAAGATTCGTTGGTATAAGATTTGTTCTGGCTGCGAGCTTATTTTAGGAATGCGTTATTACTGGATGAAAGCGTTAGCCGAGTCAGTCGTGGGAAGCAATACCGGCGATGAGCTCACCACGTCTATTTCTCATGATGGTGCAACCCACAGTGAAAACAGGCCCATTAGAGGCTCTGCCTACCCTTTCGGGAAAATGGCGTGTGGCGTATGTATGTATGTATGGATGGATGCTGGCGGCGGGGCGGGGGAGGGCAGGGGAGGCTGCTTTTTATCCCGTCACTATGCGAAGCCGCGGGAAAAAGCCCAAGGCTATTACATTGTACCTACCTAATGTTGAGGTTCACCGTAGTTGGGTTATTATAGTTTTTATCACTTTTTAACCCCCGACGCAAAAACGACGGGGTGTTATAAGTTTGACGTGTCTGTGTGTGTGTGTGTCTGTCTGTGTCATCGTAGCTCCTGAACGGATGAAACGTTTTTTTTTTGTTAGAATGGTCATTTTGTCGGGAGTTTTCTTAGCTATGTTTGATCAAAATCGGTTCAGCCGTTTCATTACGTTGAGTTTTTTTTAATTTTTACATAATTAATTACTTGTTACTTATATGAATACCTACGCAGGTATGATTTGTCATACATAATAAGTATCTTCCTGCTTCTACAGATACAGCCGCTGTGTACGGCAACGAGCAGTACATAGGAGAGGCACTCGAGAAATTTCTACCAAAATATGACCTCACTCGTGATGATGTCTATGTTACGTCGAAGTTGAGTAAGTACTCTATGCTTAAGGCTTTTAATCAATTGTAAATAATTAAAATGAATTAAAAAAAAAAGACATTTCACACAACATTATCTAGCCTCAAGCTAAGCAGAGCTTGTGTTAAGGGTACTAGATAACTGATATACTTAATACAATAAATTACATAGATAGATATGTTTAATTATACATAGAAAATACCCAGAACACACTGAACAAATATCTACAGATCGTATAAATATTTGTTTAGAGGCGGGAATCGAACCCACAACCTCCTGCGTCGCAGGCGAACACGCCGCGCCACAGAGATCGTCAAAAAGCACGTCTGCGTGAATAATTTTGATATAGGTACCCAAACCACACCTCTCAAGCTAAAATCCATCAAGCCGTTCAGGCTACAGAGCGTGCCAAAGAAATATACATACATCATTATACATTACAGAAATCAGAAATATTTATTATTAAAGATGATGACACATTAACAATATAGACACATACCTACAATGAGCTAATTAATAATAATTGTACGCAGGTCAGTGCAACAATGGTTCATTGGTTGGTTATGGTTTCAGTGCAACAATCATTAAATTGAAAATCATGGAAATAGTACACATTTATAAAATAAACTTGCGCTGTAAAGAGGCGTCCTTTGCCTATTCGAAAATTATGAAATAAAAAAAATTAAAAAAAAACTCGCTGTTATATGGGCGATATTTGTGTGTAGGTATTTAATACTAGACAACAATTTTATTTCATTATTTTATAAATTGCGCAACGGGCTATGCAGAGAGCTATGCTCCGAGTTTCACTATGTGATTGAATACAAAATGAGGAGATCCGTAGAATAAAATAAATAAATAAAATTAAAATAATTAATTAGCAAGTTGAAGTGGCAATGGGCAGGCCAATGGTATAGCTTGCAGACCTGTTAACCGATGGGGAAGAAAGGTTCTCGAGTTGCGACCACCAACCCGACGACGCAAACGAGGAATTCCCCATTTCGATGGACAAAATACATTATAGAGGTCGCAGGAAGGCGTTGGATGGAGGTGGCGGCTCAAGACCGTTCGTTGTGGCATTCTATGGGGAAGCCCTATGTCTAGCAGTGGACTTCTGTAGGCTCATGATGATAAAAGATTTACACAATTAAGTATAATTACCTTATTGCTTATTTGTTTTCAGGTAATGCTGACCACGGCAGCAAGGAACGCGTTTTTAGCGCGTTTGAAAAAACCAAAGCCAAGTTAGGATTCGCACCCGACTTATACTTGATTCATTTCCCCGGCTCTGCCAGACTGGACCCGAAAGATGAAAATAACAAAGGATTACGGCACACCGCATGGAGCGCCATGGCCGAGCTTTGCGATACGGGACGTGTCAGCTCCATAGGTGTATCGAACTTCACCATTCAGCACCTCGAAGAATTGCGTAAAGAATATCAGAACGATATTCCTGTTGTTAATCAGGTATACTTTTTGTTATTTATAAGTGAGCTTTTTTGTGAAGGAGTTCGTCCGGGGAAGTACTGCCACCATACCTATTTCTGCCGCAAAGCAGTAGTGCTCGCATTGTTGTGTTGAAGGGTCTGTGAAATTACAGGCACATGAGACTTTTCATCTTTATGTCTTAGTGCAATGCCACATAGGGCGCGTCCTAGGTGGACGTGACCTATGTGAGAATGCACTGTTCATAGGCAGAGGTTACCGCTCAACATCAGGTGGGCCATCAGTTAGTTCCGTCATTCAAGTAGTATTAAACAAAAAATTGGTAGACAATCAACTGCTGGACAAGGCGTCCTTATCAACATTTTTTTTGTTGAAAAATATCTTAGGTTTTACTAATTTAGTGATCAGGACGAGACGGTGGTGTGCTGATTATAATGAGCCCAAACACTGCCAGTCGACTATTATCCATCGAGGAGGTCCGTTGTCCACCTTGCGTCTCCAATAACAATTCCCTCCACTTCCACCAGTCTGAACGGTCTATTATGCAATAGTTTCCCATTCCCTCTCATAGGCGTCCAATTCGACCGTACCTATAGCGTAAATAAAAGTATTTGAATTTAGGAGGACTTTTACAAGGGGGGAAATATATATTTAAAAAAAAACACTTGACATGTACAAATTGTGACAAAATGAGCAAATGAAACGGCTCGGTTTTTATAACTGATCGTTTAAAAGATAATAAAGAAAATCGAACACCCCTTTATCTCTAAAACCAGTGAGTCTATAATAAAAAAAGAAATTTCACGTTAAAAACATGGACTAGGCCATATTCATAGTTTACAGGAAAACCTAAATGAAAATCTTTTAATTCGTTCCTTTACGTGTTGCTTAATTTAACCGAGGCGAGGACTAATAAGTCTGGTCTAGTGGTTAATTTACTATGGTAGCCGACTTGTACCCTCACCAATTGAGTTCCATTCGCACTTGATCGGTTTCTTATGAATACGTTTTATTTTATTTCAGGTGGAATGGCACCCGTTGTACCACGATGACGCTCTGCTCGAGTATTGCAACAAACACTCCATCCAACTGCAAGGATACCACTCCCTTGGTGGAACTAGCTACAGCGCAACACTACTTAAGAATACGCCGTTTAAACACATAGCCGACGAGCACTCGGTTACACCATCCCAAGTGCTTCTCACATGGTCGCTGCAAAGGGGAGTCGCCGTCATTCCTAAATCGACAAACTCATTGCACATCAAGGAAAATAACACCCTCAATTTCAGACTGAGCGCTGAACAAATGCACGCGATCAACTCCTTCACCGCGGAGCAGGTGAAGTTAGCATGGGACCCGAAAAATGTAGCCTGAAAATCAGGGTTTGTCGGTGATCACGCGAAACCGATCACACGAAACAGTCCGGTCTGATCGCGTGATCCGTTTTACGTGTTTCAAACGCAACTAAATGCACAGAATAAATAATAGTACAAGTAAGTTGCAGCGACAATGAACTGCTATAATGATTTACAATGTGTTAGTTGAAACTAGGAAAATAATATTGAATCTTTACTTTGAATTAAGTACTATATATATCAGAGGCGTATATACATGGCGCCAACGGCCAAGTTCCGTCACTATCTAACTCTAGGTATTTAAACAAATATTTGCTGCGTAATCGAAAATATAAAATCTGCTATGCCCTCTAAAATAATATTATTTGCTTTTATCAACGTACGTTGATAGGTAAAAGAGATATTTACACTATAAGCGCAATTGTAGAGGTTAGTTTAAGTTTTTTATCATCGATTTTTTTATCCGAATTCGTGTTTTGGGCTCTGTCATGCCCTTGGAAATATTATGAAGATTAACATATTATTTCTAATGTTGTCATAAACTGTGTAGATTTTGCTAAAAATCACGTTTGACTCTTGAAATAGCCTGCCCTTTTGCACGGGAACGAAGTTTGCTGCTATTTTGGCTATTATCTCATCAACTCCATTAAATTTTGTACACACGATCAGTACCTACACTAATATTATACACGTGGTGCGTTAGATTATCATAAATATGTTTTTTAAGATTTACATACATACATACATAGACACACGCCTTTTTCCCCGAAAGGGTAGACAGAGCCTCAAATAGTGTGACAACAATACATTTTTTAAGAACCTAACTCACTACGGGTCTAGTTATTAGTTAAAGATCATGTGTAGACAATTTCACAAAGTTTAATGAGTAAATAGATAATTCTTTTCGAAAAAAAACCGACTTCAACAGTTCCTAATGGCACTTTCTGAATGCACATGCTGACTTGTTGCTGATAATACCGAAACCCTCAATTCCTTATGGATCCCATCATCATAACCAGATTTGGACCATGAAAATGGAACCGATCCGGAAGCATATCGAGTCAACTAAAAAAAAACAAATCGGTTCATAAATGACGGAGGCGAGATAAATAAATGAGGTAAGAAACATTTAAAAAAAACACGTCTTGAGAACCTCCTCCTTTTAAGTCGGTTAAAAATAGAAGCAAAGTTTGTTCACGTGCGCCCCCTAGTGGTAGTTGTACAAGTAACTATTTGAAACTCGAACAAAAGATGCTACTAACGCTTTTAGTACACCGACGCACTCGCATGCGGCAGTGAAATGGTGAAACAACATGTCTCGCGACTCTTCCCGCCATTTTCGAAAAGAGACGTTGTCTACTTTTATTTTATTTCTTTTCCTAGTGTTTTCTTGAGTTATTTTGTGTTATTTTGGTGGCATTTTAACTAATGTAGCTCGTTTAAAAAGCACAAGTGTAGTGAAATGAAATGGAAGTGAATTGCGTGACTTTTGAAATTGGTGGAAATTGTCTACCAAAGTTTTAGTAAAATTGGCCACCGTTTTACTAAAACATGACTCGACTGTGACTTTGACGACTTGGAAGGAGTGTAACGTTGCAAAATATATTGAAAATACAATATAGTGAAAATACAGATACTTACTTGAAAATGGCAAATGCACAAGCAGAGCGGCGCTACATATATAAAAAAAAAAAACATGTCTCGCTCTAACGGTTATATAAATATAGATATAAAATGTCTTGTATACATTTTGATCAACCAATTCTTACAATTCTTTGTACAGGACACTTCAGCGGTATTCTTAGTCGTTCCTCCAGGTTTCCTCGAAAGAAGAAAAGTGTATGCCACGCACATTTGGAGCGAGGCCATCGAGAAATACGGTGAAGCACTAGCTGTTTCATTAGACGTCTCGAAGGCCTTTGATAGGGTTTGGCATGCTAGCCTTATTGGCAAGCTTCCTGCCTACGGACTGCCAGTTCAACTCTGCTCCTGGCTCGCAGACTTTCTGAGGGAAAGATCCATTCGAGTAGTTATTGACGGCTGCTCGTCGGATCAATTGGCTATTAACGCCGGGGTACCTCAGGGGTCAGTGCTATCTGCCACACTGTTTCTGTTGCACATTAACGATCTGCTAATGCCCGGTATCATTGGGTATGCAGACGACAGCACAGTTGTGGAGAGATATGTTTCTACTGCGCGAGCTAGGAAGAATGAAATTCAGGAGTTAAGAGATGAGATGCTGCAGCGTCTGAATTTGACTCTCAAGGCTGTATCCGACTGGGGTGATGCCAATCTAGTCAAGTTCAATGCCTCTAAAACGCAGGCTTGTCTCTTCTCGGCGAAAAAAAGTCCGTTTCTCCAAGTTCCTGTATTCCGCGATGTACCTGTAGCTATAGGAGATCACCTCGAGCTCTTAGGTGTTTCGCTCACGCCTACTCTCAACTTTGGCTCTTACATCGAGTCTAAGGCAAAAACAGCTGCCATGAAGCTAGGCATCCTGAATAAGGTAAAGCGTTACTTCACACCAGGACAGCTTCTCAGTTTATATAAAGCACAAGTCCGGGCTGGTATGGAGTACTGCTGCCATGTTTGGGATGGTTCGGCCAAATACCAGCTTGCTGCCTTGGACTCGATCGAACGTAGAGCTTTCAGGCTTATAGGTGAGCAACATATGGCGGAGACTAAGATCCAGAGTCTCGAGCACCGTCGTAAGGTTGCATGCCTTTCAATCTTCTATAGGTTACATTTCGGGGAATGCTCCCAGGAACTGCACGATCTGATCCCACCATCTCCTTTTCATCATAGGACGAGCAGGCGTACGGCTCAGTACCATCCTTACCTCATTAGTATACCTTCTATTCGCACAAAACGTTTCGGTTCTACCTTTATAATGCGAACTGCTAAGGAGTGGAATACACTGCCGTCGTCTGTCTTTCCTGAAAACTATAATCTGGGTCTCTTCAAGTCTAGAGTGAATAGGTGCCTTCTAGACCTTTGTGCTCCATCTTCGGCCACATCGTCACTTACCAACAGGTGAGATCGTGGTCAAACAAAGGTCTATCAATGTTAAAAAAAAAAAAATAAAAAAAAAAGGGTAGGCACGTGAAAACCTGTAATTGTCTTTTTTGTTTTTTAACTCTGCTTTTTATGTATTTATATATAGCTGTTGGTTTTCCTACTAAATAAATATTAATATAAGAAAATGTGTCATTTGTTCGATGACGTCATGTTCCATAGAACTAATGGGAACTACCCGACTCGACTCAACCTCACTCGTAAACAATTTTCGAAAACTGTTATTCAAATTGAATACAAAATATCGAGTGAACGACTAAGAATACCGGTGTTAACGAATATCAAATTACCATGTTTTTAAATTATTCGGTATTTTATTTTAAATAACCAGGTATTTCGTATTATTGTTACTACCTCAGTCAGATCTAACTGTAATTTAGATATAACTTGAATCTAGGTAGGTAATGAATCTGAAACTGAAACCATATATGGTTTTAATGATAAGTGCCTCTACATGTATTGTTTTAGTTAAGAACTCATGATTTGTTCTGAGTATGAAATAGGTTTAATAAAAAATACTAACAATTGATACGCTTTTATTATTCTTTACACACATTTTATACGAGATCACCCGAGATCGGACATTTTTATAATAAAATTAGTTAATAATTCAAACAAGCTCGTCACGTCGCGTCGCTCACTTCACACAAGTAGGCCTTAAATGCAAACCTATTAATATATGTAAGGGTCTGCATTGTAAAGTAACAAGTAAGCAAATTATATTTTTTTTTCTTTAGACTGGTCTTAGGCAACACGTTTTCAGTTTAACACGACCAGAACTTTTGTTGGACCGACGCCTTCAGCTTTACATTTTGCATTAAGTATTTAATAAACTGCGTCAGAACCGCTAGCGCATGAAATCATCCTCATAGATAGAGGATGTGTCTGCTGCTTACTTTCTTTCACATTGGAAGATAGCGACACGACTATGTTATGTAGTATATCTATGATTCGGCGCGTCACTCCGTCCGCTTCTCGTACACCCCACACCGTGTCATAGATGATATCACGCACGTGTCAACGATACGATATCGGTGTCAGTCGCTGTCGTCGACGATATTGTTGATAGTGAAAGCATAGTAGTAAATGTATCTGATTAGTGATTACCTATCCCACGGTATCATCTACGTGTGTGGCAGGTCATAGTTACCGTTTGCACGACTAGTGGAGAAGACTGCGATACTCTGAACGTTAGTTCAATAATTATCCATCTATCTTGTTAGATCGTGCTACCATCTTGCGTAGTTCTATTTAATCAGTGACCTGGGTTAGGAGGGCCGTTCCGCGTATAATCCAGAATGAGGACGGCTGGTTTGCAGGCAGCAGCACAGGCAGCACGAAGTTGGTACTGTGTCCGGTGGTGGACAGGGTACCGGCTCGTTCAGCCGTCTTGTAGAGCGGTGTGTCGTAGCGAGAGTCCAGCTTGGGAAGCTCCGTCACGGGAAACAAACGGATCACGGGTAACGGAGGGTTCATAAGGCCTGCCAGGACAAGTGGAATGGTCACATTTTCATGCGAGTAATATAAGACTTTAAGCGCCTAATTTAACATCATAGCATAAACTTTTATATTGTTGAATAAGTGTAAACAATAGATAATTATAGTTTATTGAAACTCGTTATTTTATTATTATTATAATCTTAAGGTGGTTGCTTTTTCATACAAACGTATTTGCAAAAATATGGACGAACAGAGTATAATTTTATACTGAAATGAGTGTTGTTGGCTTTTATATTGGTCATTATTTGCGGCAATACATATTTGGTTGAAGAAAACAGTGGATTAATAGCGAAAATAACATCGAAATTTCAATGTTATTGAAATTTTGTTGGTCATTTCGATGTTATTTTCAATATTAATCCAGTGTTTTCTGTACGTTTCTGTTTCTGTGTACGTTTGTATTAAAAAGCAACCACCTTAAGTAGATGCACCATTTAGTACCCCTTGTATATTTATTACGTGTGCAGTCCATTCCATCCAAATATTGTCTGGTAGAGATCCCTATCTACTCAGCGCCAAGACCGCCCATTTTTTAGGGATCCGTACCCAAAGGGTAAAACGGTACCCTATTACCAAGACTCCGCTGTCCGTCTGTCCGTCTGTCTCCAGGCTGTATCTCATGAACCGTGATAGTTGACAGTTGAATTTTTCACAGATGATGTATTTCTGTTGCCGCTATAACAACAAATACTAAAAAACAATAAAATAATATTTAAGGGGGCTCCCATACAACAAACGTGTTGTTTTGCCGTTTCTATAGATAATGGTACGGAACCCTACGAGACTCGCACTTGGCCGGGTTTTTTATCATATTAAGGTGTTCTACAATTGACGCCGCTTAAATCATCTTTCGTAGATGTTATAAGGCTCATGATTGATTGATTGACTATCCTGGAGGGTCAAAGGTTGAATTTGCCGTAGTAGGTGCGGTTCTTACCCGGTATGGCGTCCACGAGGCAGTTCTTCTCTATGTTCCAGCTGCCGGCGTCGATGAACAGGCCGTGGATGTTCACGCCGTTTTCCGGACACTCCACGCTGCCGTACACAGTCGGTTCTCCTTCCTGTAGTAAAACATCACCATATGCTTACGTGAAAAGGGGCCCATTGAAGCTCTGCCTACCCTTTCGGAGAAAAAGGCGTGTGTCTGTGTTTGTATGTATGTATGCTTACATTATAGTACACTATAGTCCGCAACTTGATCTACGTGCAATTTGTACTACGTATTTTTTATTTTAGACTATGTATTAATAATTACAAGAGACCTGACACGAATGTTATATATTCAAGTCGTTTAGGAGATCAGTTGAATACCTTTTACTCTATCATCAGGTCTGGTTCTCATAAATGTCAAAGAAAGTACCCAAGTAAGCGAGGGTCATACAGTAACCAACAGTCCCTCCGCGTGGATATATATAAATAGTTTCAAAGATATTGGATATTGATATTATTATATGGTTGGGTATCGGAATTAAAGATAGTTTTGAAAAATGTATAGTATTGAACATCTCGTTTGATCCCATCGCTGCTTGGTAACGAACGTACCTATTCAATCAAGGATACATGTACCTAGGGTGGAAAAACCCATAAAAAACAATTCCTTCATTATTTACCGTTCCGGCCGCCCCGTGGCGCCACTGTCTTCTTCTTAAAAGGGTATTGCACTGAACGAAAAGTTTCATAATTTTAAATACATACATACATAGACACGCGCCTTCTTCCCCGATAGGGTAGGCAGAGCCTCAAATGGGCCTCTTTTCACCGTAAGTTGCACTGCACCTATAATTTTATATATAAAAAAAAAACTCGTTGGGTCGTAAAGTTAGACCTACAACGTCGTTCAAATTCCTAGAAACGGGGGGTCAGCAATGGATGTTATACTGGCTATTGTTTTTTAGAGTATGTACAAGTTTCGAATTTCTTCAATTTTAGACTTTTTCCAGTATTTGTGTCATAAAAGCTACAAACATACCAAATTTCAGCCTTGTAGGATTGTACCACTACAATCCTACAAGGCCAAGTACAAGGTACAAGGTTTTGGTTTTTTACATTTTCGATTTACCCTAATATCTCAAAAACTACATAAGTTACAAAATTATTAAAAGTTTTGAAATGTCGAAGCGAGGGGTTTCATAATTATGACGCCCGACCCCTCGCTTCGCTAGTTCAAAAAGGGAAGGTCGCAATATCTACTGACTAGACGTAGGTTTATACTCGGCACTTGCTGGGCAGGGTCTGGCTGGGCGGGTATTTAGACCGGCTACCTGCTACTACCGGTTTCCGCAGTAGCTACGGACCCTCCGAAATACAAGCAATACAACTTTAAAATGAGCTAAATGTTCGAAACACTTCGCTTGCGCGATTCAGGATTTGAATTTCATTCGTTGTTTTCGGCCTTTACAACCTTAGATTTGAACAGAACCTTATATTATATGTATCTATTTAAAATGATAAGAACTTGATCTCAGGATATTCTGTTTTTACAGAAACTGCTTATTTAGCAAGTTTTTTGAAAACTAAAATAATCAGCTCGTGCAATGTATTATCCACGAGAGTAAAAGAGACAGCAGTAAGTGCAGCATATTCGATTCCCGCTCATTTCACTGTCTGATTTCCATACCTGAAAAAGTACCAACGAAACCATTATAGACCATACAAACGCCGATTCTTCCAAGTTGAATCAGAGAACTCACTTCGCTCGTTCAAAAATCAGGCATCTGCGTATAGTTGCTACGCGTATAGAGAGAACGGTTTGTGGGAATGTTATAATCTTTTTCGAGGTGAATTAATTGAACATGGGTACCTTAGGTCTGTTCTTGTTGTATTTATAGACGTCCTCTTGCGACAGGAAGAAGGGAATGGGCTCGAAGTCGAACAAGAGCGCGTCGATGGGCACCCGAAAGCGGCGCGCGTACGCCTGCAGCGAGCCCGTCAGCAAGCCCTGCGGGAAGAACAACCCGGAGACCCAGCTGCTGGGCGGCAGCCCTTCCAATAGCCATTTCTGAAAGCATACAATCCACTCGTACTTTGCAAGGTAGACGACAGCGCGCCAAGAGAGATAGGTAGGGCCTAAGCAAGGGCTCAAAGCCATGCGAAAACTATTCCGCAGGATACCTACATCACGGAGTGGCATAATCCGGTTCGTATCGAAAGGACATTTAAGAAGAACGCCCTATTAGCAGAACGTCCTAAAAGCATAAGCGTCCATATTAGCATAAAGTCCTATTAGCAACATGACCTACCCACGGAACAAGAATTACCTACTAAAATAAATTACCTCCATAAAATCGATGCGAAGTACCAAATCGTGTACCCAACTGCCAAGCGACTTGAGTGAGTTGTATCCTTTTTTGTGCCACATCTGTGGCACTCTGTTGTTCAAGAATGCAATAAAAACAGCTTCGAAGTCCTCCGACATCACTACAAGACCCTGAAAGAGACATCGTTCTAAGAAAAGTGACTAGGGGAGGTAGGGTTACAATTAACAGAGGTAAGTATTAACAAGTGATTTTAGTACCTAGTGTTGAATTCCCACATACCGGTTAGTCGTTGCGGTTACATTCGCAATTATTTGAGTTGTGGGCTTATTTAGTCATAAAACAATGTCGATGTTATTTAATCGATGCTTTGTGTATAGCTTGACTTTTTTATGGTGAAACTTAAATTAATGCATATTTAAATACGGAAATTAGTTTTTTAATGAAAAATATACTTTTCGGTACAAGCTTTTATAAAATTAATGATCGGAACAGTGTGTTGATCGAAATGAGCCTAAACACGGCCAGTCTAATCCATCGAGGGGTTCCGTTATCCACCTTCCGCCTTCATAATCTGATCTGATCAGCTCAAAATTTTGTATTGTGACCGGAACTTGGCAGGTATTTAAAATTTCATCTCAATCTGTTGAGGATAACTGCTTTAAAATTCAGTTGCAAGATTTGTCCATTTCATTTCATACATTTGAACATACATACCTACTTACTTCGACCAAAATAAAAAATTGGTCGAAGCCTACTTACATAAAAACAAGTTAAATAAAGCTTGTAAAATATAAATGTCATAAATTGTGGCATGGGCACAGAATAAATATGAGTACAAGCATGGGGCTAAAAGTAACACACATTTACCTTGTTATTTCTTGTCCAACGGCAAAAGTTCTTGGTAATTTTTGAAAAATTATAATTTTCATACAAATCGCTGTGATTTAAGAAAAACATTGTGCCATAATTTGTACCTACGTTTTAAAATCAATAATATTTCTGTTTTAATCCTGTTGCAAGATTCGAGCACATATAACGTAGTTTTTAGTTTCACGATTACGTTTCTTCTTAACTAACCTAGGTACATACCTACTAAAAAGTGACTCACAGGCAGGCAGATTGGTGACCGCAGTACTCCATGTTAGGGTTAATTAAATTAATCCAGCGCGTAATACCGGAAGCGTGATAACTTACCTTGATTGCTTTCTGCAGTTCATTAAGAGAGGAATGTATTACTGAGAGCAGACCATTGAATCTCTCCGATTCATGAAGCAACACGGTTGTGAGTGAGTTCAGCTGTCCGTGATCATCGGGCTCCATAAGGTCGGGGTTGATTGTGGTCATGTCTATTTTTCTGGGGACAGTGATGCGCGTGTGGTCGCAGATGCGCCATACTATCTGGTCGGGCGTGTCGCCACCACCGCCTCCGGCCGCGCGCGGTTGCACGTCCACTATCGTCTGGATTAGAGTTGTAGTCTCTTTGTTCTGTTGGAGTTATGGCATTTTAGAATGTTGATGGCTGTTTGGGTAGCGTTTATGAACATATGCGTTTACACATACTTATGTGTATTCAGAAGTAATACACACATATATATATATATATATCTATTACTTCTGAATACACTTACTCATATGTATAATATATGTACACAAAATTTATTATGAAACTATTTGTAGCGGCGTCGCTTGCATTATACCTGGATATAGAGTAGAATTTAGGACACAATCGCCAGATTCCACTTTAGGTAGCCTACAACTATCTAGGTCATGATTTGTATACATACAAATTAAAATAGGTACAATGGTTACGGAGTGACACTTCTACGAAATAAGTAAAAGACAGACAGATAAGTAAAGAAAGATAAAACTTGACAGAACTGTTTGTTTGTATGCGTTTTGTTTATCTTTTGGTTCGGAGCGCTGATCCGAAGTCTATTTAATTTGAGCTCAGTGAGTGATTGTAGATGATTAAATATGAAAGGTTCTTTGAGAATGCCCGACTTGGTACTACTTAAGATCTCAGAACTTTTTGTTTGGAAGGTACGGCTTGACTTGGCATAATTTTTACATTTAAAATGATTTTGTTGGGATCGACTATTCTCGCTGCGAATCTTCTGCTAGCCGGCTTGCCGTGGATGCTATGGTCTTGAGGCTAACTTATCACACATCACCACCATCATTATCAGCTTGCATCTGCATACATTCAGCGGTAGAAATGAGTGAAACTATTTTGGCGCTTACCTCAAAAGCGATATTAGCGTTCTCGTGCATGCCAAACACTTCAGGGTTTTCGACGGCAGGCAGAGATTCCATGTACTCTTTGTAAACCTCCAGTTTATCGGCTTGGGGACAATAGTATGTCCCAGATTCTGAATATGCATAGCCCTCTTCCAGTGTGGGGGGCGCGAAGAACTTCTTCAAGATTGTTTTCAGGCATCTCTGATCCCACATGTCTGTTACTCTGCCGCCGTAAGTTATCGAACCTGTTATCAAGAAAGGCTCTGGACAATGAGTGACTGTTTTTAACCCCCGACTAAAAAGAGGGGTAAATTTGAAACCTTCATGAGTTGAGGTTCATGGCGAGAGTGCTACTCGTACATTTTCTTGAAATGTAATTTTCGTCAGCTGGTCACGTTTGAAACCCATTAATTATGTGAAAATATGTAAACTAACGAAGTTTTCCTAACTCGTAATTTTACTTAATTTTTCTTTTTCCTAAACTGGTCAATTTACGTAATTCAAGAGTTACTTTATGAGCTTACAACTTTCTCATACTTTACTATACCCTGGTTCAGAATTCGAGAATTTTTTTGTAAACAAAGGGGATACCATAGCAAAAACATAGGTGCTCTATGGTAGTTTATAAAATTGGGCCAATAAACAGGCTACGCATGTTATTCTAACTCAGATCTGATAAACTATAAAGTAATCAATATTTGGTCGTATATATTTTTTTTGGAGTTATTTCGGTTATTAACAAAGTAATCAAGCAAAAATATATTTGTTAGTAGAAAATATTTCATGTTACTTGGAACACTGCAGAGGTTCTAAACAATGGGCTTTGTTTTGAATGCCGGTCCCCATTTTGTTAATTTCATTCGTTTCTCCTCATTTGCCGAATACGAATGTGCTTTTCGCACAGTTTTACAATGGAATGGTCATACTATATCAATGGTAAGAGTTATAGGTAACATTTTGCCGTTAACACATTGACTCGTCAGATAAACTTAGGTAGGTAGTGGGTTTGTGTTTATTTGCCGCAAATTGAAGGTACATGCCGCGCGAGCGAACCCGCTGGCGAACATTACAAAAATTTAATACCGTAGGAAAAGCCGCGGGTCACTACTTGTAAAACATGGTCCACGCAAAAAAATGATTTTACCACTGGCTTGTCTCTTTGATAGTGACATTTGTTTGTTTACAAAAAAAATCTCGAGTTCTGAACCAGGGTATAGACGAATATCCAATATTTTTAACGATTTTCAATAAAATTATTTATTTGAACATAGAGATGATCAGTGTAAATTGGCACAAATAAATACAGTCAGAAATAATACACGTGTAAATTAGTCATCTTTAAATAACCATCGAGCATTCACAAATGAATTTACGTTTTTTTACTTTTCACAATAGAGAATACTTCTTTTTATTTATTTCTTTATGAGTTTATTATTAGGTTCTCAGTAAAATATACTGAGTACGAGGCTGCTCGCAACTATGGTCTCGCATTGTTACGATTACAATTACGATTGTTGGAACATTATTTTAAGTTTATTTTAAATTTGCTCGTAGCAAAATAGGAATTCCTATTAAGTTTTAGTTCCTTCCTTCAAATTCCTAAAAACACCTACATCTATCCCTACGTCCCCTAAAAACCTGGAACTCATTATTATCATCATCATCATCGGCATCTTCATCATCAGCCTACATCAGCAGTCCACTGCTAGACATACCTAAGCATCCCCCATAGACATGCGATGACGAATGGACTTATGCCACCTTCATTCAGTGACTTCCTACGACCTCTTTAATTCATCGAAAAGGGGGTATTCCTCTTTGCAGGTTTGCGCTAATCGAGAACCTTTATTCCCCAACGGTTATTATTTCTGCGAGCTATGGCCTGTCTATTGCCACTTCAATTCGCATATTCCGAGACCTATGTCTAGAACTTGTACAACCCCTAAAACTCTGAAAACCTCTAAAAACCCGCATAACCTCATTCTAGACCTGTATCGAACGACGGACTATGACCGGGAACTTGAATTTTTTTCCCTGAGCAATTCTCGTTAATTGATCGTTTTCGTGATATTCAGTACGTACAGACAAACAAATATACGTATATTATCATACACTATTAAATTATTAGAGTAAACGAGCATTAATAATTCTCTTAAGAATAGTGGGTAGACTAACATTAATAATAACAATAGAGTAGATAGACTAACTTGTAATATACTCCAGTGCATCCCAGGGAATGTGTCCCTCTGCGCAGAACATCTGCAAATTCGACATGGCGCACTCCCGGTCACTGTTGTTGAACTCGTATGTAATGTTCCAGCCAAGAGGGCCGAACTTCTTGCGCTCCTGGATGATAGCGTGGAACATGCAAATTCCGAATAACATCGAGCGCCAGTCTTGCCCCATAACTGTTACAAGAAAAAAAGTTGCACGAGTCCCGTCGACAGAACACCTATAGAGATCGCATGCGCTACGACTAACCCCTATGGGTATGTCCCATCTGAGCACGTGAAACCGACCACGTTCCATTTGATCACGTGAAACCGACCGCGTTCCATTTGATCACGTGAAACTGACCGCGTTCCATTTGATCACGTGAAACCGACCACGTTCCATTTGATCACGTGAAACTGACCACGTTCCATTTGATCACGTGAAACTGACCACGTTCCATTTGATCACGTGAAACCAACCCCGTTCCATTTGATCATGTGAAACCGACCACGTTCCATTTAATCACGTAAACCGACCACGTTCCATTTGATTACGTGAAACCGACCAGGTTCCATTTGATCACGTGAAACCGACCACGTTCCATTTATTCACGTAGTCAGGTGGGACTGCAATATAAACTAAGCTCTTCAAAACTTCATGTGAAAGGAATATCTCAGAAATTAATTGCATCTTCAATTCTGCTAGGTTGCTGCAAACTAAACTCTCGCGAAATAAGCTTCAAGCTGGTGCAAGCAAACAGAAGCACAGTTCTCGTAATTATTCTAAAACCATCAATGTTGACCAAATCGGGACTGAATTATGGATTGACTGAAACTTGGTATTCAACTGCCTCATAATAACAATAGTCGACTTTCAATTCATGGGGACCGGCGGAGATTAGAGTAGGATAGTGATAGATATCATTAAAAAGTAAAAAAGCGACTGTGTGTTGGACCACGCGCGGACCAGTGGTTTAGTAGTAGTACCTAGAGCTTCTTTGTGAAAGAGTTCGTCCGGGGAAGTACTACCACCATACCTATTTCTGCCGCAAAACAGTAGTGCTCGCATTGCTGTGTTCCGGTTTTAAGGGTATGGGTGCCGGTGAAATTACAGGCACTCTTAATCTTTGTGTCTCAGTAAACGCGCATTAAAAGGTTCCGTAGTTGCCCGTCAGAATATGCGAGCTTATTTACTATTACTTATTACGTGAACTAGCCTTGATACCTCCAGCGATAAGTTAAAATTAATTTGTTAAGCTATACAATACAACAAGTTTAAGAAATTACTGTGATTTTCAAAGAAGTCTTCTTCCATTTCAATAAGTGCTCTCTTAACATTCGCTTTAAGTCCTTTGGGAGGCTCGTTAGTGACTTTCACGGAATTCTGTAATACTGAAACTGGGAACTTGGGAGTGGGCATGGAGCTCATAAAGAGTCGGAATTCCGGATGAGGAACGCCATGGTCACCCGCTAGATTCGCCACTATAAGCTCTAGGCTAAGCATCCAAGATGCTGCCAAGTGGCAGTTCTGAAAATAGCATGAACATTAGTGTAAAGTCACGTACCAGTATGTATAGACAGATACAATTACCTCGGATTATTTAAATGAATAAAAAATTATATAATTTATAATAAAAAACACAAATAGTCAGAGATTTTAAAAATCTTACAGCATTATTACAAATAACTAAAATAGTCCTTGTTCAAACCCGAACTATACCTACGTATCTAGCTTCGTCACGGTATTAAAGTTATATGCAAATAAATATCTTGTATCTTGTATCTTGTATCTATATAAAACTTTAATACAAAAGCAGATGGTTTGTTTTCTGAGTAAATTCTCGCACTACTACCGCCGAGTCAAACTGAAGGATCTTTTTTTTTCCTTTATTATTGGCGTCGCACGTCTTATGCATTTCCCATTTTCAAGTATATTTATTGTATTTTCAATATAATTTGCTACGTTACACTCCTTCCAAGTAGTCAAAGTAACAGTCAAGTCACGATTTAGCAATCCGGTGGCAGTTTTACTAACAAAAAAATAAGAAGAAAGTTGATAAAAGATGAAAGATGTTAACTTGTAAGAAAACCCAGTCTCCCTTATGTTTGGCTGCCATGATCATCTTTTCGGCCACGGGTCCCTGCCCTTGGCCCAGTGATATCGATTGCACTTTGTCCCGCACTCCCATTTCAGTGGCGAACTTTTGGAATGCACCGAATGGATCCGATCCAGTGCTCAGGACGAACACCAGAGGCATTATCGACGCTGTGTCTGCGTATCTGGAATTCAACATCATCAACATCAACATCTTCAACATCAGGCTACAGAATTCTACTACTCGACATAGGTCTAAAATGCCACGACGAACGGTCTTGAGCTGTCTCCATCCACCGACTCCCTGCGACCTTTATAGCGTCTTTGATCCATCGGCCAGTCGTCCAGTTTGTGGTTGCCGCTCAAGAACCTTTATTCACCAACGGTTATCAGTTCTGCGAGCTATTTAGCCTGCCCGATTCCTATCCAATTTACTAATTCTAAGGGCTTTGTCGTTGATCTTTTTATCATTTATAATTGTTTACAATTTATTTTATTTCTTTCATGCACACAAGTTACAATTTTTTTTAACAATCAATAAAAAAGGTCTTTAAAATACATAATGATTAAAAAAAAACTGATTTCCTTCTAGGTACCTAATAAAAACCATATCATCACCATCCTACAAATTTCTGATAAGTTTGCACATTAATTTTCCCCTACTATACAGGCATACTATGTAACATAATATCCCTATAAGCCCGGGGATGGGGTATTCTACACATCATCAATATATTCTGTAACATCATGGAGAATAACATTAATACTACGAATTTTTAAATTTCAAAATTTTTCATTCATGAAATGCCTCGTAAGAATCCTGTAATTCTTGCAAAAACGTACGTGAAACCACATGAGGACGTTACGGTACGCTAGGGTACCTTGCGTGGGGCTGCCTCATGTTCTGTTAGGTACATTTTTGGAGGAATTTCAGGGATTTCTAGAGGAATTTCAGGGTTTTTACGAGGCACTTCATGAATGAAAATCTTCGAAATTTAAAAAGTCGTAGAACTAAAGTTATTCACCATGATGTGTAGAATACCCACTCCCCGGGCTTATAGGGATATTTATGTTACATGGTTATGGTTATGATATTATGGTTCTTATACGGATCTACTTGATATAATCCGAAATGAGGTTTCGGATTATATCAAGTAGTGATGAAACTCCGAGCCTTCTATCCAAAGCCCACTGCGCGTCTTTGAGATTTTCTATGCGGTCAATATCTGCCAATCAATGTCTTAACTCATACATTACATTTGTTCTCTCTAGCAGGACTTAACCTTGACTGAATACTGACTCGAACACTGATGCCTAGTCAGGTCAAGATCGCGAAGAAGCCTTCGCGATGCCCAGGGATACGTAAAGTAAAAACATAGAATGGTTGTATCGTCGGTGTTTATGGAATGCTCACGAGGCAGTCCCGTAAATCTGTATTTTAAATCACTTAGAAAGGTAAAGTAAAGTAGGTATTCTACATCGCGGACATACCTACGTTTTTTCATTTGCTATTTTCAAATATTAATTTACCCCCTAGATCGATTGGTGGGGGGATTTACCAGTAGGTTGGCCACGCTCGACTCAAGAAGGACGTTTCACTCCTTCCAAGTCAAGTCGAATTTTAGTAAAACGGTGGCAGTTTTACTAAAACTTTGGTAGACAATTTCCACCAATTTGAAAAGTCACGCAATACACTTCCATTTCATTTCACTACACGAGCTACATTAGTTAAAATGTCACCAAAAGAACACAAAATAATTAAAAAAAACACTAGAAAATAAAATAAAAGTAGACGACGTCTCTTTCCGAAAATGACGGAAGGAGTCCGAACCACTTTAAATCAAATCACAAAAACAGACTAACGATGGTACTGGCCTAATAAAATAGATAAATAAATAAATAATGCTGGACACAGTTCACACAACATTATCTAGCTCCAAGCTAAGCGGAGCTTCTGTTGTGGGTACTAGATAACTGATATACTTAATACAATACATTACATAGATATAGCACAAATATTTGTTCTGAGGCGGGAATCGAACCCGCAACCTCCTGCGTCGCAGGCGAACTTTCGCCCGTCGCGCCACAGTGGTCGTCAATATACCATATGTGGTGATAGATGGAGCTACGATACGTACAATGTGTTGAGCTGCACTGTAGGACTTTCTATAAACAGCGGACCCAGACTCGTGCTGACGTATTGAGCGATCGCAAACACCAACTTCTCTTCCTTTAGGCTCTTTATTAACATCAACTTTTCGAACGCAGATAATTTCTCGTCCCATTTTACCGTCGCTGGGGACTTGTCCTTTTTGTTAACGTGAATTTCCTGAAAGAAGACATAAGGCAAACAACGATTGGAAATACATAATTATGTCCTCCATGTAGGCAAAAGGACTTGTTTGCAGTCTCATGCGAAGGTAACGTAGATAGCGGCCTATACACATACATACAATGAAATGTTACCTATATATACATGATCAAAACACTAATATGATCCGTGGTTTGTTCGTTTCTTATAAAATTATCTGGTTTCCAAAACAAACAGATAATATATATAAGAAGAGGTATATATATATATATATATATATATATATATATATATATACAGTGGTGGCCATATAATTAAGAACGCTGATATAAAGGGAAGATTTTTTCCAACTAAGATGCAAAACTAATTGTATGCATTTGTTTTTATTTCTCTCGGTATCGTAAAACATTTCCATATTACCACTGTATTCATTGATACACATGATTGGCTAAAAATCAATAGGCAAACTTTTTACACTACTTTTAAACAAAGTATTCCTTATTACTGGCTGGTCACGTAATTAAGAACGCTAAGTAGTTTATACCTTTATTCAAATTTAAATAGAGAACACTCAGTCGATTTGTTACTGTTTGTATAATTTTGGCGCCATTACGTGCTGTAAAAGATTAAAGGTGATTGCTTCTTTAGAAAAAACAATGGGAAAAAATAAAAGTTGTGATAAATCTACAAGGGAAGTAATAATACAACTTCGCCGGAAGAATTGGTCTTATAAAAAGATAGCCGACCATCTGCAATATTCAAAAACGATGGTTTTCCACGCTGTAAAGCATTTTGCTACGTATCAAACTACTTCGAATGTTCCACGTGTACCTAAACAGAGAAAAACAACTTCTCGAGATGACCGAAACATCGTTCGTATGGCAAAACAAAATCCTCAATGAGCTTAGAAAATAATATTTTGGTGAAAACAACCCTTCAGCAATCTCAGCACGCACTATTCGAAGACGTTTGGTAGAAGAAAAATTGCACGGTAGGATAGCAAGAAAGGTACCCATGTTAAAACTTTGCCACAGGCAAGCCCGGCTTGCATTTGCGAGAAAGTATGAAAACTGGACTGTGCAACAGTGGAAAAATGAACTTTTTTCTGACGAGACGAAAATAAACAGAGTATGTTCTGATGGAAAACGATATGTACGACGTCCCCCGAATACAGCATTCGACCCAAAGTACACGAAAGTTACATTAAAGCAAGGTGGTGGAAATGTGAAAATTTGGGGTTGCTTTTCTGGACATGGTGTAGGACCTGTAAAGTTGATAGAAGGTAACATGTATCAGTTCCAATACAAAAATGTACTGGAAGAAACAATGTTACACTGAAAAAAAAAAAAAACAACTTTGTGCAAAAAGAGCACAGTTAAAATTTACACAGTTGCTACAACATATTTTTCATTGAGATCTAATTAATTTACACCGTTGGGGCAACTGCAAAAAAACAGTTAGGAAGCAAACAGTAAATAAATATGTATAAACAGTAACAGGAACTTTTTGGTCAATAATAACAACGTATCCTGGCAGTAATTTAAATTTCAACGGTTAAACATCAGTCCCGATAAGACAGTAAAATGAACTGTTTTACTTTAACTGTTTTTTTTTCAGTTATGCTAACGTGTTTAATGTGTTGGCTCCATTTTAACCTCGCAGAACGGTAACTTTTATCGGTTTTCGGGTTACTCGAACTGTATTTTTTTTTCAGTGTACCATACGCTGAAGACGTTCTACCGGTCGTTTGGACATTCCAGCATGACAATGATCCAAAGCACACTGCACGCACCGTAAAGGAATTTCTTACAGCGCAATTAGTTTCTGTCTTAGACTGGCCTGCTAACAGTCCAGATCTAAACCCAATAGAGAATCTGTGGTTTGAAGTAAAGAAAAAGGTTTCAAATACAAAGTGTGGAAATTTAAGAGAGCTGTATGACGTTTTTTTAGAAGAATGGTACTCTATTTCTCTTGCGAAATGTCAAAAATTAATAGAGTCAATGCCTCGCCGGTGTAAAGCTGTAATTAAAAGCCGTGGATATGCTATTAACTATTAATTTTAGTTAAATATTTATTAAATTTCTTTTTATGTTTCCTGTGCTACATAATATTGTGATTTTTTAAATCTAAGTGTCATACAAAACAATTCCCGAGCAGTTAAATAAATCGTTCTTAATTATTTGTCCAGTTTCAGTACTATTTGAATGTGTTACTTTGATAAAATCAATAAATTTGTGCAAAAAATAGTTAGCGATTTCACACTTTATTTTAAAGTCAGGTGGCTCTATTAATGTGACTATTATATAACATAACTAGTTGCTTCTCAGAAGGTACACATCTCTGTGTATGATAAGATTTAAATAAAAAACTTCTAGAACTTCAAATCGTTCTTAATTATATGACCACAACTGTGTATATACATTTTGACTTGAATAAATGTGATTATCATGTTGAGGTAACCTTCGGTTTGAATGGAGCGGGCAAGCGGTACCTATTCGTGTGACCCCCCGGACAAGGTGCATTATTTTTCCAGAAACGAAGACGGAACTTGAAAGTTTGTTTCTATATTCCTATCTTGAGAGGGTTTTAGTGATTTGGCAGGAACCTTGTAAGGTACTGTACAACACACATACCACACTGAAGGATCCGAGATGGACAGGTATTCTTTTTAAACAATCTTTTTCGAGTCCTTTGAATGATGGATCTGTTTCGTTGAGATGGTTCACTGCTAACCACATAGCCTCTGATAGAGTTTCCACGGCCGGTTTCTTAGAGGGCACCTACATAACATTACATTTATTATCAAATACTCATAGGTAGGGGATTATAACAGCAGTCTTTAGCTAGAGTTTGATAATTTCGCTTCATCAGTTATTGAAAGTTGATTTCGCGAAAACTAGGAAAACTCACATGTTGTAATTGATAGTATCTCATAAATATCTGTAAGTGTCTAAAGTTTTTTTATATGAAACTTCGTAATTGTATTCTCGTGGATTTTTACTCACCACTTTAGTCCCCGCTGGACCACGCAGTATGAAATTCCATTGATCAGGGCTCACCAGCTCGGCATTTAAATATATGGCCATATTAAGTAAAAAGCTGAATACTAGCTTGTGCTTTTCGAATAGACCTCGGGACACATTTTGATATACCGATAGCGTGATTTCACGATGAAGTATCTCCAAACGCTTTTCCAGTATGTCACATTTTTCACTCCTTTCTACTACTTGATTGAAGACCTGTAAAAGAAAAAAAATACTCATATAACTGTAGATAGATACCATTATACAAGTAAATAATTTTGTAAAAATTATATAACCCTCAACGCCATGTAACGGCTGAACCGATTTTGATCAAACATAGCTAAGAACACTCCCGACAAATTCACCTTTCAAACAAAACAAAAAAACATTTCATAATCGGTACATCCGTTCGGGAGCTACGATGGGACATACACACACACACACACACACACACACACACACACACATACACACACACACACAGACACAGTCACGTCAAACTTATAACACCCCGTCGTTTTTGCGTCGGGGGTTAAAAACTGCAAATATCGATAAGTTGGTTTATTTGTCCAAAACCCAGGTAGTGCTTAAAAACATTAACAAACCAGGAATCGATCTTTTTTAGAATCTCGTCTGTCTGTCTGTGATTGGGAGTAATGGGGCACCACCTCTACATCAATGTGCCGAATTTCAAATTTCTGAGGAAATGTGACCGACGATGGTTTGTAGGTTACCTACTTTCTCTACCTTTCTAACAGACTTCTAAAAACATTAATTGAGTATAATACTATTTTATCTGTGACTGAGATAAAAAATTCATGGGCCACCTCGAAATAATTTCGTAGACATCACCGAAAGAACCTTTGAATAATTAATTTAGGTATAATTTGATTGTACATTTTGCAGGTAGCCTGAAATAAAGTTTATATTATTATTATTATTATTTGAATAGGACTAAGCAACGGGACGTAATACTACATACCTATAAGGATAAGTAGCTGACGAATTAATTGATAACCTCCTTTTGTGAAGTCAGTAATCATCTCAATCATCTCGCTTTCATATGACACTCAACTTGATCTGCCTCACTTTATTTTACCCCTCTTGGACCCCAATATGTCAGCAGTATCGACCGGTATAGCTCATAACCTTACCATACAAATTGTACCAATACTATCTACCCCCTGCCAAATTTCATGAAGATCGGATTAACTGTTCGGAAGTTATCCTCGGACAATCAATTATACATATATACGCAGATTCTTCCAAGTTGACTCAGATAACTTGGTTTGCATGTTCAATTAAAGGATTTGGCCTTTTCCAATTTTAGTTGGAGCACTAATGGAGTCTAGGTTTTGTAAATTGTGCTCGAATCCTGTACAAGTGCTGTCTTGTGTGAACGTGAACAAGACGCGAACGCTCTTCATCTTGTATATTTATTCTCGTTTGTCCTTCAATCCAAATTCGGGGACAGACAGGAATTTTGTCCTTCAATCCGAATTCTGGGACAGACAGGAATTTTTAACTTCGGGGACAGTTTCGGAGACACACAGGAACTACTCATTTTCCTGCTATGTATACCCTGACCCCCTATTTGCGTTCTGCCATCCAAGCTACTACCAAGGTATCCGTACCTGATTGAAATATTTGAGTGAAAACTGGTACATAGGGTCTATGTCAGCCAACTGCGCTACTGCGAAGTATAAGACCGCGCCCCGAGTCGCCGCAGTGCGGTATTTCTCGCGGGCCGCCGATATGCTGATCTCTGTCGCCTCTGTCTCTTCTAGACGAGCGTTTATTATCTCTGACGTTTCCTTTAAACAATGATGAATATTAAAAATACTTTGCAAGCACAAAATCAACTCATAAAGAACCAAATTGAATACACCCGAAAACCCCTGGTTTCTTTTTTCTTACCTTACTTTCATTGAGTGTTTCTATAAGTTCTTCGTCATCTAGAATGTTTCCAGATGAAGCATACAAAAGCCTCAATATCTTGTCCTCAATTTCAAGCAGTGTAGCTTTATCTGTGTTTATGCGCACTATAAGTTCTGATCGGAGTATTTCAAGGTCCGGCCTTTCCAGTCTCACCACGTCCCTTTACCAATAAAGTTATTATGTACAAACTCAATAAATATAATAGGTTAATACGACTTATTTTAATAAGATTAAGATGCATGGCACACAACATAAACATATCACCTCGACTCACCTTTTTTGACGGTACACAGCACATCTACGTACTTATATAAGTGTGTGTTACTTTTTATTGATTCTGTGTGCAGTTTTGTTAACTAATTTGGTAACATAATGTAACTAAATCATTACGTTATGATTGATACAATAAAAGCCCAACCCATTGATCGCTAAGTTAAATCTATGAAGCTCCCCTTGCGAATCTTTGTGTAGGAACTGCTCCAAGTTTGTTTCTTACAAGTACTTTTAATTGAAACATTAATGTAGTCGTTCCGGCGGGTCCACTGTGCCAGAGGTTCTTAACCAGATGGTCCTAATAAGCGATGAGTCTTACAGATAAGCGGCTCTTTGCTGACGACAGAGGTAACTGTGTTCGACGTGTTCGCGGCTTGAAAGAGTTTCAATCAATGGCGACGCTTGAAGTTTTACCATGTCGTGTCGACTGTTGCTACTCCGGTGCGTCGAAGGCTGCAGGTACCTTTGTCATCGGCAAAATGCCGCTCGTCGGTATTAGAACTTATGCCTTTTTTACCGACCAATACATTGTGTATGGAACATCAATTTGGCATCTATAAAAAACTGACCCATTTAACAGTTGTAAGGTGTCTCGTAAGCGTTAGGTGAGATAAGAGATTGGTGAAAGTGAGAATTAGTCTTTGATGGAGCTCAGTTCAAAGTATTCCACTAGACTAGGTGCTCTGGTTTTAATGATATGACAGTAGTGGAACAAGCAGCGCTATAGGCAGGATCACTGAATTTGTTTCTTGTTTACACGTAAGCAAGTACGTTGAATGCAATGCATATATTTTCAAAATTCATCCTAGGCCTCTACGAAATACTGGCATGGTTGTTTGTTCATACAGAGTATTACCAAGTCCATTGTTGGACGAGGTCACCCCATAGAATGCAATAGAATGGGGGGGTGGGGGGGGGGGGGGGATTGGCCATAATCACCGATCGAATCACCATATTTGTAATCGCAATATATGTTGATTGTAACCAAAATATATAAAAAATAAAAATAAAAAATAAAATAATAAGAAAGTAATTTCTTAGTCAGATTTTACAACATCCACGGGAGGAAAAGCTGGATACACCAAGGCAGATATTTAATAAACAGAGTATTTTAAAAACAGTGTCACTGCCTTCTATCAAAAAATGTTTTTGCTAATAATTTTGTGCAAAATCAGAAAATAGATAATTTCTAAGTAAAAACACAGGTACGTAGATGATGTTACTTCGAGCGCATCGAATGTTTTACAATGTAAATGAATATGCTACGAATACTGCGTCTAAAGAAAGTGTAAACTAACGCGAGTAGTTGGTCTTCGAGGCCTGAGAGCGTCACCGTGAAGTTGACTAGGGTTACTTGGATGCAGATCTCAGGGAGATAGTGAGGATTGGCAAGTTTCGTAGTAAGATACAGGCGGAAGTTCGAGTCGTATTCAATATCGCTGTCACCGAGGTGGATGAGAAGCCGACCCGCCTGGAAAATTTCAATGACTTACGAGTTCTTACTTACAAAGGATTCTCTCTCGTAAAGTAATCATCATCATCATCAGCCTGCAGAAGTCCGATGCTGGCACAGGCCTCCCCCATAGAATAGCACAACGAACGGCCTTGAGCAGCCTCCATCAACCGCTTTCCTTTTTTTTATTTTTATTTTTATACAACTTGCTTTATATGACGGAACAAGCAGATGGCCCACCTGATGTTAAACGGTACCCTCTGCCTATGAACAGTGCATTACCATATAGGTCACGTACACCCAGGACGCACCCTATGTGGCATTGCACTACGCCCGTCACCCTGAGACAAAGATGTAAAGTCTCATGTGCCTGTAATTTCACCGGCACCCATACCCTTCAAACCGGAAAACTGCAATGCGAGCACTACTGCTTTGCGGCAGAAATTTGTATGGTTGTAGTACGTGCCCGGACGAACTCTTTCACAAAAAAACTCTACTACTAACAAAACTTCCTGCAACCGCTATAATTTATTTTGTTCAATTTTCAACACAACGTACAGGATTACCGTAGTTGTAGTAATATAGTAGCAATAGGGTGCGTCCTAGGTGGACGTGACCTGAGAGGTAATGCATTGTTAAAGGCAGAAGCACAGATAAAATAATACTATACTAGTAGCAGAGGTTAGAAATACTATTTGTACAGTACACGGTATATTATCTTACCTGGAGAAATGTTTGTTTTAGTAGGACAGGCGCTAGAGTGGCCTCTAGAGTTTCGCCAAGATCCTCGATGAGCATCGGCCAGCCCAAGCGAATGCAGTTCTCTAATATACGTATGTAACTGTTATCACTTAGCTTTGTTATCTTTAAACCACTGTCACGCTCCATGTTCTTTATCCATCTGTTGGCCTGAAATTTAAACTTAGATATTGTCACGTGTTACGTAATTGTGTGTAATCTGTTTTCAGAAATAAATTTATTTGTATTTATTTGTATTTTGTATTTGTACGTTGCTTACAATATAGAGCTCGGTTTGAAAGAGTTGACTTCGCGTGTATGCTGCCTAACAGCACCAAGGTAGCAAACAGCTATTATTTTACTTAGATAAAAATATACATAAACAGTACATAATTGTAAGCGAAAAATAAAATAAAAAAACATATTCTTTGTAATTTTACAGGTAGCAAATGTAACATTTCGTGACATTTCGATAGCTTACGTCAATCTCATACATTTTTGGCTTTTCTACTAGCGTCATCGCTAATTGAATGTTACTTTGTCTACGGCATAAGGGATCTATCAGTAATTAGTAAAGTTACCTAAAAATGGAGTGGTTCTACTATTGACATCAAGATCCACATGGTCATAGCCAAGCGGTCTATTAGTAACTACTCGTAAAACTTACCTGCTCTTGTGGGTCGATAGTCAACGGCCAGCGTCCAGCCCTCGTCACCAAAATACCGTTTTCAGTCGAAATTGAATCACGCGGCAGCCCTTGCGAGTTCCATGTCCGAACGGTAAACGAGTCCGCCATTATGGCAATCAAACTAGACAAAAATGCAAATTAAAAAACTTTAATTATAGTGGTACGCTAACTGACTGGTGTAAACGCATTTATGCCTCGTAGCGCTTTCTGTTGACGAATAGACGTGCTATTGTAAATGTAGAGTTGCTAGCGCCATCCGTTGACGAGTAAACGTAGAATTGCCGGCTCTATCTGTTGCTAGAGCAGGACGCATAGTAGCATCTGTACTCTTTGGATGTTTCGAGATATATCTACTGAATGCTCCTTAGTACTGGAACGTTCGAGACCCCAAGGCTCTCGGGTGTGGATTTTGCTTGAAGAAAGTCAGTCTTAATTTATTCACACTTAAAGCATTGGCTTGAGAGTGAAAATTTGTGAACAGTGCAGTGAAGTCTTAGAGAAGAGTGAATTGGTGTTTTCTGATAACATTATAATGTATAATTACTTAACACCGCTAACAAGATAATCGTTAGCGGTGTTCAGCCTGATTATTTTATCCCGAACCCTAGCGTGTAATAGCAAATAGATTTGGTAAATTTTCGTTGGTATCAGATTTAACCTGGCTGCTGGCTTAGTCTCAACTGGGCTCTTTTCACTGTGGGTCACACAATCGTAGAAATAAAGACGTGAACAGTTGTGAGATCTTCGCCGCCATTGCTATTGCACGACCCATCAGTTCATCACCAGTCACATCTTTAATATTCATACGATTGTTTATGTATTGTATGTAATCCAAGGTCTCCGGGATATACCTATTGGTTTGTTATCTTCATTGATAAGTACCTAAAGTAATTCACCTATCCTTTTTTTACCAAGACGAACTTTACAACCAAAAGATTTGGAATGTTATGTTTTCTTTGTACTAGTAAGTGCAAGTTTGTTCGCGAAATACTCACTCGAACGTGTCTGAGGAAGGTATTTCCAGAACGGAGCATAACTTTATCCATTTGACCTCGAGTTCACGCCGGTAGTGCGACGGGAAGGCTCCAAAGTATGCGATGCATCCAGAGGCTACGATTATATCGCCCGTGGTGCAATGAAGCTTGTACGTTGCAGTCTGTTTCAAAGAAAATTACTAAGAAATATTTTTTTTAGTGTGAGGCGTTATTCTGCTGTAATGGAACGAATATGAAACTCATCTGGACGCGACCTATATCACACCACAGAATATATATCACATGTGGTGAAATAGGACGTTGCTTGTTGTTTCCCCATGAGGCTAAGTGTACAACTTTGATGATCTCATCAAAGTTGTACACTTACTCTTGTTAAGTCATACTCTATTTAAACCACAGGCAGAAATCTTCATAAAAAAAGCAGCCAAGTGCGAGTTGGACTCGCCCATGAAGGGTTCCGTAGCAGCAAGTATCATAATATTAAAGTTCTTGGATGGTTTACGATTGACGACGTATTAAAAAAAACTACTTACTAGATCTCATTCAAACCAATTTTCGTGGGAAGTTTACATGGTAGTGTACATCATATTTTATTTTAGTTTTATCATTCTCTTATAAGTTACACATTTTACCACTTTGGAGGTGTCTCTCGCGCAAACTATTCAGTTTAGAATAAAATTATATTAGGAACCTCAATATCATTTTTGAAGACAGACAGACAGACAGACAGACAGAAATACAGACAGACAGACATAAAGACAGACATGACGAATCTATAAGGGTTCCGTATTTTGCCATTTGGCTACGAAACCCTAAAAACGCCACGCACAGCCAGTGTAATTGTGTGCAAATTAACTTTTAATTTTCAATTAATTTCCTTATATAATGTACAGAAGCAGTAAACGCGGTGGGGTATGCCGCAAAATTCCAAATCATAGATTTGATTTTTATCTAACTAAATCCAGTACTATTTAGTTAATTAATAATCAAATATAAGATTAGGAATTTTGCGGCATACCCCATCTTAAGAAACCTTTAATAAGTACCAAAAGAGAGTTAAAAAAAAACGCGTTTTACCGAGTAGCTTGAAGATCTCAAGAGCTTACCAGTTGAAAACAGTTTTATGTAATTTAAGGTTTTCTGCTGGCCTTTATTGTTAAATTACCTTGACGCTATCCTCCCATCTCGTCTGCTCATCAGCGAGTGCTTGTGTGAGCTTCCCCGCACGGAACAGCCGCGCAGCTGCCAAGTCACATTCCGCCTGGAGCTTCAAACGCTCGTCTTCCACCACCTACAATCATTTATTGGAGTGGCGGTTGAGCCCTCTTCATACTAACGAAGTTTGCTCCTATTTTGGATAATGATTTCGTCAGTTTCTTATAATTTTATATATGTACATATGGTTTTTAAATCTCATCAACTTACATATTTATAATGGGAATCTTATAGCTAATGCTAGTTTGATTCTGTACAAATTAATGAGAAACTAACAATATACAGGTCTATATATTAATCCACGAACGATGATTCCACGCAGATATCGTAACGAGCCCGCGTTATGTCACGTTTGCTCATAGCGAATAAGGGGGCAGAGCGTAACGCGCGTAGCAATTCATTGGTGTCGTTCGTGTGTTTTAACCGACTTCAAAGAAAACGAGGAGGTTCAAAGTCGTGTTTTTTGAATAGTTTTTTTTTTATGTTTGTTACCTCATATCTCCGTCATTTATGAACCGACTTGGAAATGTTTTATTTAGTTGACTGGATATGCTTCCAGATTGGTTCCATTTTCATCAAAATCTGGTTCTGAATGGGATTCATGAGGAATTGAGGGAACTCCTTAAATATTATAGGCACACAATATAGCAATATAGCGATTTCAGTATTTTCAGCAACAAGTCAAGCACGTGCATTCAGAAAGTTCCATTTGGTAAAGCGAAGTCGTTTTTTTTCGATAGATTTACGAGTATCGTTGATACGCTCGGCCGACGTCAGCGCTACCGTCGGTAAAACACTATTGTATGAGGATAAGAAATACCTACTTACCTTTAGTTCAGCTAACATTTTAGCGAGTTGTGCCTCAATCTCTTCCACTTCCTTCTGCTTAGCCCTCAGAACCGCCATTACACTCTTTAAAATACCCGCAGCCTCTTTGTGCCTGTCATCATAAGATACATTTTTAAATTTAATGTTTATACATTTTGATTGAAAGTATCGGAAAGCACACCACAGAGGTGGTCAAATGTTTAATGTACAGGGCATTAATCATTTGACGACCATGTGGCGCGGCAGACAAGTAGCCGGCTGAGATCCGAGAGGTTGCGGTTTCAATTCCCGCTGCGGGACAAATGGTTGCATGATCTGCAAATATAGGTTCTGTTAATTTGACAATATATTGATCAACTAGCGACTCGCCTTGGCTTCGCACGGGTAGTAAAGGGATTAAAAGCAGTCCCCTCCTTACCCACCCTATACCCCAAGCCTACTACCCCCTATAACACCCCTACCACCCCCTACACCCTCTATGTTATTCGTTGATATTGTAGCTTACAATAAGTGAAAGAACATTTAAAATCGGTTAAGTAGTTTTTGAGTTTATCCATTACAAAAAAACACAAATTTTACCTCTATAATATTAGTATTAAGTATTATATGAAATATTTACGCGAGGATTTTAGGCTCCACAATTCTGAAGACTCTGGCGTACATGTCAATTGCTTGCACCCACAAAACCATGGAACGACACACCTTGAACAAAGCAATGGTTTTATTTTTTCAATCAATATAGAAGTGCAAAGCTCGCAGAACTGACAACCTCCCAAACGGTTGTCAGTTCTGTAATTCAAGCTATACATTGCCATTTTATCTTACTATTGCCATTCAGAAATAGTTTAAACTTAGTATTATAGATTAAACTGCGATTGATATGACGGGCCCAATTCTGAAAGCAATTTCGGTGCTGTGATCTTGGTTCATATACATAATATGTGAAAAATAATATCTTACCTTGGATACTTTAACCACAGTATCAGGATTGAAATCCTTATGTACAAGATATACCTTGATTTTCTTGAGTATAGCATCGGATATGTGGTCTTTGTCATACTCTTCTAATTTGCCTATAAAATTAACGTCACCTAATAGCTTCTTTGTGTTGTCCCAATCTGGCCTGTAAGAAGCAAAAATCTTTACTTCAGTCAATTACATGAGATTATGTATAATTATGTAAAACTCAGGCTTTAAATATCCAGATTTTTTGCCTCAATATCTTAGCCATAATACCATCAACGGTACGAGCGATGGTAAGTAGTGTCGTACCATTAAAAGAGGCGCACCTCATGTAGTATTTCAGGGTTTACTTCACTTCAAGCAGTCAATGTGCAGCACAATAGTGACAGAGATATTCAAGCTTTTTTTTATATACGCGTAGCTAAACTACGCTATGATTTATAGCGTGATGCCTCGTTTAGACGTGGACAGAGAGGTCCATTGATAGCGCCCGGCCAGTGCGTCTCGTGCTCTTTCGGCGTGCCAGTTGTCATAACTTTTTCATGCCTTTTATTTCTTTTTATGCCTTCTGTACTAAAAAAAACTCGATGAACCTATTACCCAAAAAGTGTGGGATCAGGATTATGTATGTGACTGTTGGGTGTTAGTTTTATTACAATTATATTTAGTTTAATTAAAGTTTAAGCTGGCCGCACCTTTCCACCAACAGACCGTCTTTTTAGGGTTCCGTAAAAAAACTACGGAACCCTTATAGATTCGTCATGTCTGTCTGTCTGTCTGTCTGTCTGTCTGTCCGTGTATGTCACAGCCTTTTTTTCCCGAAACTATAAGAGCTATACTGTTGAAACTTGGTAGGTAGATGTATTCTGAGAACCGCATTAAGATTTTTACACAAAAAATAAAAAAAAACAATTATTTTTGGGGTTCCCCATACTTAGAACTGATCCTCAAATATTTTTTTTTATCAAACCTATACGTGTACTATGTGATATCTGTGGATAGGTCTTCAAAAATGATGTTGAGATTTCTAATATTTTTTTTTTCTAAACTGAATAGTTTGCGCGAGAGACACTTCCAAAGTGGTAAAAAGTGTGTCCCCCCCCGTAACTTCTAAAATAAGAGAATGATAAAACTAAAAAAAAAAAATATGATGTACATTACCATTTTTGGGGTTCCCCATACTTAGAATTGAAACTCAAAATTTTTTTTTCATCAAACCTAGACGTGTGGGTTATCTATGGATAGGTCTTCAAAAATGATATTGAGGTTTCTAATATCATTTTTTTGTAAACTGAATAGTTTGCGCGAGAGACGCTTCCAAAGTGGTAAAAAGTGTGTCCCCCCCCCCCCCCCATAACTTCTAAAATAAGAGAATGATAAAACTAAAAAAAAAATATAATGTACATTACCATGTAAACTTTCACTCAAAATTGGTTCGAACGAGGTCTAGTAAGTAGTTTTTTTTTTTTGTTTAATACGTCATTAATCGTAATCCACCCAAGAACTTTTATATTATGTTACTTGCTGCTACGGAACCCTTCATGGGCGAGTCCGACACACACTTGGCCGCTTTTTATTTTATCTTATCATTACAATTAGCCGGTAAACGGGGTGGCTGTCACCATTTTACTCACTTTGATCCAAATAATATGCAGATGGGCTCCATCACGAACCGCACCAACGCAGGTGGTTTCAGGAACGCTTTCAGCTCGTTGATGTCAGCTTTATTCAAGGCTTTGAGTGCATTCTGGGCAGCCTCCATGGCTGGCATGGCGAGCGCCAGGTCAGCCTTCGCTTCGTCAGCGATTTGCTTCACTTCTTCAGCTTTTATCTGTTGGGTAGAGAGTTTAAGAGATCGATTTACGATCGTATTAATTTATCTAAGCCACCATCCCCCAAAAATACCTGCATTCCGTAAAACCCTATTTTAAGTCGGAAACTGGGTGCTTAAATAATATCTCTATTCTTCTTATCACCTACTATTATTATTTATTCTAGCCTTAGCCTAACCTAACCTTACCCTTACCCGTGTCCGTCCCCATTCCTGTACTCATACCCCCTATTCTTCCCATCCCGTCCCCTTCTTCGTCCTCGTCCCTTTCCCAGTTCGCGTCAACGTCCCTGTTCCCGTACTCAGCCTGAACCCGAACCAGAAGTCGAACCCAAAACAGAACCCGAACCCGAACCCAAAACGGAACCCAAACCCAAAACTGGACCCGAACCCGTATCCATATTCTTCCCCGTCGCCGTCCCCGTTCAAGTACCTGGCCCTATTCCTTTCCTCGTCCCCGTACCCAAACCGAAATAAGTATCCGTTTTCTCTCCTTTCCCTGGTCCCACCCCAGTCCTCGTCGGCATAACGGCGGATAGAAAATGCTAGATTTCCTCATGGGTAGTGAAGCGATAACATGGTAAGCGTGACGACTCGTCCCAATCACGCTTTGAACAAAATCCTTATTTGGAATCGTTTTCGATCCGATATATTTGTCTGTACAGATAAATCCGTTGCTTGATTATTGAGTAGTGGGATTTAGGTCCGTATTTCTGTACTACACTAAACTACTATCAAACGAAATCGTGACACAATCAAATCTTTGACAGGATTTTTGAAATATGTTAAAATTCTATACTTGATTCATTTTGAGATTCGTTCTGGAAGACCTTAGAACCTTATGGTTACCTTAGCAGCTGCTTCGTCTTTCATAACAGCATGCTTGACTTCGTCCGCAGATTTCTGCTCGATCTTCAGTCGGTTGACAAGTGCAATGCCTTCATCGGCCTTCTTAGCCAGAATCGGCTCCATCTCGCGCACTTGTTGCTCCATCACACCGACCACCTCGTAGGTTTCATATAGTTTCTAAAAGTGGAAGGCAAAAACAGTATGGTCTCTCATTTGTTGATAGTGTGTGGAACTGTACCTACGTGCCTTCAAAAAGCCGGCGTGTCAAAAATGTGACATGTACATAAAATAAGCTTCTGAATCCTAACACTACACTGGTTCTTTCACCATTGGTCACAATGCCTTTATCAGGGCCACCATATCTCAACGTGAGGGTCAATTCACTTAATTATTATAAAGCCACACTGAAAGTTGACCGAATCGAGTCTGTATTATGATATGAATTAAAATTGCTATTCAGCTTGCATAGCAACAAACATAGCTTGTTGCATAATAACAATTTAACTACTTTCGATACATGATGACGAACATAATAATATAAATTAGTGTAGGATAGTGCTAAAGGTAATAATAATAAAAAATATCTATCTATGTAATGTATTATATTAAGTATATCAGTTATCTAGTACCCATAATACAAGCTCTGGCTTAGCTTGGGGCTAGATAATGTTGTGTGAATTTGTCCAGCATTATTTATTTATTTATTTATTTATTTTAAAGGTTTAAAGGTTAGAAAGAGTGAAAGAGACACTTGTCTAAAAGCTACAATTCTTAGGCCCTTCTCCCATCACGATGCGCACAGGCGATTCAAGTATCCTGCAAGTCTCGGAGACTGCAGGATACCTTCAGGATACTTGAATCGCCTGTGCGTATCGTATTGGGAGAAGGGCCTCAGAAAGACATTGGACAGAAATACAGAAAGGTACGTTCAAGTTTCCGACACATTTAGTTTTAACAACATTTCCTTTTTGTCAGTTGAGTAGTGCTTTTTTGACAATCCATTTGCTATATAGATCGGAACATGATAAGTATATTAAGACTATATATTTAATTACGAAAATTGGGCTTCTGGGTACTGACATAACGCGGACAGAACTAACCATTGTAACATGCGGAAGAAAGTAGATAGTCTGAGACCAAACAATGCTTGGGAACACCGTAAGACTGATGATAAAGATGCAGTGCTATGACGAGGGGACATGACAAGAACTAAACCGACTTGAATTGTATAGACTCGTCTATAATTTTGAGTTCCAGTTGGGGCTCAACTAGGTATATGACCGCAGTCAAGAGTATTTGGGAACGGTGAAATGAAATTTAATCGGCGAGAAGTTTATCATTTCAATAGGAATTGATTCCACTGAAATTCCCAAGGACTTATGTGAATAAAGCAGTAGAAAGTATTTAAATAGGACAAGTAACAATACATTTATTTATAGGGAATTATGTAGATACCTACCTATCCAAGTCAACAACTGATCCATAGCTCGAACCCATTTCCTGAGACGTAAATTATAATGACCGGTTGCAATTACTTAAATTTCAACCAAAAACCGTCACCCCGGAATCAGAAAACGTTCCTAGAAAAAGTAAAGAGATACTCACGGATAATCCACAAGAAATTCTGTCTCTTCCTCTAATGATTTGCTGCTGTTTTTTGTCCAGCAGTTGCAAATACAGCTTTAACAAATCCAGGTAACTGCTAGGTGTGGTGTAGAAATATCGTCTAATTTCATTGTACAAACGGTCGGTCATGGCATCCGCGTCCTTTTAACAGATTAGTATAAACAATTTGTTGGTAATGCTGTCTAAAAATATTTGATACTGTATTAGCCCGAAGAGTGGTGAATATAACAAAACCTGTAAATCTTTAAAATTTGTGACGACCATAGTCCAACCGGTAAGTTGTTTTTTTAACAATTAATTGTTCGAGCTTTTACAGTAACATTATTTATAAAAAATAATATTTTTAAGTAAAGTTTATATTACGTAAAGCTATTGAAAGCATATATGAAGATGCCAAAGGCATCATGGGCAGAACAGTTCCGATTTTGATCTGTGGGCCGCGGGCACGCCCAGCCTCACCACGCTGGCCACGCCCGACAGGCGACGGATATGCTCACTAATGTTGGGTGATGTAGTTGAGTGTGTGAAGTCTGAAGTACGCTTGATTAAAGATGCTCTATGTATAGAAAAATAAACACCACAAGCAGGATTATACAAATAAATAAAATCATTGTCTACCTCGTGCATGTTAACACATAAATGTGATATCTTCCCAATAATTTCCTTATTTCCTAGCGGCTGCAAACACTGTTCCGCGACTGACAACAATGCTTCTGCCGGCCATTTTGTAAACCAGTCAATAGTGCAGCAATTCACCAAAGACGGGAACATCCGACAGCGTCGTCTAAAACATTAATTTAGGGTTAAATCCCACAGGAGATAAACCTCCACTGGACAGTTCACACAACATTATCTAGCCCCAAGCTAAGTAGAGCTTGTATTATGGGTACTAGACAACTGATTATACTTAATACAATATATTACATAGATAGATATTTTTTATTATATATAGAAAATACCCAGAACACCCTGAACAAATAACTGCGGATCACACAAATATTTGTTCCGAGGCGGGAATCGAACCCGCAACCTCCTGCGTCGCAGGCGAACGTTCGCCAGCCGCGCCACAGAGGTCTTCTATTATACTTATACTCAGTACACATAATTAAAATCTTGGCCCATTGTCACTTAAACTTGCTTATTCAGAGAGCTCTCTGTTCTTCTACAGAAAACACTATTCAAATGGATCCAAATATAATTGCGATTCATTGAGAAGAGTCGGTAACGCCACCATGAACCAAAAAACCACGAGAGTTTCGTTGAAAACTTCCTTAACTATCTAACAGTCCAAACTAGCATTTAATATACTAAGGTTTTATCTTAATAATTGAGGGACGAACCTGAAAGCTTCTCCCACAGGACTCATGCAAATACAAAGATGTAGTTTCCCTCTTACTCTGTTTATGAAGAAGTAGTATACTGCATCTCTGTCAGATGGGTTTATACCAGATTTGGCAGCGTCAGGGCGACATCCAGTCTGCACTTGTTCATATGTGTCGCCTTCGAATAAATTTGGGACTTCACCTGATATGTGGTTAGAGATTTTTATTTTATAGCTTTACCCACAAAAAAAAACATATCAAATATAGTTTTTTGCCTAATCCCACCAATATCGTTTTCTTCTTCCATTCCTGTCAATCAACCTCAAAAAACCAACCATTATCTGGGTACTCACTGCATTTTTACTAAATCCTTCACACAATCTATTCACATTTTCTTTCATTCATACCTCTTCTTCAAGATCCATCCGCATTAACTTTTAATGATATTTTCGTCTCATGACATTCATCCCTCCAAATAACATCGCTAACCACAACTTTTACGTCACTTTCTACTACTTTCAAGCTTCTTCTGATTACATTGACTGAAGTGCTTGCAACAACTGGCAAAATTTGCTTTCATCGCTCCGGATGTATGTTGGTCGTATTTTTTAAATAATCCTGACGAAACTTGATATACAGGTTCTAGTTTTATTGCTTTTTTGGCGTCGTTGATTTTTTGGTTGTAGGGGTATTTTCCACCAAAAAGTAAATTTATTTTGAAATTTATTGCGGCGCCTTTTTGTCTCCATTCTAAAAAATAATTTTTAATATGAGCAAAATCGGTCAAGTTGTTGTCAAGATATAGATTATGCAAGTAGGTACCCGCCCGATTTTAATCATTCTAAAGGCAGTCAGTCGGTTTGTGTTTCTATTTAGTAGAATATTATCATAACCATTTTTAAAGTCTCGTGAGGTTTTTTGCAGTTGGTTTTTGAAATAGACGACTTTCATAATTTTAAAAGCTAATTATAAACTTACGGTGATTATCGGATGTACACAGAAGACAATTGTTGCTAAAAACAAAGTGCTTGCGAGGTTTACTGTTCCCAGAACTACTAGTTTCTTGTTACTTCCTAAATACATCTCAACATTTGCATCTCAGCAGCATGCACCCCTCTTTCATCCAATCCTTTGGTGGCCTACCATACAAAACCGACATGTCTTACGATTGTTTATAAACTGTTCCCCTTAAGTGTAAGGGGCATTCGAGGATCACACGTAGTTTCTGTGACCTGTCACGATTTCACCCATCCTGCTTTTCTTCTATTCTCCATGTCCCCGTCTATTTCGCCATCGTTCTATAGGTACCGAAAGTCTGAACCATCTACCTGATAGCTGATGTATCCCTACCAGTCTGTTAAACGCAGTCTGGTAGATTCTACTTACTAAAAAGTATCTTTATAGTTGTTTAGAAATTACCTGAATTCAACATGTTATTAATATCTTCCAGGAAGCCCTCTTTGGTAATCTGCGTATCCGTGAACAAAAAAACTGTATCCTCATTACTGACTCCAGCCCTCATGTACATATTTCGCAGGTCATCGTGAAACTCTGGTGTATCGTAGTTGCGTTTCAGTTCCATGCCCATGCACCTTACAAAGAACGTCCACAAATAAAACTATTATCACCTCATAGGCAAGAAAATTAAGTATATGTTAATTATACATTAAGCTGTAATTTTACGAACCTGTCATGTTTAGATGACAATACAATATTATGGTGACAGTGAGCTGATTTGATGATGGAAGGTAGACAACGAAACTCCTCGATGAATAATACTAGACTAGCCTCGTTTATACAAGCTTTTTTGATCAGCACACGGTTCTGAATACTAATTTTATAAAAGCTTGTTTAAAAAAAAACAACAAACTACTTAGGTATTAGCGTTTCATCAGGAACTACTATGTCGCCGTGAAACAAACGTTTTTAATTTAATAAGAGCAGAAACATATCGCGATACCATTACTTGACTATGTAATCCCAAATAAGAAGGTTCGGAAGGTAAGGCACAAAACGCGCGAACGAGACATTGCATTTTATATGAAGTACAATATGAACACGTGCCCCGTGCCTGCTCGACGTGACTCAGTCCAGACCCGGCTCGGCCTTGCATAAATCATATGGCAATGTCACTCGTAACACTTTCGTAGCACCTCTACAGAGCCTTCGAGTTGTTCAAATAGAACACTTTATGTATTGTAGAGTTGCTCACTTGCACTCGTTGACGTGTCCCGCTAGCGTGGCGACGCTCCTTCGGCCCGATCCGCCTGGTCCAACCATGAGACAGTGTCCGCGTTCCGCTCTTAGCACTCTCGCTACGCGGACCACATGCTCTACGGCGTCTTGGAACAACACCAGGTGCATCTCCGCTCGTGCCGTCGAGTTGTACTCTTGCAGATACTCCTGAGTGTACAGAATAATATAAGTGGAAACGACGATACTTAGGTACAATAACGATCTCGTAATTGGATGCATGTTTTTATTACTAAACATAAACAATAGCTTATTCGGGTTTTATTCCGCTACGTGTTAGGTAATACACATAATATAAATGCCCGTGCCGTGGAGATCCCGGCCTAAGAACAGACCCCCTCATCTCTTCGAGTGGATAGGCACCAGGGGATAGGCAGCAGCCTCCATCTGGGTAATCAACATCAATACTGCGATCACCAATCTGCCAGTCTGCATAGTGATTATGGCTGATCATCGTGGCATTCTGTGGCCTATGTCCAGCAGTGGACTTCTACAGACTGATGATGATGATGATTACAATATTTCAACGGTTTTGAAACATGTAGTTGAATAGCGGAAATCTGTAAAAATATTATACTACCTAGGACCTACTTATATATCTTTATCCAATAAACTCAATTAATTAGTCATTGTAAGGAGTAACCTTCAATACTATCATCAACTTCGCCATATCCGGAATCTCCGCATAAACCCTGTTTTCTTTCGGCACAGCAGAGTTTAAAAAGTCTCCAAACAGAAGCATCGGCGGGTGCTCAATCATTTCATCCTCGGGCACGTCCAGTATGGGTTGCTGGAAGTTCTTCTGGCAAACTGTGCTCATGAGATGTAAGAAGTAACTCTTGTCTTGGATGTTGATCAGACGGTCGTGGAACACGCGAAGGCATTCGTGATAGAACAACCTGCAAGACACGAATAAGACAAGTAGCAAGTATTGGCGAATGCTAAAAATTTTGATTATCAATATTAGCAGTGAAAAAGCCTTCTGTAACTTGGTCATATTTGTTTTATGTAATCTATTTAATTTAATAAGCAATCTTATATCTTAACGGGAAGACTGGCATAATACATCAAAGGTCAGTAGGTACAGAAATGTAGCTACAGTGCAAGTACAGTTTATTGCTATGGTGTGGTGTGGTGTAGATGAATCTACTTGGTGGTTGCTTTTCCATACAAACGTATTAGCACAAATATGGGCGAACAGAGTATATTTTTACACTGAAATGACTGTTGATGGCTTTTATATTGGTCATTATTAGCGGCAAATCATATTTGGTTGAAGAAAACAGTGGATTAATAGCGAAAATAACATCGAAATTTTAGTCCATACAAGTAATTTGGATGTTATTTTCTATGTATAATAAAAATATCTATCTATGTAATATGTTGTATTAAGTATATCAGTTATCTAGTACCCATAACACAAGCTCTGCTTAGCTTGGGGCTAGATAATGTTGTGTGAATTGTCCAGCATTATTTATTTATTTATTTATTTATTTATTTATTAGTCCACTGTTTTCTTGACAGTCAATTTAGGGTAACCACACATATGTAACGAAACAGGATCTGAAATAAAAAACTTATTCCCAACTTCAGGATTTTTCGGAATGTATGTTCTTTTAGGTAGGGTACTTCTAGCAATGAGAGAAAAAAGGGGCGGAGGAATTAATGTCAGCTTTCTTAAAACCAAGCGTTTTATTGACTGTTTTATTTTCGTCAGTCAAATGATGATGTATGTACGTAATAAAATACACTAAAAAGAAAGCACGTTTCGTGCGCCGTCGGCAGTTTTTTTCCAAAAAGGAGTACAATCCCTGATGTATGAGACCGGTCTTAAGATACTAACAAGAGTAAAATAAACAATATTTTAGCAAAATCTTCACACTTCATGGGAGTGAAAAAATAAATGTTAATCTTCATCATATTTAAACGAACATAAAAGAGTCCAAAGCAAGATCTCGAGAAATTTTCTCAATAAATCAAATCGGTGAATTATCCTTTAAAATACCTTTCTAACCTATTTTTATTATTATTTTATGATTGGCTTCTCACGGCTTGTGCATTTACCATTTTCAAGTTTAATTTATGTATTTTCAATACATATTTATATTACTTATCAACGTACGTTGATGAAATTAATAATAGTAACAAATAATATCATTTTGTAGAGCCAATTTGGTTATAATTTTCGATAACGCACTAAATATTTGTATAAATACATTCATGAATCTAGCCGAGAGTTGTCAAGTTCAGGGGGTTCTTCGGACGCCTGACACGAGACACCGCGCAGTTGCGTCATACGTCGCCGTCTACACGTGTGCATTAAAGTAGAATAAAGTTTTTTTTTATGTATGTTAGTTTTAAGGTATTTATGTTGCTATGGGCTTATTGTTTAGGTTTTGTACAGTTCCCAATAAGCCTGAAATAAATATATTGATTGATTGATTGATAAATATAGTTGTCATGATTTTTGGTCACTGTTCATTGCGATATTCTGTCACTTTCTAACTTATCTGAACTTTAATGATAGTGACGGAATTTGGCTATTGTCAGCGCCTTAAGCCAAACTCTACAGTAAACTGATATATATGTTTTTATTACCTGAGCATGGCTTGCGGCAAACGCATGTAAGCCGCATCGGCTTGTAATACGCCCTGCATCGACTTAGACAAGTCTCGCAAGTTGAATACGTAGTGAGATTTGGCAGGGGTTGGCAGTAACTCTGCGCATATTTTGAGGTACACATCGACGGCTGCGTTCACTATACTGTCGCCTAGGCACGAGACTTCAGGCACGAAATCTTCCATGTGCCCTTTTAAGATTGCCTGTTTGGTGATACATTATTATTAACTTTGACGACCTCTGTGGCGCGACGGGCGAAGGTTGGCCTGCGAAACAGGAGTTTGCGGGTTCGATTCCCGCCTCTGAACAAATATTTGTGCGATAACAGATATTTTTTCAGGGTGTTCTGGGTATAATAAAAAATATCTATCTATGTAATATATTGTATTAAGTAATAACTAGTAGTGATAGTTTAACTAGTAGTGTTGTATCTAGTACCCATAACACAAGCTCTGCTTAGCTTGGGGATAGATAATGTTGTGTCAACTGTGACCAGCATTATTTATTTATTTATTTAACTTCCCTTTAAACACAAATAATACCTAACTATGATTTTCTTATTCCGATTGAACAAGGAAATCGGTAAGATTTACATACAGGATGGAAAGTTGAGATGCACTAGGTAGCTACCAGAATCGGCGTAACTACAGGAATTGGGGATACTTGTCAAAACAGGTCTATTATTTTGTGACGATTTGTGTGAAATAAAATGTATTTTATACAAAATTTGAAATACGTAGCGGTGGTTACGTAATTTACCCTAACAAAGGGCAACATTGACAATAGGTACATTAATAACAAGCTTTGTTCTGGTAGCTGCCTTTCGTGCTCCATCTGAACTTTTAATATTGTCTCGCTCGCTTCTACGTCCGCGCCTAGTCTGCAGGATAAAAATAGCCAAGGATAATTGTAGCTTCCTATTAGTGAAATCAATTCCTAAATCGGATCAGTATGGTTCCAGAGATTACCTCTTACAATATTTAACTCTTTATAATATGTATTAGTTTATTATTATATACCCACAGGTACCACTAATTCTCATCGCAGATTGATCGCTTGTTTTTTAGGGTCCCGTACCTGAACAGGAAAAGGGGACCCTTTTAGGATCACTTGTATTCCGTCAGTGTGTCTTTCTATCTGTCTGTGAAGACAATTTTTCTCAGGAACGGCTAAAGGGTGAAGTTTTATGAAATACAAATGGTCTGTGAGTTATGGCCGTAAAAATAACAATATTCAAAAGCCAAACAAAACCTTCAAACTCAATGCATTTAAAATATATGACAGCGAATGTTTAATTTTAGAATGGATTAGCTAAAATTAATAAATATATGGTGCTTGCACTAACTTCACAAATTCAGAAATTAGAAATGCTAGGAGTATTTGTGTTAAATAAAGTAAAAAATCGAGAAATTTAGACGTTTTTACCCGTGGGATAGTGAAGTTTCCAGAAAAGTTTGGCTGAAACCAGAAATGGGCTCCGACTATTAAGATTTCACTTATGTGCGCTTTTTTTCATACCTTGAATATAGTTTTCATAGCCTCAGAGTTGGGTGCCGAAATATAGAACATGGCAAAATGCCTCACAAATCTGCCTGTCAGTGCATTCCTACCACCTCCGGGCGGGGCGCAAGCACAGGTCAGTACCACGTCTAAGATATCCTTCCAGTATAGCTTATCTCGGTCGTAAAGTCCGCCGAAGTCCAGTAATTGCCTGTGTTTAAATAGATAGTCAAAGATGACGCGTTGTTCAAGCATAGCTCAAAAGATGCGCTGCTAATATAATATATACCTTATTCGAAAGGGCTTTTTATGGATGATTTATGCTAGGAGCCACCAGACCTTGGTCCAGAACCGGTTCGGACGGGCGTTTCCTTGTGGCCTAACAAGATTCTCTAACTGATTTGGTCGCGAGGAATTTCATTTCCTCATAGCCTAACTACTGAGTCGCAGAGGGATTACACATTATTAGCTCATACTTTGTTTACGAGTATAGTAGAGTAGTAAAGCTATAAAATGTTGTAATTTTTCTCCTTTGTACCTAATGATGCTACCTCATCATCAGAGTAATTGCAACGACACCATCTATAAATTGAAATATATGACTTCGTGATGATATGTCAGATGTCCATTCGGAAATAACTGTCAGTAATTTTATCGAAAAATTAAAGAGAGTCAACTTAAATTTTTCCGCGAAAATCTGCATTTGTCATGTGCTTACTTTCACAGAATGTTCTCAGCTTTTTCCTATCTTATTTTTTATTTTATTTTATTTATTTATTTATAATACACAGGCAGCTCTCAGAGCTGATGCGTGTATATCTTAGTCATTATCAGTGCACTTTAAATGTTTGTCAAGTCTATTTTTGAAAGAATTCACTGAGGGGGCACTTATCACTGAGTCTGGTAGCCGGTTCCAAGTGCGCACGACGCGATTAGGCAATATGTGCATCCTCGGATTGCTGGTACTTGGCCCGCTTTGCAGCTTCAGCGAGTGTCCTCTGAGTCCTATATTATTGTTCATGGTTTATAGTGTCTGTGATAAATCTGGTATACTGTAGTGGTTGTTTAGGATCTTGTAGGTCTTTATTAGGTCTCCACGCTCTCTACGTTGCTGAAGGGTAGTTAATCCAAGTTCGTGAAGTCGTTGCTCATATGTAAGTGCTTTAAGACTAGGCACCATTTTCGTAGCCCTACGCTGTACTCGTTCGAGAAGGTTAATATCTTTTTTACATCTCTCATATTCGGTAAGTAGGTCTTTATTACCCCCAAATGGGGCTTGTAGGTGACCAATTAGCGCTCTAGGGTAATAATGTAGCTAGAAAAGCCCAAGGGCGGTAAGTAATTGAAAAAAAACTGCACTCTTTAAAAAAGTTCGCGTACATCTAACCATCATACTGGCAATAGACATCATGCATTCAGCCCAATGACAAAAGAGGTCGCTTCGCTATTCAGCCTTGTCTTCGTATGAGTATAATAGTCATCAATTTTAAATATCGAACGGCGAAGCTCAATTTCGTATTTGAAAAAAATAATTTAAAAAAAGATGAAAAAAGGCGGGAATAGAAAACTTTTACTTTAAATATTGTTTGTTTTTGGAATTTTTTATAATTACGTGCTAATTAGGAAAAAAACATGAGTTCTGCAAGTGATGAAGATATAAGCTGCACTCCCGATTCAATGAAAATGGAAGTGTTTTATTCTTGTAATGCCGGTTTTTTTCTACTTACCTGACAATCGAGATGTAAAGCAGAGTAGTTAGCTCGGGTGTAAGCATCAATGGCACCCTCGAACTATAGGCGCCCTCGCTGCGCTCGTGCGCCTAAATATCTCGGGCTGCAATTGATGCCTTACAGCCCTTGGCTACTAATCTACTATTGAAGTACGGGCTCCAAATCAGGAATGCATACCCTAATAATGGCCTCAGATATGCCTTGTAAAATTTAATAAAAAAGTCCCTGTTAATGCATGTGAAAGCCTTCCTTATTATGTACATTATAGAGTTTGCTCTTTTCACAATCGCCACTATATTCTATATATTTTTTTGATCCTATTTCAAGTTGCATGTGATCAAAACTCCAAGATCTATCTGTCTGTCCACCTTCTCAAGTGAAATAACTTTGGAACTATCATGGTTATATGTACATAATTTTCACTAGAAACGGGATATTTACCATGCTTTTTGAATTTTAAATGTTCCCGATATTTCGGCACAGTTGCATGCGCCATGATCACGGGAGAACTAACTAAAGTCTTTGCGAGTAGAGGAAGAGGGTAGATTGATATATCTGCCAATAACATCTACAGAGCCTCATAGAGTAAGGAGTGGTGTTCCACAAGGGACTGTGCTTGGGCCAATCCTTTTTGGAGTATTTCTTACAGACTTGGATCACCACATTGAATCTCAGCTATCACTTTTTGCTGATGACACTAAAATCATGGGAAACCCACTCCTCGCCCAAAACATCATTCAACAAGACCTGGAAAGAATATACCAATGGACACGAGACTGGCTTCTCACCTGAACGAGAAGAAGTGCACAGTGTTGCACATTGGAAGAAAAACATCCTAAATGTAATTACACAGTTAATGGAAGTTCACTTGAGAATTTTCACTAGAAACGGGATATTTACCATGATTTTTGAGTTTTAAATGTTCCCGATATACATCGCACAGTTGCATGCGCCATGATCACGGGAGAACTAACTAAAGTCTTTGCGACTAGAAAGAGGGTAGATCGATATATCTGCCAATAACATCTACTTTTTTTTCCTTCAGCTGAGATACTAATTTTCTGAGCGCTGGAAGCTGCCGAATTCCAAGCTTGTAATCGGGGCACAAGTACTTTAGTGTTGGTGATTGGAGCATCACCACACGCAGCTCTGTGGCGCACAGCCCACTGCACTTTACGCATATTTGCCGGTCACAGGCGCCAAGCACTATTTTAGGGTTTTTGTAATCAATTTTAGGCACTATTATACAGTTAATACACGACGATGCCATTTTTAGGCACGAGATTTTTGTTCACTATTTTTAGGGTCTAAGATGTTGTTTTTATAGGTTTTTTATATCGCACCACAGTATTTTGTCTCTTAATTTGCAAGTTATTACGTCCAATTTATCGAGAGACCACTATAAGCATTTAATTTCGCACCAGAACGAGAGACGCGCGCGCACTGATAATTGCGGGTAGGGGAAAAAAAACATGTATGTGGGCAAGTATTTATTTTGTTTCAGCGGCATTCATTTTTAGATGATGATAATAATAATAATACTTATTTAGTTTCAACTATGTTAAAATAATTACATACATACGTAACTAAAACAGTTTTTTTATTTGATTCTGATAAGCAATTTTTCTTTTTGGTCGGGGTTTGTATTACGAGTAGGTATATATGTCTTGTATTAGTTGAAATGTCTGTACTTAGCCCGTGAGAGTTCAATTCCTCGTGGCCAAATCAGTTAGGCAACCTAGGTCACGACGACACGCCCGTATAGACGAGTCTCGGGCCACGGTGTAGCATGAACTACTTCACATAAAATATTCGTACCATTTTAATTCCGTGCCTCGTCCGCAAGTCTTAGACTCAACTCGGCCTAGCATAAATCATTCTTTAAGCTTACTGTTTCTTATCTCATTAATTACCTATTTTCAAACTATTATCACAAAATAAAGATTAAGGACAACCGCCGGATTCCACTATCACCTTAAATAAAATAAAAAGTTCACTTTGGCTATGAATGCCGAATATGATAACAAAAGAACACAGATCCGTCAGATTCTACTTCCGCCATAAATAAATAAAATATGAGCTCAGCGTAGGCGTAATGCGTAATGCGTTTTCTAAAGGTGAGACGCCCCTAAACACATACAGCAAATTTTATCAAAATCATTATAGCAGATTCGTTTTTTTTTTTAATTTTTATACATAGAACAAATATTGCTCATTTCATAGTATAGGATTCCCTACGCCAAAAATGTTGGCCTGGCTACCAACCCGAAATTACACGACATTTAAAACGAAAAAAAAATTGGTAATTTTATGACAAACGCGAGATGTGAAGATAGAGGAATCATGAAGATTACCGTTTCGTTAATGGGATACAAAAATCTGACGAATGCGGAAGAAATAAATGATCTGGCGAAAGTGGAATCTGCCGGATGTAAATCAAATTGTTTAGTACTGACTAACGTGTAATTCAAAGTAGACGTATATTCACCTGAGTAGTTCGATGGTAGGCTGAGCCCCATAAACGTCAAGACGTGGCATATTAACGTCATCGATAAATATTATTACTTTCTTGCCGAACGGAGCACCTAATGCTCTTCGCGGCCGTTTGTCCAACCTCAGCTCTATAACTTCCTACAAAAGAGAAATTAGAAATTACCCTAAAAAAGCAAGATTCTAGCTCAATGCATTAAAAATATATGACAAACTACCTGCGCCCCGCGGTGTTACCCGCATAAGTCTCGACCCCATGAGAATATCGGGATAAAAAAACCTATGTGTTATTCCAGATGTGCAGCTATCTCTATTCCGAATTTCATTCAAATCCGTCCAGACGTTTCAGCGTAAAGAAGTAAAAAACACTCACAAACTTTCGCATTTATAATATTACTGTGATAACTGAATACCCGTGCTTCTTTACCCTCTTTTAAGGGTTATTTTGAAAAATCCTGAATCTTGTGGTGAATAATTCTGTATTTTAAATATCCATACCAAGTTTCAAGCAAAACGAACCACGCGTGCAAAATTTCCCATAAAAACTTTAAAACCCCATTGTAACCTCTTTTGGGGGTAGTTTGGGGAAAAAACTTTTATCCTTTTATTATTTGTATTGAAGCATACTAACGCAAAGTTTCAAGTTGGAAAGTACAAGGATTACGATTATTTTATACAATGGTTTTAACCGCTTTTCACCGCCTTATTGAATTTATAATAAAACCTTAGTGTGTGGTTCTGGTATAAAAGGAACCAACCTTTCAAATTTCAGCTTTCTAGATCTAGCGGTTTCTGCTCAGCGATGATGAATCAATAAGTCTGTCAGTCAGTCCAGGTTAAGCTCTTATATAGATAAAAGAAGTTTTTGTATGACAATTCGAAAATTAAAAACCTGGGGGTATCTTGGGGTAGCTATGTCCGCTATGCCTAACTAAAATAGTTGGGTTTTAAAACAATCTAGTTGGTCCTACAGCTGGTAAAAATCCAAATACCTGCGTTCGAGTCGAACTGGTCTGCGCCGAGAAATTCAATATAACTGGTATGTAGTAACCGGTAGCAGACATTCGATTTAATATTTCCGCCGCGATGCAAGTCTTGCCAACACCTGAAACATTTTTTTTAACCTAAAAGCAGGAACTTGAAGGCCTTATGAGTCTGGACGCCAAACGTCAAAATCTATCTACCTATCTGTTACCAACTAATTGCGGATACCAAAGAGAATATAAACAAATTACTTGTTACTTCGTATTTGGTTATTTTAAGACCGCATTTTAGGATTCCGTAGCATAAACTGACCCCATAATTTAGATCTGCCAGTTTGTAAGTATGTACGTGTGTTCATCAGTTAGTCTTTCCGTCCTTTAGTCGATAAAATGTGATTGAGATGATCAGTGTAGGTATTTGTTGAACCTCACATTTTCAAGTTTAAGCTTGTTGTTGGACATACTTACGGGTTGCTCACGATGGCTTATAACTAAAAGAACCAGCGTGGTGAAAGGATTCAATGCTTGCCGCACATGCGCCCACATGTCTTTGTTTCTATTTTTTTTTAGTTATACCTAATGGTACACGCCGGTATCCTCACGACGGTTTTCTTCAACAGTTCAGAGCTTTTTGAATAGAATTCGTATTCGTATCTACACCAGCAGTGCACAAAATGAAAACATTTGATTGCTGCTGTCTAATAATGATAACTATTTAATAAATATTTAATATACCAATATTAAATCATACCTGTGCTTCCAGTGAACATCACGGGTTTTCCAGAACCGAGAAGCTTTTCAAACAGATATCCATATCGCACTGTATCAATAGTTGGAACTAGGGTTTCGAAGAAAGGTTTTTCACTATCATAACAAAACAGTGGAATGATCTCTGCCCATACTTTCAGCCTTCTCGCTTTTGTGTCCATATACATGTCGAAGAAATTGAAGCCTTGTGGAAAGCTGATGAACAAAACAAATAGGTTTTAAACTCTTCTGATAATTAGCTTTGTGTTTTTGTACAGATAATGAAATAAACGTAGACAATAAAGCACTTCGAAGATGGAGCTAAATTTTTTCGCAGGATTTTACATTGCGTAGCGGTGCGGTCATGACTCACACAAACTATTTAACTACAAAAGAACAAGTACTTAACCAAGAGTCCATTATCTTGGCACACCATAACATAGCATAATCTATCATACCCTAACCTACTAAGTAATTATAAATGCGAAAGATACGATGGTGGATTCGTTAGGTCGTTTTTTTTGACTGGACCGATTTCGTTGAAATTGAAAACAGCTAAATCCACAATAAGACCTGAGGCCGTAGACAAAGTAACAATCGAACAGCGATATCGCTAGTAGAAAATCCAAAAATGTATTAAATTGACGGACACCATCGAAATGTCACGTGGTCTTTTGTATTGAATTACGACTGTAAAAATGGAATCGCTTCGAAGCGAATGCCACTTGGCTAGGCCGGCTGGGCGGTTCTGGTCTTGTTTTGGTAATAACGTTAAAAATTAGCGCGATTGGGGTCCTGTACAGAGTTTTTTTTTAATCACGGGTTTGTGCGAGCGAGCCTGGGACGGGCACCAGTAGTATAATTATTGAACAAATTTTGAATGAAATAACAAAATACAATTAATTGACAAAATAGGTCGAAAATAATCTTGTGTTTATACAAATAGTGTGTTTATATGTGTGTTTTATCATGTAATTTTTGTGTCTGCTTATGTGTTGTATATTAGTTGTATTATTGGCAGAAAAATAATACAACTAATACACATAAACAAAGTTCAATAAATTGCTAAAGGAACGAAAAGGAAACTATATTAAAAGTAGTCTTACTATTCTGCTTCTTCAAATTCTTCAAGTTGACCTTTAATGACTTCTTCAAATCCACTCCTATTATTTTCTAGAATGTTACCACCGATGCACCATATGTAGGAAAATATAAAGCAGTAAGCGATGTAGGTTTTAATTGCAGCTTTGTCAGCAAATCTCTCTCCTGGTTCCGATAGTAACGCTCCCATTAGAAAGCATAAGGCGGATACTTTGCTAATATCCACCTGAAACGTAATTTAAATAATTTTTAAAAAGATAAGCAGGATAACCATAATTTGTAGTATCGAAAAATTAGACCTACACCGTCGTTCAAATTCCTTAAAATGGGAGGTAAACAATGGATCTTATATTGGTTAATGTTTTATAGAGCACCAGTTTCTAATTTCTGAAATTTTAGAGTTTTCCCTGGATTTGTGTTAAAATAGCTACAAGCATACCAAATTTCAGAAAATTCAGCTGGAAGTACCCTAATGGTTTTTTTTTACATTTTCTATTTTCCCTAATATCTCAAAAACTTCAGTGTCTAATAAATAATTAATAGCTTTGAAATGTCTAAGCAAAGCGCTTTTACATGACAACCCACTTGATCTGACTGACCCCGATATCTCAACAACCCCCTGACCGATATAGGTCATAGCCTACATTGTACCAATACTATCTATCCCCCTGCCAAATTTTATGAAGATCGGATTAACGGTACGAAATTTTTCATCGGACAAACATACATACAGACATACAAACGCCGATTCTTCCAAGTTGAATCAGAGAAATCGTTTCGGTCGTTCAAAAAATTATTAGATTAAGGAAACATTTTGGATTTATTTTTATTTGTTACTTTGTCATAATGGCTATTTTTGGCGAGTCTATGGTGCTTTACATCACATCAAGGCAGTACCTGTTTAATACCAACGAGGCATTTAGTGTTCACATGAGTTATTCCAACTTTTAGCAGTCTGAATAATTCATAGAGAAAATCAGCATTCTCCTGGGTAAACGTATTCTTTTCCACTCCCAGTTCCAGCCATGACCGGACTAAGGGCAAGTAACCCATTTCATGTGGGTCTATGTACACCATGCCGCAGCGAGACACCGTTGCTGGCGAGGCTTGAGCCAAGTCTGCCACCTGTAGAGAACAATACTTAATTTAAGGATAACATTACGGGCTAAATGCAGTAGGTGTGTAATATTACTACTTCGTGCAACTGGTTCTTTCTTGGTCACCCTATGTTAGGTCAGTGACCATCTTGAGTGTGTCAAAAATGCGTATGTGGGTATTAAGTAAGTATATTTATTTATACTTCATTGCGATGCAATCTGAGGGCCTACCACAGGTATGTCTAAGTATTGCATTCGGTATCCCGACTATCAAATTCCGAGTCGATATTTGTTTGTATGTATGAGTTTCGCAACAAGTCCACTAGGGGCGCTCATCATTTTCTCCATACAAAAACGACATTTGGACTCGCAATTCGGTTTTCGTTACTCCGAGTTGTAACAAATTACAAACCTGTGGTAGGCCCTCAGTTGCCACTTTAGTGATTGTGTCACTAGATCTGGCTTTTCAAGCATCGAGCAACGCAGGCCTCCGTACCGTTTTCAAGGTGTTTGGGCGATATTTTGTATAATTTTGTGATAATATATTTTCTGCGATATTTGCGATTTTTATAAATGTTACGATATAGTATTTTGTAGAAAGTATATTAATGGATTTATCGGGTATCCTAAAATTCCCAAACACATGATGGTAACTCAGGATGCAGTCATTTAGACTATTTAATGAGATTATGATAAAATTGAGGCCCAACGTTTTTCAATCGTAATTTCTCTGTAGTAATGATTTGTAATATGTGAACTGAAAACAATTTATGATCGTATTTTATGTTACCTCGAACAACATGTGGACGTACGGAGTTAACTTAATTCTTTCGGAGTTTGAGAGGCACAACATCTTATTATCATCAAGCACGGTGTTCATATTTTCAATCCAAACGGCGTCTACTGGTCCATCACAAATCAACCATTGGTGATCCTCGTTTTCAGACTAGAATAGTTTTCAAATTATAAGCAGTTTTTTTTAGTTCAGTACATCTGTGGCGCGGCGGACGAAGGTTCGCCTGCGACGCAGGAGGTTGCGGGTTCGATTTCCGCCTCGGAACAAATATTTGTACGATCTGCAGATATGTGTTCAGGGTGTTCTGGGTAATTTCTATGTATAATAAAAAATATATATCTATGTAATGTATTGTATTAAGTATATCAGTTATCTAGTACCCATAACCCAAGCTCTGCTTAGCTTGGGGCTAGATAATGTTGTGTGAACTGTCCAGCATTATTTATTTTATTGATTTATTCCGTTTATTCCTGATGCAGTGGAATATGAACATTTTGAGATCAAACTACAAAATAACAAAAGTTCCCTTAATTTTTTTTCTTGTTGATGATCCTGGAAACTGCTGCACTAATTTCCACCAAACATAGCCAAAAACCATCTTGCAAACATCATAATTCACACAAATTGAAATCAGAACCCCCATTCCGGAGCTACGAAGCATAAGCAGCTAGCATCTAAGTGACATACTTGCACAGCAGTTCTCAAACTTAGAGGTAAGATTCCGTCGTGCCATTCCAACGTTTGAAGATTCACTTCTCCGTACAGCTCGCCAATGGTTAGACTTTTGGGGTTCATGATGTATTTGTGAACAAGATGGTTCTGCGAGCCTGGCACTTCTTGCTCGAATAAAGTAGTATAGGTATCGCCTAGTATCTAAAACAAGTAATTGTAATCAAAATCATACATTAGTATTGAGTAATTCGAGGTAGCACCAAGCTTTATTGCCTGTTGAACATGGACATTTCACCCTCCCACCACCATTGTTAATTACCCGTGATGCCTTATAACCATAGAGCAACACGGCTACCGTGTGTTGCTAAGCGTATAACTTTAGTATCAGGAATTTAAGGCGTATACAGCAGCTGAATGGTGTTATTTGGAGGCTTTCCACTCATAGAGGAGTCAATGTTAGATATTTGTTCAGGGTGTTCTAGGTATTTTCTATGTATAATAAAAATATCTATATATGTAATGTATATTGTATTCTGTATATCTGTATCTATTGTATATCTTTTTTCACTAGAAACGGGATATTTACCATGATTTTTGAGTTTTATATGTTCCCGATATTTCGGCACAGTTGCATGCGCCATGATCACGGGAGAACTGACTAAAGTCTTTGCGAGTAGATGTTATTGGCAGATATATCGATCTACCCTCTTTCTCACTCTTTTATTACGAACGATACCACTACCAATAATAATATCCCGTTTCTAGTGAAAATTATGCACATAACCATGATAGTTTCAAAAGTTATATTGTATATCTGTTATCTAGTACCCATGACACAAGCTCTGCTTAGCTTGGGGCTAGATAATGTTGTGTGAACTGTCCAGCATTATTTATTTATTTATTATTTATTAATGTTATGTGCTGAAAAATATATGCTTTTTATCTGTAAAGTGAACTTACAAAAATGTTCTACTTGTTCAATAAACATATGAAAAAAAATACAAAGTGCAGCTGTTTTCGACTGAACATTTGATTCAACTTCGAAACTTGTCTTTGAATTTTGTACTTTTTCTTTCACCTAAATGTCGGCAAAGGCTTTATCTTCAAGTTGCAGTTATGATTCTGTGATGCGACGGTTTTTCACGTGGCAAATAATTGTTTTTGTTGATTTTCACTTACTTTTCTTTACGCGAGCGCTATTCTAACTTAACTTTTTAACTTACCTGAACTTTAATGAGTTAGGAAGTGACGGAATTTGGCTCTGGTATGCGCTTTAATGTTATAAAAAAAACATCAATCAGCAATCTCTATTAAAATTCAGTTGTAAGATCTTATCCGACTTACATACAATACAAACATTGCAAGTTAAATAAAAGCTTGTAAAAAGCGGATGCTATTTTGAACTTCAAGTTTTTGTTTTCAAAATCGAAATAGTTTTTTTTTACTTTTCACTTGTTACAGTACCTAATACGTAAATACGTATGCCTAAACTACAAAAAACAAAAACTCACATGTAGAACAACCGTTTTCCCTCCACCTGTCGGACCAACAAGCATTACTCCCCATCTGACAATCATTGTTTCATGCAACTGAATCACTTTATTGATCTGACACATCTCTATTTGTAATTTCTTCTTACGCAGACACAATTCTGTAAACCAAAATGTCATAAATTTTCTGTAGCTAGAGAATAGTATAATGCGCACTTTTACTTATATCTTTAGTATACAAATAAGCTACTATCGGGGCGATTATCGTTGAATCCACGTCTTACATGGCGGTAATCCCGTAGACCAAGTCATGATACTTGCTTAACTTGTCCTTCTCGGCCTTCCGAGATAGCGCCATACGTTTAGTAAGTTGATCGGTGTTTATCTTAAATAGTTATTGTTTGATTTTCTTGCAAACCATCAAGTAAATACCTTTTTTATCATGGGATATTATTTTTATTTTTAATCTTTTTCCTTACATTTGAAGTTTGAGAACCATACCATAGCCGATGACGTAGCATATATGGATTCTATACCTTCAGCCAACGCTCTATAGTGTTGAGTTTTGGTATACAATAAAAATAAATACGCCGTGTTAAGGCTTTCAAAATATACCCGACCCTCTGTGCCCGACCGCAACAATTTTCAGGGGTATACTTTCATGTAGGCCACTCTATTTAGCTATACTATAACGTATACACGTGGTCATCACTGTTCTCTATAGTGTTTTAAATCCATGTCGAACTGTCAATCATTTTGAAGTATGAGCACAGTATAAATAATAGTACAAGGTATGAGACTACGATATTAGGTAGACTATTGGGTATTGGCGTGCAGGTGTCGGTTCTGGTTCACTGCAGGCCCTGTCAGGCCATGCTTGCCATGAGCTCGCTCGCTGCTCACGTGCTGATAAATGTTTTCTGCTTTAAATACATGAAAAACTGTCACTCATTAAGAAGAAAAAAAACAAAAACAAGACGAGTTTGTGACTAAAAACAGCGAAGATTGCGTCGTTATGGTCGGGTATGTTTTGAAATACCTACGTGCGAAATCCTATATTTGAAAGTATACCCGTACCCTTACCACAAGTTTCTGACGTTATCGAATAGCCAGCGAAACGATAGCCAATGTCAAATATTGGCCAATGACATCGAGGTGACTAGAAATCTCAATAACTTGATTGGTTAATATTTGACATTGACTGTCGTCTTGCTATAACGATTCGTTAACGTTTGAAACTTGTGGTAAGGGTATTGATGTCAACTCGGCCAGTGACTTCATAAATGTTAGGTAAAGTTACTTTAATAAATAAATGTTCGATTGCTATATTTGAAAACATACCCGACGGCAACACGGTCTCTGACGTCATGAGCGTTGTGTGAAGGTATAGATTCCATATACGCGAATACGTAGTCTTGGGCCAATTACGTGACGTAACTGTCACTCGCGCTTGACCTGTTTTTTTCAGTACCTCTACCTACCTAATGAGAACGTAAGGCCTGAATATATTTCGTCAAGCGCTTACGTCCGTCACCAATTTTCCCTCATTGGTTTCATATCCATCTGAGCATCGAATGAAGTACTTCATAACGTTTAGCTTTATCATACTCACGTATGACATCTTCCATAACTCCGTAGTCCCTGAAGGGCAGACTGACGCCAGGGAAAAGATCGGACAATATACCAGCAAAGAGGGTAGCATCAGCCGCTAAGAACTTGGGCAGGTTACTGTCGTTGAGTGCACAAAGAAGCGTCATTTCTTCCGCTTGGTCGGGACTGGCACGCTTTAGAGATCCAGCCATCACCTGAAAATCGAACAAAGGTATCACTCAAGAGAACCCTACTAACGAGCGCTCTAGACAGCTTTACCTGTTGCTTCGTACGTAGCAAGCACGCCAAGACGAACCCTAGCCGAGCCGAGCAGAAACGGGCACTAAATGTACAGCGCAGCCAGGTCAATAATACAATTTCAGTATTGTGGCGGTCACTGTTTTGTTTCGACCTGCGAGTTTGCATGTAGTTTAGGTGGACCGGTGGAGTTCAAAAATAAAAGATACATTACCAAAACACTCTTGACTGCCCTCATGCCGAAGTCATAATGGTCCTGTTTCGAAAGCTGTTCGCTCGCTAGTTTGTACATTTGCACCATTTTCTTAGCTAAGCCCCTTGATGATTGAAATCCTTCGGAGTACAAGATGACCTCCGCAATTAATGCTAGAAAATAAATGTTATGTGAAATAATCAAATTATATAAAACCAAAAATTCCAGACTGTGATGTTTATTGTTGAAAATTAATAAACTTAGATAAAATCACGGCTTTTATTTAAATATTAAAGTCCAAGCGTTGCGACGTCGCATCGCAGTTTTGAGGGAGAGGCCACAACACTGCGTTGCGGCGTAGCATCGTAGAAATCTACGACGTCGTATACGACGCATCGCGGATATTGCGCATATTAAGCATTTAGTTTTGTGTACAAGCCCTTAGGGCATCGTTTTTAGGACGCCGCAACGCAGTGTTGCGGCCTCTCTACTAATCGTAGAGAAATTTAAAGGAAACAAGAGACAAACAACAATAACAACATTACAAAACATATATTTGGCAAATCAAATGACAGTAGGTACTACGATTTAAGTTAGATGCCTCGGCAATGTTCGTGTTCCGAATTTAATTTGGAATCCATTATGAAAACAAAATCAATCACTGCAAATTACACTTGAAACATGAACGTTGCCGTGGTATCTGCTGTATAACCAGTAGTTTTTTAGAATTACCTATGGAGTAAGTACTGAACTCCATATCATCACAAATTCATCAAGTCTTTTAGGCTACAGGATGCGTCAAAGAAACAGACATACATACAACATAGACACATAGGCACACGACTTTTTCCCCGAAGGGGAGGCAGAGCCTCAATGAGCCTCTTTTCACTGTGGGTTACACCATCGTGGAATATAGTATCATTGTATAACAACAACGTATATTATAGGACATACATACTAGTATGTACCCAAAAAACCCTCTTCTGGACAGTCGGTTAAGTATACACGACACGTCCAGAAGCCAATTTTTTTTTCATGCGTTATAGAAAATAGTAGTCTACCATAATCAGGAACCATCATGGAAATAGGTCGGAACAGAGCCTTCAAATTATCTGGCAGCTCAGTCCTTCCGGCATATCCTGGGTTCATGGTAATGAAAGCAGCGCAAGAAGCGACTAGCTGGATTTCCCTTCCTTCAAACATGAACCTGGAAAAGGTTTTTTTTTTGTTAAACCAAACGTTATCATAGCCAAATATTAAAATAAAAGAAAAAAAAATACTCGAAAATAAAACAACTTAGAATTTTAAAATCGTCTTAGGTGTAGCCATTTATATTCTTCCACTCCACCCAAAGACAAGCGGATAGCACCAAGATATAGGTAATACAGAACCCCGCATTCCGCGCCCCGCATCCTACCCCTGCAGATAGCTCTGATGCCCATTGGAATGTACTCCGTGCATACATTTTGTCTTATACCACGCACACCGCAAGAAGCACAACAACAGGACGTCAGAAAATTGCCTGCTCGAAATGACGAAAGGCGCACCTGGCCCCGGACACTATCAGGAATCTGCTGCAGTATCGACAGGACGCCGTATACAAGCCGTGCCGTGTCAGTTTTACATCCACACATCAAAGGATCTTGGCGCCAATGCGCCAAGTGAGTTCACATTTTGGCCAAGCGCTCAGTTCGTGGGGGTCTGTCGACGATGCAGATGCGTTTTTACCCTGGCAAGAGACTGAGCCAATAGTTGGGGAGGCTCAGCAATTAGTGTACAAGGCCCTTTTATCACATTTTTTGTAGACACTCATTTCATTATTTAAGTCATAGTTAATAAGAAATCTAAGGACATGCCCTCGAAGTTTCAATTTAATTTGTTTATATATGCTGGTAAAATATACCTACCTAGAATATCGAATATCATCTAAAAAGTTATTTTTAGAAGAAGCTCAACTCGAAGTGACTACATTTATTCTGATATATAATTATATATCAAAATCTGAACTCACCTTGTCTGTTTCGCAACTTTCGCATTCCTGATGGTGATCAGTTGCTGAGCAATGACAGACAACACTTCAATGTCGATTCGGTTGAACTCGTCGAAACAACACCAGGCACCCGACGTTGCCAGACCGGAGAAGAATTTGCCCATCATTTTGTAATCCAGGCCTAGAGAAACAATCATTTCAGTACGTCCTTTTTAACCCCCGACGTAAAAACGAAGGGGTGTTATAAGTTTGACGTGTCTGTGTGTGTGTCTGTGTGTCAATCTGTCCCATCGTCGCTCCCGAACGGATGAACAGATTTGTTTTTTTGTTTGTTTGAAACGTGAATTTTATGTATGTTTGATCAAAGTCGGTTCAGCAGTTTAATTGCGTTGTTTTTTTATTTTAATTTTTACAAATTTAATTACTTGTTACTAGTACCATCATGGGCTGGAACAGGTTAACAGTTCCAGCAAACTTCCTGCTTTTTTGGCGGAAATAAGCCTAGAATTTGTTACTTGCCTACATACCGTTTATTTTAAGAGCGCTTTCACATTGTGCGACTTAGCCGCGCGGCTAAGCAGTGGGGCACTTGCTCTGCTTAGTCGGGCGACTGCCAGCATATAAACATTAGCAGCGTGGCTGTCGCGCAACAGCAGCGAGGGACCCTACGAGTACGACGCGGCTAGTATCAAAAGTAACAGATGGAGTAGTGTTACTTCTTTGGTATCCATTCCCAGTAAGGAGGCCGCAATGCTATGAGGTATTAATATTTCAAATGACAGCTTTCGCTCTCCACACCAATTAAAACGCGCGACTGTGTCGCTAGTAGAAAATAGCACTGGAAACTGCAGTAATGTGAAGGCATCCGCTGCTGCAGCACTGCTACAGCGCGACGCCTTCTTGGATGTTATTAATAATACCTTCAGAACAGTTGAACACTACACATTGTATAGCGACGGACTTGGCCAAGTCCTTAGTGGTCTCAGTCTTGCCGGTGCCGGCGGGCCCTGCTGGGGCGCCTCCAAGGTCCAGCTGTAGTGCCCCCATGAGGCACAGGTAGCAACGATCCGTTAACGGTGTTATTACCAGCACACCTATGGATTCAATTTCATAGTCTAAGGCTGCGTCCCCAGTAGGCAAACCGTTCGCCGCCGACTGAGTAAGCGGCCTATCGGTTTAGTATGCCCTTCCTTATTTGAAATGTAGTGTTCACAGTTTGCTGGTTTTGCGCGTAACCCTGCACTGCGTAGAGTGAGCGTAAAACTAGCAAACTGTGAACACTCCATTTCAAATATATGGAAGGGCGTACTAAGCCGATACGCCGCCAACTCAGTCGGCAGCGAACAGTTTGCCTAAAGAAGATGCAGCCTAAGGCTCAATTTCACCAACACAAAGGATTCAAGTCTACCCAAAACTTTTTGACGCAGATGTTTGTGTAGGTTATGTTACACATAGCGTATAAAAACATGGTTACAATAACTAACTGACATTATTAGTAATTAATGAATGGAACTGGTAAGTTTTTACGGAAATGCAAGCATACCCCCAGCTCCCAAATATTCATGCCCGTAAATATACATGGCACTGGACATCCTTGCCACAACATTTTCTATTTCATCGTCCCAATAGTAGCGAATCATTTTTAACCATTCGAAGTCAGTTCTGAAAGAATGAATTAAGGACATTTATTTATGTTAAATTTATTATTTTAAATTTATTTTACGACTAATATCTAGAAATTTGGTTTGTCAGTTTCGTGATCGTCGCTCCAAGCGCTTTCTCAGACGACCGCAACGTTGGCTTCTTTCAGGCTGTGTAGGTGTTTATTTTATTTATTCATTTTATTTTTGCACGCCGCGCCGCAGAGTCACGCGTATTATTATACACGCGTATTATTATCATGGACACTAATTTCATGATAATAATAATAATAATTTCATTAAAGTATTTGCGAAAAGTAAGTTTGAGTAAGTGTTCTCCATTTTAATGTATCCTTCCGTAATGCATCCGGTTGTCATGATCCACCTAATCCCACTTTGTTCCCCACATTGGCAAAGTAAAGTCTTAATATTATGAAATTAAAATCTACAGAAAATGTGAATACTAACGCGCGTTGGACATGTTTCTCCACCATATGGTTAATAGTATCTCTGGCGTGTACATCGATCGTGATGAGAGCGCATAGAACCTTCCGGAACAGTGACGTCAGATCTTTTCTTGTCAAAGCCGCCAAGTCATTGAGGTCCACTATGCATTTCTGCTCATATTCTAACAAACTTGTGTCTATGCGTAGCGGTATCTCTAAATCAAACAGTTCGTGGACGCCTTTAGCCCACATTATTTGTGAGACAGTGAGCACAACCTAAAACAAATAACAAATGTAAACTGACCGAAACATGAAAGCTTCAAAAAATTATGGCTAGAATTTTCTCATAATAGACACGTCTCCTTTTATTCTTTCCAATGCTATATACGTACCTAACAACTTCGACCAAAACTAAAAAGTATGGACGCCTGTCCATACTTTTTTATATTGGGCCCTTAAGGAACGATAGTTTTGAAGCTTATAAGCTCACTCACTTCGCTTCAGTCGGTCTTTGTGACGGCAACGAGTGACGTAACGTACGTGTGTTGTAATTGTGACTTATTTTTCACGGACGTTTTGTAATGGGTAAGGAGGGCCCGTCCATACTTTTTTTTATTTTGGTCGAAGCCTAATACGTTGTAATTTTTGCATTACGTTTTATGAAAGTAAATAATCTGAGAAGAACGAAGTAAATAATTTTTTAATCAGACAATCAGCTCTTTGAGAAAGGAACAGTAGTTTTGAGTAAGTATACGTTTGATAAGTGACATAAAGAAGGAAAAATGTATTCTGTGGTGTTCTTGAATTACAAAAAAGTGCTCTTTAGATAATTGCATTCGACGCAAGACACAATAAAAGTTGGCTAGTGAGAGATATTTAGTACTTACTGTAAATAATTGTGAACCCTTACCTGATTAGGATGTAGTTCCACCCACTCCGTTCTTGGTCGTATCAAGAAGTCCTTGAGCGAGTTCTTCATACATCGCTTAACAGATGCAAACATGGCTTCCTCCACTTTACCGAGCCAGTCTTCAACGTTGCCACGAGCTTTTAGTCCCTATAAACAAACAAAAATACAAGAAAAACTAAATGTATTTGGAGTGGTAGGTGACTGCCAAGGACAGGGACAACTGGAAGAATTTGGAGACCTTTGCCCAGAAGACACACCATAAAATGACTCAATCAGGTGTATTATAAGCATGCATATTATGAACGAAATCTAAAAACTTATTAAACAATAGCTATGTATTATGTTTAGCTTTCAATAAAATTAACCTACCGCACAAACACATCTGAGGTCTTAATATGTAGTACCTAGTCAGGCATTTACAAAGCTTCGCTAGCTCGACTTGGCAGATATAATATCAACTTCTCAATATACATTCACATCGAATCACTACAAGCTAAATCGTTTTATGATACGAACTTTAACGCAAAATTTAACCCCGTAGTTAGAGTAGCACTTCGAAAAACCTAGCCTAAGCTCACCTAGGAGCCAAAAGGAGTATTTACTCAATGAATCACCAAAATGTAAATCCCACATTTACAGTTTGTTGGCTTTACAGTTATTGTTACGCAGATCTCCAAATATGTATGTACCTATATTAGTTCGTACCTTGCCCAAGTTTACTCTTTCTCCTTCAGGGGAGAGCATTGCAATAATATCCGTCGTGAGATCCTCAAACTTGGCACCTTTGGCAAGTTTAGCCTGTAGCATGTCTCTAGTATGGAAAGACATTTCTCTCTCGACCAGTGTGCCGTCTTCAGCTATTTCCATTTCACTTTCGGGTAGTTTGACACCGAACTCTAGTTTTGAGATCGCGTCGAAGCACTTACGCAGATGAGGCTGAACCGCATGGGGGTTTCGCGTCTGATATTTGAAAAAATATTTGTTAGGATTTGAAAATCAATAAGTACTCAGGTATACTTAACGCGACTCGTTAAACGCTTTTTTAATAGGTAATGACGACAAACAAATCAAGTTTTCATTTAAAAGCTCCTTTATTGATAAGATTGCTTCACCGCAGACCACAGCGTTGCTTAATACGAGATAAAGAAAGAAAGAAAGAAAATATTTTATTGTAACTCAATATAAAACATAATAAAATAAAAGACAAAGCTAACAAATTTTTGCATTGTGCGACAAATGGTTTCTGTCTCAGCATGAGCCAGTTGTAAACACGTTACAACCAACGCTGGACTTCCGACAGAGCCATTTGGTGACGTCACGAAAAAAACACTCGACACAAAAAAATTTAAAAAAAAAAAACTTTAGTCAAATGTTAGACTGCAGGGATGGCAATCGCGAACGAAGTCGCGGGTTCAGCTAGTTTAAAATAAAAAAACGAGCGACCCTTTAAGTAGTCGCATATGATGAGTAACATCTAACATCTCATCTCCTTGGTGATAAGCAACACGGCTGATAGTACCAACCTCTCGGAAAAATGCGCGCTTCTTGTTACACACTTCCGGCCCGTTTCACGAAAACATTCAGATTGCAGGAAAGCGAGAGGGCGATGTTACACATCAAAAACGTTTCATAAATAACTTAAAGTTTAAGGTATAACACTTTTGAAACTATCATGGTTATACTTTCATACTTTTCACTACTTTAGTTAGTTCTCCCTTGATCATGGCGCATGCAACTGTGCCGAAATATCGGGAACAATTCAAACTCAAAAATCATGGTTAAAGTTTAAGTATTACCTGAGCAAGAATTTCCAACAGCTCGTCATTAGACAAGAAGAAGAATCTAGGAAAAGCCACGCGCTTTGTTTCCAAATATGCCTCAAGACATTTCATGATTTGATCCAGCATTTGATTGTTCTTCACAAAGTCTTCATATAATTTAGGTTGTGTAGCAGCTGGCATAGCCAAAGGCACCTAAGAATTTATATAAAATGGTAATAAGTAGGCATACACTTAACAATAAGAGAGCTGGTTATGGTTTTGATTATACCTTATCTAATTTTCTCATAACATCTTTCCATGATTTATCCACCATGGTGAATAGCCTGGTCTCGTTAGGTAACTGTCTTTGGATGTCGGGAGCCGAAAAGATAACTTCCAGATATACCCACGTTTGCTGGCAAGCAGACCATTCTTCCTGTAAGCAACCATTAAAAACATTGACCAAGCGAGCGAATTCCTTGCTGGCTTTGCTCTCATCTGTCCGGATGTATGTTGTTGCTCACAGGTCGTATTTTTCAGCGAATCTTCACGAAACTTGATATATAGGTTCTAAAATTTTACAACAAATTAACAATTTTGCTTTCGGCGATTTTTGATGATTGTAGAGCTATTTCCCCAAAAATGGGCGGAAGTTTGCGGCGGTGCCTTTTATCACCAGATTTTGATAATATTTAGCACAAACATTAACTACTCACTTCTTAACAAGAATTTTAAACAATGGTAAAATCGGTCAAGAGGTTGGTAAGAAACAGATAATGAAACTAGGTACCTAGTTAGGTAGTTAGCTAGGACTTTAAAATCCTCGTAGAGGCAGTCCGTTTAATTTGCGGTTCTTTTATAGTATAATATTATTAGATGATTTGTACAATTGTACCTACATATCACACGAGTTTTCTTGAAGCTGGTTGAAATAGATGACTTTTTACTATGTTCAAATCTAATACAAAAACTTAAGATAATTTTTGAATGTGAATTGAACACATTGTTGCTAAAAAGCTTGTGCAATGCTTGCACTGTCTACTGTTCGCAGAAATACGAGTATTATCAGGAATTAATGATTTCATACTGCTGGCAATGCTGCCTCCTACAATTTCTACCTAGTTGGTCTTTGCCTAGAGCCAGAACTTTCAGGAATCGCTCTGTGTCACCGGTTTATATGACAGGTGGTCTCCAAAGCTTTTTCGCATTCTTGCTAGTAATTAGTTCAAAGCTCTACTTCACCAGCCTTCACAAAATCAACCTTATTTTATGTGTCCTGCCCAGCGTCATTTGCGTATCGTCATCCGGTTAAAATTTTCCTGCCGCGTTACTACTACATAATAGAGACCAACACAAATTATAACTATAAATATACCTTGAACAAAATAGGTAGGTATATGAATATATGCCTCTAAATACTTACAAGAGTCCTAGTGAAGAGGTCCAGATTCCTCGCCCATTCCTCAACCCTGTTCTTGATCGGGCCGCAGTTTCTTGAGCTCAGTATGGTACCGATGTGGATATTGCTCTCATCTAACGCTGCTTGTATCTCGTCTAAGCCACCGAGCACAAAGACGTCTTTTGCCTCCTTGTGTGCGACAACTGGGAATTCTAGAGCTGCCCAGATCTCTTCCACCTACAATTTTAAAACAAGTCAGCAGGGGTTTTGAACGACGGTTTGAGGGCTGATTTCGGGGGGAAGAGAAAAACGAATTCGAAATATCTGCCAGTTAAAAGATAACAGCGCCCAACGATAGCGCGTTTTTTTTACGAATTCCGTAAACAAATGACGTTCTTCTACAATAGTTACGAATTTTATACAACCTTCCAAACCTCATTTCATCCCCGTAGGGGTAAGATTTCGTAAAATAATTTCTTAGCGGATGTCTAAATTCTTTAATAGGAACCTACCTGCCAAACTATCAATCGACGAATTTGGCAGCGGCGAACGTAATTCATTAATTATCTACGCACAACACATTCACTACCAACCTTTTTGAGTAACCCTTCAAGCCCAGCCTCAGAGCTAGCCTGCCCAGCCACCTCCATTAACTCCTCGACGTGTTGGAACGCCTGAAGGTCTTCTAGCAGCTTTAGAGTAATAACCAAGTCAGGTGTGAAACGGGTATTTAGGATCTCTTCAATTCTCACCCAATGACGAGGTTTCAGTGCTGGATTGCGGAGGTATGTCATCACTGGTAGCTGTCGGAACAAAATTGCACCAGTAAACCGCTGGATTTATGGATTGATTCGAAACACTGGATCATATAAAACAAGCTTTTCAGACTTTTATAACTTATGCGTTTCGTCCCACAAAGTCCACGACGCAAAATTCCCACTTTCATAAATTACCCCACATTGGCACATCCCACAAAGCCCAATTCTCAAATTGACCACTTCAAATAGTGACGCTACTCGCTGTGTGTGTAGTATCAATACTACTACTACTATTAGTTATTACTCATATTCATACTATATCATGCCATTATCACTCTTCCCCTTATGATAATTCCCATAACGCACACTTCTCACATTGACAACTCATACTTACCTGCCTGCAATTTTGCATAATTTTGGAACATTACTTACCAAATAAGAACACCTTAATCACTACAGAGTTTAAACAATTACGAAGTTAATCAAAGTTACCTTTTCCTTTATAATGTCAATAGTCTCCTTGCACTTGGGTAACATTTTGTTTGGAGGTAATCCTTTGTCAAGTTGATTGAATATTTTTCCATATGTCAACGTCAACGTTTGTATTTCATCTATATCCAGGGTATTGAAAGGGTTTTCGTACCTGAAATTAAATCACATTTATGGAAATCTAAACGTACATTTCTGAAAAGTAAGTTAAATGTACCAAGAAACAGACTTATTTATACGTATAAACAATATACCTAATTCAGAAACGTTCGGGAGGAAGGGAGTAGAAATAAGGTAGAACGGGAGAGGGTGACACGACTCTCATCAAAAGGAGTGCATAGTTCAGAGGCCCTAGTCGGAGTTTTGCAAACACCATCGTAACGATGAACGTAACGACGATCGTACGTGTATAACATAATAACTAGCTATTAATCTGTGCCAAAAACGTCACAGATTAATGGCTAGTTACTACGCAACACACGTACGATCGTTGTTACGTTCAACGTTACGATGGTGTGTGTAAACTCGGAATTGCCCCTCTGGAGTAAAAATTACACCGGCTACGTGCGAGTCGGACTCGCACACGAAGGGTTCCGTACCATTATCTATAAAAACGGCATAAAACACGTTTGTTGTATGGGACCCCCTTAAATATTAATTTTATTGTTTTTTAGTATTTTATGTTATAGCGGCAACAGAAATAGATCATCTATGAAAATTTCAACTGTCTACCTATCACGGTTCATGAGATACAGCCGGGTGACAGACGGACAGACAGACACACGGACGAACAGCGGAGTCTTAGTAATAGGGTCCCGATTTACCCTTTGGGTACGGAACCCTAAAAATGGTGGTTCCACTTATTTTAGGGTATGGGTGCCGGTGAAATTACAGGCACATGAGACTTTTCATATTTATGTTTTAGGGTGGCGGGCGCAGTGCAATGCCACATAGGGCGCGTCCTAGGTGGACGTGACCTATGTGAGAATGCACTGTTACCGCAGACTGTTAGGCAGAGGTTACCGCTCAACATCTGTTGGGCCATATGCTTGTTCCGTCATTCAAGAAGAATACAAAAAAAAAAACTTGTTTTACATACCATGATAGGTACAAGACGTTCCATTCCTTTGTAGATCTCCAAAGTAATTGTCTGAGCTTTACATCATTGATAGCTTCATCCAGTTGTTCCAACCTTGCTGGTGGTATCTGCAAAAAGTTACTTTGCGAATTTAAATCTCTGTAATGCAACTATGTAGTCACCTTCTTCAATTTGATATACCTTGAATATTTTCTGCCATTCCCTGATTTGCTTATCCCTTGCAGAACAAACCATTAGTTTTTCAAGAAGATCGTCAAGAGTTTCCTTAACTTTCTCTACGTCAGACTCTTTGTCATAAAGCCATGGTTGCTGTTGATTAAATTTTATAAAGACATTTAATAATTCTACAAACAAAATAAGTACTTAGCTTATTTAACAAATAAATAATCGTTACTGATAATTTTTCAAGTATGTTATACACCGAATTCTCAAGAAACTATAAATGCTACTTTATGCAACTAGGTACCTACACGTAGGTTTTAGTAGTAGTAGAGCTTTTTTGTGAAAGAGTTCGTCCGGGGAAGTACTACCACCATACCTATTTCTGCCGCAAAGCAGTAGTGCTCGCATTGCTGTGTTCCGGTTTGAAGGGCACCCTGCCGGTGAATTTACAGGCACATGAGACTTTTCATCTTTATGTCTCAGGGTGGCGGGCGCAGTGCAAAGCCACATAGGGTGCGTCCTAGGTGGACGTGCCCTATGAGGTAATTAATGCACTGTTCATAGGCAGAGGTTACCGCTTTACATTAGGTGGGCCATCTGCTTGTTCCGTCATTCAAGTAGAATAAAAAAAAAAAAAAGTTTCTCGATATATTTATTTTGTAGAATTATAAGAAATTAACAAGTAAACGCCAGTTTTCCACAGAGGTTCGTTGCCCGTAAAGTCTAGAGAAATCTCTTAGACCACCCCGTGTCTTTATAAACATCCACTAATCGGAATCAGGAACGATGGCATCATGGTACCAAATCACTAACTTGACCTGAGTCCCAGTTGGATGTAAGATTGAGGCCCATTTACTCCTGTTAGAGAGTAGTAATATAAAACAATGCTAATATCCTACAATAACTTCCTCTCTCAGTTTATTGACATCTAACATGAGCTCCATTGTATCTCTGCCGATCTGGCTAGCGAAGAGACCGGCCAACTTACTTCGCGCCTCTACTTGCGCGTCTACGTTCGTACGTAGCGTGCCGAGAGCCACACTCAGACCTGAAAAACCGGAAAACTTACTTAAAATATAAGTACCTTGCTTGAAGTAAAAGAAAATTCATCGCATTGCGCGAGAGTCCGGAATATTAAGCCTGTCTTGCTGCTCAAAAAATGGAACCATAGCTAATTTTACTAGTCCTTGGTAAAATCATTGAACGAGCGTAGCGAGTTCTCTGAGCCAACTTGGAAGAATCGGCTCTTGTATGTATGTATGTATGTTTGACCAATGAAAACTTCCGTACCGTTAATCCGATCAACATGAAATTGGTTAGGGTGTAGATAGTGTTGGTAAATTTGTATGCAAGGCTATGAGCCATATCGGTTGTGGGGTTGTTGAGATATCAGGGTCCAAGAGGGGTAAAACAAATTAAAGTCAGTCAGTCAGATCAAGTCGTGGGGTGCCATGTGAAAACGCTTTTCTTGGACATTTCAAAGCGTTTTTTAGACTATGTAGTTTTTGGGATATTGGGGATAATAGAAAATGTAAAAAACTGAACCTCTAGGGTACTTCCAGCAATCCGACAATGCTGGAATTTGTACGTAGCTTTTGTCACAAATACAGGGAAAAGTCTAAAATTTAAGAATGTAAAAACTTGTACCATATAAAACAAAAACCAATGTAAGAAGATCCATTGTTCACCTCCCATTTCAAGGAATTTAAACGACGGTGTAGGTATAATGTTTTCGGTACTCGAAACTTTACAATGATGTTTTCTTGCAATACTATCAACATGATACACTGGCTATAATATTTTGAGATGACAACTGACTTCACAAAAGGAGGTTATGAATTAATTCGTCCGCTACTTATACTAATACTCGTAGGTATGCTTACGTCCCGTTGGTTAGTCATATTTAAAGGTTCTTTCTATGTTGTGTAGAAAAATTACCCGATAAATTTTGATCTCAGAAAATGTTTTAGAAGTCAGTTAGAATAAAGTAGGTAACCTACCTACATCGCGTGTATTCGCGAGGTCTCAGTTCGGGGCGAACCACTAGTTAATTTGTTTTCATGATAGTGGGATCATTGGGTAATATAACTTTTCCGTAGTAGATCTACGAGCAAATAATTTACCCCTTTTGGCACTACGTACGTATCAACTGGCTGCACTACGTACGTATCAACTGGCTGCACTACGTACGTATCAACTGGCTGCACTACGTACGTATCAACTGGCTCCACTACGGACGTATCAACTGGTTGCACTACGTACATACCAACTGGCTGCACTACGGACGTATCAACTGGTTGCACTACGTACGTATCAACTGGCTGCACTACGTACGTATCAACTGGCTGCACTACGTACGTATCAACTGGCTGCACTACGTACGTATCAACTGGCTGCACTACGTACGTATCAACTGGCTGCACTACGTACGTATCAACTGGTTGCACTATGTACATATTATCAACTGGTTGCACTACGTACGTATCAACTGGTTGCACTACGTACGTATCAACTGGCTGCACTAAATACGTATCAACTAGTTGCCCTACGTAAGTATCATCTGAAACTTCTATTTAACTAAAATTCAGTTAAATAGACTACACACTACATCTTATCTTGCCATACATACGTACATACATAAACACACGCCTTTTTCCCCGAAAGGGTAGGCAGAGCCTCAATGGGCTAATTTTCACTGTGGGTTGTACTAACGTGGTTTACCCATATATTTCTAAAGTTCTAGTAAAATACAAAAAAAAATTACGTAGCATACCCAAGAACTCAGTAGTATCATCAGGTGGTATGGGAATATAGAATTCACCCATAAGATCGTACAACTCCCTTATATACTCCAGTCGTTCCTCCAAGTATACCACACGTGCTTCTAAACCATCCAGCATATAATTAAACGCGACCAATTCTGCTGCACTTTGAGGTTCTTTTTCTATGTCTTCAGTTATGTTAGCAATACCTTCGAGAATCTCCTCTATACAGTCATGACCGATGCTGGAAATAAAGGGTACACTTACTGAATCTTTGTGGACCTAAGTTATTTCATCACCAAATTATATAAGAGACAAAGTCCTGACTGAGTGGCTGACTGACAGACAGGCAACATTATGGAACAGGCCTATGGAATGATCTTCCACTGGTTATCAGAGCCGCCAAATCTCTTCCTGTCTTGGAAGTGGTGGAAACACGAATCTATATGAAAAGTGGATCGCGCACTTCAATATATTATTAATACAAAAGCAGACTAAGCTATAAGATAAAGGTTTGTTTTATTTTAACACATGCGAAAGTAGAAAACCGAGCCAGGTGAGATAGCTTCAAAGATCTAATGTGTCCTTGTCTCGCAAGTTGCTATAGTAGTAACAGTATAGATAGATATAATAAGTAGATATAAATAAATAAATAAATAAATAAATAGACACACTACCCTTTTAGAGCCTTTCGTTCAGCTCTTTTTTATTGATAAACTGCGATGTCTAGTTTATATATAGGTTCGTGGGTGGAAATTATGTGAAACAAAATAAATGACATTTCGGCTACTGGGATATCTTCTATTTGGCTCTTAATGTCTATTATTGTATAAAACTAATACACATCAACGCGCAACATTGGTAGTACCTAGGTACGCAATTGAAATAACGTAAAATAAAGGGGGCCTAATGTCGAAAGATGACATATTATCAACGAAAAAGCTTCAGTAGGTACTCACATTGGCGTAGTATTCATAATCACATCAAACAGTCGTTTCGGCTGCGGCCTGAACAACTCCTGGAATGGACAGAGACACACGAATAGCAGACCCAGGGGCTGATAGCTAACAACATTTTCAATTTCTTCCATCTGTTTTACGAATTTTTCACACAACTTTCTGAATTGCATCACATCTCGCTCATCCTTGATTATATTGATGTCCATTTCGTTAGCTTCTCTGAAGCTAGTCATGAAACACTTCATTCGTTCGAGGAACATCCACAAGCACTCGAATCCATTTTTGAGTGCGAACGGTATAAACTCTATATCTCCCATCATTTTCTTATCTTGATTCATGAGAAAGTAGAGACTCGGCGATTGTCCGGCAGACCATTCGACTTGTTTCCCCATTATCGAGGGCTGAACAAACACTTGCAATGTTTCCTCGTTTAGGAAGTTATGGAATGTCCGAACGTATTGGTCCCAGTATTCTGTCAGCTGTTCAAAGTAGGTCGTCATGACATCTTCGCTTGGAGTCAGATCTACTTCACCGCTGGGCAACACGTATGCGTCCACTTGGAAAAGAGCCCACTGTAATTCAGTTTACGTTTTTAGTATTAGTAGAGCTTTTTTGTGAAAGAGTTCGTCCGGGGAAGTACTACCACCATACCTATTTCTGCCGCAAAGCAATAGTGCTCGCATTGCTGTGTTCCGGTTTGAAGGGTAAGGGTGCCGGTGAATTTACAGGCACATGAGACTTTTCATCTTTATGAGTCAGGGTGGCGGACACAGTGCAAAGCCACATGGGGCGCGTCCTAGGTGGACGTGCCCTATGAGGTAATGGACTGTTCATAGGCAGAGGTTACCGCTTAACATCAGGTGGGCCATCTGCATGTACCGTCATTCAAGTAGTATACAAAAAAAGTATAATTTTCCAAGTTGGTAGAGGTGCCATACACACATAGACTCACGACTTTGATCCCTATGGAAGATATCCTCCGGTCTCGTTTAGATCCGTGAGGAGAACCTACTAAGGGGTAGTCACCAGATTTAAAAACAATACGTGCCCAGTTTTTGCTTGGTAGTCAGCTTTCCGTACGTAACCGGTATTCAGGTTCAGAAAACCCACCTCCATACCATAAAAGATTCCAATACAATTTTAATTAGAACATTTTTTAAAAAAAGGCTTGAAACATATTTTCCTGTTTATTGAGTTTTTGCTTATTTACGAGCACATGTTAAATAAAATGAAATTACTAAGAATTCATGAAAAATTGGGCAAAAAATCATATGAGGTTTGTTTTATAATTTTTAAGGGAAAATTATCAGGAATTTTATTCTGTTTATTAGTATTTTGTATTATAGCGGCAACAGAAATACATCATCTGTCAAAATTTCAACTTTCTAACTATCACGGTTCTTGAGATACAGCCTGGTGACAGACGGACAGACAGACGGACGGACAGCGGAGTCTTAGTAATAGGGTCCCGTTTTACCCTTTGGGTATGGAACCCTAAAAAGTAGCTGATTTTAAGAAAACATACTTAATTTTTTACCAATAAACAACTAAGATGATCTATGGTCACCAATAGATCGCCCCAAAACATACCTTACAGGTTTCAGAAGGCCTAGGAAGCACTTCCAAGATCTCATCGACCTCTTTTTTTAGTAATAACTCATGAGGGGGAGTGTATTCGTAGTGGATTCTAAGCAAATCTGCCATCATAGAGTTGGATCTCTTCGTTAAACGGTATAGCATGTAGTTTGTCATATAGTCGTTCAGTTTTATGAAACTGGAATCATTCAAAAGGTTTTAGTACAGCACCAATCAGGCTGTGTTAGTGTTAATTTGTTTAGCACCTAAAACGTATTCACAAAGCAACCACAATTGAGTAGCGTGCAACCAACCCACGGAGAGAACACAAAACATAACAAATGTTACCTAGCAAGTCTCTCGCAATACTTTCTTTTATCCGCTTTCTGAGTATACGACATCCCTCCGGTAGGCTTCCCCCGTATGATCACTAAAGGGGGTATGTTCCTATCGTCGAACACAAAGCCTTGATTATACAATGCAGTGTGGCACGCTGTAGTAATTATCTCCAGCACAACAGCTCGAAACTCTTTTAGGCTCGCCCTTATGTACTCCACTCGTCTCATCTATAACAAGTGGAAAAAACTATAGCCCGACTACTGTAAAGTTTAAATCACAACATTAGGTAAGTTAGTACAACATTGTGATGTACAAGTATGTTTATCTACTCTCATACTGAAATATAAATATTAAAAAAATCAAAACAAAACTTATTTAGTCTTTAGCCATCGAAATAAATTTAAAAAAAAACAGCTCTTCTATGGACAACTGTATCATATTTTACTTTTTTCCATTACGATACAACTTCAGTTGGACCAAGGATGCAGTTTTTCTGCATAATCAATGGATGCGGCGCAACACGCATAGGTACGCGATCAGCAAATGGATTTTGTTGGCACTAAACGTTTACAAATAAATGCAAACATAAGCTGTAATTTTACGCAAATTTCATTGTATAAGTTGTTGTTTTAAAAAAAACTGAAAACGACAGGAGCGATACTGAAGAAAATGTTACACCACCGGACATTCTCGAAGCCGCAACGAACATGACAATGAACCTCTTACCGGCGAAATCTAGTAGCTAATACAATAAATGTTATCAAGACTTTATGACATGGAAAATGAATGAAAAAGCGTTGTTAGCATACTTTCAACTGTTAGCTGACAAATATAAGGCTTCAACTTTATGGGCTAACTACTCCATGATTAAAAATACAGTAGGTATTTACGACAAAGTTGACATAAAAAACTAAAAAATATTATAGTATCTATTTCATGAGATTAGATAAAGTAATGAAACTGCACATAATTTGGTCTTAAAACACTAGGTACTGGCCAAAAAATACATAATATTATTCGCAACTTCTTTGAACAATTTACAGATAGATGTTTTCTATAAATTACTTTAACAATTAAAATATTGAAAAACCCTTACCTGAACTTCATAGAAGTAGAAGAATGCCGTATCCATGTCCCTAGATAACTCGGCAAAACTTTTCATGTACATCTCACAGCACATTGCTTGCACGTTAAGTAAAGCTTTACCAAGAACTGGCGTTAGGATAAATAGGTTCTTAGCGAGTCTCGTCCTTAGCTTACTGTATTTCCTAAAAATTATAGACTTCCGCCACACGTAAAATGCTTTCCAGTACCTATAAACTCTAAAAAACTTTATCTGAAAATAGATTTGAAAAAATCATTATCAGGTTCAATGCACACCGACATTACAGCGGCCAGCAACGAAGAAGCAAGAAGGCCAATTTTAAAACCAGATTAAACGTTGACTGAGAAAACACTATATTGTGAATTAAAAATTGGGATTCTGCTTCCTCATAATAACAAATTAGTCTACTTTAGATTCATACCATAGATTATAGTAAGATAGAGCTCTCTATAGTTGAATAGTGAAAGAGAGACGTGTCTATTAATCTAAAATTCTCAGAAAAACTTTGGGACGTTCAGGTTCGTTCACATTTCGTTTGGGTCACATTTTCGTGTTGTCTTTTCAGTTGAGTGGAATACAATTTGTGACTTTTATGACATCGACACTAGATCGGATCCGAAGTACCTACCTATATTTAGATTACTTTTATAATACGAAAATTGGGATTTTCACGGTTAATCTCCTTTCAAGAAGCCTCGATCCTGGGGCACTAGTTTATATGTGCAAATCTCAGACAAATATATAAAGTTAAGACGGAACGTTGCCCTAGCAAACTGACGACAGTTTTTTGTGCGTGTGTGAGGGTGTACTATTATTTTTTCTGTGAGATAACATACAAACACACCCTACACTAACACTCCAACAAACAGTGAAGAGCGTAGTTTGGATGCACAGACAACTCCGGGTGAGTGCGTACCTATAGGTACCTATAAACGTGTAATACTATTAGTTATTCTGTGTTTATTAGTCTAGCTTTTGTTTCGTACGCAGTGTTCTGTCCAAACTTCTCTATTTGTCCGCTCTATCTGCTAACCGTTCCTCAAATGGCCGTGGTACTTCTTTCGTTCGTCGTGGCATTTTATGGGAGAGGCCTATGACCAGCAGTGGACCTCTGTAGACCGATGATGATAACATTTACGACGGCCAAGAGGCAGAATTTCCGATGATGATCGTTCACGTAGTCGGAAACCAATGGACGAGAGACGCAAGGGACCGAATAGAAGTGGTTCGGTACCCAGCAGAGGTTGGTTGGTTATGTATAATAATAAAGCCTCAGAAAAATAAATTAAATTAAAACATGTTGCTATATGAACATGGCTGGATTATTGAAGATGATGATATTTACATCTGTCAGTTTGACGAAAATTTTATACTCCAGCTCCCAAGACGCAAGTCTCGTGAAGACCATTTCATTTGTATAATGAGTCACCCCACATTGGCTTATTGTTAAATAATTCTTTTTATCTATCTCTTCGTAAGGCACAACTCTGAAAAAGGAAAAATAAGATTTATCAGGCTTTAATTCTAATGCTTAATTTAACCTACCTTATCTAAGATCCTACCAAAATACCACGGGAAAACCAGCCAAGTGCGAGTCAGACACGCATACGAAGGGTTCCGTACCATCGTACAAGATTTAACACTAATATTATAACTATAATTATAGGTTTAACTCTTATTTCATTTTTGATGACCTACCTACAGATACTCCATAACACATTTGTGCACTGCAATTTATATTTCGACCCTCAATAACATGTAGTGTGCTAAACTATTTTTTTTTTCGTATAATTCGAAACAGTTTAGCGTATCATAGAATACACCTACCTTCCTTTCATCAAATAGTTACCGAGTAGCATAGTCACAGAAGGATAGCCGGAGAGTATACAATTATAAGGGTTCTGAATTTACCAACTGCCAACGGAACCTTAAAAATTACAAAGTTCATAGAAAATTATCAACGTACTTGAGATAGTATGGAGTAAAATAAACATTCTCCGGATTGACAGCGTACACCATATATAGAAATCCACCAGGCGGACCATTCCTCACTGACTTAATTACTTCAGTCTGTGACGCTACCACCGGCTTTACTTTCAACGGGTCTGCGGTAACACTCTTCTCGACTTGCTCTGACGCTTGGATTTTAAGAGTTTTCTTCTTCTTATCCTTGCCACCTAGAAATACAAAACAACATTTAAAATTGAATCGATACTATCATGCGACCTTATGATAGCCGATAGAGCTATACCACGACGACCTCTGTGGCGCGGCGGGCGAAGGTTCTTCTGTGATGCAGGAGGTTGCGGGTTCGATTCCCACCTCCAAACAAATATTTGTACAATCTGCAGATATTTATTCAGGTGTTCTGGGTATTTTCTAAGCACCAAATTTATCAAAATCTGCTAAAATTGTTTATTGGTGTGTTTATTGATATTAATCTCCAAAAGTTTTTTAAACCGTTAATAGATAGGAACACAAGTCACAACAAGATACAACAATCACATATTGTTCAGGAAACCAAATGTTATTTTTCCAAAATGCTATTTACTAAGTACTTATTACAATTTACTACTTTACTATTTAACCAATACTATTTTAAGTACAAATATTTGAGATCTCCATATTAATCTCTTGATGTTGATACCCATTTTGATGTCATATAGATACCTTTTTTAGTCTGTTAATTTTGCAGTTGGTAGCAACTATAGGTAATCGATTAAGGTGGTGGGGTGCACCGCGGTATTAAATATTTTGCACATAATACCAGCACACAAATAAATACATGTGCAAAAAAAATACATAAAAAAAACAAAAACACAAAGCCGACAAATTGATAGCACATCCTAATAAAAACAAGTAACTTACTCAAGGTATCGTCTAGATTGATTGGATCCAACTGTAGTTTGACTTGCTTCCTCTCAACAAGGAAGCGATTCTCCTGGGCTTCCGAAAATCCAGTCTGAAAGTTAAATTACCTATATATAGGATATGAATATGAGGTTGCTGTTTTTTTTAAATTGCTGTTTTGTTTTGGGTTTGTTTTGAAGCAACCCTGAGCTATTTGAAGGGTTTGCAGTTGGAAGCCGCCTGAGGGTAATTGCGTAATGTGTCGGTCGTGTCTCGTGTCAAACACAGTTATTAGGTACGCAAGTGTTTTCTGCATAGCCAATTATTAACAAGATATATTTTTTAACAATCTGTTCGATTATTAACCTTAGAATTTTTTTTTGGCAAACATTTGTACGATCTGCAGATATTTGATCAGGGTGTTCTGGGTATTTTCTATGCATAAAATATCTGTCTATGTATTGTATTGTCTTAAGTAGGTATATCAGTTATCTAGTATCCATAATACAAGCTCTGCTTAGCTTGGGGCTAGGTAATGTTGTGTGAACTGACCAGCATTATTTATTTATTTATTTTTATTTATTATTATTATTATCCATCGAGGAGTGTCTTTGTCCACCTTCCGTTTCCATCAGCAGATCAGCTCGCTGTCACCGTCATATCGTATTGTCATCGAACCACCTACTTTTATGTTTGCGTAATATAAGTAGGTAATTTTTAAATATTTAATCTCTACTTTTAAAAGTTTTCGAAACACCTTATTTTACATTTAACCCCTTTCTTATTTATATAATAGAAAATAGAAAAGTTTATTTGCAATCGGACATTAATTTAAAAAACAAGTCAAAAGTTATAAAAATACTACCTGAGTATTACGGTGAACCACAACATTAGGTAACCTATTTGAAGCGATGAAGAGGATATAGAGTAGGATTATTTAAACTTAAGGATGTTTGTATACATTTTAAACAAACCCACAAGGGCTTTTTGAGCGTAGGTATAAAACAATTTTAGTGCTATTTTTTAAGATTTCATTAAAAATAAAAAGAAAAGGTGTACATAAGTAAAAAATATTTTTTAAGAGTGTAAGTGTACCTATATGTATATAAGCTATTGCAAGAAAAAACTTTTAAGTTTTCATCGAAGTAGGTACATAAAATTGTTTACCCTACATTTTAAACTCTTTAGAAGCAACATTGTACTCGTTGTCACAGAAAATCGTAGTTACAATATTTTGTTTCGTCGACGATACAAAACTAGCCAGCATAGAATGGCCTCTGTGAATTCTTATCACAATCTTATGACCTCAAGATAAGGTTGAAATGTTGAACTCTGATGGGCAGATAGTGTGGTCTGCATAATTTGGGTGTGCTCCAAATGCATCAGAATTCAAGCTTGAGTAAGCAGCGTCCTTCCTGGGTTTTCTTATTTTGAACAATAATAAAGAGAACGTTATTTTTAACCAACAGCAGAAGTGCCGAAATGCTACAATATGTATTTTCAGAGATGTTGAGACATTTGTTATAGTAATTTTCAATAGAAACGGGATATTTACCATGATTTTTGAGTTTAAAATGTTCCCGATGTTCCTGTTTCTAGTGAAAATTATGTACATAACCATGATAGTTTCAAAAGTTATTTGTTATAGTGTTTGTAAAAGTACCAGTGACGACCTCTGTAGCGCGTTGGGCGAGTAGCCGGCTGAGATGCGAAAGGTTGCGGTTTCGATATATTTTATACTTTATTGCACATTGGTGTTGCACATTGCAAACAAGGATGTTGTACAAATGGAGGACATAATGTTAAACAGAATTTTCTGCCAGTCAACCATGAGGATGAAAATAATGGATTTTTTGGACATCCCTATAGCCGACCTTGAGATTTTGTATGAGGAAATAGTTAGCGACCACGTCTCAGTGCCGTAAGTATTCACTGGCAATAATAATAACAAAAACTACTAACCAGAGGCTCAGGTTCCGGCTTGACAAATTCAATTTTTTCTAATAACTTCTTATGGGGCAGATGAAAAGGGATGCTCCGGGGTTTTCTGCAAAAAAATGCGCTGTATGTAAGTATTTACATTTACTCACATAATGTCTGAGTAATTTTTTTCTTTTTATTATACTACTTGTATGACGGAACAAGCAGATGGCCCACCTGATGTTAAGCGGTAACCTCTGCCTATGAACAGTGCATTACCTCATAGGTCACGTCAACCTAGGACGCGCCCTATGTGGCATTGCACTGCGCGCCGCCACCCTTACCCTTCAAACCGGAACACAGCAATGCGAGCACTACTGCTTTGCGGCAGAAATAGGTATGGTGGTAGTACTTCCCCGGACGAACTCTTTCACAAAAAAGCTCTACTACTACTAAAGTGCCCGACTAAGTGCACTACTGAGTAAGTGCCCAATTAAAGGCCGGATCTAACCAGCACCAACCGATCCTTGGGCATACATAATACATAATAATATTGACGACATCTGTGGCGCGGCGGACGAAGGTTGGCCTGCGACGCAGGAGGTTGCGGGTTTGATTCCCGCCTCGCAACGCATATTTGTGCGATCGCAGATATTTGTGCAGGGTCTTCTGGGTATTTTCTATGTACCTATAATAAAAATTATCTATCTATGTAATATATTGTATTGAGTATATCAGTTATCTAGTTATCATAACACAAGCTCTGCTTACCTTTGGTCTAGATAATGTTGTGTGAAATGTCCATTTATTTTTTCTACTGTTGGTTTCTCAGATCCCTGACGTCTGTTGAGCGTAGTGTATCTCAGAAAATGCCAAAAGCTTTTGGCCCAGGGCGTATCAGTAAGAAAATAATTTAACAAGAATATAAATGTGCATCTATGCTGTTATGTGCCAGATATATATATATATTGTGTGTATTTTATGGTGGCCTTTTGCGCAGCCCTTTCCTCCTTCCTGGCGACCGTAATAAACAAATAAATAAATACTGCTGGACAGTTCACACAACATTATCTAGCCCCAAGCTAAGCAGAGCTTGTATTATGGGTACTAGATAACTGATATACTTAATACAATACACTACATAGTTTTTTTTATCATACATAGAAAATGCCCAGAACACCCTGATCAAATACCTGCAGATCGTAAAAATATTTGTTCCGAGGCGGGAATCGAACCCGCAACCTCCTGCGTCGCAGGCGAACCTTCGCCCGCCACGCCACAGAGGTCGTTAAAAGATGTATTATAGAGATCGTATTATAATAGATGCGTTTATTTAACCCCTTTGCCTATTTTTTTTTAACCTATTGTGTACCACTGCTGGGCAAAGGTCTCCCCCAAAATTATCCAGTCATCCCGGCCTTTGGCAGTTTCCCACCACTCCTTCTCGTAAGCCTCGAAATCGTCCCGCCAATGCCTTCTCGGCCGGCCCCGTCGTCGCTTTCCGTCTTCAGGCACCCAAGGAGTTACTATGTTCGCCCACTTCTCGGGGTGCATCGGACTGACGTGGCCAGCCCATTCCCACTTGAGCTTTGCTGTCCTGCTCCCCACATCGGCAATGCCAGTTATTGAACGCAGCATGGTGTTCAGCACTCGGTCGATGCGTTTAAGGCCGAGAATGCTGCTTTCCATTGCTCTCTGGCAAATCTTGAGCCTGGACTTCTGTAACTCGGTCAGCGACCATGTCTGCGCACCGTAGGTTAGGACAGGCAGGATACACATGTCGATAAGTTGACGCTTTAGTGTAAGTGGAAGGTCACCCTTCATGTGCTCTTTCATGGACCAGTAGCTCTTCCAGGCATTATCGATGCCGCGATCAATTTCCTTGCCCTGCCTGTTTTCGAAGGATGCTAACTGGCCCAAGTATAAGTATTCATCGACATAGTGTAGATCCTGCCCATCTACCTCGACCCTACGCTTCATGCTGTTGGTCATAATTTTCGTCTTCGACCGGTTCATGTGAAGCCCAACCTCAAGACTCGCCAAGCTCAGATCTTGGAGCATCTGTTGTAGTTCCTGTGGTGTTGGGGCAAAATAATACAATAATACAATAACGTTTATTGAACAGGAAAATTACAATAACAAAAACATGACATCGTTGGTCCCCAAACTAGGTTAACCTGTATCTTGGGGACCTCCTTCCTTAATGATACAAAAAAAAAAAGTATATTTTCACACGTACAATGTCGCCCGAAAATCGCAAATTTGTCAGTCGTTTACTTCCTTCGACAATGCATTTTGTAGCCCATGAATCAGCCAGTGTTTTGAAGACTTCCTCCAAGGCACTTGTAAATAGTAAAGGATCGGATCGCCTTGTTTCGCCTTTGCCTATAGTATACAGGGTGTAACATAATATCCCTAAAAGCTCGGGGAGCGGGTATTCTGTCATCATGGAGAATAACTTTAGTTCTAAGACTTTTGAAGTTTTGAAGTTTTTCATTCATGAAATGCCTCGTAAAAATCCTGAAATTCATACAGAAATTCCTGAAATTCCACCACAAAAGTACATAACACAACATGAGGCAGCCCCACGTAAGGTAGCTTAACGTATCGTAACGTCCTCATGTTGTGTTACGTACATTTTTGGAGGAATTTCATGATTTTTACGAGGCATTTCATCAATGAAAAACTTTGTAATTTCAAAAGTCGTAGAACTAATTCGCCATGATGTATAGAATACCCCCTTCCCGGGCTTATAAGGATATTATGTTACACCCTGTATATATTCTATGACAATCGTTCTCGTTCAGAGTTAACTCCAGTCGCGCGTCGGAGTACACACCAGTTTTTTACACGCCTGGTACCCGCTCTAGCTGTCTCCATATACATGAAATGTATGGGTACGTTTAAGACACGGTGTTTACTCCAGTCCACTTCAGTCACAAGATGCGTGAACATGTTGCGCAGAAGGAAACATAACGACTTCACTATTTGTTAACGCTTGTTTTCGATTTACTCCTCACGTATTTGCGTACCTAACTTACCTTATATGAAAATCGGTTCTTAAGGAAAAAACACGTCCTATTCAGTAATAATTAATGAAGAAATAGCGTATAAATATATATATATAACTAAAGCAGAAATAAGAAAAAAAAAGTTTGAAAGTGAACTTCACAAGTCATTAATTAAATTACGAACGGGCGTTAGCTCCTCATAGACCTTGAAAATGTATGGGAACGGTTTACGATTTGGTTGGATAGGTTACTTTGGGTAAAGTAGGGATATCAGGTGAAAAATAGAATAGTTTATTTTATAAATGCCATTTTCGAGGCTTACAATAAAATTACAAAAATAACCTTTTTTACTTAGGAACAAACCTCTAACTACAACAGGTAACCCTGATAATCCCATTATCTTGCCACGTATATATTATTTATTTGTTACCCGATTTAACTGAAAAAAAACAAAATTTCAATCCAATATTATCTCGATACTTCACTGAAAACCCCATCCTACTTCGGTCAGCCATTCTGGATATTAGCGCGAACAACCGCGCAGACAAACAGACAATCAAAAACTGTTGCTTGGTAGCGTGTCTTCAGTAGATTTTTACTTTTCAATATTAAAATAACAGACTTGGATTTTTTACGATTTTTATTAGTCACTAACGGACTTTTGTGGGTTTTACGGGGTTTTATGATTTTTTTGTTGCAAGCGAAAACGTTTTGAAACTGGTCAGGGACTTACGTTGGTGATTGTACCTATAGATATTTTACCAACAAATAATAATATTGTAGAAAACTTTATAATTTTTCTATTACCAAAAAACTTAATTTTGCGTATGTATGGATAAACAAAAATTAGGTACCCATACAATTTATTACTTGACGAAACCCATTTGATACGAAACCCAACCCATGCGCGATGTCCAACGCGCACCTGGCTGTTTTATTTTTATTTTCAGTAAAAAAAGCATTAGTTTTGTTTGACATCACCGGCGCATTACGTTCCTTTTTTAGGGTTCCGTACCCAAAGGGTAAAACGGGACCGGCTCCCGCTGTCCGTCCGTCTGTATGTCTGTCTGTCTGTCCGTCTGTCTCCAGGCTGTATCTCATGAATCGTGATAGTTAGACCGTTGAAGTTTTCACAGTTGATGTATTTCTGTTACCGCTATAACAACAAATATCTACTAAAAAACAGAATATAGTAAATATTTATAGCTCCCATACAAAAAACGTGTTTTTTTTGCCGTTTTTATAGATAATGGTACGAAACCCTTCATGCGCGAGTCCGACTTGCACTTGGCCGGTTTTTATTTCATTATACGAGTAAATAGGGTATTTTCTTTAGAGGCTATAATTAAAAGAAGCAGAATAATTCAGGTTTTTCTTATTTTTTGTGTTTTTTTTGGACGATTCTTGCTTTAGTATTGGACTGGACTTGGTTTTTGCATATTGGACTTCGATTTCGGTTACAGAATCGACGCAGGATATTTGGACATGAGTAGGTCAGGTTATCGCGGAAGGATTTTGTTCCCGTGGTCTGGCAAACATGGCGCGAGAGGAACACCGGAGTAATTTTAGTTTGGTATTCTGCCCTTTTCAGGGCGGTGAGTCCGACATAATTCCGGTCCTCCCCGGCTAGCTTATTACGTATCTTGCAATAGCAATGCGATAGCAATATTTGCGCGATTATCGCATCCAATTCGCAAATTCGTATTACGTATCAGCGATCCGTAATACGAATTTGCGATTTGGATGCGATAATCGCGCAATTTTTGCTATCGCATTGCTATCGCATTGCTATTGCAAGATACGTAATAAGCTAGCCGACCGGTTTATTCGTAAATGAATTTTATACTCTGAAGACAAAAAGGTCAGGTTAAAATGACAGAACTGACACGGAGCACCCCGTCTCCACTTGGTCTCGTGCGTCACGCCCCTAGAGTGTTTAAAAAAATACGTAAATAGTAAGTAGGAGTAGTAAGTAAATAGGTGGCAGTAGGCAGTAGACAACCTCGCGTTATGCCCCCCCTACAAATACAGCTACTTATTGCATGAAGAAGTTACCTCGAATGATACGTCGGTACTTGCTGAACATTTCTCTGTAATGTTTCGATCGCTGGTAAAAACTTGTTAAACGATGTTCGCCGCTTACTCCCGTTCATAATTGTTTCTACATTTACAAGATCAAAAAGATCTCGCATATGTAAACTGTCACAAAATAAAATCAACATATGAAAGATACATGGTAATTAAAAGGTGAAACAAGGGTTTCCAAGGAAACCGTGTTCGCCTGTATCCTGTTTGGTACGTAGGTATATACCTCCATGGTACGTATATATTGTAGTTTTTGGGTAGTACCTACCTATCTACATACGTCCATGACTAGGGTTACCAGATGAAAAAATCAAAAGTCCGGAGAAAAGGCCTGATTTCCATGGAAAAGTCCTGAGATTTTCTACAGCTTGAAAATTTTCTCTCAAAAACGTATTATTATCTTGCGCACGCGTTTTACGCGACGCGTTACAAGCTTGTATGTACATCGCACTCAAAACAGCGGGGTGGAGGGAGGAGGGGGACGCCAACAGGAAGAAGCATTTTTTGACGTAATGCTTCATGAGTTGTGGGCAAACATTTTCAAGACAATAGGTATTTCACCAGGCATACTGCAGAGATACTGCGTATTTGTCAATATATATTTGCAATAACAGCTCAGAATGCAAACGTAGAAAGAGTTTTTTCTATCATGGGAGCTCAATGGTCGAAAGAAAGAAACCGACTAAACGTGTCTTCAGTTCGAGCTCTACTTTTAGTTCAATATAACTTGAAGAGTTTAACTTGTGAGGCATTTTATAAATCAATAATCAAAGAAAAGAACTTACTTATAAAAGTTTCTTCAAATATTAAATACGACAAAACTAATTAAGTACCTATTTGGATAAATAAGTATTGATTTTACCTGCAATTGTTACCAGAAGATGATTATTTTTAGTTTGTTTTTCTTTGATAAATAAGGATTGATTTTAACTGCAACCGCAATTGTTACCAAAAGAAGATTATTTTTAGTTTGTTTCACTTTAATAAATAAGTATTTATTTTAACTGCAATTGTTACCAAAAGAAGATTATTTTTAGTTCGTTTTACTTCGATAAATAAGTATTGATTTTAACTGCAATTGGTACCAAAAGAAGATTATTTTAAGTTTGTTTTAAATTAATACATAAGTATTGATTTTAACTGCAATTGTTACCAAAAGAAGATTGTTTTATTGAAAATCCTGAGCTATCACTAGATATGCTAAATCCGGCCGGAATCCTGAGAAGAGTCGAAAAATCCTGAAATCTCAGGACAAATCCTGAGATATGGTAACCCTATCCATGACCTACATTCACTTTAAGGCGCCCTTAACAAGGTACTTCTTCATGTTTGGCAAACCATGTGGCAAAGCAAGGCAAACCTCCACAAACACCACAGAGTAGGTACTCTGGTACAAACCATAGATTTAGAAAAAATTCTACGTCTATGGTACAAACACAAACCACAAAATGCATAGTACAGAAGGTCAGTTCCGACTGAATTTAATTTTACCTACGATTCGACCTACACTTGACCGTAGCGAAAAAGTCAATTCTTTTGTGTTCAGTGTTGTGTTTAGACAACCAAACACATAGCAATTCATGTAAGATCGAGCATTGCACAATTCACAGTCACAAAACAAGTCACAAAACAACAACAATACTTAAGTGACAAGTCACAAAATATATATGTACCTAAACCTAATTTAGGTAGGTAAGTACCTAAATAATCACGTATAACCGCCAAAGCGCGGGCACTCTCGACTCGACTGGCGGCGTTTCACCGAGTTTCACCGAGATCGTTGTGTATACGCGTATATAGGTAGGTGCGCCTGTTATCGCTCGTTGTACTGACCTTCCGTTCCATGAATTTTGTGCACAAACGGCCCGATTACTTTATGGGCGATATTCTGATATCGAAGATCACAGAAGAAAACATCGATCGAATCGAAGATCGATGCAGGTGGGGCAAATAACCTCTACCCAGTGGTATAAATAACTTCTACCTGAAAATTGGGTACGGGTTATTTATCGAACATCAGCTTCTATTAGCATGGACTTAGACTCTACTTTCCTTTTTTTTATAAATCTCTATGGTCTCTACGTAGTCACCATGGATGTGGTAATACATCTGCTGTGGTACTCACAGAATAAATAAATATTAGTATGACGTGTGTCTAACTTGTAGACAGTGGTACTACGTAAGATATTTTTATTTCTATCTAAGAAACGTAGTGTTTTTTCCCTTTGTAGAGCTTTAATCTAACAAAAAAATCTTTTTATAATATTATTTAGCTATAAGGCAAAACTCCTATTTATTTTGTCTACTAACACACAACGAAATAAGTTTGGAGTACATATTATCTACTACCACTATCACTAGTCATTTGAAAACATAATATGGTTTCAATAATAATGGCACATCGAGTCCTATTAGTGTTAAATTTTGCTATTATATCAGTTAGGACTGAAGAGGAGAGTTCTGCATTCAAAATGACGAAGCTGGAGAGACTAAGCTTGAAGTAAGTTGATTATTTAGTTGTGGTTCTTTGTTAATTACTATCCACAAATATTTTAATCCTTCCTTGTCTACCATGGATCTTGGCCCAGCTGAAGTTGGCCTTTGTGATGCACATTGAGTTATTATGTTGTTAGTACATAATACCTCAATGATGACAAATAAGTTCATAATAACACTATTGCAAAACTTGCACCCATATTCTTAGTTGCTTGTCGAACCTTCTACTCCAGGCAACCTCACTCAAGGAGATTTGATATTCCTTCAATGAAGATTTGGAAAAAGGAATACAAAATTTCCTCAAGCTAGGCTGGGTCGAGTTGAGAAAAGCTGGAGGAACAACTTAGAATACGGTTGTAAGATTGTGCTGCATATGCTTTCTCATATGCTTTCTCTTCGCTATTCAATTTATATTACTCCCCTACCTCACTATATGCTATAGATAGATTAGATTATAGAAGGAAGGCGGCCACCACCATCTCCATGAACAGATGACATTTTGAAGGTTGCTGGGAGTTGATTGGTGGAGGCAGCTCAAGACCGGTTGTAGTGACATTATAAGGGAGTAGCCTATGTCCAGCAGTGGACTTCTACGGATGATTATGATGAACTTCACTACTCTCATTCCTTTTCTCTTAAGTCATCACGTAACTTGCCTCCCAAAATAACTGGTCACAGCAGTCAATTCCATATAATTTAAACAAAATTTAGGCGCCTTCACTGCAATCTCTTATGTTTAAATTACAGGTCTAGCGCTTTTCGTTACATCTAAACGAAGCGTGGCTTTATGTTATCTGATCATTTGAGAGATGAAAGCACCCGTCCTGTACCGCTCCCATACCTCAGGGACTGACTCAGTTAAACACTAGACCTGTAATATCTAAATCAATAGTTAAATAAAATTAACCGTGGACCACTTAATGGGTTGAATCACCAAGTCCATGTGCAGAATTACACTTTGCAGTATGTAATATTACTTTACAATTCATCTCAAGAATTTTAGTCTCTTATTTGTTTTCAGGGAAGAGTCGAGGAGTATGTTTTACCATGCATATCATGCATACATGGATAATGCATATCCTGCCGATGAGCTAATGCCTCTAAGCTGCAAGGGCCGTTGGAAAGGCATCACTCCAAGCCGAGGAGATATGGATGATGCACTTGGGAAGTAAGTATCACAGATTTGAGAGTCATTACAGTTCCTGACAGTGGTGTGGGGTGTCCGGCTTAAGAATGGACCCGTTTCTCGTGGTTATTAAAGCCGATTAAGGGATAGGAAGCAGCATCTACCTGAGTACATAAGAGCAATACTGCGATCTCCAATGCCCCTGCCAATCATGGCGATGATGGCAAATCCCCCATGGAGTTCAATGGGGAATTTGACATAATAATAAGGCCTGGTCCAGCAGTGGATGTTTGTAAGCTGCTGACGATGATAATCATAGGTCCTGATTGTTGCTATGGCTTATTATGGATAAGAGAGTACCCAAGCACACAACCACATATTTCTGCTTGCATAATATCCTGTATAATCCTTTCAAAGAACGTTTAATTCCTTCACTTTTCCCACTCTATTTCCTGTGCAATTGAATGTACATAACAACTTGCTATACTTAATGCTTTGGTTAGTAAACACTAATTGTCCTGTTTTTGGAAACTGTAATTCTTTAAATAGTTATGAAGTATTTATGAAAATATTTTATTCAGTTATGTTTAATTTGATTAGGCGGAAGGCCTATAATTAGATGATGGGATGACCTTGACTCACATCTAAGTTCATGGCTTTTCTCTGCGTAAAATCGCGAAGAATGGAATAAGGAAAAGGAGGGCTTTTTGCAGTGGGACAATTATGGCTAAATAATAACCATAATAAATGTATAATTTATTGTAACTTCATGTAGTGTACAGGTTGGATACTTAAAAAGAAACTATCTCAAATATTGTACACATGTCTTTCAATTTGGTTTGATTAAAGATAATGAGAATAACCTACTGATACAAATAATTATTAATTAAGTTAAACTATAATAGTTAGTAAATAAAAGTACAAAATATTTTGATATTGATTATCCATATTAATGTACGGACGGAAGGACGATACCCTCAATTTGCAAGGCCGACTCGCATTCTTATTATTTAGTTATTGTGTATGAAACAAGCTAGTAAGGAAAAATCTGTTGTTTTGTTTTATTCTGATAACTTACCTATTGACTAACGATGGATAATGGTAGGTTCTTAGGTATATTACACGCCTACAAATGTATAGGTACACTAGTGTCCGCCCGAGGCTTCGATCGCAGTTTACAGAGATATAAAGTAGCCTATAGATCAATCTAGGTCATAATCTATCTGTGTACCAAATTTCGTTGAAATCGGTTGAGCCATTTCGGCGTGCTTGTGTAACAAACATCCGAACATCCAAGCATCCAAACATCGTAACTTAGATATTTAATACTTATTATTTACTTATTATTTATTTATTTACTCAGTTATTCGTGGGATTGCTTTACAATAATATAATGTTTCTCTTTATTTTAGCTTCTCTCTCACTCTTGTGGACAGTTTGGACACACTGGTGGTAATGGGAGATTTCTCCGAGTTCAACCGGGCCATCAAACTCGTCATAAAGGATGTCAGTTTTGATCATGACATCGTGGTATCTGTCTTTGAAACAAATATACGAATACTGGGGTAATTATTGACGTGTATCTTACAGCTGAGCTGTGGGCTAAGCACGAATAATTAACATTAGCGAGTCGCTAGCGAGACGATAGTCAATGTCAAATATTGCCTAGAAATCTTAATAATTAGATCGGTTGATTTGACGATTGCTATCGTCGCGCTAACGTCTCGCTAACGTTAATTATTCGTGCTTGGATCACTGGTAGGGGAAGGACGAATAATTAACGTTAGCAAGACGTTGTTAACGTCAAATATTGGCCAATGATATCGGGGTGACAAGAAATCTTATTTTATTAATATGATTTTGAATTTGAAATCTTTATTGATTTGATTGGTTAATATTTGACATTTACTATCGTTTCGCTAGCGTCTCGCTACGTCTCGCTAACTATAATTATTCGTGCTTACCCCAACACGTTTAGATAGTTTTTGAAACTACATGTTTCCTTCCATTATTATATTTACTTGTAGCGCCCCCTAGCGAAAACTTCAATGAACTAGGGGGAGCAGTTAGTGCAAGTAAATGTATGGAAGAAAGAAAGAAAGAAATAAATGTTTATTACAGCATTAACAAAGTCGGTTACATATAAAACTAAAAACAATTATTAATAAAAGTTACAAAAAAAACCGGACAATGCTCATGCGGCCAGCTTAATCTACATTTAAGTATTATCGGGCCCTCACACTAGCCTGAGCCTGTATCGTGAGGGCAAATACATAGGAAGGAAGCAAAACTTCATATAGTTTCGAAAGTTATCAAAACTCGTACAGTTATAAAAGCCTTGGAGTATAGCAAACCAATTTGAACTTTTAACCATTGAATTGTATTGTGACATTTTTGTTCATTGCAGTGGCCTACTGTCTGCTCATGTTCTAACAACATCACTGATGGCCGAGGTGCCAATGCTACAGTGGTACAAGGGAGAGCTCCTTGAAATGGCTGAAGACATCGGAAAGAGGCTCCTACCTGCATTCAACACTTCCACGGGAATACCACATGGCAGAGTAATTATAATACATTTGTTTCCACCGAGCTTTTGAATTGAATATTATTTGATGCCTATGAAGATATTTTTAATCCCTGACTAAAAAGAGGGGTGTACATAGGTCAAGTCCACCTAGGACGCACCCTCCTATGCGGCATTGCACTGCGCCGGCACCCTGAGACATAAAGATGAACATCTCATGTGCCTGTAATTTCACCAGACCCTTTTCAAACCGGAACACAGTAGTTCGAGCACTACTGTTTTGATGCAGAAATAGGTATAGTGGTAGCACTTTGCCAAACTCTCACAAAAAAGCTATACTGATATTTGAATTTGTAATTTCAGATAAACCTTCGTCACGGTATCAAGGGTATGTCCGAGTCTCGTGAGACGTGCACCGCCTGCGCCGGCACTATGATCCTTGAGATGGCGGCTCTGTCGCGCCTCACGGGAACGCCCGTCTATGAGCAGAAGGCGCACAAGGCTATGGACAGGCTCTGGAAAATCAGACACAGGTAGGTCATCTCTGGAGATTGTACCGAAAGCATCACTTTATGGTAACCAACATCCAACACATCTATTTATCTAAGTGGATTTCAGATTAAGTAGACTAAGTTAATTTCTAGTTCTTCTTCTTTCGTGTCAAAGTTTCAGATTTTTGTTATTTTATACAGTAGTAGAATTAAATTTGGATTCTAGTTTGAATGCAATCTAGTGGAATGTTCGGACTTTTGCCGCGTGGAGTTTCTTCCATACAGCCATCAGCGAGTCAGTCAGTCACGAGACGATTGTATATATGACGCCGACGACCTCTGTAGCGCGGCTGCCAAGTAGCTGGCTGAGATGCGAGAAGTTGCGGGTTCGATTCCCACTGCGGGACAAGTTTGTGTGTGATCTGCAAATATTTGTTCCGGGTCCGGGTGTTGTGGTAGCATGGTACTCGTAGTTCCTGATACCCACGAGACAGGGAATCCTAGTGTGGGATCAGGACTACGGGCGTTACGACACGACACGATATTATCGACGGTACCAGGAGTGAAACGATGCACCACACCACACACACGACCGCAGCACTTGGGGTGAATACAGCAAACAGAGTGCGGCGCACAGATACAGATGTGGTATGTAGTGCGGCGCGTCACCCTACCCTCTACTCTTCTTCACCCCGCACCGTATCGTCCACGATATCGTTGACAGTGTGAAAGCGTTTAACTGTAACGGTGCACCACATCTATGTTTGTGCGCCGCACTTTGTTTAGTGTATTTATCCGTAGAGCTGTGGTCGTGTGTGTGGTGTGATGCATCGTTTCGACCCTGTATCGTCGACGATATCGTGTCGTGTCCAGCCCCCTTTATTCGCTATGACCAAACGTGGCATAACGCGGGCTCGTTACGATTACTGCTTGGAATCATCGTTTAGAATACATTATGACGTCACACGTTCTTGGCATGGAATCTCCTATGGTCATAACGAATAAGGGCCCTTATTGTCTGTGTAAGCAAGCGCCCTATGTAGCGACTGTTGGATGTTATGTTATGTTTTAGTAGTAGTAGAGCTTTTTTGTGAAATATTTCGTCCGGGGAAGTAATACCACCTTACCTATTTCTGCCGCAAAGCATCAGTGCTCGCATTGCTGTGTTCCGGTTTGAAGGTTATGGGTGCCGGTGAAATTACAGGCACATGAGACTTTTCGTCTTTATGTCTCAGGGTGGCGGGCGTAGTGCAATGTCACATAGGGTGCGTCCTAGGTGGACGTGACCTATGTGGTAATGCACTGTTCATAGGCAGAGGGTACCGCTTAACATCAGGTGGGCCATCTGCTTGATCCGTGAATCCAAGAAGTGTAAAAAAAAAAATTGTTTGTCAATTGTAATACATAATCCAGGACATCAGATCTCATGGGGACAGTGATCAACATCCACTCGGGTGACTGGGTGCGCAAGGACTCGGGTGTGGGCGCGGGCATTGACTCCTACTACGAGTACTGCTTGAAGGCCTACATTCTACTCGGCGACGAGAAGTACCTAGCCAGATTCAACAGGCACTACAACGCAGTCATGAAGTATATAAGCAGAGGTCCTGTTATGCTGGACGTTCATATGCACAGGTAAATATGATCCTTCTAATTTGCGCCAACTAAAGTCCACGCCACGAGACGCTATAAATTTTGTAAACACTAACATATAACCCGACCGACTGAAATTGCTCGTTAGATTTGTATTACACATATGTTACTTTGAGTTGATTGAATTTGAGTTTAATTGTTGTTGATTAAATTGTAATTTATTATAAAAAAATTATAGCTTCTCGTGGCGAGCATAACTTTAAGTTAGGATATATCTGAGCATATTGGTACTGCGCTTTCGTTGAGTTATTTCATCTAACCTAAGGTTAAAATTAGTAAAAAAAATGGCTTAATCCTATCTATAAAACATATTAAAAATTGGTGATTCATCCTCTTATCTCCAAAACTTGTTAGGCATGAACGTTCTTTTTGGCTTCTAAGTGCTCACTAAGAAAGGATTTTACGAAATTCAACCTTTAATCTTACAACGCGATTGTAGCAAATTATTTGTGTCCGGCCCAAGAATAGACCCACCCATCCATCTCCTCCCGTGGATGTCGTAAATGCCGACTAAGGCATTACCCGGACTTTTGTGTAAGATTCGTTGGTATAAGATTTGTCCTGGCTGCTAGCTTATTACTGGAAGAAAGCGTTAGCAAAGTCAGTCGTGGGAAGCAATGGCGGCGATGAACTCACCACTTGTCACTTGGCTACCCTTTCGGGGAAAAAGGCGTCTTTGTATGTATGTATTTTACACTAGCAGCTCGCCACGGCTTCGCACGGGTATTGTCAGGTTAAAACTTGTTATTGCTGAAAGCTATAATCTGCATAGCGATTGAACATTTTACTATCTTACTTTTATTGCCACGCATGCAAAGATATTGGGTGCTTAGCGTAACGCTTGCGTGACACTGATGGCTTCACATGGCACCAACACCATTGTGCAACCGAAAACATCAACGTGTCCTGTGTTTATACGAGTCGTTGACGACCTCTGTGGCGCGGCGGGTGAGAAGCTGGCTGCGATTCGAGGGGCGCGGGTTCGATTCCTGCTGCGGGACAAATGTTTACATGATCTGCAAATATTTGTTCCGGATCTGTGATTGTACTAGCATGGTACTCGTAGGTACTGATACCCGCGGTACGGGGAATCCCAATGTGGGGTCAGAACTATATGTATGATAAAAAACAAAAGCATTTTATCATCAACAGCTTTTACTCGTCTTCTGCTGGGCATGGTCTCCTCCAGTGCAATGGAGTATTTGCCATAATCAGCACGCTTGGCAGACGGATTGGTGATCGCAGTATTGGTGTTGAGTACTCAGGTGGATGCTGCTACCCATCCCCTAGTATAGTCCCTTTTACGACATTAAAGGGAAAAAAATAAGTTACCATTTGTTTTAAAAATTAAAACATGTAAGTAAGTCCAAAATTGGATTTCAATTTTCAAAAGATGGTATCTTTGTTTTTTTTTCATCGATTGATGTAATTCATGTAGTGTATCTAATTTCCATATATATTCTTCTTCTAGAAATCTTTCAGAACTCTTATCAAAACCTTAAAAATTCTATAGCACACTATAGACGTTTCGTGAACCTTAACGCCTTAATAATGATTTTAGAGTTAAAAAATATTATGTACTCATAAGCATTAACCAGCTCGTGTGGCTGGTTACGACCCTTATACGCTCGCTGATTTGTTTACCTACGCCTTAAGCTTCGCTTGCGTTGTATAGGAATAAAAAGTAGCGTTATATTTCAAAGAGTGATTAGATGTGTTTATTTTATCTCTTTTCCAAATGGTATCGAGAATGGTCAATAAAACTTAAACTTATCGTATTTATAATATTCCCCTTCCCGTCGTGACCTTGGAGGATAGTCTGGTCTTAAGGGGCCCCAATTCGATTTGAACTAAAATCTTGTAGGTTCGTACAATTCAATTTTTGAAAGAGAGGCACTGTATAAAATGAGAGCTAGTGCCAGATCCTGTGGTTGGAATTCGGAAAATTCCGCTACTTACTTGCGAAACGGCAATAAACGCGCAAAATATTCTAAAACTTGTGCCAGCACGTACGTTTTTCTGAAAAAGTCTTTCAAGTTTGTGAAAAAAATGTTTGTAATTTAGATTCTACACAACATGGGCGAGATACCTGATCTTTTTTTTTTTTACTTTTACGGTTTGTAAGAACATTATGAACATACAAAGTTCAGGTAAAATTGTGCAAATAAGCTGATTTTTGAAGGCTTATACAGAATTTAGAGGTGAACAAAAAAAAACAAAAAAAGATCACGTACGTAGATATATTCTTCAAGATACATATTTGTACAAAACATCTGACGAAAAAATTGTAACAACTTTATAATCACGTACGAGCTGAGCACCAGCGTTTTTATCGAAAGTACTGGAATTGACTGCTCTTAATGTTGAGTTCGTGGAGGATTGAAGCGAATTATATTTTTTAATATTATTATGCATTAAATTGCAAGTGCATAGCGAAACTAGATTGCGAATATTATTATTGCTGGATATTGCTAAAAAATATTAAGGCTGAATGTATGCGAATGTCGATTTCAGTAATTCTTTGCGATTAAAATGCATTGTGAACTGCAAGTTGAGCTGGCAATGGGAAGGCCATGTAGTTCACAGAACTTACATCCGCTGAGGTGGCGACCAGTAACGACGACACTGTTTAGGACAGCTGCACTCGATGGACCTATGGAAGTCAGTGGATGAAGGCTGCACAAGACAGATCGTCGCGGAACTTTATGGGGAGGGCTATGATCAGCAGAGGGCATCAACCAGCTGATGATGATGATGATGGTGATGATGGCTTCTAAGTGGGGATATGAAGACCTTTACTGACGTCCCGCTGTATTGTGCGTATAGATATGAATTAAGCTGTTGATGAAGTAATCAAATCACTTGATGGATGCTGAACGATATCAATCAAAACAGTTTCAATACTTTATCAAAATGCACTACAGAAATCAATTATTTATACTAAAATGTTTTTAAACATTAATAAAAATCAGCAATTAATTTAATATTAATTAGAAACACTAACAGCAGGTCGAAATTCCGGCGCCAGAAAGCGCCCACTTACAATTGTAAGTCACGCCATCTCACGCACTACTAAGCTACTACGATTCCAAAGTATTGGGTGAGTTGACGAGACTTTCGACATAGACCCGAGAGATGGAGTTATCAAAAACTTTAAAACCACTGAGGCACTGAGCCTCGCATCCAGCCCCTGCTCCTTCGCCCGGTGTTCTCGTCCTGAGTTTTGAACGTATGTGCTCTTCAATGGGGAGACACACTGCCTTTTTATTACGCTAGGTGGCGCATAATCGCTGGTGTTTGTTTCGTAGTAAAACAAAGGTCTATCAATGTAAAAAAAAAACTGTCATGTGTTTCAAATAGCAATGGATAATTTTAATAAATAAACATTAAATAATAGTCTGGTATAAAACATGCCTCTGTGTAGTGCATTTCAGTGTACAAATAAAGGTACACACCGTTTCCCTTCTGATGAGAAAAAGACAAGACCACTAAAGGACAAGCACCAGCGATGGTGGCGCCATCTAAGATTAGCTTTGCCTGTGGCTCCCCATTCAGTTTGATATAACTTTTCCAGGCCTCACCTCCAATCGCGTAACTTCATGGACGCGTTGCTCGCCTTCTGGCCGGGCCTGCAAGTGTTGCTCGGTGACGTCAGACCGGCCGTGGAGACGCACGAGATGCTGTTCCAAGTGATGCAGAGACACACCTTTATACCGGAAGCTTTTACATCTGACTTTCAGGTGAGGTATTCTATTGTATTTTAAGTTTTCAAGCAAGCTTAACGAACGCGCCACGGAACTCCTCTATGGAGAAAAAGCTAGATACACGCCTTTTTCACCAAAGGGGTAGGCAGAGCCTCAAAAGGCCTCTTTTCACCGTGGGTTGCTATCGTGGGAAATAGACGTGGCAAGTGGTGAGCTCATCGCCGCTATTGCTTCCCACAACTGACTCTTCTAACGCTTTCAACCAGTAGTAACAGGAATTTTGAGTTGTAGGAAAATTGGCAAAAAGGTTCTGGAACATTCAGAATAAACGAATTTTTTAAATATATAAATATTTAAAAGTTACATTCTGCGATACTTAAATACAGATTATAATAATTTCAATAAAAAAAAATAATTGAGTGCTTAGTTTTGTTTACAAATTATTTTTTCTTTATGTTAAATGGACATCATTTTATTCTCATTTTGTAAAACTTGCTGCTTGTATTTTTTAGCGAAATGGCACTAGCGTGGTAAAATCAACTTTCAAGACAAGTTTACTGGCCTTTTAAGTACCCTTATAAAATTGTGCAACTAATTTTTCAGGTCCACTGGGGTCAGCATCCCCTCCGCCCTGAGTTTCTAGAGTCTACATACTATCTTCACCGCGCGACCGAAGACGATCATTACCTACAAGTCGGAAAAACGGTTCTGAAAGCGTTACAACAGCATACCAGAGTCCCTTGCGGATACGCCGCTGTTAATGACGTCAGAACGAGACAACACGAGGACAGAATGGACTCGTTCGTACTCGCAGAGACTTTTAAATACCTGTATATGATGTTCAGTGAAGACGCAGACCTGCCTATCAAACTTGAGAACTATGTTCTGACGACTGAGGCGCATTTCCTGCCGCTGTGGCTCGCGAACCACGGCAAGAACTCCACTTACTACCAGCTCAAGATCGACGATGACGATGAGGATAAATATGGGAAGTAAGTATTTTTATTAACCACGGCGAAACGGAGATTGTAATTTTGTTGTTGTGAAAGGTGAAAGGTTGTTTGTTTTTATTTATGTAATTATGTGCAAATGAAAGCACGCCGTTTGAGGTTTTTCCGCTTGGTTACGACATATGGGCCACCAAGATACAGGCTTCGCCTAGTTTAGGTACTTATGTTATTTGAACATTAGTTATTTAAACAGTAGATTTAGTACATGCCTACTTATTGTAATATCTATGTATAACTGTTTATTGATGCCTTTTATAACCGTATTCAGTTAAATAATAAATTTATCTTATTTCTATGTGCCGCTTCAAGAAAAATGATTGAAAAATCCGTCAAAGTAGGCAGCGCATCGACAATGCCCCTGGTGGTTTTACATCAGGTGGAGCGAAAGCCAGCTTGGATAATGTTTTAATTAAAAAATACTGTATAAAATCAAGTTTCGTCAAGATTAGTTGAAAAATACGACCTGTACCAACATACAGACATATATCCGAACAGATGAAAGCAAATTTGGACAGTTATTGGGAGGACGCTTTGCTCGCTCGGTCAATAAATGCGAAAATTTTGAAATTTGTTGCTCAATCACGCCGTAAGTCTTAACCTGATTTAGATGATTGATTATGACTTGATGATTGATTGAGCTATAAAATCAATACAATAAAGCCGAGGGTTTACTGCAGGGGTTTTGTAATATAAAACGTGCGGCGCGAGCCGTTTTTTATTATTTATGAAGATTTCAGCATTAAACAGAAGAGCCCTTAGAAGATACGCAGCTAGTAGACATAATGAGTTCCTGTTACCTTTGGCTTTACAGGACATGTCCGAACACTGCGTCTCTGGTCGCCGAGAAGGTGCGCCAGCCGATGAGGGAGCTGGTGGGCGCGAGCGCGGCGCGCCCGCCCGCTCGGCTGCGGCCCATGAACGACCCGCGGCAAGTCCTTGCTCTTGCTGACATGGGCATATCGGTGATCACACTGCCCGACGGTCGAGTGCAGCTCTTGTATACCACTTCTACGGTACGTGTAGACAACTTAGATACCGTCTTCATGGTGAGTGTTTCTCTCTTTAATTATTAGTAGTTAGCTATTTTAACCGTTCTTTACGAGACACGGTTTGATGCCGGTTTTCGACATATTAAGGTAAGTTTTTTTTTAAAACAACTTAAAGTTGTGGTACCAGCAGATTGCCTACCTGATGTTATGCTTCCCTCTGCCTCTTGTCATAAAATGAAGTCTTATTAGTATTTTTAATGTTATTGAATTATTTTTTCTTCATTTGAACTCTATGGGTACATAAGACGAGCGTGAATGGGACAGTGGGAAGGGGAACACCTCGGCGAACGTATTCAGACCAGATCGGAGACGTTCTGGAAAAAGGCCCGGTCAAGAGTACCCTTAACCGACGAGCATGTATGCAGAATGTGATGAGAGTGAATTAAGCAAAAGAAGTATGTCAGGATCGTAGCAAGTCGAAATCCGTGGTCTCTGCCTACCCCTCCGGGAAACAGCCGTGAGTTTATGTTTGTAGTAACTCTATGGGTGGTCTATTAAGTGTGAGAACTATCTGGCTAGCTAATTAGGCAGGGTAAGTTTCCTGGTGTCTTCGCAGGCTCCATGGAGGGACTGAGGATTGTTGAGGATTTGCGCATTCCAGGTCAACGTGGGAAGCAGATTCTTCTGCGGTCATACACCTGGAGAGTGGGCTGCCTGTGGCTCCGATGTTATAGAGGTGTTTGTTCAGGAGACAGTCTCTGCAGTCTGTGGTCCGTGCCCAGCGTTTGTGTTCATCTGTGTCGTCGTTATCCAGTGAAACGCTATGTCCATGTATCCATTATAGAGTCACCTTGTAGAGGTGACTCTCTCTAGGTGATATTAATGAGCTTGCAATTGCAGCTGTGGTTCCCCAGAGCTCTGAGTGTTGCTGAGCTGTCTGAGAGGATCCTTTTATCTTAGGTCGCGGTTAAACAAACGCCTATCATTTTTACATAAAATGGTAGGAGATACATAGGATTCTTCCCAGTGTTGCCTCCATGTCACGAAATCCTTAATTTTATTCAAGCTTAGAATTAAATTTACAGAAAATCTATCGTTCCTCGTGGGGGAGGCCTATGTCCAACAGTAGACTTCTACAGGCTAATGATGATGATAGTTATTTATGTCAGTTTTACCATGGTCCAAGAAAAACAAGGTCTGCTACTCCGTGAAACCCCAGATGACGTCACGATCCAGTTGCCAGTTGCTACGGAAAAAAAACTCTGATAAAGCTGATAAAAAAAACTAACTAAATGAATCAATCATGTTAGTGATTGAAGGTATTTTTTTGTAAAGTGCTTATTAAGCCTCGCGGTTTTATTGGATCAGGCAGGTAATTAAGGGACTCGGGGAGTTGGATTCTAAAATGTATTGGATTGGATTTGGATTAGTTAGAGTCTAAAATTGAGACCATCATCTTAATTTTATGCCTTTTTAGACTCTAAATAGTACGTTAGAGTACATGTAATTGACCTAAAAATTACCTCCCTTGATGGTGGCCGGGCCAAAGTAAGAAGCAAGTTGAAAGTTGAAGCGAAATGTTGTATGAGTTTTATTTTTGTGACTGTTTTTGTTTCCTTGTTTGGCAGAATAAATTAAACTAACCAAGTCATGCGACACGGCTTTCATAAAAATTTACTTTGAGTTTGTATTAGTGGGAAAACATGGAGGGTTTTTCAGAGTGTAGTAAATTCTGAACTTTGGTATCTACTCCAGCCGAACTAGCTATTGCAAGCATTTTAGGAAAACTGTATTTAATAAAGTATATTTTTAGTAGTTTATGATACTATCAGTTAGTAGAAAAAGTATCCATCGTATCGAGCTTAAAATTGCTCCTGTTCTTACACTCACAGTTGACCTATTAAAACTAGCCTCGTGTGCGAAATAACAGCATTTTTTGCTCAATATGAACTATACTATTTTCTAATAGTGCATGTAAAATTGCTAGATGTATCACGAAATTCATATCAAAAATGTGTGTGAAATAGCTGTTTCTATAGCTCATACACACACACACACAAATTGCATATCTCCGAAGAAACCAATGCATGCAAAATTACACATTGTCCTCTCAAAGCCATTACTAAAGTTATTGTACTGCTCATTTATGACACCCTGCGACACGTTTTATTCGGGAATAGTGAGAGATACTGTTAAATTTACAGGCGAAATCAGCTAAAGACGCAGCGGAGGGCCTCACATTCATGCGCGAGATGTCCAAGTGGAACTCGATGAGCGACCAGGAGAATGGCGTCATGCCGGGGGGCTTACTCGTCGGCGATCGCGTGCTGCACGCTGGACCTGCGCACTTCGGCAAGGAACTTACCGGGAACGTACGCTTCATCGGAGAACTAGCAATCGTCAGACCTTACGACGCATGTACTCCCGTCGCCAACGGGGAACAAGTCAAGGGAAAGTTCGGGATAGCGGAGCGAGGAAAATGCACCTTCGCACAGAAAGTCCGCAATATGCAAGCCGCGGGAGTTGAACTAGCTATCGTCTTAGACAATATAGAGGACTCCTCGCACGAAAACACGGCCATATTTGCGATGTCCGGCGACGGAAAAGACGATATAACTATCCCGGCCGTGTTCTTATTCTCAAGAGAGAGCGCTTATCTATTCGAACAGTGGAAATCCAGTGATGAGTTGACGGTAATTATTGGAGAATTGAACTCTATGAAGCACGAGTTCGAGACAGAGTGCGCCGGCAACTGCGAGGCTGCGTCAGACATGACGGCAGCAGCTTCCGCCGACAAGGAATCCTTCGTGCACCTCAAGAAAATACTCAGTCAACTGGTAACTCAGTTCGAACTCACCGGCACCAACGAGAACTCTCACACAGAGAAGAGCTGCGAGGAGACCGTCCCGGACGCGTACCTCTCACAAAACAGATTCATCAACGAGAAAGGCGCGGAAGGGCCGATACAGAAGTCCTCTAACGTGTGCGCGATCAAGAGCGACCCATCCGCGCCTGTCGCCACCCTGGTGGAGAAGGACAGCCAGACTCTGGAAGCGGAGAAACAATTTGACGAAGCCTGACGAAGGTTTATTAAATGTGTTCAGCAGCCTATTGTAAGAGAATTACAAGTGGCTGAAGAGAGACTTGATGAAATTAGAGGTAACTTAATTAGACTAATACAAAAGCAAAAAGTACACCATAATGTAATAGATGTTAATTAATTTACATTTTCATCATCTATTTCCTTTGGGTGTGTTGGTTTCTCTTTGGATCTCATCGACATTCCTGCTTAATAATCCTTTATTGTTGTGGCGACACACATTTTGTTATTTGCAATCCCACTAATATTACAAATGTGAATATTTGTATGTTTGTTACCCAATATCGACGGAACGACAAAAGATTTCGAATAAATTGGGCACACAGATAGATTATTACACATAACATACTTTTCATACAGAAAAGGTCCTTTTATCCAAATTGTCCAGAATTTATTTAATGTATACACCGGGCTAGCAACACTGTAGTTTTGTTTTCTAGTGTTAAACGGTGTATCAACAATACGGTAGTATCAAGATTACTTAGCGCTACATTTTACAGTTTACACATCCCATAGAAAATATTGATGGAAATGTGTATACGATTAGGGTATATAATAAAATATATACTGCAAAAAAGGATAGGAAAAGTACGCTCGTAAACGATAATATACAGTATGTTTTTCTCAAATAAAACATTATGGAGCAATCTGAATCTATAGATAGAGATAAACTTTCATTGGTACCATTTAGGTCATCTAGAATGGAAATAATTCTGATTTGCTAAAAAAAAAATGCAATAACCAATAATTTTACGATCTCAAAGTTATTTCAATAAAAAAACCTAAAAGTTCCCATGAAAGTTCCTCTGTATCTGCGAAAGATTCCCCGGACTGTCCCAGTTTAAGAAAAAAACTATATATTAATCTATTAGGACCATGCCACATTAAATTTTTAGTTAAAGTTATATAATTAGCCTAATAGAAAGGCCAAAAAAGCATTTTGTTCCAAAGTTTGCACTTTGCCTTTCACATATCTCGGCAGCCATATGAGGTAGCCAGATGACATTTTGTTAGGGAATTAACCCTGAGCAAGTAATAAAGTTATGCTGTGATAAACAATGAGCTAGGTAGTGATAACTGTTACTTGAATACGGAGTGTGAGTGTAGACAGACGGACGGAAGGAACGTGTAGGCTTTGTAACAAAATGAATGATACTTTTGACGCAAGTGTGTAACAGGAAGCGCGCATTTTTCCAAGCGGTTATGGTACTATCAGCCGTGTTGCTTATTACCAAGGATGCAAATACTGTAAGGGCGCGTTCACATAGAACGTCCGTTTGACAGGTCCGTTTAAACGTATATGTTATTAGCGTATGTCGTTGTATGAGCGAGTTCACACAAAATACAGTGTTCTGGATCCAGTAATCAATCCAGAATACTGTATTCTGTCTGAACTCGCTCATACAACTGCATACGCTAATAACATTACATTTAAACGGACCTGTAAAACTGACGTTCTATGTGAACGCGCCGTAAGGCTCGCTCTCTTTTTTTGTCACTAATGTACAAATATCAATCAATATTGATGGTTTTGTCATAATAATTTAGGATGCATGATGGTTTGTTTACTTTTGTCTACATCGAGTTTGGCTAGAGTGGCTAACATTTTTCATTAAGGCGCTGTCTCCACGAGCGAGAGAATCGCGGCGATGTATTTCTATGAACGCGTCTCCACACGGCGATAATTTGTATGGGCGAGCGCGGACTCGTCGCGATTCTCTCGCTCGTGGAGACAGCGCCTAAATGGCAAAAATGTCTGTACATAGTATCCCTCAATGCAGTGTATATTTTTATGTAAATACGTAGAAAGCGTATTTCCTAGAGGTTATATAATATTTAGAGATTATAAAATGTTATGTAATAGTCCTATTTATGGTAAGATTTAAAATATCACTTGTTATTATGTGCCTTTTCAACGATAAAAACACTTTTTTCTAAATTGTTATCAATAATTAGGTGTCATAGCGGAGCTCTTACGTTTTTTAGATTCGAAGCGTCATTCTGGCACTTCAAATGTACTGAAAGTTTAGTTTCATTGCACGTTTTATGTACGAATGAAATACGTTTTAGGCGGGTGCGATGCGCGACGGTTCTCTAATGAAAACTTATTAGCATATCAATTTGTTTGTATTCTGTTGCAACAGTCGTATCTAAAATACAAACAACGTTGGTTATCTGCATTAATTAACATTATTTGGCGTAATTTTGTGCAATAATCCCATGTGAAGTATTTCACACTACGTATTATCACACGTGCAATGATAACTGGAAATATTACACAGGGTGTGATTCCTCTTGCGCTTTTGACTTGCGTTATGCTCTTTATGGCCTATAATGAAAGTACCTGAAATTTTGACAGTGTCATGTATATTATTGAACGAGCGAAGCTAATTCTCTGAGTCAACTTGGAATAATCAGCGTTTGTATGTATGTGTGTATGTAATTTATGTATGTTTGTCCGATGTAAATTTCCGTACCCTTAATCCGATCTTCATGAAACTTGGTAGGGGGTAGATAGTATTGGTACAATTTGTATATAGGGCTATGAGCTATATCGGTCAAGGGGTTATTGAGATATAGGGGTCCGACGGGGTGTTAAAAAAAAGTCAGGCATTCATATCAAGTGGGGTGTCTTGTGAAAGCTCTTTGCTTGGATATTTCAAAGCTAATTTAATAATTTTTTAGAGTATGTAGTTTTAGTTTAGAAAATGTAATTAACCAAAACCTCTAGGGTACTTCCAGCAATTCCACAATGCTTAAATTTGGTGTGCTTGTAGCTTTAGTGACACAAATACAGGGAAAAGTCTTCAGAAACTTGTACCCTTTAAAACAGTAACCAATATAAGATCCATCGTTGACCTCCCATTTCAAGGAATTTTAACGACGGTATAGTCTAATTTTTCGATACTTGAAACTTTACAACGATGCATAATAAGGTTTCGGGGCGAACCACTAGTAGTTTAAATAAAACTAGGTCAAGTCATTAAAAATTCAAGACAATTATGTGTCTTGTAATGTACATGTCTAGTGGGTTTACATTATTTTCGTACATCTGTCAATACCGCACAACAGCAAGTCAAAAGCGGCAATTATAGCAATCTATGGATGTCTTAGATGTAAAGTGAATGTAATATTTTGGTATACTCTTAGTACAATTAATATTGATGAACAACATTGAATAATGCAAGTTTATGTACATATTGCCAAAAAATCTTAACAATTTTCTTCCGACGTGTAGATAAATAACACAAAAAAAAAATATGTTATACGGTGTTACGGATGGATAAAAGGTGTTGTAAAAGTAGATGTTTATGCCAGCCGTAACGATTTAGGTATGTACTTGTAAATGTGAGCAGAAACTTTTCTAAAAACTTTTTTGTATATATTTTATGTAAATATTCATATAAGTAATGTTTTGATTATTATGTAGGTATAAGTTCCGAGATTGTTACATATTGCATTCGGATATTAAATGGTTAACTATAATGCAAATAATAGGATTTATTAGTGTTCGAGCTGAGGTTTATTATAAAAGAGCTCGCTGTCCCCGTAACTGATCTAACTACCGTTTTCACTAAACATAAGAGTCGCCCAAGTTCTTTCCTAAATTGTTTAGACTACTCCTAACGATAAATTTGCTTGCACTAACCCTAAGCGATTCTTTAGTCCACTTAGGCTAGGCTGTTCTTAGGCTTAGGTGTATCTTAATGAAGACAAGCCTAACCTTATGTTTAGTGCAAACGGCCATAAGTTCCACTTCCTTTTACATTAGTCCAGTCAATAAAGCACTTGCTTGGGAGACCCCATTATTAATTCGTCCGCATCTGCATATTTGCACAGAGTAAGAGGTATGTCATTCAACAAATAAAACGTTTAGATATTGGGTAAACCGGGTTACTGAAAAATAAACAGTAGAGTTTCAGTCCTATTTCGTCATACATATGCGGAACCTTAAACTTGTCTGTATAGAAAATGTTTATCTTACCAAGTTGAAATGATTAGAAAAATATTTAAAACGATTTTCGTAAATTTACAGGAAGAGAATACAACTAATACAAATAGGAATAAACAATATTTAAAAATATTGAAATATTGATACAATATTTGAAACAGTTGAGGTATCCAAAGACTGTTGCAAACGATCTAAAAGTAGCTCAACTGATCCATATCACTACCAGACGGAAGCGTCCCTAATATACTAACTTTAGGAGTTTGAAAACTGAGTGTTTCGCCTTAAATTCAATTCGATTAAAAAAAATAGTGGTAATGTAGTGCGGTCTGGTAGAGATTCGGATCAGTTGCAACATTCTTTAGATAGATCAACTGCTTCATTTGTATTTAAAAAAAACTATATAAGTTCCAATAATATTTCTGTAATTCAATTGAATTGTTCAATTTAGTTTATTTCAGACCTTGATCCATATAAAATTGTTAGTAAACATTATAAACCAAACAACCAACAATTTAAGATTATTAAATTGTTGGTAAACTTTTATTATTATTACGTACCTACCGAACGTAAACGCCGAAAACTTGTGGTTATTTTAAACAAAGTAGAATATTCATATTTAAATACTTTTGAAATATTTATGCATCTGCTTGGTAATTATGTATGATAAACATTAACACACTTTTAGGGTCCGAACATAGAATAGGTCTGTGGGTCCGAATATGTCTCATGACATGGAACCTGACACATTTTTCAGTGAAAAGAGGCCCATTGAAGCTCTGCCTACCCCTTCGAGGAAAAAGGCGTGAGTCTACGTCTGTATCTTACAATATTGTTTTTTTTTACATTCTCCTTCTCTAACTGGGGAAATCATGTTGCGATCATACCCTATATTGACTGGACTAATGATCTGTTTTATGTGGCTCATGCAACATATTCAGGCCTACCTCGCTTGCCTTTACCTGTCCTTCTATGATGTTCGTTATGAAGCTGTGATGTTTTAAAATATGGCCTATTATCTTCCCCCTTCTTAATGTTATCTGACGAATCTCTCTTATCGTTCTCTTTTAAATACGTCTTAATTTGTTCAGCTTTTCTGTCCTACTTATTCTCTCCATTCTTCCCCTGGCTCACTTCTCAAACGCTTCCAACTCCTCGCTCGCTTTCTGTGTCACGTCCCCATCACATATATACAAACCTAATAGACAAGAATTTATAAATATATTTTTAGTTCTTTTAATTATTTTCTATGTAAATATATTATTTTTTGTTGTGAAAGCCTGTTTCGCTGCCACATACGAAATCCTGGATTTCATATGTGGTATCTAAATCTTGAATTTGCAGATTTTAAGATTAATCCTTCTAATATTAGTTTGTATAATGTTACTCCGTACCATAGCGTGTTCGGCCTAAGAATAGACCCCTCCGTCTCTTCCAGTGGATGTCGTAAAAGCTGACTAAGGGATTACTCTAGGGGATGGCAGGATGGGCACTACCACCATGGCGATGACCCATCGCCATGGTGGTCACGTGACCTAGTGATTATGTCAAATCCCCCATCGCGTTCGCCTCGTCTTGCAGTGGGCGTCTGTCGAATGATTATGATTTTTTCATTCGGTGTTTTATTAGTAGGTACCTTCTGTACAGCTAGTATGTATCTGTCCATACCTCAAATATAGAAATGAGCGCGGTTTTGATGAGAGATCTTTACGAAATAAAGCTAAGGCCAAACCAACGCGTTCAGCCTGCGTTGGCGGTGGCGTGCACGGTGGCGATCCGATGTTATGTACGAACTTGTACCAACGTGTTCACATCGACGGAGGACGCGTTAATATTAAAGAACTCCCTTTTCCACATTCAAACTCTATGGGTGGTCGATAGTGCGTGAGGACACGTAAATAATAGGTTATCCTTATCAGGTTATCCCTTGCGACGGGATAAATAATCCCACTAATATCAAAAATTATAAAGTTACGATGTTTGGATGCTTAGATTTTTGGTTGTTTGTATGTTTGTTACACAATCGCCCCGAAACGGCTGTACCAATTTCGATGAAATTTGGTACACAGATGATTAAGCCCTGGATTGAGCTATTGGCTTCATGATATGTGAAACCGCGGGCCGACACTAATAATTATTAAATATATTCATTCAAGGCCGTTACTTTTTAGGGTTCCGTAACCAAATTACGGAACCCTTATAGATTCGTCATGTCTGTCTGTCTATCTGTCCGTGTATGTCACAGCCACTTTTTCCGAAACTATAAGAGCTATGCTGTTGAAACTTGGTAAGTAGATGTATACTGTGAACCGCATTAAGATTTTCACACAATAATAGAAAAAAACAATTAATTTTTGGGGTTCCCCATACTTAGAATTGAAACTCAATTTTTTTTTTCATCATACCCATACTTGTTTGGTATCTATGGATAGGTCTTCAAAAATGATATTGAGGTTTCTAATATAATTTTTTTTAAACTGAATAGTTTGCGCGAGAGACACTTCCAAATTGGTAAAATGTCGTCGTCCCCCCATTAACTTCTAAAATAAGAAAATGTTAAAACTATTAACTCTTTTTTTTTTTTTAATAAGTCATAAATCGTAATCCATCCAAGAATTTTTATATTATGTTACTTGCTGCTACGGAACCCTTCATGGGCGAGTCCGACTCGCACTTGGCCGCTTTTTTCTGCATTGAGCTAGAAACTTGATTTTTTAAGCGCAAATATTTTGCTACTGAGTATAATATATGTGTAATTGAAAAAACCGGTAATAACTCACGTAGGTACTTGTTCCGAGTCAAACACCCGACTCGAGTTTCTGGGAGTTAATACCCCCTTCCTCAAGGAGGGTACACGCGACGGCTTCCCGGCGATAACTGCGGGCGGGTAACTCGAGTCGGGTGTTTGACTCGGAACAAGTACCTACGTGAGTTATTACCGGTTTTTTCAATTATGAATATTACTCACAGAAGTTTTAATCTAATATATAAAAGGCTTTGTCCTGACTGACTGACTGACTGAACGAGGTCCAACGCACAGCCTAAACCGTTGGTCATAGAGACTTGAAATTTGGAGGGTGTGTTCGTCTCAATGCGTAGGGTTGTACTAAGAAAGGAATTTTGAAAATTCGCATGCTAAGTGGTTCAAAATGGGGTTCTAATGAAAAACAAAAATGCTCTGTATTTCGGAAACCGTTAGTAGTAGAACCTTGAAATTTTACAAGGAGATTCCTCAAATAAAATTAACAAACACGTATTTCTGCGATTCCTGAAATTTTCCTGAAAAATGGCAGGTGAACGTTTTCTTTATAAAAAAATAAAAAACTTTAGTTTTTACAACGCACAGCCTAAACCGCTGGTCGTAGAGACTTGAAATTTGGAGAGTGTAGTCCTTTTAGGGTGTAAAAGTGTACTTAAAAAGGAATTTGGAAAATTCACCCTGTACGGGGTCCAAAACAGCTTTTAATGTAAAACTAAAATGCTTCGTATTTCGGAAACCGTTGGTAGTAGATACTTGAAAATGCACAGGTAGATTCCTTATATAAAAATAGCAAAAATAAGTTTCAGCAGTACCTGAAAGTTTTGCTGAAAAAAGCCACGGGAACGTTTTGTATGTAAATAAATACACTTTACGTTTTAGCCAGATTTCAGCGTATTTTGACTATTTAAAAGTTAGTTTCACAGTGTAGTCATTGAGATCAAAATATTTTCAGGACCTCAAGGTTCAAATGGGACCCCTAAATTGAAAAACTTGAGTACGGTGTCGTTTCAAAGGTCGTTTCACTGTGTCGTTGATGAAATCAAAATATTTTCAGGACCTCAAGGGCCAAATGGGACCCCCAAACTTAAAAACTTCAGTATGTTGTCGTTTTAAAGGTCGTTTCACGGTGGCGTTGTTGAGATTCAAATATTTTCAGGACCTCAAGGTTAAATGGGACCCCCAAATTTAAAAACTTCAGTATGTTGTCTTTTCAAAAGTCGTTTCACGGGGTGGTTGTTGATGTTTAAATTTTTGTCTGCACGCCGCGACGGGGATTTTTCCAAACTATGCGCAGACGAAGTCGCGCGCGGGTCATCTAGTAGTATTATAATATATGTGTAGCGGAACACTATTTAATTACGTGTACGTGTAAGGATTTCATTGAAACGAGTTATTTGTATTTCAATTTTATTATGAATGTGCAAAAGATTAGGCGCTACTTAAAGTCTGACAAGCAAAACGTGATCATTGACAGAAAAATAAACACATGATACCTTTAGTGCAGTGTACAATAGTGTTCACATCCAAACCATAGCGCATATTGCTAATACCCGTGCGGGCCAAAGATGAGCTTGACTAACGTCATCACATACAGCTGTCAAGAACGATTGAATTGATCGGTGAAGAATACTACTACTAGTGGCAAGGGTAATAAGTATGAGATGAGCATATAGGTCAGCCCATGATCCAAGAAAACAAGGTCTGCTACTCCGAGATACCCACGTGCCTAACACCAGATGACGTCACTATCCAGTTGCTACTTTATGACAAAACAGAATTACAGAAAAAAAACTGTTAAGAAAAATATTGTTTTTTTTCTAATTAAATAAACAATCAAGTGATTGACTGTAACTTTTTATTAAAAAAGGTTGGGGGTAAGGATTTCGGGGAGTTAGATTACACTCTGTTGAAAGCACAGATACGCGCTGTCTCAATACTCATACCAATGAGTCGTCTGATGTTTAACCACGTGACCATTTGGGTAGCGTATCTGGTGAAGTATATTATACCATGGACCAGCCCATACTTGGCTGGCACGGGTTTAGCCGCATAGAACTACATGTAACCAGCCGGCTTGAGGGCAGATTTGAGTCTGCGGGGGGAGTGAGGGCTGTAGTCTGGCGCGGGCATGGGAGGCCCCTGCTGCCAGGGGTCTCGGCGCCACTGTTCCTGCGAGGAGGCGGCTGGCGAGGCTGGAGGTTTCACCGGCACAGGCCGCCGTACCTCATCCATGTACGAGAACGGACGCGACCCATGGTTGCTGTGTGGCTGGTGCTGCCACGAGTCCGATCGGTTGAACGATTGGCTGGGGCTGGGAAAAAAAAACGATGATATAATAACATTGAACTGGCGACAGACGAGTAAATCCGTTGGTTTTGTCGAACGCCAACCAAATTCGATTTGGCTAACTTACCGAATACGAGTTGAGATTCATTAAACATGATGTCGTCCAAAATTAACATTTTGACCTCAAACAAAAGGTAGCTACAAAATTGTCTGTGTTCCCTTAAAAAAACTTTTGCGAGCTGGTACTTACGTGGGGTAGTAGTCGCTACGTGGAAGGCTCCTCGGCTGGTCATCGTCATTAATGTAAGAATTGTTTGTTTGCCTGAACATAAGAATTATTATAAATATTATTGTATTTCGCAAAAGAAAAATCCCAGTTCGTTTGCGAATATCGTACGTAGGTACTAGAATGGGGTTGTAAGTGTTTTATACCTACGTGTTTGTAGAGGTTTGTAGGGGCGTATACGGTGTATTCAGGAGTGTATTCGGGTTATAAGGGATTGCAGGGTTTTTAGAGGTTTTTAGGGGTAATAAGGGCTTGTCTATTAATCCCAGTTTCCAAGCAAAGATAGTTCGTTTATTCATAAACAATAAAATACAGTCTTACCCGCGAGCATAGGGTGTTGCGTAAGGACTTATGGGGTCAGGCTGAACCCAGTTGTCCTCTACCCGTCGCGGTTGCCTGTAAATACCATAAAATTAGAAGAAAATCTAAGAATAACGTAATTTATCTTCTAATGGTATGGGTAACTAAATATTTTCGATATGCTATGTCTCTACATACATAAAGTTATGGAGAGGATTATGCTTGGAGTCTCTCTGACAACGAGGTTATCCGACAGGCAACAAAATGTCTAGAGATAGCCCAGAAAATTCGGCAGGGGGCCGGTCATGTCTGCCGAAGAACCGATAACCGTTGGGTGTTCTTGGATGGAAACCGAACGTTGAGGCAAATGTAGTGTAGGGCACTCTCAGGCTAGATAGAACAGCGACTTGCGCAGGATAGCCGGCAGCAACTGGGAGAGCCGAGAACTGGGCTCAATGGCCATGAAAGATACCAATGTCCAGCAGTGGACTGCAATAGGTTGATGATGATGATGATGACTACGTAAAGAAGGTACCTATTATAGTTGTACTCACTGAAAGGCATTCAGAGCTCCGACCTTGTGTATAGAGTGCTGAAAATATAAAGAGGTTTTATAAATACCGAAAATAAAATCAGGTGCCCTTTCTATCACTAAAAGAGTTGCCATCTTTTTTTATCTCTTAGGTTCGAAATATTACCTGTTCCTTATTCGAGGCGTCTTGATAGTCGCACGAGTAGATAATGAGCAGGCAGATGAGGACCAAGTTTAAGGCCAGAGTCACATACCCCTTCAACGACACTGACATGAGGATGAACGCGCCGTGCCTCAGATTGTCTAACGCGAACATATAGTCGGGTGCGTCACGCTGAAAGGAATGCGTTATATTATAGAACTTTTTTATAACCTTCTCTTTATTGCTTCACTAACGTGTTACAGGGCAGATACACGCTATTTTCCCCGAAAGGATAGGCAGAGCCTCATTGGGCCTCTTTTTGCCGTGGGTTGCACCATCGTGGGAATCCGATAATCACAACGAAAGCAATGGAGGTCCGAATATTGGCACGCGCCTGAAAATGCGCTACAGCAGCCGAGTACAAGTGGTATGTATGCTGTTCGATTGAGCTGAAATATGGCATAACTTTCAAGTTTCGATGTTAATCTAATATTATGGTAACAGCGAGCAGATCTGATGATGAAATCGGAAGGTAGACAGCGGAACCCTTCGATGATGTTTGTACTCGTTTTGATCAGCTCATGGTTCTAATAAAGCGTGATTTCTCGGAACAAACATTTGTGCAATCTGCAGATATTTGTTCAGGGTGTTCTGGGTATTTTCTATGTATAATTAAAAATATCTATCTATGTTATATATTGTATTAAGTATATCAGTTATCTAGTATCCATAAAACAAGCTCTGCTTAGCTTGGGGCTAGATAATGTTGTGTAAACTATCCAGCATTATTTATTTATGTAGGTATTTTATTATTACATTATTTCTTATCGATATTTTTAACAAAATCTTATTATTACAAACATGGCATTATTACGTTCTTATAGTTGCATCATGTACAAGCAGCATTAACATTGGGTAAAGGACTTACTAGCTGTTGCGTCAAGTACCCGTAGTCCATACCCAGATGGGTTGCAAGTGTAACGTCGACGGCTAGCGATCCCACCCAGCATGTGATGTAAGCAAACACGATTAAGTTTATGTACTGAGACAACTCCTTGCTTTTCACACCTGAAACGTAATTAGAAGAATTCAAGATGGAATTGGACAGTAAATCGTGAAGTCTCTTTTTGTAAAAAGGATGCCTAGATAGTAAGCACATCTGATTGTGTCGTAGATAGGTTCTGCCGCTGCGTCTGATTATTTTGAAAAGTAATTACTTGAAAGGTTTAGTCGGAAACGGTCTGCCATATATAGATAGATAGACAGACAAACTTGCAAAAAAGATAATGTTGTAGGTTACTTACTGAATAAATATTACTAATCGGACTCGCGAGAAACATCTCATAATACGGAGGCCGCAATGCTAACATAGGATCGCGCCGATCTGAAGTTATCCTACTTTTACTTAACCAGGGTGCTTATTCGCTATGTCCAAACCTGACGTAACACGTCAAAAGTAACATAACGCGGGTTCGTTACGATATCAGCGTGGAATCATCGTTTAATCGTATTCTGTATGCCAATGTCAGATTGGTCACATATAATTGGCAAGGAATCTCTTAGGTCATAGCGAATAAGCGCCCTTTTCTACAGAGCTATACGCAATGCGACTTTTAACTTTGATATTTTTGGTCCGCCACTTACTTACCCACAGTCAGAACGATGCTAGCAATCAGTGTCAGGACGGAGAAGCATAAGGTAAGCGTTATTAGCACGAACATCGTCTGCGACTGTGTCAGTTTGTCCACTGCCAAGGCGTAGTCGCATTCAGCATCTGGAAACATGCAGCTTGGTAAAATGTGCTCGTAAAAGGCCGTGAACCTACAGAATTAATACTAATAGTACGGCTACGGTACCGTAGCGTGGCGTAGAGCCTCTACGGGCTTACTTTGTTTCAATTTCATCTAGGTACGGTAGAATTTTGACCGATTTTTGCTACTGATTACATCAATAAACAGACTGTTGTTGTATACTCGCCATATTTACGAAGGTTACCTACTCTGCCCGAGATCCTGTACAATAGTCCTGTGTTTTGCGGAAAGATGCATTTGATTGCGCTTTTACAAGCTATTATTTTATTCAAGATTTAAGTTAAAAGCTCAGTCTTATTAGGTTAACCAATGCAATTCCCTTCATTTAACTCTTTCCAACGCGATATCTTCATGATAGCGACCTTCTCCTTCATCTGACTCATGAAACTTAATTTTCACTAGAAACGGGATATTTACCAATAACAACAACAACAACTAACAAGAGTGAAGTAGTAAATTCGGCTTTTCGAAGCATTACCAGTACCTATACAATACTTCGTACACTCACCTTAAGCACATGCCATGTGCTTAGATTTGGTAAACAACAAGGAATGTTCTAGACCTCTAGATCACGCTCTATCTGCTTAATATTACTAAATATAGTATGTGTTTTGGACTTACCTTGAATATAGACTCTGTAAACCATGTGCCACGTGAGTTGCGCGCTACCTGTCGCGTCTGGCGTAGCCGCGTCGCAATTATACCGGAATATTAGAGCTATGATGCACAGAATTATGTAGCATATTGATGACACCTGAAATTCAAAACCAGGTACTCACACGGTGTTCCTGATAACGTCACATGAATCATCATACTGTTGATGTAAAATATCGATATACCAGTACATATAGGTAATGTGACGAATTAGACTTAGATACGACACATTAACGCAAGTAGATTATGCACATAATAACAAAGTCAACCGAATGGTCCTAAAGGAATAATTTGGCAGAAGATTTAATACTATGTTCTCCAGCTTTATGTACGTACCTACCAGCTACCTCCGCTTTAAGTAGATCCTACTTCATCATCGTCATCATCAGCAATTAGACGTCCACTGCTGGACGACAGATACCGCGGGTGTGGGAGACAGGTGGCCAAATGCCCCCCCTAAAATTAAACGAGGGGGCCGCGCCCCCTCCTATTTTGCTAACTGGTAAAGAAGGCTTATCTGTGCGATCCTTCATAAAGCTTTGTTTTTGCTTGCACGTAAGAAATATTGTCGGAGACAGCAGAGCATAAGAATATTCGTTATGAGGCAGAAGCAGACGCAATAAAACCTGTGTGGTGGCGCGCATATAGAGAGTAGCGAGCTATGCGAGAATATGAATAAAAGTATTCGACATATAAATTAATCCCTAGTCATCTCTGTTTTGTCTTATAACTGCAGCAACTTGAGCAGAGGAAGCCGGTGCCGGAGATTTGATACTGCGGTCGCGCCTGGACGAGGCCTCCCCCTTGGAATGCGATGAGGGATTTGCCATAGTCACCTCATTGGCGGATTGGTGATCGCAGTGTGTTGATTACTCTAGTGGATATACGTCTCCCCATACTCTGGTGTACCTACTCCCTTAGTTGACATTTACGAGCTCCACGGAAAGAGACTAGGGGTCTATTCTTAGGCCGGATACGACAGTCTACCATATCCTATAACCTTCGCTTCTATTCTAGGGTGTAAAATACTAAGATCACTTCTACTTACTATTGTAATCCCACTCGAGATGAGAGCAGTTAGCGCGAGAGTTGACGGCACTTTGCACTGCTTTTCAGTATCAATCGACATAGTTGAAATTTTCAGGTAAAATCCTTTATTTAACACGTCATGTCGGTCTAGTATTCGTTTATGAAGGAACTAAACAAGATATCGGTGCGTTAATCGCGCCATGATAATTGTTATCGGTAATAATGTCGTCACTATCTGGATGAGTGGGTGATAGAATTTGCAAGTTACGGACATCTGTGGTCTATGGAATCAACTAATTTAAGCTCTTTTAAATGTAGGATCTTATCTAACAAGAAACATAGCTGATCTAATCCCACTAAAATCATAAATGTCAAAGTTACAATGTTTGGATGTTTGTTACTTAATCACTGCTGAACCGATTTCGATGAAATTTGGTACTCAGATAGATTATGATCTGGATTGAGCTATAAGCTACTTTTTGGGCTGGTGAAATGCAAGCGAAGCCGCGGGCGGACACTAGTAGCTAATAAAAATTAAAACATGGGGTGTTGCCTTATTGGTCCATGGATATAGGAAAATACCTACTTCAATCTAAGTGTTACATTTCTAGCTTTATTAAAAAAATAAAAAAGTGTGACTAACGCATCCAATGAAGCCAGTGCCACACGATTGCCGATCACACCTGCGGCGAGAATAAAATGTATGGGTTTGACAACGCCAAACGCAGCATTTGGTAGTTAGCGCCAACTGTCCTACCTGAACAAGGGCTTCAGTATAAGTACTAGTATAGTATTATTTTATCTGTGGTATAAGTAACCCAAACATATTCTTCCCATCGCCAGCCGAGGTCGTCAGCTATGTAGCACTGGCTTTATTCTATAAGAAAATTCTATATAAGTATAGGAGATTTAATTTTGAGCAGTAATCTTCCATGAATTCAGCATTTAATGGCATAATCCAGCATTATGAATATGCCATTTCATTTGGAGGAACTATAAAATGACGTCAAAATACCCGCTTACCGGGATCCATTGTTATCGCTGCCGAAATTGATCATTTAAGCTGGTTGGTCTCGGGTAGTGCTAGATCAAAATCAGACTATATTTGTAACAGCATTCAGCATACTATTCATTGAAAGGAAGGAAGATATTATCACCTCTCTTCATTTAAATTCATAGTACATTATTATTTTAGAACTCTGCATCACTGATTTACTTTCATGAAACAATAAATAATTTATTACAACATTCAATTCAATTTAATTCATTTATTTCAGGCAACAATGAAAAATGTACATTGTACCTAGACAAAGGTCCATAGTAATATAAACCTTACAACGAATATACATATAAATATATTTATAACTTAATCTAACACACGTGTGGTCGCCGACGCGTCGCGGCCCGGGGGATCACGTGATAGACGGCTCTTGAACCGTCGGAACTTCACCCCTTTCGGGCAGAAGTCAGCGCTCAAGTAGATCTTCAAGTCTTCCGTAGGGACCATCACCATAAATGAGCTAAAGCCCACATTATGACGACAGTCCAACTTCATGACCCTCAATCCCACTCCGACTTTCTTCTTGATGTAGTCTACCACCTCTGGGCCTTCACGTCGATGTAGACGCGGGACACGTAGATCTGCGTAGTGGGTACCTCCGCTCGGAAGTGCTGCTTACTGGATAGATGGTGAGTACCTCACTGGTTCCGACTAAAGGACTTCCGTTTCTTCCTTATCACCTCGATAAAACCCTCTGCATCACAGGACTCCTTCCCTGGACCCCTAGCGGTTGCAGAGCTGCGAACAGGTTCACAGCTCCGCTTCTTCCTCTTTCTGAGAGGCAGCAGAGTTTCTAGCCGCTACAGTAGCGTAGTCACTTTGTCGGGGAGGAACCAGTGTGAACGGTGTCGGCTTCTCTGTGGTGCGAGAGAAACAGGCGGCGAGCCGAGGGCACGCGTTCGGTGTAATTTCGGCGGCGACCGACTCCGCTGAGGCTAAATTGTTATCAGCTTTGTCCGGGAAGGTGACAAAGCATATCCCCGTTATCTCCCAATACTTCTAATGTGAAGCCAATATAAGTATGTGATAGGCAGGTAAATAGTTTCATAGAATTATCACACTAATATTATAAATGCGAAAGTTTGTGTTTGTTACTTCTTCACGCTGAAACGGCTGGACGGATTTGGATGAAATTTGGATTCTCCAATCCAAATTATCCAATTAGCTATCTCCATAGCTTGACTCCCGGAATAACACAATAGCACATTTTTATCACCGTATTCCCACGGGATCGAGACCTATGCGGGTAGCACCGCGAAGCACAGCGCAGCAATGCGAATAGTTTTTACGGGTTGGGTTTAGAATCGTTTGGCAGGAGGAGGAGGGTGGGAGTGGGGGGGGGAGGAAGGGGAGGGGTACCCCTTCACCCCTGGTACAAGTCCCATAACAAGGTAACTTATAGTTTTCGAGAAAAAAAATAAAGAAATTTTTGAGGTTAAGTATGGAAATTTTGAATTGGAAGTGTCGGATGTTACGGGAGTCATTGCCCACTTGCAGGGAGGGTGCAGGAAATTCCACCCTCGGCCCTCTTGTCAAGGAAACATGTACTTTTAACGATAAATAATAAAGAATATTTTGCAAAAAAAAAAAAAAAAAAATTTTTTTGTTTTGAAAAATTAAAACATATTTTTTTATTGTTCACTGACTGTGTGACTCGACACAGCACCCCGACAAGAGTAGGTTAGGTCCGAAAAGAGTGGCAGACCCAAAACGGAGCACCCCGACTCCACGTGGTCTTGTGCGTCACGCCCCTAGAGTGTATATAAAAACGCGGAGCCAGTAGCTCGCGTGGGAGATCTTGAGTGGAGCAAGCCCGCGAGGCCGAGCGGAGCGAAGGGGGGAGGTGGCGAGCGAAGCGAGCCGGCGACCTCCGTAGCGTAGCAAAGGTCGAGTGGGTGAAGCGACACTCAAGGGCGACCTCGCGAGAGTACTGGCGGGAGCACATACCGGAGTCCGACATTTAAAATATCATACTTAACCTAAAAAAATCTTTATTTTTTATCTCGAAAACTGTAAGTTACCTTGTTATGAGAGTGGTACCAGGGGTAAGGGGGCACCTCTCCCCCCCTCCTCCCTTCTCTCCTCCTCCCCCTGCAAAACGATTCTAAATTTTTACCAAAATATCATACTTAACCTCAAAAATTTCTTTATTTTTTTTCTCGAAAACTATAAGTTACCTTGTTATGGGACTTGTACCAGGGGTGAAGGGGTACCCCTCCCCTTCGCCCCCCCCCACTCCCACCCTCCTCCTCCTGCCAAACGATTCTAAACCTTTACCGTTTTTACCCAATGTTTATCGCACGGGTAGTGTCGGGATGGAAGCAGTCACCTCCACTCTCCCTCAACCCCCCCCCCACCCCCACCCCCCGCATTTATCCACACACTAACATGGATGTAGTCACACTAAGTATAATCAAAATAGAAAAATATATATATATTTGCAAATAATACTCTAAAAATACTTTGAATTAATACTTTGAAATAATTGTGCATTTGCCTTTTTCAAGTATATTTTAAAGAACGTTACACTCCTTCCAAGTCGTGAAAGTCACAGTCAAGTCATGTTTTTTTTTTTTTTTTTTTTTTTTTTTTTTTTAACATTGATTGACCTTTTTTGACCACGATCTCACCTGTTGGTAAGTGACGATGTGGCCGAAGATGAAGCACAAAGGTCTAGAAGGCACCTATTCACTCTTGACTTGAAGAGACCCAGATTATAGTTTTCAGGAAAGACAGATGACGGTAGTGTAGGTATTCCACTCCTTAGCAGTTCGCATTATAAAGGTAGAACTGAAACGTTTTGTGCGAATAGAAGGTATACCAATGAGGTAAGGATGGTACTGAGCCGTACGCCTGCTCGTCCTATGATGAAAAGGAGATGGTGGGATCAGATCGTGCAGTTCCTGGGAGCATTCACCGAAATGTAACCTATAGAAGATCGCAAGGCATGCAACCTTACGGCGGTGCTCGAGACTCTGGATCTTAGTCTCCGCCATATGTTGCTCACCTATAAGCCTGAAAGCTCTACGTTCGATCGAGTCCAAGGCAGCAAGCTGGTGTTTGGCCGAGCCATCCCAAACATGGCAGCAGTACTCCATACCAGCCCGGACTTGTGCTTTATATAAACTGAGAAGCTGTCCTGGTGTGAAGTAACGCTTTACCTTATTCAGGATGCCTAGCTTCATGGCAGCTGTTTTTGCCTTAGACTCGATGTAGGAGCCAAAGTTGAGAGTAGGCGTGAGCGAAACACCTAAGAGCTCGAGGTGATCTCCTATAGCAACAGGTACATCTCGGAATACAGGAACTTGGAGAAACGGACTTTTTTTCGCCGAGAAGAGACAAGCCTGCGTTTTAGAGGCGTTGAACATGACTAAATTGGCATCGCCCCAGTCGGATACAGCCTTGAGAGTCAAATTCAGACGCTGCAGCATCTCATCTCTTAACTCCTGAATTTCATTCTGCCTAGCTCGCGCAGTGGAAACATATCTCTCCACAACTGTGCTGTCGTCTGCATACCCAATGATACCGGGCATTAGCAGATCATTAATGTGCAGCAGAAACAGTGTGGCAGATAGCACTGACCCCTGAGGTACCCCGGCGTTAATAGCCAATTGATCCGACGAGCAGCCGTCAATAACTACTCGAATGGATCTTTCCCTCAGAAAGTCTGCGAGCCAGGAGCAGAATTGAACTGGCAGTCCGTAGGCAGGAAGCTTGCCAATAAGGCTAGCGTGCCAAACCCTATCAAAAGCCTTCGAGACGTCTAATGAAACAGCCAGTGCTTCACCATATTTATCGATGGCCTCGCTCCAAATGTGCGTGGCATACACAAGAAGGTCCCCAGTAGACCGGTTTTGGCGAAACCCGTATTGGCGATCACTGAGGAGGTCGTTACCTTCGAGGTATGCAAGGAGCTTCCTATTCAGTACACGCTCCATACATTTACAAAGTAGGGAGGTGACTGAAATAGGGCGATAGTTTGAAGGGTCAGCACGACTGCCTTTCTTGGGTACAGGCTGCACGTTAGCGAGCTTCCAAGATTTAGGGACTTCACGAATTTTCAAAGAGAGGCGGAAAAGACGCGTTAATACTGGAGACAACTCAGGGGCACAGGTTTTCAATACTATGGCCGAGATACCATCCGGACCGCTAGCTTTATTCACGTCGAGACTACGTAGCGTTCTGAGCACTTCCTTTTGCTGGATGCGATTTTCCTGCATTGAATCTTCGCACCGAGGAAGGCTGGGTGGAGTTTCGCCAGAGGTGTCAAGACGCGAAGCCTCCGCAAATTGAGTGGCAAATAAATTTGCTTTCTCAACCGCAGCGTGAGCTAGGGACCCGTCCGGTTTCAGTAGTGGAGGGAGTGAAGAGCGGCTGAAGTTCGCTTCCACCGACTTAGCCAGAGACCAGAAAGCTTTACTTCCCGCAGGGTATGCGGCAAGCTTAGCCCCCAGACGGCCAATCCGATCGAAGCGAGCCTTCCGTATCACCTTCTTGCAAGACTTGGCGGCTTTGTTAAAGGCTTTCTTCTTAATCCGTGCATCCGAGGTTTTACCGTTTCTTGCTTCGACCCAGGCTAGGTAAGCCGCATGTTTAAGCGCTTCTGCGCTAGCACACGCGGGACTAAACCATGGGCGAGCATTGCCTGAAGGTGAAGCATCGGAGAATGGAATAAAATACTCCATTGCTCTTTTGATCACCTCCGAAACGGCATCAGCACAGACCGTCGGGTCACAAGAAGAAAAGCAGGTTTGCCGCCAAGGATAAGAAGCGAAGAAATGTCGCATCTCATCCCAATCTGCCGACTTGTAACGCCACACTCGTCTACTACCTCTGGGCGAGGGATCGGGTGGCGAGTATGACGATACAGACCTCACCACACAGTGATCAGATGTACCCAAAGGAGGCAACACTGATACTGAGTGGTGATCCGGCACGTTCGTCAGCAGAAGGTCCAAGCAGTTGGCTGTGTGGTCCTCAACGTCTGGAATTCTGGTTGCCTCATTGACCAGCTGAGTGAGATTTAGCGCGAGTGCAAGTTTACACGCCTCTCTCCCAGCATGGTCGGTGAACTGGTATGGGAACAGCCACTGTTGGTGGTGGGCATTAAAGTCCCCCAGAATCACCAGTTGGGCACCAGGATAACGTTGTTGGGCCACATCCGCCGCTTCACAGATGTAGTTGAACAACCTGGTTGTCTCGTAGTCTCCAGAGTGAGACCGATATAAACCAGCATAGATAATTTTATCTAAGCCGGTGTCCACCAAAGTCCATAAAACGGGAAAATCGGGTTCTTCAAGGTCACGAAGACGCAGACAGCAAATGTCCTCGCGGACAAATAGACAAATACCAGCTTTGGGTTTAAAGTTGTGCTCCAGGGCATAGCCTGGGTATGTAAGGTAAGCTGTATCGGGAGGACATTGAATCTGCGTCTCCGTGAGGAATAATAAGTGTGGCTTAGTGGTCTCTAGGTGGTGGTGGACCGGATCGAGATTGGAGTGCAGTCCTCGAATATTGGAGGAGTGCACTTGAAGCGAGAGGAAGTGCTTCCGCTGTAAAGACAACTTATTATTTCTGGACTTTTTCATATAGGTTTTTGAGTGTTAGGTTTGTGGGAAAAACGGCTGTTGAGCGAGGCACTGACCAGCGAAAACTTAGAGACTTACAGCAGGCTCCTGCGCCAGTGGGAGACTAGACTGGAGACTGCGGGGACGCCCGAACCCCCCCAGGAATAGCCATCGGGTCCTCTCATCCGGTCGCCAACCGGCACGATGGAGCATTCTGGGATTTTTCGCGAGGCGGCGGGGCAGCCTTTCATGAGTGGCTAACTCACTAGTTGGGCCCCCTACAACCTGCGGTCGGCCAGCGGAGAACCGTGCTTCGGATCCCGCTACCCTCCAAGCCTAGCCTTCCGGCACACTTGCACCACTGCGGTCTCTAAACCGCACATGCTGAATCAAGTGCATGAACTGCTCAAACCCGTCACTTCCACGATGGCTACACTGGACATCAGTCCGAAACACGACAATGTCGCTTCACGGACTGGCTTTGTCCAGTGGGTGGTGACAAGCCACGGCCGAAGCCTACCACCAGAAATGTTGTTACCCGTTTGGCACCACCCAGAGATCACGTGTAGGGACGCAAGGGTATTTTCCTACGGACGCGGGTAACTTCGATCTCCAAAGATCTCGGTCTTAGTAAAACGATGGTCGTTTTACTAAGACTTTGGTAGACTATTACCACCTATTTGAAAAGTCACGCAATTTAATTCTTCTTATTTCACTACACTTGTGCTCTACGACGTAAACAAATACAAAAATAGGAAAAAAAAATGTAGACGTCTCTTTTCGAAAACGGCGGACAAAAAACAGTTCCTATTATTTAGACAACAGCAATCCATGACGCCACAAAAAAAAAAAAAAATAGCAATCCATGAATAAAGTAGTACATCTTCCTAGCAGCAATCATATATATTTTTTCTATGACAACAATTATCTCTGTCCATGAACTATCCATGATAACCATGCATTCACACGTGCATACAGGCGGGACATTTCTACTTCCAAGAGAGTATTATTGTTCTGTGATGCCCATGGACTTAGTATACAAAAGGACTGAGCGCTGTAAAAAATTATAATACCGAAACAAGACCTTATTTCATTAGGTTAAGACTCAATTTAGTTTACCGTCATAGATAGAGGAAAAACGAGCCAAGAGAGAGGTAGAATAGAGTCAGTTTGTCGTTTTCTAACACTTGAAATGATAGCAAGGGTGACCATGACCATTGTATAGGTAAATACTAAGAGGTCATCGATACTACAAATCTAAAAGTTGGCCGTCGCGGAACGCCCGGCAGACGAGAAACATCACGGCATGGCTTCGTCACGAGTCACGCCGTTTGCCGACACTGAACACTCGGTAAGTAATCAGTAACAAGGTTCGATAACTAACACTTTCTGTGATATTAGAAAAAAAAACGTGTTTCCTACAAACGCAGGCCCAGTCCCGAGTCATCTATTAGGGGAGGTCAACATTTTATTTTACGAAATTAACAAAAAGTGTTATTGATTCGTGATACTGATCACTTACCAAGCCTCCAATATGAATCTGGCTGCATAAATAACTGTGATAAATAATTAGATTTAAATAATGTTTGTTCCACTCCACGTTCATAAGTTTGTATAGAAAAAGTCTCCTGGACATGACTTTATTTTATGGTCACCGTATTAGTAGAAGTAGACACACTAACTCTATAGTCATATCTTGCTCGGCTTGTTTTTCAGCTGCCAGCGCTCAGTCCTTTTGTATACTAAGTCCAAAGTCTATGGTGATGCCATCATCAAAGCATCATCCCATGGAAGTAATAAGTACTACGTACAACGTACTTATTACCATGGACTTAGTATACAAACAGGACTGAGCGCTCTAAAAAAATATAATACTGAAACAAGACCTTATTCCATTAGGTTAAGACTCAATTTAGATTACCGTCATAGATAGAGGAAAAACGAGCCAAGAGAGATAGGTAGAATAGAGAATGTTTGTTCCTTTCTAACACTTGAAATGATAGCTTTATGATAGCAAGGGTGACCATGACCATTGTATAGGTATACTAAGAGGTCATCTATCTACAAATCTAAAAGTTGGCCATCGCGGGACGCCCGGCAGACGAGAAACATCACGGCATGGCTGCGTCACGCCGTTTGCCGACACGAAAACACTCGGTAAGTAAACACTGAACACTCGGTAAGTAATCAGTAACAAGGTTCGATAACACTTTTTGTTATATTAGAAAAAAAAAACGTATTTCCTACAAACGCAAGCCCAGTCCCGAGTCATCTACTATGCGAGGTCAACATTTTATTATTCGAAATTAAAAAAAGTGTTATTTTTCTTGTTTCGTGTCGATGTCTCAAAGCCATTCTGACCATTTTGATCACTTACCAAGCCTCCAGTATAAATCTGGCTGCATAAATAACTGTGATAAATAATTCGATTTAAATTATGTTTGTTCCACTTCACGTTCATACGTTGTCTATGGAAAAAGTCTCCTGGTCATGACTTTTTTTATGGTCACCGTATTAGAAGCAGACACACTAACTCTGTAGTTCATATCTTGCTCGGCTCGTTTTTCAGCTTCGAGCGCTCAGTCCTGTTTGTATACTAAGTCCATGCTTATTACTTCCATGCATCCTAATCACTTTGCATGGACTAAGAGGATACAATAACTATGCTAGTAGTAGCTAGAAGTCATAAAAAAGTCTGTCCGTGCTTCCATGAGCGGGACTTCTTTTTTATTTTTCTCATCATTTTAAGCAACAAAATTACAAAATAATGTGAAATTTCAGTCTGCACTAGGTACCTATATCATGCAAAAACTACAATATACAAAAACTACAATATATTGATATCATGTTATGTCAGTTCCTGAAGCGTTCCTGTCTGCAATAATCCAAGTTTTCTGGGCATGGCGAATAGTGAGCTTCTTATACTCAAGCTACTTGATATCAGAAATCGTAACTCCGTCCTGTGCTGGCACCGGCGGCAGAGTATTCGTCATAATCGTATTGGTATTCTGCGCTTTGCTCCTCCACTTCCTCCCGATGGCAAAGTACCCCCGCCTAAGCCTCATACATAGGATCATCAGTGTGCCCTCACAGATCAACTCCCTTTACTACCTCCACAACTATATTGGGCCGACGCTCGACAGCAAAAGATTCACGGCCCTCCTCCGTATGGTTTCTTTGATGTGCATTGGTGATACGATCTATATGATACACGAGGATTGGAACAGAATAGAATGATACCTCGGCATTAGAATCATCTGTGTGCTTTGTAATATAGAGGGTATCAAGCAAATATAACTTCAAATAATAACAAACCTTCCTTTAACAAAACAGTCAAAAGGTCTCGTATTTTATACAAAAAGTATAAAATAATTGGATTTTGGATTGGTGCCGGGAGTTTTCCGATCATCTGTGTGACAGCATCTCCTAAGCTTGATATAGGTGCCAAGTGGATACAGTGGCTGTTTTACTCTGTCTATTGAAGTACCTGTTCCCGGTAAAGTATTTTATGGTAATGGATTATTTTGATGAGGTTTGAAGAATGCGAATCATTAATAATAATAAAATAAAAATAGAAAAAATATAACTTTTCGAGAGCTAACTGATGTATTATTTATGAACTAGTGGAATGCTTACGACTTCGTCCGCTGGAGTTTCTTCCATACAAATTTCAACACTCCGCTGCACCGCCTGGGAATTTCGGGAATTACTTTCTTAGTGCTCTCAGGTCACAAAAAGAATGTACCCGCCTTTCTGGTCTAGGATTTACTGCTTAGGCTGGGCGTTGATAGTCAGTTAGTTAGTCAAGCCACGATTTTAAATATATTGATATGTCATCATAGCAAATCTTTATTGAGAACGAATAGTTTTGTGTGAGAGGTAGTGCTTGGTTTTGGTTTTTACTTATAGCTGATTTTTAACACCAACACGTAATAAATATTATTACCTCCATCCTGCCTTCCACTATAAGACGCTCCATTGAGTCTTCATTACGAGTTACGTGGTATACTTACTTACCTAGAACTTTTCTGCACCTATACACAACATTTAAAACGAATACAAAGAAAAACAGCCAGTAAAACTTATAAAAGGGTATTTATTTACATTTGCAAAGTTTTACAGAGAATTTAATAAATATTGCATAGACATTTAGTTATTCGATACCTCACTAGTGAATGAGATACGAAAACAAGTCTTAACTAGAGTCCAATTGCTTGGTGAAAAATGCGTCTCACGCAGTGTTCTAACTTGATTATTTACGGAGCTTGCCGCATCTAAGATATTATATTATAAATTATAATATATAATATTAAAACACTGACTATGCACGGCAAATAGGACACTTGAAACTTAATAATTAGGTCGAAAGCATCGAAAGTGAAGTGTCTAATTAGGACTTTCATCTTTCATCACTGAAGTGACTTTTGCGATGAAAGTCACTAGGCACCCGCTAGGTTTCATCGACATTTGTCTTTCATCGGTCACACACATTGGAAATGAATGATAAGTGAACCGTGTAAACAGCAGCACTAAAACACTCACGACTTGTTGTCGCGACATTGTAAGAAAAATGGTCGACAACGCGTTTGTTTGATTCACTTTACATTGACTTTACATTTTACGTGTAAGCACAAAAAGTCATACACTGATCATCATTCGCTGCCGTTCATAGAAAATGAATCACTTTGGATGAACCGTCTAATATCGCCTTTATTTTTCTACTATGAAATATGTACAGACGGCAAAGCTAATTGATAACCCCCGCGCCACCGGTTACATAACAATTAGGTACTTCGTCCCGCGAGCGAAATAATTTACTTCTTCACCGCATTGGGAGATTTTTAACTTTGCTTTCACATAAATATAGCTTAGAGCTAAATACAAAATTTGTGATAAAAAATTACCTGCCTATAAATATAAATTATTCAAATTATTAACCATAGCTTTACCTTCTACACAAAATATACGCAATTAAATAGAAAAAGTTTAATCAATAGTCAGATTTAAAATTCGTGTCCAAAAAGGCTGATATACCAGACCATAAAAATACCTACTATGTGGTAGTTTACAAAGTTTCGCTAAAAGAACACGTAAGCTTATTTTTGCCAGCCAAGAATTATAAAAGTATAAAATACCTTTATATGATTTTGTTGAATTATGTTGTAATAATTTAGCTTGTTAAAAAGTTACAGAATATAAACTATCGTGGTTGAGACTCATTTTAAAATGAATAATCGTCTTCTTACCACTGTTTTTCCTCGTTTATTTATTTTAAAATGTTAAAATAGTAGATTATGCACTATGGGAATAAAGCAGTGTCTTATGTCGCGGGCGGCATATTGAACCCTGAGCGTAACGAGGGACTCTAGAGTTAGCTCCCGAGCGTAGCGAGGTTCACTAGTCCTGAGTGAAGCGAGGGGTCAAGCTGCCCAAGTCGAAGACAGGCTTAATTCCAGAGGAGGATACTCTACTTTTCTACCTACTTTTTACTTTTCTACCTTCTGTGCGACAATTAAAATTCACTGAAAATCACAGCACCATTTGTTTTACATTCTTTGTAAACGCAACCTTTTTTTTTGTTGAGTTCTGCTCATGGTGGCCTTTTCGATTTTCGAACAAACCTCTTTACAATTCCATATGGGCATTTTTATACTCAGAGTTTTCCACGAGCTTCCTCACGAGTTTGACGTTCCAAATTCAAATCACTTTATTGTGTAGGGAGTTTCATACAACTTTATATCCCTTATGAGATAATGCTTTACTATGTTGAGGCTGCATGATGTGTAATTGTACATTGTCAAGCAGGAGGTGTGAAAAGTAAATATTTTCGGTCGTGTTTCCGACTTTTACTGCTATGCGACACCTGTCTATATTCACGCTGGCAGGAGATCGAGCTGCCGACTGCATTCAGCTTGATGCTTTGTCTGGGCTGGCGGAGGAAGTGTAGGTGTTTTCATCTGCGAAGAGCGCTAAGATACTATCCTGCTCCCCCGGGTAGAAGATGGCCCTCCATGGTTGGGATGTCATCTGTGTAGAGCGCGTAGAGCGCTGGCCAGAGACAGATACCTTGGGGTACACCACCGGGACACAGCTTGTTCAACCGAGACATAGAAGCTTCGGCCACGGTACCTCCGTGGCCGAAGCTACGATTTGGATGACCGTCGGTGGATTGGTGGAGGTGACAAGCTTGAATAAAGCCCGGATGCCAGACGCGGTCGAATGCCTTCTTCACGTCGAGAAAGACACCGACAGTGAAGCGGCCGCTCGTAGGTGAGGTAGTGCAGTATGAACTGGACTGTTGTGGAGTGCTGGTTGCGGAAATAAACTTTTCGGGCATGGACCAGTCTCCGCAGCAGAAGGCACTTGGAGGTTGTCGACATCAAGGTGAGGGGGCAGGTAGCTTGCGGCAAAGCATCGGTCTTTACCTAATTTCGAAAGCATTATGACCTTTCCCATCTGGTTTCCAGGTGTCGGTAAAATTACCAGTGCGCAGTATGCCGTTGAACGAGATGACAAGAGCTGTCATATCTCTGCGGGACTGGTGATGAAGTGCCGAGTTCGGCAGACCGTCGTTGTCTGGTGTCTTCCACCTGGGAGGCGGAGGAAGGCTTTCCGTAATTCCGTAATTTTCCGTAATTAATTCTTCTCGCCGAGTGGCGATGTTGGACGCGGCAGGAATTTTGGAACTGTCGCTTATACGAGGACGTGGCGAATATTTTGTACCTCTGGCTTACCACTTTGACAGTGAAATATATTGACATTGTTTTTTATTTTTATGGACTTGTTTAATACAAAATCTGACTATAGATATCCTTAAAGTTCATACACTACATTTTATTTCATTAATTTCGTCTGTGTAACTTTGCACGGCTTATGTGTAATACATACCTAGGTACTTAATTTACAAAATCTAAAAAAAAACTTATCCTAGATGTCTAGTAGGTCACTTCCTACCATATTTACACAAAACTGGTAAAACGAAAGTCTACTTCTTCATCATAAAAATTTGAATATTTTCTTTGATCACTGGATTCAATAAATCAGCTTGTAGGTACCAACTTGTATTCGGATCGTTCTATTCTCTTGAAGATTCTTCTATTCTGGTGTCAGATTCAAAGCTCGGTTAAGGCGTCTGGTTCTAGTACAACACATCAGAGTGAGTTAGAGGCGCTGGAAGAAATGATAACAGTAGAAAAGAAAATGATTTGAGATCGACATCTCTAGTCGAAGTTTAAAAAACTTCAAATATATTTTGTAATAAGCTTTTATTCAAACAAATTTATTTTGATGATTATAAAGATAAATTAGTGATCGCCTGTTTACACTGGCGCCAGTTTACTATTAACCATCGAGGAGTTTCATTAGGAGTTCCGTTGACTACCTTCTGCTAACATCATCAGATCAGCAATTTAGCTTTTATTCAAGAGCAGAAATATTTAAAACACGCAACGCAATAAATAGCAAACTGGACTTCGAAAGCAAACTTCAGTTTATTACGCAGTAAGACCGCAGGCCGCACGTATGCATAATTTCACATTTCACGAGTCTACTAATATGAATCGAGGAGTTCCGTTGTCCACCTTCTTTCGTCATATCGGCTCACTATAAATGGTATTGTCATAGGAACTTCATGCATAATTTCAGTAGGAAATGAGGAAGTGTATTAAAAAGATGACTAATATTTACGAAAACTTTCGGATTGCGAATGAATTAAGCTTAAAATTGAGTCCTAAAATTCAAACCACACGTCATTGGCCTACTGACCTGACCTAGTTTAGAATCATAACATGTATCTAACTGTAAGTACCTATAGTTCGTAGTTAGTATGAATACTTACGACGTGTGGACTGGGATGCGTAATCTCTTTTCTGTGTCAGCGAACTAAGGCTCGAAGCGGCTCGGTGGACAGCTGAAACGAAAGGTTTTTCTTAAGACTTTCCCCATACTTTGATAAGGCTGCGCCAAAGGAAAAATGCAAATCGATGATTATTTTCGCAATAGACAAAAAACACAAATTTACATCTAACTTTTGGCTTTTTTTGTTAAATTTTCGATACTCGGCCACATCTTCTTTAGGCAGTGAGCAAATAGGTTCGATTCGGACGGTAATGTCGTAGGTTAGGTTAGATTTTGACGATCTCTGTGGTGCGGCGGGTGAAGGTTGGCCTGCGACGCAGGAGTTTGAGGGTTCGACTCCCACCTCGGAACAAATATTTGTTGTATTAAAAGATTTTTTCAGGGTGTTTTGTGTATTTTCTATGTGTAATAAAAATATCTACCAATGTAATGTATTGTATTAAGCATATCAGTTATCTAATATCCATAACACAAGCTCTGCTTAGCTTGGTCACAGATAAAATAATACTATACTAGTAGCTAGATAATGACGTATGAAATGACCAAACTTAAAAAAAAAAACTACTCTTTTTAACGTAGAGATGCGGGCAAGTAGGCTGGGACACAAGAGGCGTGGACTCGATTGCCGCTGCTTAACACATTCTCGTTTGATCTGCATACATTTGTTCTGGGTCTGTTGTGAAAAATAGATGTGCGAATTTTGTGGGACCCGTTTCCACAAAACCTAGTGAGAATTATCAAAGACAACACGGCCTCCGCGTGACCAAAGCGGACGGGAGATCAAACCCATCAAAGCTATCGAAAAGTTTGTCGTAGAAATCTGTCAATTGGACATGTAAAATCCTCCACATGTTCGGCAAGCCAAGGCCATCAAGCCATCAAGCTTGAGCTCTACAAACACAAACGTGTGGATAGGGTGTTTGCGTAGGTTTGTGTGAGTTTTCGGTGGTTTGTCACCGATCCGCTAAGTGTCGGTTTTCCAAACTTGCACTATATAGTAAAATATTAACAAAAAGCACGTAATAAGTTTTGAGCAATACTTCGTAACCGGCCGGCTGCAATGCACTGCAGCCAAGGCAGCTGTACGCAGCTAGCGTCGATCCGCGTTCCTCACTCTGCGGTGAGAGTACTCACATGCCTTCCTGAAGGAGGGGATGGCGCTGTAGTCGGGCAGGGGCACGGGCGGCAGGTCTTCGTCAGGCGGCAGCTGGTCACGCATGCGGTGTGCCGACGCTGGTATGTAGGCCCACGGCATCTGGCCCTGCAGCCCAGCCGTCGTGCCGCGCCGCCTAGCACAAGTTCTACGTCAGCCCGAGCAGGTGCTTGGCCCATGTCTACTTTCCACCCAATATACGCTTGTATCCAGGGTATACAGCACGCGTATACAGAATGGACTATACAGATGGGGTACAGAAGGCCCCCAGATCTGGTTGTAGCGCTTAGGATACATTCACATTTGTATAACATATTTTAAATAAAATATAGAACTGCAATTTTCTACGTTTTTTATGCCATTCGATACTATAGTGTACCGGAGTCGCATAAATACCATAGAAATCTCAAAAACAGTAATGTAGGTATTTTCGAACAGATGTGTATAACTAGTGTCCTTCCGCTTCACTCACGTTATACCGGGATAATAAAAAAAGGCTTTAATTCACTCACATTATCATTAACACAGACAGTGCTGCTGTCGTCACAGCCTAAGTAAACTTTCAATCAAAATCTGTGTTCCAAATGTTATCGAAATCAGTTCAGTTTATACTTAGAGCATTGCAGGCTCGATGAGTTTATACGGTGTAAATTGAATAACAAAGTATAAGTTGTCATAGTTTTTTTTACAGGTGGTGTGCAGAAGGCCCCCAGATCTGGTTGTACCGCTTAGGATACATTCATAGTTGTATTAAAGATTTTAAATAAAATACAGAACTGCAATTTTCAACGTTTTTACGCCATTCGATACTCTAGGGTACCGGAGTCGCACACATTACCACAGAAATCCCAAAAACAATAATTTACACCTCTATCCTCCACTAAAGTAGTAGGGCAAAGAGCCACGGAGTCAAAAATGTGTACTAGTAACTGATGATGATGTAAGGAGAGTACTGTACCCGTCCGCGGAGTCGAGGTGTGGGAGGGACTGCGAGGCGCGCGGGGGCGAGCGGCGGCCGGCGGTGTCCACCACGGAGCGGTCCAGCCGCCGCTGCTGCTCCGCTATCATGTTCTCCAGCCGCTGCGGCAGTGACAGCAGGTTCACGGGGAAGTTCACCGTTCTCTTGGGATCGTTCTTGTCCATTGGGACGTGCTGGGCTCGGGGTGACCTGAGGTTGAAATAGAATATAATAGTTTTTGTATAACATATTAGCCTTTTTTCCCTCTGCTTTGAATACTTGGTGTCGGGATAAAAATCACCCTCCCCCCCCCCCCCCCCCCCCCCACATCCCGCATCCATCAACACATAACAAATACCCCCTCCGATGCGTTTTATCGCTCGACGGTTACGAAGTTGAGTGGAACTACAAAACGCGAGCATATTCCGACCCCTTACGCAACTGAGGCAAATGATCCGATCTCCTAAGGACAAAGACCCATTGGGTGTCCCCGGTGTCTACGTAATTCCCTGCGACTGCGGCAAATGTTACGTTGGCGAGACGAGGACGAATGTCTCTACTAGGCTTAAGGAGCATATACGCGCCGTGAAGAATGTCGATGTGGATAGTTCTGCAATAGCAGAATATTCGTTGATTGCCGGCTCGACACACTACATTCGGTTCGACAAGGCCCGGGTCTTGGCCAGAGAGAAGTTTTACGGTCCTCGCAAGATCCGTGAGGCAATCGAGATTGGTCGTCTGCCGAATTTCAACAGGGACCGAGGATGGGCTCTACCTCCTGCCTGGAAATCATGTCTGTATGGGGCTCACGTTAGTGCGAGAGACGAAGCTGATAGAGACACAGTGAGTTTTGCCTGTCTCTCGGGAATGCCATACGGTGGTGATGGTAGTAGTAGTGACAGCGATGAGACACCACAATCCACTGCGCCGACGACGATGACGAAACGAACACAAGCTATATTCCTACCCGCGCGCCCCACTACACGAGCCGAGCGGGCTGTAGCTCGCACTATGCGGATTAGTGCTAAGCGAGACGCGGTTGGAGTGCGTCGCGTTCACTCACCTTGAGAAAGGCTCTCGAAACGGGTCGAAACAATGTCGGTGCTTACATCGATTTAACGGTACGTGAAAAGTTCCCGTTTTTATAAAATAATTGATATGATTCACGGAAGTTTTTATGAATTTAAACTTTAAAAATAATTGTTTTATCAACATTAAGTCAATTAGGGTTAGTAATAAGAATTTTTAGAATAGTAGTTCCTTACGTTAGCCTTTTTTAATTTTCTTACTTGTGATTATTTATATGTGCGGGGGGGGGGGGGGGGGGGGGGGGGGGTTATAATATATTATTATAAACTAATATAATATATTCATATAGTAAATGATATACAAGTTATTCGTTTTGATATAGGAGGGGATATCCGTTTTATCCTGATATTAATATACATTCAAACTCACAACCAATCTTTACCACTTTCGTTTCAAACGTTCGGCTGCCCGTTTTTGGTTTAGTTTTGGTTTAGTTGATGTAAAAATTCTGAACCTTTGAACCATTGAAGTTACTAAAACTATACAAGCATCAACAACCCGCAGCACCCACTCAGGTTTTTAATTTTGGGAATTCCTTTCTTAGTGCATGTTCCACAAAAGGAACATACCCTCAAAATTGTAGATCTCTAGGACTTAATTGATAGTCAGTCAGTGATTCAGTCACTGACTAGCGGCCCTCTCGCGACTTCGTCCGCGAAAACGTCCCCCGCGTGCAGAAAACAACTTTAACATCAACAATCACACCGTGAAACGACACCACACTCCAAGTTTTTCAGTTTTTCTCAAGTATTTTAATCTCAACAATAACAGTGTGAAATTAACTTTTACAACATACTCGAAATACGCTTAAATCTGGCTAAAACGTAAAGAGTATTTTTTTTACAAAGAAAACGTTGCCTTATATTTTTCAGGACAATTTCACATACTGCTCAAACATGAGTTTGTTAATTTTATTTGAGAAATATACATTTAAAATTTCATGTATCTACTACCAACGGTTTCCCTAATACAGAACATTTTAGTTTAACCATTAAAAGCCCTTTTTGGACCCCTAAGAGTCGAATTTTCCAAATTCCATTTTTAGTACACCTTTAAACACTAATGCCGAGATAAATAGACGCAACTTAGAACGTACTAATGCTTAGCATTGTCCCTGTCACTATCTAGCACGCGTGATTTAACATTAGTGTGACAGTGACAGGGGCAGTGCTAAGCATTAGTACGTGCTAAGTAACGTATATTTATCTCAGCCTAAGAGGAATACACCCCTTAGATTTCAAGTCTCTACGACCACCGGTTCAGACTGTGCGTTGTCACTCCGTCAGTCAGTCAGGACTTTGCCTCTTATATATTTGATCTGATACTTGTTAGCCTGAATCATCATCATTATATATTTTGATGATATGGTGAAATTAATAACAATGCATTGCGTATTGATCTTAGATTCATTCAAGTAAGCATTTAAGGTAATAAAAACTGGTCAAATGTGAGTCGGACGCATAGTCTAGGGTTCTGAAGTCAAGTCACGGTGATTTTTCCTACTTAGCTCGAAAAGCTATGATTTTAGGCTATTTGTACTTTGTACGAGAGAGTTTTTGATCATCCACTATGATTACACAAAAATTAAAAGTCACTTTGATTTTCTTTAAACTGATCCTATGGTTCCTTTCAGCGTTTTCCTCTAAGTATGGTTCAGAATATCCACATACTGGATTGAAATAAAATATCCTGTATATGCATGGTTGTGTGTGTAGGTACATTGTTTTCCTACCTTTCAGGAGAAGCATCCAATGAGTCAGTGTAAAATCTGCTACGTTCAGGAGTCGGTGATTTTCTAAACAAAAGTGTCTTCATCGTGCGAAATGAATTGGTCAGGCCAGCTCGCGGGATCTTGCTCGTGCTCCGCTGATCAGCAGCTCTGTGGACGCAGATCGAAGACCATGGTTGGAAACGGAATTAAGATTAATAATTGTATCTAAATATACCAGAAAAAGCTAAAAGGCTACGAAAAAAACACGAATTAAAAAAATACTCTCAAAAACTTTAGTAACAAAGTAAAATTCGTGAATTTTCTAAGCGAGTACCGTGCCTCGCATCATTTGATAGTTGAAATAGTTTTAATTGATCCATGTTACTATAAAATTAGAATTATCTTTGGAATAGTTAGTGTTTTGTCTTTTGCATTGACAAGCACTATCAAATTCGATTGAAAGAGAGAAAACACTGTTAACTACTCGACGGATATTCCACGTTTATACGTACGGGATAAGGCTGCGTTTCCATTGACGCGGAGTTGGGCGGAGCGGTGCTTAGCGGTGCATGAATTGACCAATCACTATGCTCGAAATCTCTGCTCCGCTTCAATGGAAACAGCACGAGCGGAGCGGGGCAGAGCTGAACGGATATTCATATAAAATAAGCGAGGTGATGCGGAGCGGAGGACAGCGGGGCGGTGCGTTGCGGAGGGTAGCTAGGAGAGCGAAGCGGCGAGGTGCGGACCGGGGTGCGGGGGAGGGTGTGACGCCACGACTCGCGCGCAGTGCGTCGTAGTAGTTATCAACGTTATGTCATAGGTGCAATACGAGAAATAAAAACTGAGCTCAAAATTGCGCTCCGCTCCGCTCCTCTCCTCTCCTCTCCGCTCCGTTCCGCTCCTCTCCTTTCTGCTTCAGTAGAAACACTTACCACTTTTCACCGCTATTCTCCGCTCATCTCCGCACAGCTCCGCGTCAGTGGAAACGCAGCCTAAGTGTCGACGAACTCGCGTCAAAGCTGATTTGATTGAAATGATGTACTTTTTATACAAAAACTAACCTCGATAACTTTCTGATTGTTGAGTAATAAGACGCAGCACCGGTTTAAAAAGAAGCAGTCGAATTTATACTAATATCTTGTATTCTTGCTGTTTCCGCTACTGTTCGAGGCATCATGTTCCGCTAGCCCGCTCCATACAAAACAAGGTTAGATCCTCATTTAATTCAAAGTCAATTAAATTTTGTAGACACTATCTAGCGACCAATATCTAACTATGGTTTCTCAATTTCCCATTCAATTGTGTAGAATCCAACTAAGATAAGATGGGATAAGATTTCCATACAAAGCTTTTTGTCAGTGTGATTTGGAAACCATATAATTTTATAAGAAACTGACAGATCACCGGTCTAGACATTAGTGTGCGGTTGAGATAATCCTTAATTAAACGAGCTTCGTATGTATGCAGAGGGCTCAAGCACCATAGCGGTAAACTCCTCATAAGGTATAATACCGCCCTTATCATAAACAAATGGTATAATATACCTACCCTTCAGGAGAAGCGTCCAAAGAGTCAGGAAGGCTGGACCGGTTGTGCCGTTCCGGAGACGGTGACCTTCTAAATAGGATAGCCTTCATTCTGCGGAAGGATTGGCTGAGACCAGGGCGCGGTATTCTCTCGGCTCTGAGGATGCTGGGCGTGCTGCCATCCTCTACATCTATGTCTTCTAGTTCACTGGTCTCTGTGGCTACCTCGTGGCTCCGTGGTTGAACGGGAGCCTGGGCTGGGGTTTCCGCTGGAGCTTCCACTTGCTAGACAAAACATGCATTGAAATTATTAATGCGGTATGGTAAGAGACAGGGGTGAGATATAGGGTGGGTGGATAGATATGAAATACCGATTTTGTGCTCTTGACAACACTGTCTCATCAATAAAGCTTGACAAGACCTTGATAATTGTGATAAAATAGTAAATAATTAAATTGTTGCTGTAATGTTATCCTTATTTTATAATACCAATGTTCCGTGTACTAATAACTGAACTGTGTGTGTACTGTGTATGTAATATCAATAGCAGTTTAATCTATAATTGTCTGTTTAAACTTTAAACCATATCCGTCCATTGGCAGAAATAGTTTAAACTTAAACTATGACCGTTCGAACGGTTCTCTGCCATCGTTGACTTCAGCCACGTTTTAACACGACGCAGTGTAGATAAGGACCTTTCTATGTTACTTATAGTGCAAGGAAATAAGGATTTCTTTTTTGTTGCGGGAAATAAAATATCTGCCTCCTCTAACACTTGTAAGGTCTCGTTTTCCAAAGTCTCTTCTTGCCATACTCTTGTTCTTTCATAGTATACGATAGTTCGGCTTCATGATAAAAATATATAAATAATACTATTGGCAGAAACTTGGTGATTTTTCTTTAAAATTAACCAGTGACATTACGTAGCGACATCAAACAATAGGTTCCGCGCATAAAACAATTTTGTATTAGATGCAACATTGCTTTTGATTATTAATATCTATTTACTCTCCGGTTCGTGAGCAACCCAGCCGACCAGCAGCGACCGCTGAACATACACCCTTCAGGGTGCCCCCTTGCCCGTACCTCGCTAGCCCTTGCACACAGACTAGGTAGACTACACCGGTGGTATCACTTACCACAGTAGTGGTCTCGGTGTCCCGTTCAAGGTTGCATTCCACCACCATCGTCACGACGAGGAACACGTTCAGTACGAAGAGCAGCCCGAAGCGTGAGTACAGCAGTACCATCGTCCACGCTGCCCAGGGCGTGCTGAGCTCCACACTGCCGGCACCGCTCACCGTGCCGCCAATGAAATCCATTATGTCTGATAACGTCTGAAATGTAAAGGCCGTCTAACAAAGTTTTGTTCGGCTAAATGTCCAATCATCATCACAAACCCAAAACACTTCCAATGCTAGACAAGAAAACAACCTCGCTCATGTAATGGAGATTCTAAATGTATGTACAAAAGGTGTTATCAAAAACAAGTTTTTCCTGGAATAAGTTATAGGACATCCATTTAGCCTGTTCGAAAAGTAAGCAGCTGAATTATTCGAATTCCAACCAGTTTGGCGCTATTTCAATTTTTTTACCGCCCGCGGAACGGGACGGGTAAAAGCGTTTATGGTGATTGGTTGTCTTTGTATGTGCAAACGAAAGTTCGCTTTGCTTGGACATTTAAAAACTATTTTTTATAATTTTTTAGACGTTGTTTTTTGATATATTAGGGTAAAGACTAAAATGCACAAAAACTAAATATCTAGGGTGAATCCCACAATGCTGTTTGGTTTGCTTGTAGCTTTTGTGACACAAATACAGGGAAAAGTTTAAAATTTAAGAATTTTCAAACTTTTTACTGAAAACGGGATATTTACCATGATTATTGAGTTTTATTTGTTCCCGATTTTTCAATGAATTGATATTTTTTCAATAGTTTTATTTCGAAACTAGTTACATATAAAACGTTAACAAATATAAAATCCATTGTTGTCCTCCCATTTCTAGGAATTTGAATCACAATGTAGGTAGTTCAGTTAGGTAATAGGTTGGACACTAATTCACACTATTCGATACACTAAACATTACAATGATGCCTATGGTTTCTTACAATAATGCCATCATGATACACTTGCTAGATTATTTTCAGATGATAACTGACTTCACAAAGGAGGTAATCAATTGATTACCAAATTAATAAATAATTAATTTGTTATACTAGGAGTCTAACCCGCCCCGTTCTTTAGTCCTATTCAAAGGTTATTTCGAAGATGTGTAGGAAGTTATCTCGAGGTGGTCCGAAAATGTAAATCTTATAAGGAGTCGGTTAGAAAGGTGAAGAAGTAGTAAGTAGTAGTATTATTTTATCTGTGACGTAGGTAACCTACATCGCGTGTATTCGTTAGGTCTCAGTTCGGGCGAACCACTAGTTATGAAGTAATGAGAATTGAGTTCGGAGACATAGCAAAGCGACTCCTTACTGTGCGAGATCCAATATTGGATGATCAGCTGAGAACTCTTGCGTTGTGTTAACTCATAAGTACATAAGTATACTAACCCTAGTATGAAAAGAGTCGTTTGCGTAGGTAACAGTGGCGACTATGTCGACAACACACACGCAAACTGTTACCACGATCCACGGCCATCGCGCGTGTTTTGATTGCTTATTCCTCGCGCCGCCCACTGAAAAAAAAAGACACAGGTTTCAGTTTAATCATCCAGCGCTGGATCCTTTACAATCTAGCTGGTAGCTATACAAACTCATTGAATGTCACTTGACCTCATGCCACAACAACAGACGAAAGCTGTACCTTCATTTCTGCGAAGGCCAAAAAATGAAATTTTCGCTTTGATTTACTCTGTGATTTCGCTGTCGGTACTTCGTATCACCATTTCATTCTTGGCCCGGTATTAATGACTTGCGTATATATCTAGGTAAACGTATGTAATAGAAGCAGCTCTACGCATAAGTAATTTGAATGCTCTACAGTTGGAAGTCGGTAAAGCAGGTCAGACTCCAAATGAAATTAAACTGATACGCTATCATAGTATATTAATATAGCACTTACTCATAATAATGATACTGGATATCGTCCACAGCACGCTCAGACCCAGACTGACGCAGTTGATGACGAAGGTTCGGAAGGCAGTGAAGGGCTCCTCCTGCATGAGTACAAAAGCCTGCGCTGCCACGCCGTCGATTGCTTGTCCAATGCTTATCGTAGAGCCGCAACTGCTAGGGTCTAATAAAATATTTCTGTAAACACACATCAGCTTCATCTCATGCGCGAAGATGCCCACTGCTGGGCATAGGCCTCCATCTTAAAATGCCTTAACGAACGTTACAACAGAAGCCAGGTGCGAGCTGTGGAAGAGCAAGTACTCCACTGGACTTCATTACCACGACAGAACCCCTCGACTCGAGCTGCAGTGGCCTATTTGGAAGTCCCTTAATAGACTCCGCACCCAAGTTGGCCGCTGCAAAAGCAACCTGGCCAAATGGGGTATAATGCGACTCACATCTCTGCTGTCCTCTATGCCCACTATCCTGTACGTAGCAGGAGGCAACTGATGGGGCCGTGGAGGTGGCCACTTATTGGTCAAACAGTACATTCTGAAACTGACTCATTGGCACGAAATGAATGTATGACTTCCATAATTTCGTTGGCTTATTGGATAAGGGGCTTCTCCTTCCTCACATCTCCCATCATCATCTGCCCACGTCATCCCACAGGTGGATAGGCACCTCTCCCAGTAGGCGTCACTTAGCCCGGTTTTCGTATCGCCTTATCCACTTCTCCTGCCTTCCACAATTCGTCCTCCACCAAGCTAAAGACACTCAAGCAGTCAAAGATAAAAGAATGTAACTTACTATGAAAGTACAATATCCTTATATAGAGAAGAAGCGGCAGTTCCTTGAGGAAGTCTATGACACAGAAGTGCTGTGCTAACCCCAACGATGTGAAGACCATCTGACCCACCGCTTGGAGCTGATTGAAAACATCAAATTACTAATTAATACCACAGTTTCACATGTGTTCAATATATACAAAAAGCTTGTGCAAGTGCAAGTGTTGCAAGTAGCCTATCCACCACTAACAGGACTTCTTGAGGATTACCCTTTACATATTGATTTCTCTGTCAATGTCGCATAAACGTGAGCGGACAGGCTGACATCACCAACCTATTACAGTCTACAGCCAGCCATAGGTATCTGCCATGGCGCACGGCTGAGCCCGGTCTTCGGCTCTACCAATGACACCCTGCGCAAGTCGTTGGCTATATAGCCACAGGGCGTCTTATACGTACTACGTTTGCCTCGACGCGGTCTCCACTCAAGAACACATTTACTCCATAGCAAAGTTGGAACGGTTATCTGTTCCTCGGCAGACATGAGCACACTGCCACTTCGTTTAATCTTTTGGGCTATGTCAGGAACTTCTGCTCTCTGTCGGATAACCTCGTTTTGGATCTAATCCCTCAGAGAGACATAGCCCTCTCCACAGCCCGCTGAGCGACTTTCAGGACTTTGACGTCCTACCTTGAGTGTCAACATTTCATCTCCGTGAGTTATAACTAGGATGCACTGGTTAAAGACTTATCTTAGGCTTTGTGGGATGGGCGACTAGAAGGCGAGTGATTATCTAAATGCTGCCCAGCCCAGTTGAATTCTTTTACTGAACTCCTTCTCGAAGTCGGGTTAAAAATTTCGTTAGTAGGATCCCTCAAACTTGCCATTTTTAACCTAGTTTGGTAGATACCTATTTCTAAAACTTGGATTTAGCTGATGGTGTTTTCGTAATAGATTTTATCAGAAACGCACTACGGTCAGAATTTTTCGAATTGCCAAAGATACAAATGGTGACGTTAGGACATAATCGTAGATAAGATTGGGTAAACAATGTCCATTAATATAGGTAGGTACTATAGCTATATTTTGTTTGATCTTACTCAGAGTTATAGCATCCAAACTCTAGGAATTAGGATTTATATACAAAACAAAAATAAACAAATACGGATAAGTGCGAGTAGGACTTGCACCCAGAGGCTTCCGTGCCGTTGCTTTGGCATAACTTCTATCATGCCGAATTATAGTGATTTTGTAGAGCTTGTTCGTACAAAATTCACCAATATTATTTTAGACTTATTCCTTTGTATCACAAAGCTTCGTAACATTCCAAATATCGGAACTGAGGTTTTTGAAAACACACAAGAGGTTTATCATTTTCATTTTTCAAAAATAAGCCATTGTTGCCTTAACTTCATAACTTTTATATTGATTATTTTTACGACACTATTAGCTGATAGGTTCATGCTTGGTCAGCATATCTCAGGCTCATATTTGGTATAAATTGCAAGTTGATACCTTTAACAACCATTACCGAAAAAAGAGTGGTGACTAACAGATGAACGAACAGACAGGCCGACTGACAGACATGCGGACTACAAAGTGTCCCTATATGTGTCCAGTTTTTTCCTTTTAAGGTGCGGAACCCTCAAAATAATCATTAAAATTGGATAATTCCTGAAAATTACAGATTCCCGTTAATGGTTATAAAATTCAATTGGAACTTCAATAATCCTTTATTGAAATTCCAGTTTGGATAAGCTGTAGGCAAAAAACGAATTACACGAAGTGTCCACGTTAAAAATTGTAGGTACATATCGTTATCAGTGTCATGAAACTCTCAACTGATAAAATATATGATAAATTCTTTACTACCATCTTATATTTTCTCTATCGACAGCATAGTTGCTACGAGTATCTTTGTCCCACTTCCGAATATTTGGGTTGACCAACAGCTACACCAACTAAAGAGTTATGACTTACCTATGCTGGGAACTTTTACTCCAAACCATGTGAGACATTAAATAGAACATAGCGTACATAACAATTTAAATTTGAATTTTTGGACGCCAGTTTGGTTTATTTTCATTTTTAGGGCCCCGATACCCAAAGGAAGACAAACGTGACTCTTTCTATGCCTAGGTTGTCTGTCCGTCCGTATAGATTTTGTCACAGGCTTATTAATCTCGGCGGCTGTAAGAGGAAGCCAGTTGAAATTTTCACAGATTATGTATATAGCTGGGTCTCATCGTTCTTCTTCCGAGCTCTCATCACTGGGAAAAATCGTTTTTCCACAAAAAAAACAGGATCCGCTTATCTGTTTCAGTCACAGAATAATGAAAAGTTGCTAACCTCGGCGGAGTGAACGAATTCGAATTTCGTAAATTCAAATGAATTCAAATTCAATACTGGCTGAAGACGGACATTAGAGATTGTTGCACCAATAACTTAGTAAAGCCGATTTAAAAACAGAAAAAGCCAAGCGAAGCTCGGTCGCACCGGTACTTCTTTTATAATATGAGGAAGTAATATTACCTATTAAAGTAAGCTTATATTATTATTACAAACATATTAAAATTATATTAAGTAGTTACTGGATGGACCTAGGTATACCTAAACATACTAGGTATAACAAACGGTCTCACTGGTCCAGAACTTGAACTGATGGTTTTTTAATTGTAAGGATGGTTCAGCTCTCACTGGGCTAATTAAATCCAAACATTCCATTTTAGTCATATTGCCAATCCATGGTTGGTATTTTATAGGCAATATTAGGTATTTTATCACAAATATCAGTAACTCCCTTGTTCTATAGGACTGAAATCATTATTGTAGAAATAATAGATGACCCAATAAACGAAGAATATACGCGAATTATAAGATCACTGACTTATCTTAAAACTCAATAAAATAACATATTTGCTACAAAGATATACTAACTTCTTCCTAAAAAAAAGATAAATTAATATTGTAAAAAATTCAAAAACCCCCAACGCTTAGAAACGGCTGAACCGATTTTGATAAAATATGTCTGAGAACCCTCGCTAGAAAAATTGCTTTCAAATTTAAAAAAAAACGCTTTTTAATCGGTTCACCCGATAAGAGCTACGGTGCCACAGACAGACACACATAGCAGTCAAACTTATAACACACCTATTTTTGCTTTGGGGGTTAAAAAAAACATTAGTAAAAAATATAATCAACGATCGGATGTCTTACGGCCTCAGAACTTTCAGACTATGCGTGCCAAAACGCGACTTCGTCCGCGTGTTGTTTTTTCCTTTCAAACTTCAACACGCCGCTGCACCCCGCAAAAGGTGAATTTCATGAATTCCTTTGTTAGTGCACCGCTAGACCACAAATCGAGTGACCCTCGAAATTTCAGCTCTCTATATGTTACGGTTTAGGCTGTGCGTTGACGTCACTCAGTGAGGCAGTCCCAATGCAGGTTACTTCCTTCCACTCCTCTCTAGAGTTGGGCAGTTTTTGAAATAGAATATTTACAATGCGCAATATGCAGCAATGCATAAAAAAACAATTCGCTTTGCAAAACACAGAGTCGTCACTAGACATAATACAATTTACCAAATCAGACAAAAAATAATATAAGTTCACTTCTGACAGTTGAAAAAATTACTCACCAAAGTAGAGACCCCAGCAAAAACCATTGCCTTATTGACGGTCATTTTGAATGAGTTTTGTCCAATGAATTGAGTGTGAGTGCAAGCTTTCAACTTGCTAGTAGGCACACATCACACCTACTCTATCACAGGCCAGCATCACACTGAGCTGCACCTCTAGAGATAATAGATATCGGAGATACAACTAAGATAGTTTGGTACTTGAGAAAATTCGGCTGGCTTGATAGTGGACATACGTAAATGTTACTTCATCATCATCATCATCATCATTATCAGCCCACAGAAGTCCATTGCTGGACAGAGGCCTCCCCCATTGAAACCCATGATGAACGATCTTGAGCCGCTTGCATCCACCGTTTTGCTGCGACCTATAAGAGGGGGTGCTCCTCTTTTGAGTCGACTAGTTCGTGGTCGCCAGCACTCAAGAACGTTTATTCCCCAACGGTTATCAGTTCTGCGAGCTATATGGCCTGCACATTGCCACTTCAACTTGCTAATTCTGAGAGCTATTTCTTTGATCTTTATTTTTTCAGGAACTCTTTATTACGGATTCTATCACGTAGTGAAACTCTGAGCATAACTCTCTCCAAATCCCGCTACGCAACTTTGAGCTTTTCTATACGGCCAAAAGTTAGCGGCCATGTCTAGTGTTGTAAGTCATCAAGCAATAACGCACTGATTGCTTTCGTCTTGAGGCTCTGTGATATTTGTGACGAAAAGATATGGCGTAGTTTCCCGAACGCTGATAGTGTTCCCAACGCCTACCGGCATGGGTGTGGAATGCGGGCATTTGACATGATTTTTGTCTTACCCATATTAATTTTAAGACCCAGCTGTTGGGAGACGGTATTGAGCATTATGCTAAGGTTTCCCAGCGATTCTGCTATGATGACTATATCGTTAGCAAATCGAAGGTGAGTGATGTATTTATTCACCACTGATGTTGATTTAAAACAACAACCACCGATGTTGATGCCATATCCGAAACAGGTCAAAATCTTGAAAACATCCTCCAATGTAGAGCTCAACAGTTTTGGAGAAATATCACATACATCTTCTAGTCTCAACCTCTTCTGCAATTGGATAGGGTCCATGATTTGGTCCTGAAGACGGTCAGTCACCCGCTCGGCAGGCGGATTGGTGATCGCAGTATTTGTCAGGTGGATGCTGCTGCCCATTTCCTAGCGTAGTCCCTTAGTCGGCTTTTACGACATCCCAGGGAGGAGATTGATTCTAGGCCAGCCATTACTCGGCAAATGTTACTTAAATACATAACGTAAATACATTTGTAATACATAATGTAAATACAGTTCATTGTATTGTACATCGACATCGTACGAGCAGACTCTCCACACACTAAATTGCTTCAGTTCACATAACTGTGACCGAAGATTACAAGCTAGTATTAACTTGCAATGTATGTCCGGGTGAAACCTTGCAACTGAATTTTAAAGCAGTTATCCTCAACCGATCGAGATGATATTTTGCATACCTGTCAAGTTCCGATGACAATGCAATATTATGGTGACCGCGAGCTGATCTGATGATGGGGACAACGGAACTCCTCGAGGGATAATAGTAGACTGGCCGTGGTTAGGCTCATTTTGATTAGCACACGGTTACGATCACAAATTTTATAAAAGCTTGTATTGAAAAATATTTTTTTCACATAAAACTTATTTTAATGCTCCAATAAAACATAATCTGGTAAAATTGTACATGGCTACCTCGGATAGCTGCCGAGAAATACGTACAAACACAATAGATAGGTAGATAGTTTTTTTATTGTACATAAAAAAAGAAGTCCAAAGGCGAACTTAATGCTAGATAGCATTCTCTTCCAGATAACCAGAGAGTTCGACGAAAAAAAAATAAAGACTAATCGACATACCCTATTTATCAATTTTTATTTTGCAATTTTATCTGCCCTGGTCTAGGGGAAACACCAGGACTGAAAAATCGTGATGTCTCCCTGAGCGGGGCAATCAGGGGCGACACGAGTCCGGCACCAGATGGACGGACGGTGCAATGTAGGTTTAGTAATAATCCTAAAGAGTATGTTACCTTCACTAAAACCTGATACAGTCTTTCTTCCGCGACATATCTGTCGAGTAAAATAATAAAATTAATATGATCAAAGGCACTCATGTGAAAAACTTCCAGTCTTTTTTTATGGCCGATATACAAATAAATAATAATGCTGGACAGTTCACACAACATTATCGAGCCCCAAGCTAAGCAGAGCTTGTGTTATGGGTACTAGATAACTGATATACTTAATACAATACATTACATAGATACATACAAACACCCTGAACAAATATCTGACTTCTCAATCGATTCACAGAAAAGCATTAGTATTTCACGGAGCTAACTCGTGTTTACTATCTAACAGGTCCGTCTTAATGAAAATGAGCCGATTAACAATAGTTTACAGACTGCCACTGCAACGCTAATCAGGTGCGGAAGAAGGTATATAAACGCATTTTCCAGTTCTTTTATAGGTACTGTGTTTAGAGAAGTGACTGTGTTCAGAAAATATTTCAATCTTAACGATACTTTTTTTTATTCAGTGTTTGAATTTCTACATAATGAATTGGTACTTGGTACGTTTATGTTTTAAATCCTACTTCCCACCAATTCATCCATAGTTGGACGAGGCCTAATCCATATAATGCAATGAGGGATTTGCCATAATCACCACTTTCAATCACCGGACGAGGCCTAATCCATATAATGCAATGAGGGATTTGCCATAATCACCACTTTCAATCACCGCTTGCTAATTGGTGATCACATTATTGATGTTGAGTACTCAGGTGGCTGCTGCTGCCCATCCCTGGTGTAATGTCGGCTTTTACGACATCATCGGGAGCAGACGGTGGGGTATATTCCTAGGCCAGACACACCACACACACAAAACACCTACTAATTATAGATGCGAATAAAAACATTAGTAGGATTGATCGCACTCCATTTTCGTCCATGTTGTAGATGCTGGCGTTCATACTGTCGTCGGCAGGACTGATTATGAGTACGAACGGCGAAGTCGACAATTCTCCAGGACAATTGGAGAATTCATCTCATCCGGACAAGGATATGTGCGTACAGTTATAATTTATTTTACCGTGATTTTGTACAGTGTGACTGTTTTTTTTTTCGTAAATTCATTCATTCTAGGTACGTTATTCATGCAACAGTATACGAAGTTGGTATCCTGGCAAATAAAACGGATAATAAAACCAGCAACTTTAACAACACGTGAGTTTATTTATTTATTGAACAAAATCCACAGCCCTTAATATAAAAACAGTAACTCTTACTAAGCTAATTTTAAGGCCAATTAGTTATTTTCGTGTAGTTAAATTACAACAAAATAAATATTTTTTAAGCTTTTATTTAATTTGCAATGTATGTATATTTGTCCGGTGGAATCATGCAACTGAATTTTAAATCAGTTATCCTCAACCGATTGAGATGATATTTTGCATATCTATCTAGTTTCGATGACAATGCAATATTATGGTGACCGCGAGCTGATCTGATGATGGGGACAACGGAACTCCTCGAGGGATAATAGTAGACTGGCCGTGGTTAGGCTCATTTTAATCAGCACACGGTTACGGTCACTAATTTTATAAAAGCTTGTATTGAAAAATATATTTTTCTCAAAAAACATTTTAAAATACCGATCGAAAGGCTACAAGGATCAATTCCTTCTCAAAAACAATATTATCTCAAATTAAAGGAACACCATTAAATTATGAAATAATAAAAACAAATTATCAGCCTTTTCTTATTTTATAATTTCATGGTGTTTAAAAAATAAAGGAAAGTCCCCATTATGTAAAACTTCCTTCCTCCATGCATGGCCGTGGGGCACACTGTATAACTAGCTAAATCATATTTGTGTCGGTACTCCAACCTGGTACATTGGCTGCGAGGAAGGTGTTTGGTATCTTGACCAATTTTAATATTTATAATATATCACCAGGGGAAGTCAAGAGTCTGTGACGTTCTTCCAAACAAATGGCACACACTTGGATCTGAGTGGCATACCGAAGCCGTTGCTGACGAATGTGACGGCTCAAAGCATGGTCGGAGTGGGTCCTGTGGCCAACAATGTTAACAAAATCAGCGGGCCTTGGAGCACGTCCCTAGGGCAGTTAGCTTCTTTGCCAAATACGATATCAATGGATCGTTCAGGTCAGTACTTACAAAATTGAACGTTTTGTGACTTAAACACATGATATCTCGAATAGTTTTTTTTTTTTCAGAAAAAGCTAATAATGGTGAAGTTACTTTCCTCGACTCATCGGGGTTTCACAGGAGACTTTTCAGACGAGACATAACCGGTAACTCACCTGTAAAAGTGATAAAAGGAACAGCAGTAATACCTCCAACAGTGGGACTACAATCGATTAGTTTACCTCTGCTTTCTCTGAACAATAAGCTTTCCGGCATACCTGTTCCAATACCTAATACTGCCGTTGTAAATTATGCTAAAGTAAATACTTTGGTGCGTGGCGTACACGAATACTAACTTGTTTCGTGGGCATTCTAAGCAATTTAGTTAAACTATGAAAGCACTGTCTTAGATCATATAAAATCCATAGAGCAGTAATACAAAAATATTTATGGCTATACGTGCAAACGCCTGTACAAACACATTCCTACCATTAATGTATATAAAACTTAACTTAATGATTCCCAGTGTCAATAGTTTTCCCAATAATGTTTGAGACGCTCGCGTTCATAATCTAATATCAGCCACCATTAATTTTGCTACAGAAGATTCGCCTCTATTACCGTTAGCTTTACCTTTGTTGTAATTATACGCGTGTGCAAGCCGGGGGGCTTCGCATGCGCGCGCCGAACGATCAGTCTCGGCCAAATACCCTGTAGACAGTCACCCTCGTGAAATCGCATGTTCTATAGTGAATAAATAGGCAAATATGAAAAGTAATAAAAATATCTTAGAAAAATGTCTAAAGTTCCATTGAATTGATAAGGCATTAGTATTAGAAGATCGATCAACGAATATACAAACGGATACTGCTATTAATTGCAATGAGTTCCCCAAAACTAAGCGAAAGATGTCCAAGTACGATGAGCAATGGCAAGAAACTTCTCAGCAATGATTCCAAGGAGGAGTCCTTGGACAATTCTGTGAGTAAGACAGTTTCAAAAATAATGGCCTGGAGGTTAAACGAGTTATAGGGTTTATTTTATTTATTCTTACAGATAAGAGAATCGATTAAATCTGAGAGACCTGGCAAAAATGAGGAAGACTGGCGAAGACGCACCATTATCGTCGAAAAGAAAAACGGAAGCTACGGGTTTACACTCCAGAGTTATGGGATACACTATAAAAAGGTAGGACAAATGATTTTTGATTACAATTTTGGTACTTGTAAATTTATAAGTTAATTGACTTATTATTATTTACTACACCTCTTTATACTACTAACTGATCTGCTCGTGACTTCCTCCACGCTTAGGTTAGACAGTAGCGGTAGAAGATACGTACCTAGTCTTTAACCTACCCAGTACCCCTGTGACCGCGTGGTCCGACAGCTTAGTCCCCTCGGTCGGATGATGAGAACTTTTTGTCTTGTTGGTCCTATTTATCAGACCAAGAGGAACCACGAATTCGTACAACTCATCGGACTACAAGGAAATACGGGTATCCATGGTTCGAAGCCAATCAGACAAAAAGGAATCAACAAGAATTCTCATATTCCGATTCATCGGACAGACTTACTATAAAATATATTGTTCGTCTTGTTTGTTTCGTTTCGTCGTTTGTTTTTCGTTAACTTTTTGCAATTATCTATTCAAATTCATATCGATGGTGTTCAGTTAAACTACTTTACTCAGTGATAAAGTCCCACTAACAAAAATTGTAGTCAGTCAAATGTTGAAAATGTATTTCCAGGAGCAAGAGATAGAGGTGATCACTTATGTAGACCACGTGGAAGGCGAGGGCCCGGCGGCGGCTGCTGGTATGCGCGAAGGCGACGTCATTCTCTCCATCAACGGCATGGACGTGGAGCGGGCCGAGCACGCCGCCATCGTGGAAGCCATCAACGGGTGCGACTCTCGCATGCGCATGGTTGTAATATTCGAAGATTGCGTCCGAAAGGTCGAACTGCATCTTAAATACATCAACATCCAACGAAACATTCAGAACAAGGTGAGAGAACTCGAACAACTCACAGTACGCGAGAGACAACTCTTTGACACCAACTGGAAAACGCACAGCCTTCCTTCTCAGAAGAAGAAATCGTCCCCATCCGATGTGATTTCGGACTCCGAGGAAAACGTTATTGGTGAAAACATTAACAACACCTACTGCAGGCCCACCCTTTCTAGCGAAAATGTTACAGCCGGGAAGCCCCCACAGCCCAACGTGTTTATGTATCAATATCTAGACCCGCGGTATGGCACGTGCCTCATACAACCGAACTTACGCACTGGTAGTTTCGTGATCACCGTCGGCTCGCCGAGAAACAGGCGCGACTGTCAACACTACGTGGTAAAGGCTCAACAAGGTGAATGTCATCGTGCTTCCGAGACCTACAAGGCCACGAACACAAAGCACAGCAAGGGGCATAGGAGCAGCCACAGCCATAGTTGTGCTCCTTGTATGCCAGTATATAACAATCAGGACGCCAACAGCCTGGAAGCTTACGATCTCGCGAGCCCCTGTTGCGATCCACACTGCGTTCCAAACAGTAGGAAAAAAGTTAGAAGGAAAAAAGAGTGCTCAAAGGAACATAAACGCAAGGATAAATGTCAACAAGTCGATAAATCAACACAAAAACCAGATAGTGTTAGCGGGCCCCCTCCGAGAACCAAAAAGGTTTGCCCATCAGGACACTGCTCAGGTCGGTATCGCTACCTGACTACAGAGTCGACGCAAACCAGTCAATGTAGCCTCCAATCATACGCAACAAGCAACGCAACAGTGCAATGCGACAACTCCGCTTCCAGTTACAGCACATCTTTAAGCAGTGATACTCTATTCTGGGACAACGATCGATCCGAGGCCAAGTCATCGCCGAAGATACAATATCAGAGTTCACATCAACACGTGAAGCCAAAATCCTGGGACAACTTGACGACCAAAGCTTTTGGTGGTTACGGTTTCGGATACGGGTACTTGGATACTACGAACAAACACACCAATAATAGATCCAAGAGCCACGGACGCAGTCATGGCAGTCGTACTTCCCAGAGCCATCACGAGTATCAGCAACACCATTCCCAGGAAAAGCACGCCCACCGACAGAACACCGTTCCACATAATCAATACTCGGTGTATACCAGAAGTCATAGTCACTGCGTGCCTACCAAATCCACGGAGAGTTTAATGATGGTTTCTAAATACCAGCTTGAAAGTAGTGGATCCGAAAGCAGGCTGGCTTGCGACTGCGCCGCCGAGTCCATGGACTATTATCGTAGAGTGAGCAGCAGCAAGAGCCCCGCAGAAACGCACGCCAATGCGTACTACGCTCAACATTTCATTTATCCTACCCATTCGTACAAGAAAAAAGACTCGAATGTTAGCTCAGAGATAACGAGGTTGTAATACGTAGACAATTCACGAAGTAACTGATGCTCAACATCAATTCAATGTAGGCCTAATATGTTATTATTTAATAATGAAGTTAACAGTCTTTACTATCTTTTTGTACTGTATTTCGCTACATTTTATAAATCTCTATGCATACACTCGCTTTAGGAATATTTACCTACTTGTTGATGGTTTTAAAATAAATGTTATCAATCTTCTTCGGATTTTATTTTAATTTTCTATTACTATTTCATTCCAACTCATTCACCTCAGTCTTTGCCACTATTTAACTAACTCCACCAGTTGAACATACCTGTGTTTTTTCGGCTTTTTGTTTATCTAATAATTTTAAAATAGGTGGATAAAAGAGTTATTAGATACATCAAGAATACTCCGATGTCCATAATATTTTAAAAAGGACAAATAACACAGTAATTTTATTCTTTTTTCCTAGTGGCATTTCTGTATGATTGGAGTTAAAAAATTCCGCCCTTAATTTTCTAATCCTCATAAAATATGTCGACATTGGGAAATAGACGATAAGTTAGTCGTTCGTTTCGTTTCGTATGAGTTAGTGCTGGCCTCTGGTGTCGGAGTTTGTCAAGCCGCCCGAGGGCGGCTAATTAGTAACTTAGTAGTTAATTAGTAACTTATTGTAACATATTTTGTTTCTAGAATAAGTTTGGTTTACTTTTTTAGGATTCCGTAACCAATGGCGGCGTTCAAGAAAACATGGGACCCTATTAATAAGCCTTCGCTGTCCGTACGTTCGTCCGTCCGACCGTCCGTCCTTCCATCCGTCTGTCAGCGGGCCCTATGAACCGTAATAGGTAGAAAGTTGAAATTTTTACAGATTGTGAATTTCTATTGCCTGTATAAAAACAAACAATAAAAACTAAATTAAATTAAAAACTAAAGGAGGCTCCCACACAAGTAAAGGGGGTCTTGAAAATCTGTTTTACTACAGCATGGGTATAGTTTATTAGAGCTCATCAAGCAAAGTAAGACTGTTTTTTTTTTTGTTTAAGTAATGGTAAACAAATACGGCCATCAAATTCAGGTTTTTTGAATGATTTTAACAATCGTTGTATCTTTTGAATCATAATAGGTAGGACACATGAAATTTTCAAACAGTGAGCTGCTAATACAAAAAATAAAAAAATAAACAAACAAATAAAAAAGCGGCCAAGTGCGAGTCGGACTCTCCCATGAAGGGTTCCGTAGCAGCAAGTAACATAATATAAAAGTTCTTGGATGGTTTACGATTTATGACGTATTCAAAAAGAACTACTTACTAGATCTCGTTCAAACCAATTTTCGTTGGAAGTTTACATGGTAATAATGTAAACCATATTTTTTTTTAGTATTATTATTCTCTTATTTTAGAAGTTATGGGGGGGGGGGACACTTTTTACCACTTTAGAAGTGTCTCTCATGCAAAATATTCAGTTTAGAAAATAATGATATTAGAAACCTCAATATCATTTTTGAAGACCTATCCATAGATAACCTCACACGTATGGGTTCGATGTTTTTTTTTTTTTAGTTTCATTTTCTAAGTATTGGGAAAAAAAATACTGATTTTTTTCTATTTCTGTGTAAAATTCTTAAAGCGGTTCACAGAATACATCTACATACCAAGTTTCAACAGCCTAGCTCTTATAGTTTCGGAAAAAAGTGGCTGTGACATACACGGACAGACAGACAGACAGACATACAGACATGACGAATCTATAAGGGTTCCGTAATTTTTAGCTACGGAACCCTAAAAAGTACCCTTATAATAAACTTTTGTGATCTTAATAATGGTTGTATCTTTTGAACCTTAATACTTGAAATTTTCACAGAATGAGTATTACTATAGTGTCTCTAACAAGAAATAATATAAAAATTAAAGGGACACCACCATCGTACAAGATTTAACACTATGTACTTTTTTATTATTTTGACTAATAAATAAGTAGATAGCTTTAAAACTTGTACGATGGTACGGAACCCTTAGTGTGCTAGTCCAACTCGCACTTGGCCAGTTATTTGCATCTGAATCAGCACAAAAAACTTAAAATTTACTTTTCTTCTATTTGATATTTTTTTGAGATGTTGTCGGGGATCTTACTCTAGCGGTATGAATACATAGTATGAAATTATTAGCACAGATAGGTACTTTACTACTGGATTGGGTTTAAAAAACCTCGATAACTTTATGTCTCGGTGGTCGCTGAACTCAAGTTAAATCAACTATTCTTTAAATAAATGGATAAAACTGCAATTAGTCGACTCCGTAGCGTTATGCCGTGTATAGATTACGTATTATAATTTAATTCAGCACATTCCAAGTGTAGGTATTCGATAGCGCTATCTCAACTAAATATACCTACTTCCTCATTTTATTCCAAGTAAAATTGTGGCGAATCGGTTCGCTATCTTGGAAATTGGGTGGGTGAACTTAAATCAGATGCGGGTTCATCTTGGGTTAGCCGCGGGGCCGGGTCAGAGTTCGGGCAGTGCGCCTGGCTGATGGCGGCTGCGGAGTCGGCAGCGCGGCAGAGCGTCCCCGCGCACCACCGGCTTCGCATCGCCATGCGTCGAGTCGCGAACCTAGCGCGCCTACGGCCATTGCCGTCGCCCTTGCAAAATCTGATTGTCTTTGCAGCAGCTATTCTCCTGGCTGGCATTCATGCTGAACCTCAGCAAAGAGTAAGAAAATTACCATTATTTATAATCTTGGTCAAATGTTTATGTGTTTTTCAAGTTAACAATTTAGCTGACCTAAATTTTAAGCACTAGGTTAACTTGTTGCGCACCCTGGAATGTGCATAACATATGTAGTTATAAGATTATGTTTCGATTTCAGCTGTACCTTACTTGCAAGTTACCAAATTCTAAAAGGTGTTCTGCTTGGCCGATTAGTCAAAATGACGCTAAGGATTTAGTTCCCAAATTATATCCAGGCTCGGATTTGACCCGCTTTTGTGGTCTCAGCGATTTGACGCCGGTACCACCACGACTTAAATTCGTAATGGTAAGTTGTAAATGTACGTTTCTTAATTCTGTCTATTCGGTCTTTACATGCTATGTATATACGTGTACACTTCAGTTGCTGTGCGATTACATAATTCAGTGACTTTCTTCAAATAATAATTAGGTAGGTAGATACATAAACTATCATGAAAGCTGAAGGTACATAACAAGAAAAACATAATTAGTAGGCGCCTGATTGTTCTGAGCTTATTTAAAATACTTTAAATATTTTGACGCACAGCGAGACGTGCTGTTTCAATTCCCGCTGCGGGACAAATGTTTGTATTGTCTGTAAACATTTGTTCCGGGTCTGGGTGTTATGATACCATGGTACTCGTAGTTCCTGATAGCCACGACACAGGGAATCCTAGTGTGGTATCAGGACTGCGTATATGCTTTTTGAGTGTTATTATTAGTTATTTGGTCGCCTTCCCCCTTAATCCCTCCATAAAATTATCAAAATGTTAATAAAATTTAAACAAAGTATGCTGTGCGCTTTTTAAAGAAGTTGAAATTACAATTTTCTGGTAGAACTGTACCTATTAACAAATTATTTCCTAAAAAAATATTGTTATCGAATGTTTAAAAGCGATAAATCTTATATTCGCACTCTAAGAATATATCCAGTACAGTGACCTAGATACAATTAAATAGCGTAATATGTGTAAACAAAAACGAACGTTTTAGTAGTAGTAGAGCTTTTTGAATGAGTTGTCCCGGGAAAGAACTACCACCATACCCATTTCTGCCGGAAAGCAGTAGTGCTCGCATTGCTGTGTCCCGGTTTGAAGGGTGGGTGCCGGTGAAATTAATGGCACATGAGACTTTTCATCTTTATATCTCAGGGTGGCATGGCGGACGCAGTGCAATGCCACATAGGGCGCGTTCTAAGTGGACATGGCCAATGTCGTACTTAAAACATTGTTAAAGTCAGAGTTTACCGCTTAAAATCAGGTTCCGTCATTCATGCAGTATAAAAAAGCGACCAAGTGCGAGTCGGACTCGCCTATGAAGGGTTCCGTAGCAGCAAATAACATAATATAAAAGTTCTTGTAGTTTGTTGTAACTTTGAACGATATTTTAATAATAGGACATTTTACCACTTTGGAAGTGTCTCTCGCGCAAACTATTCAGTTAAGAAAAAAATGATATTTGAAACCTCAATATCATTTTTGAAGACCTATCCATAGTTACCCCAAAAGTTAGTTGGTTCCATGTTTTTTTTTTTGTTTTTTTTTTCAGTTCTATGTATTCCCCATACTTAGACCCCAACATTTTACTGTTTTTTTTCTATTTTTTTGTGAAATTCTTAATGCGGTTCAGAGAATACATCTACTTACCAAGTTTCAACAGCCTGGCTCTTATAGTTTCGGAAAAAAGTGGCTGTGACATACACGGACAGACAGACAGACATGACGAATCTATAAGGGTTCCGTAATTTTTGGTTACGGAACCCTGAAAACGAATAATATTTTTTGAATACGGTGATAATCATACTAAACAGTTCAGCCAATAACAGTTTAACAAATAAACATGCAATGTTCGCATTTATAATATTTCTTCGAACTTCGTGGCGCGGCGGACGACTGAGATTCAAGGGTGCGGGTTCGATTCCCGCTGCGCGTCAAATGTTTGCATGATCTGCAAATACTTGTTCTGGGTCTGGTTGGTGAGATACCACGGTATACACTTAGTTCCTGACTTCCACGACGCAGAAAATCCTAGTGTGATCAGGATTATGTATTTGACTGTTGGGTGTTGTGTATGTCATGTGAATGTAAAGGCTAATGTAGGATTTAAACACAACTATATGCATGTATGCATCACATCTGCAGGCTATTTAATAATGCGTATCAATCCAACAAAACATTTATCGTAATATAGAGATAGAGCTTTCTATGTCACTAGGTCTATCAGTAAGTGTAGGTACAACATACTATAGGCGTGATATGATACGAATATTGCCCGATTACAGGACACCTCACACTTAGAGGTACCTAATAAGTACGTATAATAAATCTGTCGGTTTTTAATAGAAGCCTGTGTTGAATCGCCTTATAAATGTCACCATCATCAGCCGTGCTTACCATTATATATCTACCCATCACCTTGATGTAGTCCCTTAGTCGGCCGAGTTTTATTAGTGATCTAATCACTAAGGCATTTTGACTTTCAGATGATATGGTATGTTGCTATTTTAACATAAAGTCGTAAGTGCAGGTCGGTAATTTGACTTTAAGACCTATGTCCCCGGACCGGTACTTACTTACTATTATATTTTCAAATAAATTTCTATAGCCAGTAAAATTTCTTACTTTTGTTTTAACTAAAATTTCTTGGACTTAAAAAACATAACGATAGCAAGAACATACACTAATTAAAAATCTAATATGATATTTATAAATTCTACGATTTATCTCTCATTCTTATGATAACTTCTGTTTGTCAAGGTTGAATGAGTTTCCTTGGCCCATGTTTCACAAGTTTTATACATATTATCTTAAATAGAACAAATCCAGTCATTTTATGTGTCAAGGTAGTCTTATTCTTGCTATACAGTAATTGCGTTATAACTTTGGGTACCTATTTATTGTACTTCCATTGTTCTAATGACATGTGTTGAAACAGGTTAAACCATTCAACGATAATGAGTATAATCAAGAAACCTTCTGCAAAACGGGCGAAGTCATCGTGGAAGATGAAACTGATTTCACATCTAACAATGCTGTTTTGGGAGTATCAAAAAGCAGATCACGTCGTCAAGCTGCAAGGGGTCGGTTCAGAGGCCAGACTCAATCGCAATACTTGGCGATAGAGCGCGCAAATGGAAAAGATGAAGGAAAGGCTGAAGCACATTCAGATGCAGATTCCTCTAGGGCAAGCGTTAGTCAGTATACTTTTATAACTAACTATGGTCGTAATGCTTACATTAATTCATTTTCAATATATTAGTCTATGTCTATAGTTTCAGGTGGAAATGGTGGCATGGGGCAAGCGCAAAGTCAGTCAGTATACGACCCCAGTTGTGATGAATGTCATGGCCGTTCTGAACTAGAAGCGGAAAGCCTAAGAAGACACACGCAAAGTCCAGGGGCATCGTAAGTAACTTTTACTTGTGAGTATTTGAATAGTTATGTTGTATTAAGATTAAATGATAAAAAACTTTTATTTTGTTACAGGCCCAGCAGAGGGCCTTATGGAATAAATCAAGGAGGGGGGCCTGGGATTGGCTCAGGACCCAACCAAGGAGGAAGCGGACCTTTTCTACCCGGTCAAGGCAACGGAGAGTACGCGTTAAATCAACCAGGCGGTCAGAACAGTGGCGGGACATACGGCCAAAACCATGATGGTTCGCCAGGAAGTAGTGGAACCCACGGTGGGAATGGTAATGGACCATACAGGTATAATCAAAATGGTGTACCGGGAAGCGGCGGTACACAGGGTTCGGCACCCGGTAGAAATGGAGGCAATGCATACGTTCCGGGAGGACAAGGCAATGTAGGCGTACCTGGTGGAAATGGCGGATACGTACCTGGTCAAAGCGGCATACCAGGGGGAAGTGGTAGTTTTGTACCTGGACAACATGGTGGAACAGGAAGCAGCGGAGGTTTGCCAGATCAAAATGGAGGCAGCGGTGTTATTGTACCTGCACAAAATGTTGGACCAGGAGGCAACAGCGGCCTTGTACCCGGTCAAAATAGAGGAAATAGTGGATTCGTACCTGGCCAAGGTAGTTTACCAGGAGGAAATGGATATGCGCCCGGGCAAACTGGTGGACCGGGTAACGGAATCTTACCTGGCCAAGGCGGTGTTATTGGCGGAAATAGCGGATTTATACCTGGGCAAGGTAGTGGGCCTGGAGGAAATAGTGGATTTGTACCTGGACAAGGCGGAAGACCAGGAGGAAATAACGGGTTCGTACCTGGCCAAGTGAATCTACCTGGAGGAAATGGTGGATTTAATCCAGGCCAAGATGTAGCCAGAGGAAACGCAGGATACACTCCTGGCCAGGGCAATTCTGGTAATGGAGCATATTTGCCAGCACAAAACACTCCAGGGGTTACAGATGGAAACAATTTACATGGCACTGGGCCCGGCGGCGTTCCAGGGGGGCACGGCAACGGTGTCTTTGGGGTAAATGGGCAACCAGGAAGCAATAGAAACATAGGAACACCAGGAATTACGGCCCAGAATGGACCAGGCGGAATACCTAGCGGTAGTGAAACCTATGGAATACCAGGTGGGAATAGCAACGGCGGCTACGGCCCAAACCAAAACGGCGAGGGAGGACTGAACTATGTCAGAACACCTAGTGGGCCGAGTGGAACAGGCAATAATGGCAATTTTCCAGAAGCTCCGCCTAATCAAGGAGGAAACGGAGCTTATCAAGGCGGGACGCCAGGTATATCCGGACCTTTTCAAGGACCTGGAGGACTTCAATACATTTGCTGTGTCGTCGATCCCAGTAAAAATCCACAATATTTAAGACTTGGTGGTAACGGTGTAAATGGATTTTACCCTAATGTACCCTATGGTACAGGCAATGCAGTCGGATCCAACGGACCATATGGATCGGGAGGTCCTGGTGGCCAGTACGGCTCAACAGGTACGGCAGGCTCAGGACAATACGGAAATAGCCCAATTGGGGGTTCAGGATCTTACGGAAATCAAGGACCTTACGGCAATGGTGGATCTCAAGGCCCTACAAGAATATCAGGTGGACCCAGTGGAGGATATAACCCTCAGGGATCAACGGGTGGGCCTAGTGGGGTTTATGTGCCAACAGGAACATCAGGAGGACCAAATGAGGGTTACAGCCCTACAGGAATATCAGGGGGGCCTAGTGGCGGTTACAGCCCCACAGGAACATCAGGAGGAAACAGTGGCGTATATAACCCTACAGGAACAGCAGTTGGACCCAATGGTGGATATAACCCTACGAGACCAGCTGGTGGACCAAATTTAGGATATAACCCTACGGGATCAGCAGGTGGTCCCAATGCAGGATATAACCCAACGGGATCAACAGGAGGACCCAATATAGGATATAACCCCACAGCATCGTCAGGTGGCTCCAATGGTGGATACAACCCAACAGGAACAGCAAGTGGACCCAATGTAGGATATAACCCTACGGTATCAGCAGGAGGCCCCAATGCTGGATATAACCCTACGGGATCAGCTGGAGGCTCCAATGCAGGATATAACCCTACAGGATCAGCAGGAGGCCCCAATGCAGGATATAACCCTACAGGATCAGCAGGTGGACCCAGTGGAGGATATAACCCTACAGGATCAGCAGGTGGGCCCAATGGAGGATATAACCCTACAGGATCAGTAGGCGGACCCAATGGAGGATATAATCCTACGGGACTAGTTGGTGGGCCTAATGGAGGATACAATCCAACAGGATCAGCAGCTGGGCATACTGGAGGATACAACCCTACGGGAATAGGAGGATCTAATGTTGGATATAATCCTACGGGATTGACTAGTGGACCCAATGGAGGGTATAGCCTTACAGGACCAGCAGGGGCACCCGATGGAGGATATAACCCTACAGGATCAGCAGGTGAACCCCATGGAGGATATAACCCTACCGGATTAGCAGGTGGGTCCAATGGCGTATATAACCCTACGGGGTCAACAGGAGGACCCAACATAGGATATAACCCTACGGGATCAGTAGGTGGACCCAAGGCAGGATATAACCCCACGGGATTAGCAGGGGAATCGAATGGAGGATATAACCCTACAGGATCAGCAGGTGAACCCCATGAAGGATATAACCCTACAGGATCAGCAGGTGGACCCAATGGAGGATATAGCCCTACCGGATCAGCAGGGGCACCCAATGGAGGATATAACCCTGCAGCATCAGCAGGGGGACCCAATGGAGGATATAACCCTACAGGATCAGCCGGGGCACCCAATGGAGGATATAACCCTACAGGATCAGCCGGGGGACCCAATGGAGGATATAACCCTACAGGATCAGCCGGGGCACCCAATGGAGGATATAACCCTACCGGATCAGCCGGGGGACACAATGGAGGATATAACCCTACAGGATCAGCAGGTGGACCCTATGGGGGATATAGCCCTACAGGATCAGCAGGGGGGCCTAATGGAGGATATATCCCAACAGGATCAGCAGGTGGACCCAATGGAGGATATAACCCTACGGGGTCGGCAGGTGGACCGTATGGACAGTTTAATGGAGGGAATGGAAGTGGCTCCGGACAGAATGGAATGAACAATCAATGGGTAAGACTTAATTCACTATATAAGTAGTTAGTATACCTTTTTCAGTGTTGGCTGTTGTTGACCTATCAAGAGTTAAATAGGCTAAACATATTTTTAGCAAAATCTACACAGTTTATTACAACCAAAAAATAAATGTTAATCTACAAAAATTCCAAGAGTGAAAGAGCTCGACACACTAACCGATAAATTTTCACGATAAAAAAAACTTTATTATAAATATAAAGAGCATAGTAGATTTAAAGTTTCGATTACGCAGTAAATATTTGTTTGAATACGAATTTTCCTTGACTTCTCGATGGGACCAGTGGGATAGACTTACTTTTCGCTACGCGAGCGTTATTCTGTCACTAACTTACCTGAACTTTACGGACATAGAAGGCAGACAACAGCAAAATTCCGCAAAAAAATTGTACTATTCAGCACTTCTTATTAGAATTGTACTACTTCATACATTGAGCAACGCAGGCCGCCGACTTCATACACTTGTTCCGTAGACCTATTGGCACTATTTGACAAAAGAGAAAAAAGAGTTATGACATAACTGTAAAAATCATTTTTTTTTATCCTATCGTGTGGGTTATCCTAGGAAGATGGACTAAAGGCATGGAACTAAGGCTAAAAACGAAACGTTAGCGATTATACCAGTCTCATTCTTTTATATGAATGTATTCATGTGTTGGAATGAGACAAGCATACATCTATCTGTTCTTATTTGTGTTAGTCGTACCAGGCCAAATGTCAAATTACTAGTACATTCATGGTAACAATCTAGGGAGATGTATATGCATGATACCAAAATTCAGGGTACGGAACGGAAAGAAGACTGTCGTGTGACAATATATTTGTTTCTCTCTAACATAGGATAGCAAGCTATCTTCTAGGATAGGAGTAAGAAGGAACACTCTATGCTAGTTTTAGCACTCACTCCATTACTATTATACCTCCATGGGGTTATCTAAGAAAAGTGCTTAATGAGCCGATTCCAAAAATATACACCATTACCATGCAGCCACTTGTTTTCTAAAAATTCAAAAAGTATTTTCAAAACACTCCAAATTTGGGCTCCTCCACCACAGTAGACAGTACTCATACAGCTGTGTGGTCATTATGGCAAATCTCCCCTGCTTAAAACGAATTTGATGATGATGACTTTAATCATGTATCTTTTTTTCAGAACGCGGGACAAAGCGGTGATAATTCAGGTAAAATAAGACATTAATTTTACAATTTAACATTGTTCTCTAAATACTTATGTAGGCACGTACTTTATTTGAGAATGAATTTAAATGAAACAGGTCTGTGTCAGCTCCAACGCACGACTGAAGTATACTCCAGTCCAGTTCAATATAAGATGCGCGAATATGTTGCGCAGAGGGAAACATAACGACTTCACTATTTCTTATACACGATTTTCGATTTTACTCTCCATCTATTAGCGTACCTTGAGCCTGCTATGCGGATGACAGCACTTGCGATGCTCGATATGCAGGCCGTGGAGTGACTCTCGGGCAGAAGTGGATGCACACCGAGACATGCTTGTATCCGAAGTTGAGTGCTCACTCAAGTTAGTCTCAGAATGGGGGCGACTAAATTTGGCCCAATTTAACCCCACCAAGACCCAAGTCTGTGCCTTCACCTGTAAAAAGGCTCCATTTCTGGTTGCCCCGCAATTTCAAACAGTCTCTCGATCCTGGGTGACGATATTTCAAGCGAAGTACAGTTCAGGCATCATTTAGAGAGCAAAGCTGCTCTTGCCTCCAATAAACTCGGTGTACTCAATCGATTGAAGCGGTACACCGGGGCAACGTTTTACGCTTTACAAAACGCAGGTCCGGCCCCACTTAGAATACTGCTCTCACATCTGAAATGGTGCACCGAAGTACCAACTGCAACCTCTGGTTCCCTACAACGCAGAGCTGTTAGGGTTGTCGACGCACCCAAAGTTACCAAGGATCCAGAGCCGTTGAGCGTGCGCCGAGATATTGGCGCGCTTAGCGTCTTTTATAAGATTTTTAACGGGGAATGCTCTGAAGAGATGTATTAACTAATCCCAGCTTCGCACTTTTATAACCGCACATCCCGCCATCGTCAGCGAGCTCACCCGCACATTTTGGATGCGTGCAGGTCTCGCACAGTGCGTTTCACGCGCTCGTTTCTCCCGCGCACCTGCACGGCGTGGAATGAGCTCCCGTTGGATGCCTTCCCACAGGTCTACAATATGGGTAAATTCAAGAGAAATATCAATAGGGCTCTTAATGGTAGGCAGCGCGTTTGCAATACCGTGGGTGTTTCAGATGTCCATAGGCGGCGGTGACTGCTTTACATCAGGCGGGCCGTCTGCTTGTTTTTCACCTTATAATATAAAACATAAATAAAAAAAAATAAAAAAAAGTATATTCTTAAGGAATAAACTCCAATAAATTCTACTAACACAACACTATTTTATATTTCAGGAGTACCACAAAACGTGTTAGACCCTAATACAGCAGCAACCGACGTTGAAGGAGATGATTCTCAAGCTGAAGCCAGTGTCTCTCAAGTCGCCAATGGTACTATAGCTACTGCATCTTCAAAAGGCGGAAATGACAAGGGTCGTGCTCAAACTCAGGTCCAAGGGACATATACAGGCAGCGGCTCGTTTTCAGCCCAAGCCGAAATTACCGGAGACAATAAAGCTGCAAATAGCGAAGTAACAGGTGACAAAAAAGGAGCATCCAGTAACGCCCAGGGAAGCGGTCGTAATAATAAGTCACAAGCTAATGTTAAATTAGGATCAGAAACCGGTTCGATATTAACAGGTTCACAGAGCAAAGGTGCAATGCACTCCTCTAACACACAAGTACAAGGCAGTGTTAAAGGAGGTATGGCCGATGCACAAGCCAGAGGCCCGGGCAGCACCTCTTCTCAAGCACAAATAGGGTTTACACCTTACAAAGAAGGCGACAAATCACACGAATTACAGAAGAATCCATTTGTTGGCGGAGGCACTTCATCAGCCCAGTCTAACGGTCGAACTGGAATGTCACAATCACAACTACGAGGCACGTTCAAATACGGAATCACTTACAATGGAGCTGCTCAATCAGGAGCGAGCGTAGACAAAGAAGCCGTATTTCCAAACAGACTACCCTTTGATAAAATAGATGTGCATGATGAAAGTAACAAAAATATAAACGTTGAGTTAACAAACACTGAAATTCCTGAACCATTACCGGAAGTATCTGAACACGAGGCCACATCGACAGACGTTATCCCGTCCACTGATATACCATTTGGTGACACAGTAACCTCAAAAACAATTTTAGGTACAAACAGTACTCCTGTTGCTCAATATACTAACCATTCTCATTCCGATCACCATAACACGGATTCCGAACAAATTAATCCAACTCGTATCCCTTCGGAAGAAAACAGACGTTCATTCCAAGCAACTTACAATACTAACAACGCTGATTATGATTACAATGCCGTTAAAGACGAGAATCTACCAGAGGATTATGATATAGATGACGGCTATGGCACTGAAGGAAGCGATGCCATTGAACCAGATCAAGGGGAATACAACAGTTACAATAAAATATCTCCTAATTCGGAAGCAACTCATCAATCGTTAAATAGTCCAAGAAGGAAAGGGTTAGAGGTTCGACAAACCACAGGCGGCAATACGCAACACATTTTACTGGGATCTCTCAATGAGCAGGACGCTGAAATAACTCAACAGAATTCTGAACGGCCCAATGAAAAGAAAACTTACCAACCAGGCGAACGCGTTCCAGGCACTGGGGGTTACACAATACCCATTGGATTTACTGGAAGCGTTAAATCAGTTGCATCACAAGAAAATACATATGTTGTTGGATCGAACGACTCGCCTTCCCAAGCGCAAACGGTAAAATTAACACCTGGCACAGGAAAAATTAAATACACGTATCCATCTTTATATGGCAGAAGCGTGCACCCTAAAGATTTAAGATCTCTCTACAGCCCAAAGCCCGACGATAATAGATACGTATCCGTGTCTAAATCAGTGACACGGTCTCTTGACGACGAAAATAATATAAGAAAACAATATTCACACACGTATTACACCAAATCATCATCTTGTGGATACTTCACTTTCACTTGTACGATGGTGAGCGGCTCTGATGGCAGGAAAAAGGTTTGCAAACCGAAAATTCCAACTAATCCTGATGGGACTCCTATGAGGTGCTAGATTTTTCTTGTACACACAGTTTTGTGTGATGTGAACGTAGGATAACAATCTACAAGATTCACTAGTACTTTCAATACTTATAGGAGATGTATATCAAAATTCACACATTCATTTCCTAAACACGCAGAGTTTGATAGGATCCTGCGTTAAATATATAAGTATTTTTAATTTTAGTATTCTATACCTATATTTAATAATTACTACTACTGTATCGACATAAGAATTAAATCTAATGTAATTCAACTACATATCAAATATAATATGTAAATGCGAGTGATAAAATAAAAAATGTAATATCGGGTTGTTGTTTTCTTAATTGTGTTCGAAGATTTGCTTCCGTCCATTTACAATATTTTTATTTTTTAGGGTGATAAGACACAGCTCGCAATAGTAGTGAGTGTGGTATATAGTAATCGTAAAAGCCTATCTATGAGTACGAAAGCAAGTCAAGCGAGACTTTGATGAGGTAGTTATTCCGCCATACCCATGGGGTAGTGGCGATGTCTAGGGAAAGGGAAAACCTAAGTCCCAATTTCAGAACTAAACTAAAACGGTATCTATACATACTTGAATCTAGATTCCGTTTATTTTTTTGGCTATTTGCGTAGCTTAATTATATTCACATAGTGTTCGAACACTTATAATAATTATATTCATATTTAAAACGAATCTGTAGATAAAAAAGAAACGGGTCACCGACCGCAAGCATGGTACCCAAAAGGTAGGTGACGTTACCTAGTTAGATGGCAACACTATTTTTTCTGACCGAGGTAAGCACGAGCACTTGGTCTCATCTATCAGCCTCTAGGATAACTCCCAATAGAGGAACCACGCTTCAAAATGATATTTATTTACATTACTCACTTTAGTAACACAGTTTCTCTATGGTTAAAGGTAATTTAAACCTTATGTTAAGTGGTACCCTCTGCCTATGAACAGTGTATTACCTCATAGTTCACATCCACCTAGAACGCACCCTATGTGACATTGTACTGCGCCCGCTATGTGTGGCTTAATAAAACACAATTTTATTACAATGACAATTTAATATTTCGGATAAATTTAAAATGTTTCATTTTATTATAATTATAGAATTCGTGACATTTACTATAGTGATTACAATATTAACATTCATATTTGAACATATGTATTGATAAGAACTTACTTATTTTTTTCTCTTATATTATATCCATAATTTAATTCTTCAACCTACGCATACAGATAATAGACTAGCGTCTAATAGGTGGTAATAGACTAGCGTATGTGGGCGTCGGCTGCGCTTCGCCCTCATTTTATCGTTCATCCATCATCGCCTGACTTTCTGGCCTCGGCAGTACAACTTTCAACACATGCGAGGAAGTTTAAAGTTTTTTGTGAGAAATATATTTTTCAATATAAAATTAGTGATCGAAACCGTGTGCTGATCAAAATGAGCCTAAGCACGGCCAGTCTACTAATCCATCGAGGAGTCCCGTTGTCCGCCTTCCGTCTCATCATCAAATCAGCTCGCTGTAAAGTTAGTGATTGGAACATGGTGCAACGTGTTTTGAACAAAATAAGCTAAAAACGGCCATTCTACTATTATCCATCGAAAAGATCCGTTGTCCACCTTCCGTCTCCATCATCAGATCAGCTCGCTGTCACCATAATATTGTATTGTCATCGGAACTTGACAAGTATGCAAAATTTCAGCTCAATCGGTCAAGGTTAAATGGTTCAAAATTCAGGTTCAATATTTGTCCCACGCTAACAAACTAACAGGTCAAGTTAAATAAAAGCTTTTAAAAATGTACATATTTGCAGCCGCCGGAAAATCAGGCGTTGATGGAAGAACGAATGCGGAGTTTGATCGATGAAGACTTAAATAGATTCTGAGACAATATCTTTGATTGTAGCGATATTAGATAATATTAGGTACCTACATAAAAATAAATGACACAAAAAATCACATGGAAACAATATCGGCAATGACACATGGTCCAATTGCTCAGAGTAATAAATAGCTGCAGAGGCGGAGCATATTTTGAAGTTGCTAAACGTTGCCTATTGCTTTAGCAAGTGTCGTGTCAAATTGTTCTCAGTAAGAAACATTTGACACGACACTTATTATCACGAATGGATTGCTCTTTAGTAGGCTCACTAATTTTATTTATTTATAAAATCTGTTAAAAGTTAAGCAGTGCTTAAAATATGGCCCTCTCTTACTTTTGAATAGTGTCATACAGTGGCATGAGTAATATTAAGCACTTTTTATAAATAAGGGGGTATCTTATTATCATTCTAAGCTGTTCGTAATGCGACACTATCAAATACATGACGAAATAGTACAAAATAATTAAAGCAGAAACCAATACTGTTTAGGTGCTAAATTAAAATACAAAAGATTTTGTGCCTACATTATAAATAACCATTAGCAAATTAAAATACCTACACGTTTCAGTCTGTTAAGTAGTATTGGAATGTAATCATAAGGTAACGAAGAGAAGAAACCCTAAATTAAAAATATAAGTAAAAAAAATATTTTTAACCGCAGAAACACTTTAGGAACTAGATCTCGCAAGTAAAACAAGATTAGAAAATATAACAAAACAAAAGAGATAAGTGTCAGATTGAGGTAAGTTTAAGTAACTACTCTCATCTCAAATAGAGAAAGCACATAAAAACACAAATTGTTAAGATATCATTGAATGTCATACTAATAAATCAAAGAGCACATACCATAAAATTAGGAGATAGAAATGGCTACCCCTAATAACATTTGTTATAAATATTTCAAGTAGTTTCTAACCTCATCAAAATTAATTTATCTGATTGTTATGTCTATTTTTTGGTGGGTACTACGTTTATTTTATGTAGTTCTTATATTACCTACGATCCTATTATAAATGTTTTGAAAACATCATAATTTTTTGTTACGATTACTACTGGGTGCGGTTGATAGACCAGCCGGCCTAGCCAAACGGCATTCGCTTCGAAGCGATTCCATTTCTACATTCTTAATACAATAGAATTGACCACGTGACATTTCGATTGCTTACGTCAATCTCATATATTGTTGGCTTTTCTACTAGCGTCATTGCTAGTAGAATGTTACTTTGTCTACGGCCTCAGTCCTGTATCAAATGAAACGGTTCTAGAAACGAATACACGATGTTCATTGCTCTAAGCCAAGGCAACTAAACTATTCAAGAAAAGTATTAAACACGGAATACACTAAAGTAATCCTAAATTACCATGGCAATCAACGGTTAGTTTGGTCAGTTTAAAGTAGGCGGGGCGCCCAAGTAACCTTACACCCGTAAGCTTACTAAAAAAAATATTACATTGAAAATCTTTTTATTTTAATTAATCATAAATCGGTTAATAGTCGATTTTTCGAGAACTTGTAGTAGTTAGCATGACGCTGCGGCACTGGCGGGCCTTTGTTGGTAAGCGCCACTTCAGAGGACGGCCCACGTGGACCGCAAAGCAATACAACCGGTAATTAACCAAAAATCCCTAGAAAAGAGCTGTATGACGTTCTCCATTGGCTTTTCATCGCGCTGAATGTCCCGTAGTGTTCTATCCACAGCATAGACGGCTTTTTTGTTAGCCATTTTGCATTCTTCCCAAACGTTTAGATTAACAATCTTGTAACACTTTTGCCTTATGTTAGATTCCTTGTTATCTAACATGTTGACATTTTGTACGCTACATAATTCTAACTTACTTTTAAGCAATCCATCGTGGCGTCTACAGACCTTCAACGCTAGGAATTATTATTTGCTATGTAGGAAACTTCTAACAGTGGAAAAGTAAAGTCCAAAAAAAAAATACCTGACGATAACTTTTTTATCCGAAATCCGATTTTGATGAAACAAAGCCTATTCTGCTCCAAATTGATCTTTGTTCACCTGTGAAAAGCACATGAAAATCCATTCAGGAGTTTCGGAGATGTACGCGAACAAACACACGGACATAAAATAATCCTGAAAATCGCTGATTTGTGTACTAACTTATGTTTAGTCACCCCCATTCTATTTTTATAACTTTTCTTCAATGTACAGAAACACCGGGTTCTACTGTTGTATTATATGTATAAAAAGATAGCCGAGGCTCCAAAAAAAAATTTGTACGTTCACTGATTTAGTTTACGCTTGCACCGACTAAACCGACCACAAACTAACCGTGTATAATACTAAAACTTAATACGAATACACACATATATCTAGTTAAGTACACGTTTATAACTTTGAGAGATACATCGAAATTAGTCAATTATTTATAGTATAAAGTAGAGTTTATATATTGAGCTGCTATGCTATAAAGTAAATAGCTACAATACAACGAGATGAGATTGAGAATTGAGCTCAAATAATGAGGCGGAACGACCCTCGATATGCTACATTATGCAGCTAATCACTTACATTATTATGGCTGAGGAATTCAAACCTCTACTACCAGTCCGGAACTAGTTATTGTATGGCATTTTTAAATGCAAGTATTTTAAACTAATTCTAAAAGTAAGTTTATATAGTAAATTATCTAATAGAATACCTTTACTGTGTTTATGATATATCTACTAGGTACGTGTTTTAGTGAAAATTAAAAATTATTTATTCCAATATGTACCGCAACAGTAATTTGACTTACAAATATACAGCGTGTATTTGAAATAACGCAATACCTACCAATCTGATTTTATTGGAATTAATGTATATATCACAAAGTAAACGGGTTTATGTAATATTTGTAATTTTTGTAGAGCCTAGTATAGTATTATTCTATCTGTGGTAGAGCTTAATATTCTGATCTATTTTTACTTTATGACAAAGCCATAGCGTGCCGCGCAGCGCTGCCGCCTCAAAAAGCACTGCACAACCGAGGACCAGCGAAGCTATCACGAAGGACTGTACAACTCTCTTGCCCTTCACATCAAATACAGTTGAAGTTAGCAGTTTATACAATACAATAACTAAGTGAGAACTATTTCGAAAAGGAGGAATATTATGCTTTCTCCGGAAAAAACACGATAATAAAGCGATAATATCTTTTGGGCAGCGACACGATGGCTCTGATGGTATATGAACGTCGCGGGCAAGGCCACGGCACGGCGCAGGTACAAAATCAATACAAACTTTTTTTTATATGGCCTCTGAATTTGTTGCTTAGTCTATTCTAATTTCGTTTCTGACCAACTGTTTCAGGTTTTGCGTTATTCCATTGTCACGTTGTTTAATAATGCGTATACTACAATTATAGTATAACCTGTAATTTGCGTATTTAAACATGACAATACATTCAACATGAACACAACTGACTGAGACGACAAAATACAATTTAAAACCATATGAATGAGATCATTTTTGATTATAAATAGTTAAAATATGTTAAAAGTAATATCATAACTACCCTATATTACGAGAATACATTAAAATGGCGATACATGTATTCATGTAAATACTGTTGTGTAAGGAACTTGGATTAAGATGGCCTCATCAATACATTTCCCGATTAATTTATATTACTGAAATAAATAATCTCATACGACTTAAAACATAGATAGCAAATTCTATTGATACATATACATATATTTCATCAATCCATAATCGCAACATTATACTTAGTTCATTATAAGATTTATAATATATTTTATTTGTTGATACAATTTTCAAACGTTTTACATTTTCAAACGATGTGATATTTATTTTTAAAGAACTTGCTAAATACTAAAGTAAAATTTTACTAACAGTATCGTACAGATTTGGCATCTGAACCGACGACAAAAAAGTTTACAATACTTAAGTTAGAGGTTTTATATACTTACGTTGGATCATTTAATTTACATAAATTAATAAATATATCTGAATACACTTTCTAGATACGATTTCAAGTACCAGAGGCATGATTACGCAGAGAAGGCGATAGATATATCGCGCGGTAAATTTATAATTTTGACAAATATATCATTTTATCCCATGTCATAAATAATCAACTAGTCAATATTTAGTTCCATCCACTTTGTAATCGCCCGAGTGGGCGACCAAGCTTCACTCTGCATAGGAAAACGAAATTTTGCAAGGTGTGACTTAGCTGTAACGATTTCTTTACCCGAATAAAAGCAGCCATGTGCGTGTCGCGCCACGCAGATTGTAGGGTTCCGTAGTTGCCCGTCACAACTACTTAGCTGTGATAGTTTTCCATTCGTTCTAAGGCATTCTTAAATTGGCTTTGAGTTCGAATAAATTAAGTGACTTGAATGTAATAAATTGTGAACAGTGCAGTGAAGTCTTAGTAAAGAGTGAATTAGAGTTTTGTAATAATTTTATTAAAAGGGTAATTTTGGTAACCGGTGTTCAGAGTATTATCCCGAACCCTAAGCTCGTAACAGTACGTAGTTTACCAAGATGCAGTTTTTTTTGTTATTTTGGCCCCCATTGTCTGGTTTAGTTTATTTACGCTACACGTACGTGATCGGGTCACCTTACTCTGTATAAGTACTAAACAACCTTTTTACGTCTAGTAGTTTCGGAAAAAATTGGCTGTAACAGACGAGCAGACAGACAGACACGAGAGTGATCTTACAATGGTTCCGTTGGTACCTTTTGGGGTACGGAACCCTAAAATAAACAATAATTGCTCGTTCATGAGTATAGGATAGCACGCAATTATAGCTTATAAGTAAACTAAAAATGGCGACTATGTCTAAATAGTATAAAGAACTTGTATACCAATTATACAATAGAGAGCTTTAGTAAGGAATCCAGTTAAAATTGAAACACATCGTTGATAGCAGTGGCTCTTCTACACTGGAAATAGATTGTGATCTGTAGCTTTGTATATAAAATGACTCACAGATATAAGAGCTCTTAGCTCGAGCCGCGGAGGCGTTTCAGGCGCTCCTTCTCCAGTTGGTCGGCCGGCGGCTCGCGCTCGAACGAGCTCAGCTCCAAACCTGAAACAAGCAAATGGCATCAACAAATCAATTGGCGACGCGAGTTGGGTGCACATGCCCGAGTAAACAATGCTTCCCTCAATCTTTCTAATAAATCTACGATAGACTTAGCATTCCATACAATATCATTACCAAAATATAAGCCAGCCAAGGAATGGAACAAGTTGCCGTCTTCTGTCTTTCCTGAAAACTATATTATGGGTCTCTTTAAGGCAAGAGTGAATAGGTGCCTTCTAGACCTTCGTGCTGTAACGTCGGCCGCATCGTCACTTGCCAACAGGTGGGATCGCGGTCAATAGAGGGTCTATCAAAGTTAAAAAAAAAAAAAAAAGTAGCACCATTGAACATTTGAACGTGTATTCTGTGTCAATGAGTTCGATACACTGCCGGTTCACACTATAGTCCTACAAATGTGGTCAATAATCAAGCAGCAGTGGACGGACGGATAAAACTTGTCAGAATTGTACCTCTTTATGAGTTTTGTCTCTTTTTGATTCATACACTTTTTGAGCGCTTACGTAAAGTCCATTTACTTTGAGGTGAATGGCTTCACTGATACAACTCACCTATCTCTGTGAGCGTCGGTCGGTCGCTGAGGTATCGCCCGACCGCGTGATGCGGGGACTATGGAGCTGGCACTGGGGGCTCGTCGCTCGTCAGCCGCCGCGACGCGAGTTGGTTGCTCACTGATACAACTCACCTATCTCTGTGAGCGTGGGTCGGTCGCTGAGGTATCGCCAGACCGCGTGATGCGGGGACTGTGGAGCTGGCACTGGGGGCTCGTCGCTCGTCAGCCGCCGCGACGCGAGTTGGTTGCTCACGTGTCGCCCGAGCAAATAACACTTCTCGAAGTTCACACGATTTCCGCCCAATCTGTAACCATGATTTATCAGTTTTGTCAAATAACTTAGTAATAATTTCACATAAAATTATATCATCCCAAATTAATGATTAACTGACGACCTCAGTGTCGCGGCGGGCGAAGACTCGCCTGCAGGAGATTGCAGGTTCGATTCCCGCCTCTGAACAAATATTTGTACGATCTGCAGATATTTGCTCAGAGTGTTCTGGGTATTTCCTATGTATATTAAAAAAAAGTAATGTATTGTATTAAGTATATCCAGTTATCTAGTACCCGTAATAACACAAGCTTAAGAACACAAGCTTAAGAACACAAGCTCTGCTTAGCTTGGGGCTAGATAATATTATGTGAACTGTCCAGCATTATTTATAAATTTATTTATTAACTTGTCTGCCTTGATATTGTTACGCTCTAGGGTTCGGGATGAAATAATCACACTGAGCTCCGTTTTAACCAAAATTATACCTTTAATAAAGTCATCCAAAAACACCAATGCACTCTTCAGTACGACTATACTTCACTACTACGTGAGCAATATAAATATCGAATGTTCTACTACCATATATAATTTTGTAAAAAAATCTCGAACAATCTCTCTCACTAATGTCTCTGTCTAATCACACAGTGCTAGATGCACTGTGTGATTAGACAGCAGCTCGACAACAGATGGCGATAGCAATTCTACATTTCCTTTAGCGCGTCAACAGATGGTGCTCCGAGGCTGTAAATGCGTTTACGCTAATTGGTCTGCGTATCTATATGTATAAGGTAACTTACTTTGAAGGAGACCCTTGATTAGCAAAATGAAGGTCTCGACAGGTGACAGATAGCAATGGCACGGCGGTCTCAGTGGGAGCGGCGGCCAGTGCGGCCCGGTATCTAAAAACATATCAACGGGTAGCTTTATGCCTAGTATAACAGTACGAGATCCAGCCTAAGGGGTGACAGCCTCTTAACTCAATTCTCCTAATTATTTTAAAAAAACACTGTTATTTGACCGAATCGAGACTTAAATGTGAATTTATTGAAAAGAGGTATTGAGCTCCCTCTTAATCAAAATTTAGTCTACTTTCGATTCATGGCGACCATAGATTAGAGTAGGATAGTGCTATGTATTTTTGGAAAGAATGAATGAATGAATGAATGAATGAAAATACTTTATTGTACACCTTACAAACTAGTTAAAAACAAGACAGAGTGAATGAGAGACGCCTCTATATTAAGCTAACATTCCCAGAAAACTTTGAAAGGATATCGACTCTAGATCGGAGCTCGGAGCATGATCCGAACCATATTTTGACTGTGTTTTGTCAAGAGAATTGTTCAAGAGAACTGATTGTGGTTTAATAAACTACTAAAAGATTAAATATTACCTCGCATGGTTACCGCTTGGCTCCACGCATAGCTCCAGCTGCCTCAGTTGCTGGCCGCACACGCCTGAAGTTCGACTCCACTGGAATTTACAATAAAACAAGGCTTTTGAAAAAAACTGAGCATAAAATTAATCCACCCAAGGAACAAAAAATTAACTGCATCAGTCATTGCAAGACGAGACCATTCATAAATTATATATAAACTAGCCATTTTATCGCAGCTTTGCACGCATGGCACAGTAAAAAACAGTTCCTCCCCCAACCCAGCATCCATCCACACACAGGATTTCATTAAAATCCGCTCATCTATCAAAATCGGATCAGTAGTTACGGAGATTACATCCATCCCTTACATCCAAACTAACAAACTTAACCTCCTTGTTTTATTATAGACTAGCGGCCCGCTCGCGACTTCGTTCGCGTGGTCCCGGTGACCCGACTGCAGCGCCAGCTGCCGGGTCGAATTGTGAATAAAAACCATCCAGGAACCCACTCAAATAAACACCAGAAAAACATCAAAATCGGTCAAGCTGTTTCAGAGTTTTAGCGAGACTGACAAACTAAAATTCATATAGAAGATTTACATGAATATGACTGGTAGGTAAGGTACCAAACAAAGTCCACATGCTTTGAACGAAAATAATATAGGTCGCACATTGACAAAGTATTCAAGGAAGAAAGTTACCGTTTTCTTCAGTCTGGTTACAGGAGCCATATTCAAAGCACTAATAATCGCCATCAGAGAATTGAAATTTCCAAGATTGAAACATTCTCTGGCAGTCATCACCCATTGTTCTATTACGCGCGCTCTATACTTGCTTTTTGAAGGCTGAAAACAAAATAAGAAGTTTAGCTACCGTCGTCGTCATAATACAATTATTTTAAAACATTTAATTTTGAAACATACCATAACTATGTCAGTAGCCACTAAGTAACTAAGTCGGTTGAACCAATCTGCATAGGCCTCCAAGTTTCGAGTGCTTTTTGTTTCAACGTGATGCATATTTATTGAGGCTTTACCACAAGCAGACGTAGTGTGTTGCGGTTGTGTCGGCGCAAACGTCTGGACAAGTTCTTCGGGGCCAACAAATGACAGACGGTGCAGCTCAACTACTGTAAGCTGGTTCGCCAACTCAACTGGTGTTAAACCAAGTGTTAAGATGTCCCCCTGAAATTGAAGAACCGCTTAACAACGGATTCAAAATGTTTTGTAAGCTAAAAACAATCAATCAGTATCTAATAGTTATCTGAATGTAACTGACAACCTGGTATGTTAGCGTTACCTGTACTAATTGGTCCACAGATCCTACTTGGGGCACATCTACCAAGGTTTCCTCATATTGTTCGAGAGCAGTTAATTTGTCGAGCAGTTTCTCCAGAGTTGTTGACATTTCCACCCTAACTTGAGCCATGTGTTCCGCAGCACACCTACAACAAGTAAACTTTGTATTTGCAGTATTCTAAATTGAATTCATTTTAAAGTAATTTGGGAAGTTTTCCTTACCTCTGAGTGATAGTACGAACAAGCGCCATAACCCTGTCATCGCGGAAATCATATGGGAACATACTCGTCCACTGATTGAGTACCCGCACAAGAGAAGACATATCACTGAGCTCTTTGTCAATCAAATCCTTCATCTCTGCTTTCCCCTATAATCATATTTTCCGCTATTTCATATTATAATGTTCATAAAATAACACCTATCAGTCACATACATAGTCCTGATACCACACTAGGATCCCCCGAGTCTTGGATACAGGAACTACGAGTACTATGGTTCCACACAACACCCAGACCCATTTTTTTTTTTGCTGATCTTACTATTTTATGACTATTTGCAGTATTTGAACCAGCAACCTCTCGCCGGCTACTCGCCCGCCGCGCCACAGACTTCATCGACGTTCAAAGCTGCTGAGACTACCAAGGATAATTCGAGTTTTATAGTAACATGGTTAATATATTGAAATAAGTATAAAACACTATACTTATTTCAATCACGAAACCTTTGACGAACTGGGCATGCCGGCTGAGATGCGAGATGCTGTGGGTTTTATTCCCGCTGCAATACAAATGTTTGTATGATCTGCAAATATTTGTTCCGGAACTGTGTGACCATGGTACTCGTAGTTCCAGATACCCACAAACACAAACACAAAGGACACAAAGGATCCTATTGCGGGATCAGGACTATAATCTAATTTTAGTGTTTTAACTTACTATTTTATCATAGGTTTTGAAGTATCTTTTGCAGAGTTTGTTTAGCAGCTCATGAGGTTTTACGAATAAGCGTGAACACAGTAAGAACGTGAATGTGAACGACTTGTTAGCCCCAGGCCGGAGCATATCGACCAGTGCTTCCAGAGTAGCACTGACTATTTGACCATCGCGGTATTCCACATCAGTTTTGTCAGGGCAGTTGATGTATGGCAGGGCCGCTATGGCTTTCACCCCGGGTGTTAATGCAGAGAGCTGAAATCAAAATAATCATTAAGTTTTAACTAAACTGTAGTAAACTAAGCACATAGTATTTTCTAATATTTTTCATTACCTCTGGTGTGTCAACTGTATGGGCGGGCATAAAGTTGATACCGCCATTCATCACAATGTGCTTGCATGCAGTCTCTGACATGAATTTATTCCCTCTCACCATGGAGTAGTAATCATCATTCTGAAAACAAAATGTTCAAATTATAAAATAGAGCTTCACACAATCAAACCTAGAAATATATAGGAAAAATGTCCTTTGAAAGGCTGAATTATTATATACTAGTATCTGCCCGCGATTCTATTTAGAATCATTGTGTGTAACCACATGATCTAAAAGAACAGTTTTAGAAAGGGAAACCATACGCGAGCGGGTTATAATGGATTTCCGTGCAACAATATTGCATTTTTTTAATTGCTTATCGGCACTGCAGGCTGCTTTGTGCTGGCATTTCACATAAACAATTATTGAATTTTATTTATTTATTTATTTATAATACACAGGCAGCTCTTGGAGCTAATGCGTGTTTATCTTAGTCCTTGTCAGTGAACTTTCTGTCCAGTGCATTTTTTAAAGAATTCACTGAGTGAGCACTGATCACTGACTCAGGTAACCGGTTCCAAGTGTGCACGACGCGATTGGGCAACATGAGCATTCTCAGATTGCTGGTACTTTGCTCGCGTTGCAGCTTCAGCGAGTGTCCTCTGAACCTTATATTGTTGTCCATAGTATATATTGTCTGGTATATTGTATTGGTTGTTTAGGATCTTGTAGGTCTTTATTAGGTCTCCGCGCTCTATACGTTGCTGAAGGGTAGTTAATCCAAGTTCAGGACGTTATTCCTCACATGTAAGTGCTTTAAGACAAGGTACCATTTTCGTAGCCCTTTTTTAAATTAGTTCGTAGTTGGATGAATAACCTTTAAAAACCCACTATCATAAAAGCAAGCATCATCATCTTTACTACGACATGAAATAAGAGATTGAAATGCTAATGCTTAAACAGCTACGTTGATGAAAGAGGTTTTTAGAAAACTTACATCATAGTAGGAAAGTCCCGTGCCATGAAGAAGAGATGAGTCTGTAGGTAGGGGTGCATGGTCAGAAGGTGGTGGGGGCACAGGTGCCGGTTCTGTTGGTGGCGGGGGCACTTTTATATTGCACCCACTACATGACGCCTCATTCAGCTTGCTGGCGTAATAATACATAGCCATTCAATTCCTTAATGGCTACTAAACAAGTTGCTTCTATTGAAACCAGTGAGATTAGGTCAAGGGATCCATTGGAGTATCTGCAAATTGTTGATATGTCTGTGTTATTTATTTAATATTTACACATCTACAGCAGAGCCTCTATAATCAGAGCACTCAAAAACTATGCCTGCTCATATCCGCAGAGTGTTTGAGTTGTGTTGACAGCGTTTGTTATGGAAAATCTAATAAGGCATTCTTTATGAGTCACTTGCTTACACTTTCTTAGAGAAGTTTTATTTGTAGTTTGTTGGGGGAGGTATTTAGTGACATAAAAAGCATATCTTACAATTTACGAGTGGATGTTTTCCACTTATTCAGCACATTTAAGGCATGTGTTTAAGGCAGATATGGCACTAGAATGGGAAATGCATGACTCTGAATGCATCAAATGTTTCTTCACTTTCACAGACACATTTTTGGGTTACTTGCCTTATTATTTCTTCATCATGGGCTGAGGTTCATCTAGTTTATCATGGTGTTCAGATAAAAGAGGCGTTTGGATCAACAGGTGTTCAGATTATCAAGAATGTATAGAGTTAAACATTGAATCAAAACGAAGATGTGAGTACAAGAGTTTCTAGAGATCCCCAAAAACCTCTAGACGTATTTCTTAACCAGAAATGTGATAAAAATATGGTCTATACGCAATACAATAACTTTAGTATGTTGCGATAACTAATATAATAAAGTAACAGAATAAAGGTAGCAATACCAAACCTGCTGGTGGAATACCAAACACTGGCAGTTAGCAAACCATAAAGAAACACTGCATGAAGTGACAGTTAAGACCAAAAAATCTTTACCCACTTCCATAAAGAGAAAAATTCCAAACAGCTTGTGAGTTAGCTATAAACTACCAAAACCTCGTCACACATGCTTTTGTGCGAACTACAGACATGTAGCTCATGAGCATGTTTTTGTTATGTCATGGACATAATAATAGCTCAACATAAAACAGAATAATATGATAGATTTCAAGAATTAAGTACCATATTGAAAGCTTTACACATCAAAAATCAGCAAGCAGTCTGCTTGCATAGAGAATTGTAATAGGCACAAATGGAAGATGTATTTAGTTCCGAGTAAGCACCTAACATCAACAATGCACTAACAGAGTATTGCAAATTAAAATCGATAAATATTATTATGTTCTGTAATAAAATATTGTAAGGCAACTAGCTAAACACATTCCTCTAACAAAAAAATATTTTGTCATCTAAAATATGTACTTAGTAATAATATAAAACTTATTTTTTATGTATTTATCCCATGATTAGCGGAGTATAAAGGTGAAAGTTGGAAGCGGAGTGTAGGCTCTAGCCATTGAATTTGTCTCTAAATGGATAGATTTACGTTCTATGATGATCGGTAGGTTACCTACCTTAGTGCAGCATTGGTTATGGCTGTAGGTACCTCAAGATGTATACAATTATATATTATTTCACGAAAGAAACACACTTTCTAAGAAATTTAGTACACAATACACAAACAAAACCATCATGGATTTTAGTAGAGGAAAAATTATCAACCAATAACACAGACAATAAGTAGCTTTTTTTACGTACGCACAAACAAACCACAGATTTAAAATACAGCCTCCACAGATCAGCAATAATCAAAACGGCCTCTGTAAACCATCCCACTAATATCATAAATATCAAAGTTTGGATGTTCGTATGTTTGTTACTCAATCACTCCAAAACAGCTTAACAGATTTTGATGAAATTTGGTACACAGATAGATTACGACCTGAATTTAGCTATAGGGTACTTTGACCCTGGTAAAACGCGAGCGAAGCCGCAGACGGACACTAGTAGTTATATTGCAAAACTGTAAGTAGGTACGTAAGTAATAAGTAAGCAAAACTGGCAAAATGATAGAGACTACAAGTGACTTGGGCCATTGTAGGCGAAATTAATGCAAAACTTAAACAAACCTGTACCTAGGCCCTCTGAACAATAACTAGCTCCTCGGAACAACAACTAGCTTCTTCTTCTTCTTCTCTTCTTATAAAGGCTTCTGAGGAGTGTCGCCAATGTCAAGTGATATAAGCCCTTCTTCTTCTTATCTTAGGTAATGGCTTCTGTGCATTATTTGCAACAATTTAGCCAATGTCAAGTGATATAATTATAATAGTTTTATAGTCAAGTCGTCAAGAGTCTCCGTCTAGTCCTAACCCAGTTTAAATTGTGGCAGAAAATATGAGTTTTTACAGGAAAAAATCCACCATTTCGAAAAGACTCGCAATACACTCTTTCACTACATCACACATGTGCCATTTACCCAAGTTACACCGGTTAAAATGCCACTAAAATTACACGAAATAACTCGAAAAAACACATTAAAATGTAATAAAATAAAAATGACGTTTCTTTCAAAAATGGCAGATTTCAACCTATAGCCCTTCTCCTATTACGATAGTCTAGTCGTCAAGAGTCTCCGTCAAGTCATGACCTAGTTCAAATGGTTTTAAACTAGGTTTTAACTTTTAAACGAGAATTTATAGAAAAAAGAACACCATTTTGAAAAGACACGCAAGATCTATTGTTCTCATAGAAAACTAGAACACGTAGAATACTAGATCTATAATTGTTCTGCCCCCTATTCCGAAAGTAAATCGGTGACTACAGTACTAGTACTTTATTCATGGGTTGACCATACTGGAATCATGAATTAGGGTCACTATAACGCTTCACAAGTGGAATGACCAATAATAAAAATAAAACATATGAATTGACAATGATGGGTTTTCACCTAGGAAGATGGACATAAACATCCATGGTTTTCACGGCCGTTTCACTTCATACATAGAGCCTTGAAAATAGATGGCTGGCGCCTGTCAAAATAAAGTGCAATAAAGTGAAATGTCAATTTCAACGACGTAGTGATATATTTTCGTGGTATTTTGTTACTATCACACAGAAGCACAGACAATGCATTTGTTAAGTTTGACAACCGTAGTTGAATCAGCGCCATCTATCGTGCCAAATCGAACTACTTTTTTTAATGCGAAAATGAAAAGCCCTCATGGATTGTAATTTTACTTGTAAACCGTTGGTCACAGAAGAATTGGCTAAATTGTTTCAAATAATGCACAGAAGGCATTACCTACATAGGACATAGGAAGACGTCAGAGATAAATATTTTTTTTAAAAAGCAGACAATTGGGAGCCACAGGCAAAACTAATCTCAGATGGCGCCACCATCGCTGGTGATTTTTCTCATACTAAAATTATCTTCTGCTTCTTCTTTTTTTTTTTTTGGCCTTAAATTATCCATTCTTGACATAACTGAAACTGTCCACTTTTGACAGTTTTTTTTAACATTGATAGACCTTACTTTGGACAGGTTACTTAATAGACACTTCGTAACACATAAATCACTCCATAGAAAATTGACGATACCTACTGCTTTAATAACCTACTCTTTCGAGACGCTAGACGCTGCAAGCAAAAATGAACCAAAGCTTACGAGCATAAAGTTAGTTTTGCTCCATAGATGCGCGCCGCCACGTTATTAGCGTGGATTGCCAGGGCTGCCTCTTTCGATATACATATATGTCAGTAGGTATCTGCAGTATCTATATATACCTAAAAAAACAAAGTCGTGTTAGTTACACCACTTATAACTCAAGAACGGGAGAACCGATTTGGCTGAAAATTGGTGGGGAGGTAGCTTAGAACTAGAATATTGACATAAGGGGGAGGGTAGGAGGGGGGGTTCACCAGGGGCTACCCGTGCGAGTCGCTAGTAGGTACCTACTTTATAAATGAAAGAAAGAATAAAAGTTTTCTGTTTTAACATGTTTTATTATTTTTACATTTTTACAAGTAGAGTTTGTGTAGGTAGATACGTAATTCCAAACCAACATAGGTAGGTATCTACTTTAAACTTATATTTAATATAAGGCTACCTTATTAGTTACCTATATAAGTAGGGCAAGTGTGAATATAGTAAATTGTAGTGTACCTACAATGTACCTACTTAGCGTAAGCCGAGTCAGTCGTGTCGTGGGAAGCAATGGCGGAATCGCACGCGCGCTGTGTTTTTTAGCGTGTCTCTATCGCTCGGTAATAACTATGTACTATTCTGTATTTTGAAATCATAAAACTCAGATTTTGCCTACTTTTAACTGTCGTATTGATTTGAAACTATAAATATGCATGCAATTCTGATTCATATATAATATTTTTTATCGTCGTTGATCTAGTACCTACATACCTGCTGCATAGATATAGGTACGGCAATAGATAACAGTAGGTACTTAGGAATCAAGGGAACTCTTCCACTTAGATAGAGCTAGGTAGGTAGGTAGTTAGGTATCTACTTACCTATATCAGCTGTCGAAGTATGTATTCGCAATGTTTCTCAAAACTTTAGAATTTTTACGAAGCATTCCGAGGGAATAGGTATTTCGAAAGTTTTCCCACAAGCTACTGTAGACACGACAAGATGCAACAAAAATAATTTACCTAAGTCAGGTAACTCAAAATATTTGCGTACGAACGGATGCTCCACGTGCCACGCGGCTGTCGGCAACCAACAGAGAAAAGGGAAGCTAGCTGCCCGGCGGCCGGTAGGTAATTATCGCGCGCAAGTACCTACAAGGAGTGAAAGAGGCCTGCTTTGGCTACGAAACAACACCAGCGATTATGCGCCACCTAGCGTGATAAATAAGCAGTGTGTCTCCCCATTGCAAGTCGTACTAGCCCATGAAGAGTTCCGTAGCAGCAAGTAACATAATATAAAAGTTTTTTTATTTCGTTGTAACTTTGATCGATGTTTTAATATTAGTGTATTAATAAAAACTACTTACTAGATCTCGTTCGAACCAATTTTCGGTGGAAGTTTACATGGTAATGTACCTACGTCATATATTTTATTTAAGTTTTATCATTCTCTTATTTTTGAAGTTGCAGGGGACGACGACACATTTTACCACTTTCTCGCGCAAACGATTCAGTTTAGAAAAACCCAGAAAAAGCATAGATACCCGCAGACTTTGAAGAAAAAAAAAATGAGTTTCAGTATGGGAACCCCCAAAATTTATTGTTTTTATTCTATTTTTGTGTGAATATCTTGATGCGGTTCACAGAATAGGTACATCTACTTACTTACTTACTTACTTACACTTACTTAAGTTTCAACAGCATAGTTCTTATAGTTTTTGAAAAAAGTGGCTGTGACATACGGACGGACAGACAGACAGACAGATATGACGAATCCATAAGGGTTCCGTTTTTTGCGATTTGGCTACAGAACCCTAAAAATGGCGTCCTTGAGTATACTGTCTACATCTACCGTATTTTTAGGGTTCCGTAATTTCGTCACGTCTGTCTGTCTGTCTGTCCGTGTATGTCACAGCCACTTTTTTCCGAAAATATAAGAGCTATGCTGTTGAAACTTGGTAAGTAAGTAGATGTATTTTGTGAACCGCATTAAGATTTTCACACAAAAATAGAAAAAAAAAAACATGGGGTTCCCCATACTTAGAACTGAAACTACATTTTTTTTTCCGTCTAACCCATACGTGTATTGTATCTATGGATAGATCTTCAAAAATGATATTTAGGTTTCTTATATAATATTTTTCTAAACTGAATAGTTTGCGCAAGAGACACTTCCAAAGTGGTAAAATGTGTGTTCCCCACCCGTACCTTCTAAAATATGAGAATGAAACAACTAAAATAAAAAAATGTTTTTTTTCCAACGAAAATTGGTTTGACGAGATCTAATAAGCAGTTTTTTTTAATACATCATAAATCGTAATCCATCCTAGAACTTTTAGATTATGTTACTTGCTGTTACGGAACCCTTCATGGGCGAGTCCGACTCGCGCTTGGCTGCTTTTTTTCCTCTATGGTAAATCTCGACAAGCACATGCTATGCTCACAGCTCAGTGGGCAAGCTGGGGCAAGCAAGCAAAGCAAGCAAGCAGGAGCGCCGTTGTACTCGGAACAATACTTCCATGGCCGTGTAGGTACACTGTTTGTCTGTGAACGCGCTAGCAGCCCAGCCAACCAACCGGCCCGCGGCCGTCGCCATATTGGATTTTTCTTACGAGTGAGGAATCGTGTACATTCGCACAAATTTTCTACTAAAAAAAAACTAATTTTGTTGATATTTCGGTGTTAGGATATTTGTTCAATAGCTGTGCTAATTTTGTATGAATTTATTATATACGGCATATTGTAGATGGTGAATAAAATCTTTGAAATATATAGTGGTTCTCCATTGAAGTATCCAAGTGGCAAGTAGGTACTATTGAACAGTCCCAGAAAAGGCTCCGAGTCAGCGCTCTGCTGACTGAAGGCTGGATATCATCGTATGAAAAATTGATCTTTCTCCGTGGTGAGTACTAAAATTGAACTTTAATAATTGTTATTGTTGTGCTAGAGCCAGTGCCGGTATCAAATTGTTTACAAACCATACTTAGACGGAGTAAATTCCGCTTGGTACGAACTTATAACTACATGTAACGCATTAAAAATAAATCTGTTCATCTATTATCATTTGCCCTATAAAGATTTACCAGCTGCCGCAGGATTTTAAAACTCTAAATTAAACTATTTCCATTTGGAGCGAAACTAGCGATGTGCGGTATGATCGTATAACTTGGCCGAAATTTAGTTGTGTTGTGGTATTACAAAATATTTTTTGTAATTATCTGTTATTTACTACATTTTTTATTTTAATGACCTTTAAAATTAAAATAGGTATATGTACACGTAGCTACAGCTACCTATACCATGGAACCGCCATTTTGATTGTTAGCGCCTTGCCAGGGGGGTGAAGGGAAGCGGAGGGGGGCGCGCCGTTCTTCATAAAAATGTGTTGCTGCTGTGGTGCTCTCTGTATTCTCCTCTACTTCATGACCATGGATGCTAGAAACATAACCTTTTAATATGTATTATTACCATATAAATATTTGTTTATTCCATACAGGTGTATTCCACATGATATGAATGGAGAAGTAATGGATGAATCTATCGAAACTCCTGAACAAACTAAAAATGGGATATCGGGAGATTTACAGCTTTCTGAAGACGAGGGATTTGGTGGAAAGAAGGAACAAACTATACCTGCAGAGATTGAACCATCTGATGGTGAAAGATCAGATACTATATCAGCAGTGGACAAAGAAAGTATGCAGGTTTCAGAAGAAACCAGTCCTGATCCATCGATTGGTGAAAGAAAGGAATGTTCCAGTAGAGAAATTAGTGACAGGCCAGTTGAGAATAGAGAAGTACATCATCATGTTCAAGGATTGGAAGGACATTGTCAAGAAAGTGCACCACAAGCCCCCCCAACTTCTACAAATGGACTAGAAAAGAGTGAAGATAGTAAATGCTCCAAAGTGAAGGGATCACCCGAACCTGAATCAGAGTTAGAGAACAGTAATACCTTCCCAGAGAAGATATACAACAACAGCAAGGACTCAAGTATGCTGTCAACAACTGATACACAAGATGAGATTGATACAATTGATAATGGGGACCAAATATTTGTAAATCACAAAGACAATCCAACAGAGGTCTCCTCTTTAAACGATGAGGCGAAAAAGCAGGTATGTTCTAAACAAGAATAATAATGTACAACACATTATTATTCTTTAAGTAATTTATTTAAGTCATTTATTTATGAAAAATTACTTGTTCATAATTATCCTGTTTCAACTATCTGCAATAATCTGTGGATAACATCCATAAACTAGAAGGATCATGTATGTATGCTTCTATTTCAGATGCTTCTCATGAACGTGGATTCTGATGATTCCTTAGATGCAAAGGCGGGCTTAGAACCAGATCCTCTAACAGATGACAGTTTCAGCGTTGTCTGTGGCAGTGAGTATGATGAAACTTCACAAGGGAGTGTCAAAAATGTAAGTAATGATGTCATCATATTAGAAACAGATACCACTGCAAACCAAAATGGAAATAAGAGCCCTGATATTCATGAAATAGAAAGCGACAATGAAGATGAAGATGACTGTGTAGACACCACAGAAAACAAAATAGTTGAAAAGAAGAAAACTCGAAACAAACCAACAGAGAACAAAAAGAAAGCTACTAACAACTCAGAATTACGCCGCAGTAGCAGAACAATAAAGCGAAAAAAATACAGCTATGATTACGAAAATGTAAATGACGAATCTGATGTTGAAGAAATCATTTCAGATGACCCATTGAGACGGAAATCTAGACCAATCATCATAAATGATACTAAATCATTAGTTGAAATAGCTGCCAAGCAAGCTGCAAGATCGACTTCTGCACAGAGGAGGGAGCCTCAGTTAGTTCTCATCGGCTCAAACCCGGCCGCTAAGATAGCCACTCTGAATAAAAGTATGAGTTCCAGTATGAATGCGAGCCTGTATCAGAGCATCGTTGCTCGCGGCACCACCGTTACACCAGTGCCTAGTAGGCAGGCAGTGGCCCCCACTACTCAGGCCTCACAGGCCACACAGGCCTCACAGGCACCGCTAGTCTCGCAAGCCCCACAGGTGCCTGCACCTGCAATATTACCTTCCTTAACAGATGACATGTTTGTAGTAGAAGCTCCTTCATTTATCGTTCCTTACGTCTATGAGAAGCCCTCGATTGAGCATTTCAAGGAGTTTGTGGTAAATTTGGGCAAGGAGCTCGAATTACAGAGAGCAAAAGTTGAGAAGGAGCTATTAGAAAAGAAAAAAGAAGAAAAAGAAAAACTCCAGAAGGAAAAGCAAGAGAAGAGGGATCGTGGGGAAGAGGTGGAGGAATCTGAGGAAGAGACGCGTCGCGAAGCCGAGGAACACAAAAAGAGGAAGATGGAAATGAAAGGTATTTGTTTACTTGCTTAATTATACCTACGGTAGTGGTTCCAGGTGGTGCATTCTCTTAAGTTCATACTTGAAAAGGGCCAGACCTTATTACACAAAATCATTATCTAAGTTGCATATAGTATACCTGTATTTTGTATACTGTGGTGTGTCCTGGAATAGATCTTTCCCTCTCCTACCGTGGATGTGAAAGCCAATTAAGGGATTACGCCTGGAGATGGGCAGCAGCATCCAGCTGAGTACACCAAATTACTGCAGTCACCAATCACCAAGATTATTTCATCCCCCCCAATATGGTAAACACTCATATAAAACACTCCTCATCCCCAGCGGCTCCGCTATTCGTGGCAAATGGTAGCCACGGTAAAAAACCTTTTTTAGACTAACCTTGCTACTAATAAATGTGTATTATCCATTGAATAGTTACACTGTATTTTGTCTCATTCGATCGAATTTGAAACTGCTTCTCAATGCAAAAGACAAAACACTGTGTAGCTATTCCAAGGATAATTCGATTTTTATAGTAGCGCGCAGTATTGTATATAGTATAGTAGTTTTTGAGATATAAGGGAAAAATCTAAAATATAAAAAAAAAAACATTGAACCTGTAAAAATAAAACACAAGACTTCCAATAATCCCACAATACTGAAATTTGGTATTGTGACACAAATTCACGGAAAAGTCTAATATTGAAAACTTGTAAAACATTATTTAATATCTTAACCATTGTTGACCTCCCATTTCAAGGAATTTGAATGACGTTTTAGTTCAGTAAGGTTGGACACAAATTTCTTCGATACACTAAAATAGTGTTTCTGATGGTGTTCTTGCAATACTGCCATCTAGATTATTTTGAGATGATAACTGACTTCACAAAAGGAGGTTATCAATTAATTCATCAGCTATTTATAATAAGTATCTAGTATTTACAACTCGTTGCTTAGTCCTATTCAAAGGTTCTTTCGATGTTGTGTAGGAAATTATCTCGAGGTGGCCCCGTAAAGTTGAAAGCCCAGTAAATTTTTGTAGAAGTCTGTTAGAAAGGTAAAGAAAGTTGGTAACCTACATCGCGTCTAATCGCGAGGTCTCAGTTTGGGGCGCAGCACTAGTGTTTGTATATTACAAGCAGCGCCCCGCGGTTTCACCCGCGCAAGTCTCGATCCCGTGGGAATATCGGGATATAAGTGCGCCTATGTGTTATTCCGGGAGTACAGTTATCTCCATTCCAAATTTCATTCAAATCCGTCCAGCCGTTTCAGCGTGAAGAAGTAACAAACACACACTCACAAACTTTCGCATTTATAATATTAGTGTGATGTTCCCAGAGAAACGACGTCGGCAAAAAGAGGAAGATGATGAGTCATGGGATGGCTCGGACTCAACAGATTCTGAAGATTTCAAAATAACTAATGAAGACGGGACAACTATTCTGATAAATGACAAAAATGACTCCACTGAGGAACTTAAGGGAGACTTAGAAATAAAAACTGCTTCAACATCCAAGTCGGAGAACTATTTTGACTGTTCCCTGGGAAAGTTCTTTATGAACATCGGCATGGGCCTTGTGGAAGAATATGTGCAGACCGACTTGCTCAAACAGCAAAAGAGAAAACTGCAAAGGGAGAAAAAATCCGGTCAAAGCACAAAAGAAAGAGAACTTTCCATTACTCTGCTCATGAAAAACTTGGAGCTCAGTAAAGAGAACAACGAACCTTATACATGTTCCCAGCTGAAATGTGAACACTGCAGTTTCAAAACAGAATCTGCGTTAGTTCTAGCTCAGCACCTGGAAACACCCCACATGAAAAACAATATGTACAAGTGTAACTTCTGTTCATTTGAAATCCGTAGCCCGCATGACATATTGTTCCACATGGAGGCCGAGCACAACGTGCGCGGTAAGCTGGAGCGGGCGCCGTCCTATCACCAGTGTGCCAACTGTCCCTTCGAGGACAATGGGAAAGGCAAGCTGGCGCGCCATCTCATTTCTTGCGCTAAGAAATTTAAGCCAGAACAGAATTTGAGTCCACCTTTGGAATGGGAACCTCCTGCCAAAATACCAAAGGTACTTAAATTTGTCTACCGCCCAAAATTGCTAGTTTCAGGTAGTTATATTCAGAGTCTCATTCCAGGTGGTAAAAGCACGCAACACAATGTTGGGGTCTGCGTTCCCTGGCACGGCGAGTCCGTTCGGACGGCAGCAGTTCGGTAGCAGCTTCGGGCGCGCGCCTATCGTGGCGGGCGTGCTGCCCGGCGTGAGCCAGTACCGGCCACGTGCGCGCGCACCTGTCCCGCCAGTACCGCGCCCAGTGCAGGCCGGTGGCTCCATCATGCGAGGCTCCAGCATGCTGCGTCAGAACTCCATACCGAACCTCTCGAATTACTCTATTACTGTAAGTTTACTTATGTTCTTGAAAGACCGCGCAGGCGCTTTCCCGGCCAAAATTACTCTTCCACGCCTCACAGCTACAGTATTCTCTCAGTATAAGAAGTGAGGTTAAAGCTTTCGCCCGTTCAGTGTGTACGAGGTAGTAACCCGTGTGGTTGCCAAAAAGTTGAATACAGAATTGCAACTGAAGTTTCACGAATCAGCCTGCCGCAATAGAGGCAAATGTTAGCTTTGCATTGTACGTGGAAGGCATCGTCTAGGGACGTCATTGAGCACATACCCAGAATCTAGGAATTGACATTTATTTTGTTAAAAGCTTTTATTTTAGGTGGTTTGCTTTTTCATACTAACTTATTATAACAAATATAGGCAAACAGAGTGTAATTTCACACGGAAATGACTGTTGTAGGCTTTTATATTGTTAATTATTTGCGGCAAATCATATTTATTTGAAGAAAACAGTGGATTAATAGCGAAAACAACATCGAAATTTTAGTCCGTACAAATCATTTCGAAGTTATTTTCGCAATTAATCCAGTGTTTTCTTCAACCAAATATGATTTGTCGCAAATAATTTACAATATAAAAGCGTTCATCATGTCATGTCTGGGATCCTTAGCACTGTTTCTATGAAGCCTATTTTCTCAAATAGCATTTAATTATATTCAGAACCCGAAGAAGTCGGTCCATCAGCCATCAATCTCGATCTCGCCGCTGCCCCGGCACCCGCCGCCCGCGCACATCCAGCCTGGACAGAACTCCAAGGGCACCTTCGTCATCTGCGAGATCTGCGATGGATACATCAAGGACCTTGATCAGCTACGGAACCATATGCAATGGATACACAAAGTGAAAATACATCCCAAGATGATATACAACAGACCGCCGCTTAATTGTCAGAAGTGTCAATTCAGGTAATACTTTGTACCAAATTTATTATCAAGTTTGAAACATAGAAGTAGTTTGGCTTCATGATTAGTAGGATGAAACAGATGCTAGCCAATTCTCGTTATGAATTCGAAACCTCAAAGAAATTAGGCCAAATCAAGACTGTATTGTGAATTGGGTCAAAATTGGTATTCTGCTCCCTCAAAATAACAATTTAATCTACATTCGATTCATGGAGACCATATACACACATACATACACATACATAGATAGACATAGATACATGCCTTTTCCCGGAAAGGGTAGGCAGAACCTCAAAAGGCCTCTTTTCACCATTTCATAGTCGTGAAAAGTGATTATCTCACCGTCGCCATTGCTTCCCATGACTGACTCGGCTTACACTTTCTTCCAGTTAATAACACATTCCTTATTAAGCTAGCAGCCAGGACAAAGCTAAGTCCATGGGAGGAGACGGAGGGGTCTATTCTGATGCAGGAATTCTAAGCTGAAAGGAATATAAATTATGAGTACTATTAATAGTACCACAACACACAGACCTCGAAAAAATGTAGTGGGGACCTATGTCCACTGTCTAGCAGTGAACTTGTACTGATGATGATAATTAGAGACGTAACGAATAGTGATTTAGCGGAATACCGAATATTTGATTACGCTCTCGCCGTACGCGAATATTCGGCTGCCGAATGTTCGGCGTAAGATGTGTGTATTTCGCACGTGGCAGGTTGCGGCCTGTCTCAATGCGCTGCGTGCGGAGGTGACGCGGCAGGCTTTTTTTTCATTTGCATGTATAATGCCGTGGAACGCATTATTTGTTAATAATTGTATAACAGTTATTTAAACAAAAAATATCACAGTTCGCCTAAATAAAATAGCACCATTTAATTAAAATTCGCCTATTATGAGATATCGAGAGCACATTTTTTAGTAATACGTGCGTTTTTTTTTCATGATTTGGTATTTGTTGTGCGGCCAAATAGTGGGCTGTATTCGTTCGAATACCGATTATTAAAAAAGTGGCCGAATACAGAATAGTAGCTAAATATTCGTAGCATCTCTAATGATAATGGTATATTTCAGGTTCTTCACTGATCAGGGCTTGGAGCGGCACCTGCTGGGTACCCACGGCCTGGTGACTAGCTCCATGCAGGAGGCGGCCAATAAGAGTAAAGACGCCGGCCGGTGTCCTGTCTGCGGCAAGGTTCGTTAACGAAACCTGTATTCAGAAATCGGACTCAATACAGAGCGCGTTTGACACTACTGATATTTTACTGAAGGTGATCACGTGTGGGCGAATCTAGCTACAAGAAGAATAGGCAGATGTTTACAAATCTCCACGGAGGATATATCTCACACATCCATGAGGACCTACTAGGGGGTGGTTAGAGCCAAGTTAATGCCGTATTGCGGGGGGGGGGGGGGTCCTCTTCCCGTGGATCCCCTAAAATCAGTATTCTCAGATAAATCACGCCGTACGTCATGTCTCGTTTGACGCCATACAAAATTATGGTTTTCATGCGAGATATGACGTCATATCCCGGGGGGATAGGGGATAGGGCATCCATCTGAGTACTTTACACCAATACTGCGATATTCAGTCTGCCTGCCAAGTGTAGTGACTGGCAAATCCCCCATTGCATTATATGGAGGATACAACAAAAAAAACAATAAAAACAGCACAATCATTCTCATTCAAAATTGGTACAAGACTAACTCAAAAAACAAAATAATTTACCAAAAAGAAAAAATTTAAAATATAAACTATATTTGTCACCAGCCATCCTCCCTTAAGGTTTGAAGGAGGCTGGCGTGGTTGGTGCGGAAGTTTGGTCGCCAACAGATATCGTCGGACTGCACACGGATCCGGCGGTAGTCAGAATGCATTATGTTCTGCTACTAGTTTATGATTTGCAGGTGTACCAGTGGAAGTTGCTCAACCACGTGGCCCGGGACCACAACCTGACGCTGAAGCCGGCGCACCTCTCGTACAAGTGCACCGTCTGCACCGCTACCTTCGGCATGTACAAGCTGTTCGAGAACCACGTGTACTCGGCGCACAGCGTCGTGGCCAAGCGCGTCATGGACAAGAACGTGCCCAGCAAGGGCAAGAGTAACGCTCCGAAAGGGCTCAAAATCAACGATGAGATTACTATCACCGCGCAGCCGGTGAAGGCGCCAGCTGCGCCCAAGGACAAATAGGGTAAATTATTTTATTGTAAGCTTGTGTATGTTTTATGAAAATAAGGTAATATGTGGTGTATGTTTTGTATTTCAGTATGTTATATTGTATTTGATGAGCTCACCACTTGTCACGTCTATTTTCCACGATGGTGTACCTACTGTGATTAGAGGCCCACTGAGATTCTGCCTATCCCTTCAGGGAAAATGGCGCGTGTCTATGTATGTATGTATTTTATTGTTTCTGGGTGTTTTATGCAATTAAGGTAATATGTTATTGTATTTGAGTATATTTTATGCAAATAAGGTGATATGTTATTGTATTTGGGTATGTTTTATGCATATAAGGTAATATTTGTTAGTATTATTCCTTACTCTGTGGTAATATGCTATTGTATTTGAGTATGTTTTATGCAAATGAGGTGATATGTTATTGTATTTGTGTATATTTTATGCAAATAAGGTAATATGTTATTGTAATTGGGCATGTTTTCTTGAAACCAGAAGGCGAAGGCGTCCATTTGGGCGCGTTCTCATACAAAACCGAAACACTCATTAATATTCCTTAACTGATATTACTATAGTTCAATGCATACATGGATTGTTTCTCCATACAAGACTAATAACAAACGCCAGTAGCCGTATGATATATCCGAGCAAAACGAGACAGTAAGTTTTTTTTATACTGCCGTGGTAGCATTCAAGCGTGCGGCCCACCTCTTGGTAAGCGGTTACCGTAGCCTTGGACGCCAGCAATTCCAGAGGCATCACAGTTAGTGCCTGAGTGATTCACAGGCAGGATGACACAGGGGATCCTAGTGTGGGATCGGACTATCTATGTGACTGTCGAGTGTTATGCTGTGACAAGTATAAAGACTGAAGTTAGCCAATACATAAACGGGTAGTTAAACGCAGTCTCTCTTTCTGATAATAGTCGTAGGATATTGAATGTGCATTCAAATGACTTATGCTTGCGATTTTCTTATAATCATATTTGTATATACAACTCGGAGATCACAAAATATTTTATATATATAATATATTTTGTGATATCGGAAACGGCTCTAACGATTTCGTTGGAATTTGTTATATGGGGGTTTTTGGGGGCGAAAAATCGATCTAGAGAAATAAAGGCGAAGCTGGGAACAAGAGATTTTACACAAAAAAACGCTGATTAATGCTCGGTCGCCCAGGTATGCTAATAACGGTGTAGGACGTTCCTTACTCGATGTCATTATAACCGTTGCAGGAAGTCGGTGGTTGCAGGTGGCTCAAGACCACATGTCGTGGCATTCTATGGTAGAGGTCTATGTCCAGCGGTTAACTTCTACCGGCTGATAATGAATAACGGTGAAGAAAATCATTACGCGGAAACCAGCTTGGCGAATCCTAGATTAAGAATTGTACAAAACCAACACGCGAGCTCGCGCGGTGGATTAGGGCTCATTGACTCACTCTAGTGGGGGTTTTCTTTGAAATACTGATGCTCGCTTCCACCAACCACCAGCTTACGAAACACTTAACGAATGTAAATTTTGACAATTTTGGAAACCTGTCAAGTTAACATAATATCTTAAGAGCCCCGTAAAACAATCAATTAGTCAGTGAAAATGGGCACAAGACTTATTACTTGACCTGCGAGTCTAGTCTAGGTCTAGTCTAGTCATTCTCTCTCTAGACTACAGTTATTTTTTTCGATATTTGATATTTGTTTTTCGTATGGTGTTAATAAGTATCTTAACAAGTTTGGGTGCTCATCAGTTTGACCATCAAAAACGACATTTCGACTCTCAATTAAAGAGTCTGGACATGGCCCTCTGAGACAATCTCTTGGAGACTTTTGTTTCTTATCATAAGAGAGAGAAAGAAGCCGTAAGAGAAGGAAAAAACTTGTACTTTCCATTTTCCCCGATGACTGTTCCCAAAGGTAAGCGAGTTTTAGACGAGCAAGTAAATTTGCAGATGTACCAGAAGCAATTTGAATTGTGTAAGCAGGTGCAGCAAGCTATACTCTGCAAGATTTTCAAATTGAGATACTTGCTGCAAGTCCTATGTCCTCTATGGCGACAAATATTGCACGCAATGTAAACAGAACAGCAAGTACTTGCTCAGTATGTGTGGGGAGAATCTTGAAATTTAATTTTGTACCAGTTAACCTGGACCTGTTGAGCTGAAATTTTGCATACCTGTCAAGTTCCGATGACAGTACAATATTATCTTGATAGCGAGCTGATCTGATGATGAAGACGGTGGACAACAGAACTCCTCGATGGATCATAGTAGACTGGACGTGTTTAAGCTCATTTTGATCAACACACGGTTCCAATCACTAATTTTATAAAAGCTAGTAATTGTAGTGCTAGTGATTGTATTTTCCACAAAAAACTTATTATTCAAACAATTGTTATAAAACCCAAATGCCTACAATTGTAATTACGGCAAATGTCGTCGCCGAGTGATTTATTCTTTAGTGGGATGTCCGCGTTTGCATGACTATTTGCATTTATATTGACTGGCATACGCGATGGTTGTGTTCCTTTAATCAATATTTTTTGAGTTGTTTGACTTATTTCTCGAGACTATGGACATAACATTTCAATATGAAATGAAAATTTTTGTTCTTAATTTGTGTTGAGTGTAGATCTGTCATAATGCACAAGCGAATTATAGATTTCCTTTGTATTACGTATTTTGTTAATATTGAATACTCGGTCAGAACAAAACACCATAAAAGTCTATTTGTTTTTTTGGTAATCGGGACTGAGGGGTTTTCACGACCGTTTCACATCAGCCTTGAAAATAGATGGCGCCAGCTCTGTACTTAACAGTCAAAATAAAGTGAAATGTCGATGTCAACAACGTAGTTATATATTTTCGTGGTATTCACACAAAAGCACAGACTAATTTTGACAACCACAGTTGAGTCAGTGCCATCTATCGAGCAAAATCGAACTACTTTTTTATTTTTTATTTGAAATTGAAAAGCCCTCATTCGAGAAAATAAAGTGGACGTTGTTTGTTTCAGAAGGAAGCGCTCATAGTCACCGCGCGTGCACTGTGATCACAGCGCCGTGGCCAGCTCCTATGATAGTGTACATTCCAAACACACCGAGATCTTAGAAAATAAGGCTTTCTAGTTATTTATACTCGCATAATTATACAATGGTGATGTGTGTTTGCACTGACACTCGTACGACTATTTAGGGACATATAGTTCCATAGGAACTTAGCCAATGCCCGGGCTTACGAAGCCAGTGATATTGTAAACACAGTCGGTTGACGTCTAGTGCTGGACATGGCCTTCCCCTTTGTCACGACGAGCGGTCTCGAGTTGCCTCCTTCCACCGTGGCTTTTATAATGTCTTTGGTTCATTGATTTGGGAGGGCCGAGCTTTGCGTCGTCCGGTTCGTGGTCGCCACCCAAGAACCTTAATTCTCCAGCAGTTGTCTGGTATTCAAGATATTGGCGAGTGAACTTTTGGTATAAACGACACGATTCGAGTCGAGGGAACACTTGAAATTATAATTGATGTAGCGATATTTCTAAATTGGAACTTGGAATGTATATTACATCAGGGACTTGTTATTTTCACTAAAATGAACGAATGTACCTCAAATGATAGGCTTTGGTATAGTTTTTTTAAACTATAAAATAAATAATGTTCTTATTTAGGAATAACATGGTTCTACCACTAGACTGCCTGTGAAGATATGTCTCGCATTGAAAATGTTACTCAACGTAGGTAACAAACAAATTATAGACTTACTGTCATTTTCAATACTTGATCTAAGATAGGTTACCACTACAAAACTTACATTTTGTATGAGAAATGACGTCGCCAGGTAACTGATATTGGACGATAGATGGATCAAATATTGAAACAGGCAGTCTGTCGAACGTATCATTACACCAAAATAGTTGTATTCACCCAATGAAAATACTCACTTCTTACTATATATTTAAGGTAACGTAGTAGTTTGAGTGAATATGCTTATGTTTTGTGCTGTTAAAGTACCACATTCATTACTATTGAAATCCACACTTTTATACTAAACGCAATGTTAAAGTGATGTCATTGATTTGACCAACCAATCAGACGTAGGCTATGTAACCAAAATATTATGTAAGTGTCCATTATTTGCATGTAGGTAACGGAAATAGCTACCTATTTATTTCACAACAGATTAGTTTGTATTTTTAAGAGGATTGTACCGCTAGGGCGCCCTCTGCATGCAAAGTTTGCTCCTATAATGGATATTATCTCATCAAATTCCAAGAAATTTTGTACACATGGTAATACACTATTATCTAGACCAGTGGTTTGTTAGATTCTGATATTTTTTAATTTTCTGATTTGGAAACCATTTCATTTTATGAGAAACTGTCGAAACAAGGGGTAGTTATTGGTATTGATCATGTGTACAAGATTGCATCGAGTTTGATGAGATAATATTCAAAATAGGAGCAAATTACGTTTGGGTACAAACAAGCTCGAGCGTCCTAGCGGTACAATCGTACACGTGGAGCGCCTTTGTACATAACGTAGTTTGATACTACACTGACCTTTATTTAATACCATTTGTTTATTAGTAGTTACATTATGTTTATTAAATAGTTTATCTTGCCGTTTCCTTTCAGGTATAGTAAGGTCATTCGATTTCCCAAATTCATGTCTACTTAATGTCCTTTTACTTGGGATAATGGTTTTCCCAGTATATTTAATGTTAACGTGAATGTTAGTAAAGTTATTGGTGTTAATTTTTCTATGAATATAATTAGCGCTAGCTTGTCGTACGAGTATATTTATTTGTACGAGGATGAGGACACGATACCGAACAAAACCACGCGCTTTACGTCGCGTGGGTTGGCAAATTAACGATAGAGCTGTGACTAGTCGCTGCTATATATAATGTTTCGTACAAAATGTAGGTAACTAAAAGAAGTATGTAGATGATTACCTGTTGAAAAAAAACTACTCTACCTGTTATGTTTCTTTCTATTTATATAAAATTCAAAATACGCTTCTTACTCTAATATTAAATAGTACTGTAAGTATATTGGGTGTGGTTTGTTACTTACTGTACCTATTTTTCATATTCTTGAATATGTTCGTAACATTGCAAATGAAATTGGTCTGCTAAAAAAAGCATCAATGAATATATTAAATGCATACAATAAGTTTACCAAAAACCGTGAAACTAAAACAGAATTTTTCAAAACTTCTATAGACCTATCCAGTGTTGCCGTGACAATTATAGTAGAAATCGAATTTATTAAATAAGGTAAGTTTCCTACATAATATAAATTGGTTCTCGAGTAAATACAGGCGAAGCTATTGGAAAGTTAATAAGTACAGTAGGTAATAGGTATCCTGCTATTAAATCACGAGCAAACAAAGCGACGCATGTTGCAGTATGTACAAGCAGATGACTTTGGTTGTATTCAATAGTCCATTAAATAATCGTGCAGCAATAGGCGCAACTAGATCGCCTTGTGCAACCTATTTTCCAGATTAGTTAATATATGATTGAATCAGGTTTTCCTTTGTTAAAACAATCTTTTAAATTTATACAATAGTTACTGTTTCAATCGAGTTGAAATGCCTTGCCAAGGGAATCGGGAAAACCTGGCTGGATTACCACCCGTTTAAGTTAATTATTATAAATGATTGTACTAGTTGCTATAAGTTTATTTAATATTATTCATACATATTTGTAACGTCTGTGGTATGTTAACATCAAAAGTAAATCACTGGGCTTTCCTTATTTCTAGAACAAATCTATGTTGGTTAATAGTAATCATAAAAGCTTTGGTATTAAATTGGTTACCAATTCCACCAAACTACGAAATAGCTGGGTTTATAAAACACATTCCCTTCCAGATTGTCCTTACCTTTCTGTAGAAAGTAGATAAGTTACTCTATTGTCAACAGTTCGGTCACTTTAAATCACAATAATAATATTAATTCTAATATAAAATCTCTTCACGACTAAACTGAACTGATCCTTATGGAATTTCACAAAGTTATAGTGCGTTTGATTATGGAATTTCACAAAGTATAGTGTGTGTCATTTGAACATTGTATACTTTTTAGTTTATTTGTTGTCTTGAAATTCTGATAATTATCCGAACGCTGACGAGCAGAGTGCGCCACACAATCACTTGAGTATTGAGCACGGGTATTCAGCTAGTTCACGATAAACATTGATTGTAAAATTCCTAGGTTATAAGTTGCTACAAGTTATTCGAAAAAAAAGGAGCGCATTCCTGTGGTAATCGATGACCTTGTAGTATGGCGGTGCGTGGTAAATTATTAAAACTAGGTTGTTTTTAGTTGATTTAAATTAGTTGTCCTTAAATTAAAATAAAATTTTTTTCAAGAATTTATTACGTTGTAGGGTAGACCTAACCTAACGATTTTCATCTTCGATCAGTACCCTTACCACAAGTTTCTGACGTTATCGAATCGCTACATTGACTATCGTCTCGCTAACGATTCGTTAACGTCAGAAACTTGTGGTAAGGGTACATCGAAGATTTTCATGTAAGAATTTCATGAAGAGTTCTTGTGGTGAGTAAATGCGATATTATGAACCTAATATTCTTGTATAAATATAAGAATATTAATAGGTTCATCTCTGGAGTAATTCACGTTCTTTTATATTTTGAGTACATCATTACCTACTTGGGTATCATTTAAAATACGATTTGTAATAAAGATACCTTACCGTGATCTGTGTTTCTTTATAAGTAGTGTATTTCTCATATATTTCTGACTAAGTATATGTAATTTTGTTCTGGTCGCTATTTGCCCCCTCCATGAATTTTACATTAAAATCAAGTATTATCACGATACTTACTAAATGTTTATAGGTAATATATAATTTCTGTGTAATTAAATGTTTTTTTTTCGTTAATAATAATTAGGGTTTTCGATTATACTAATATTTGTACCCCAATAATCAAAAGTTTATCAAATAAGTAGGTTTAATTAGAACTAGCCAATTGCGTAGTCAAATCGCCGTTGTTATTGATCTGACTACGGACACAAAGTGTCTGTGATTAGATCTAGTCTTATAGCAAAACTGCGTATGAATCGAGTCCATCAGTAAAGAGGGGTGTTTATTTCCGGGGTTTTGTTTTGGGAAATCTGGGGTGTGTTTATCTGCTGTGGAATCGTAGCTCTCAAGTACCCCAAGTTCGAACTTTGCAAACACCATCGTAACGACGATCGTGCGTGTATTACGTAGTAACTAGCCATTCGTTTGTGTGGTTTCGATCATCGTTATAAGACAAGATAATAAACTCAAAACTCTGCAGAAGTGCTCTCTACTCTCAGACCTTAGGAGAGAAGGACAGGAATAATCTGAGTTCGTGGTGGAACAGGTGTGTGACGTGAAGTTGAGGCTTGGTAGAGGTAGCAGGTTAGACCTATGTGCGAAAGCTAAGATATTTGGTTTTTGAAACATTGAGTGTCTATATGTTTGTCTGCAACCAAATGCTGAGCTTGCTGAAACCTGGGCGATTTCAAAAACCTCTCTACAACTATTACCGCTAAAAAAGAGGGTGGTATCATCCGCAAAACTAAAGATTATGCCACTGTTCAGTTATTTTGGCACAATAAAGTCGTTAATATACACCAGAAACAAAGACGGGCCAATTATACTCCCTTGTGGTACTCCATTATTAACAGTCAGGTCATTGCTTACCTTCTGACGCATAATGACCATCACGCTTTTTGTTGCTTAGCCAGATGTCTTAAGCCTCTTACACCGATTACTATTACTACTAGTATAGTATTATTTTATCTATGCTATTACTTAACCCTACCTTTGTGTGGTTAAATCATTAAGCATGTTTTTTTTTTAATTTTGCTGGGGACCTCTGTCACCGATCACTATTATTTAACCCTACCTTTGTGTGGTTAAATGATTGAAGTCCGTGATGCTAATAAATGCGGAATATCTATAGAATAATTAGGTAAACCGTGTTTTGTCTCTTTCCATTGAAGTTGAAACTGCTTGTCAATGCAAAAGTCAAAACAGTAATCTCTGTCTACGAGATCGTTAAACCGCGCGAATGATTGATTACCGCATACACTGACAAAAGGAAGCAAAATTAACTACTTTGTTGCAATTACAGTAAATTACTTAATACCTACCTGAGTGCATTGTGTTGTAGACTGGTATAGAGTCATCCCCATGTGTCCCCCCCGCTCGCATCGGAGACAGTGCGGTTAGTAGTGCGACGATGTGGCTGTGGAAGGTACTGTGGCGGGCCTCTGCTCTCCTCGTAGTGACAGGGACTCTTGACATCAATTTCTTCACACAGAACAGGAAATATGTACCGACGTCACAGGTAAGCAACAAATTAGCTAATCCCATCTTGCTGGTGCGCAGATACGTGGTTGTATATAATTTAATTTATTTGTATCTTTTATCGAAGGATTTATTGGTTGTTATGTACCTACTCTGTTAAAACTAGTACGTAGTACTCTTTAATACACACTTTAATAATTTATTTCAGATTTGTAGGGTTCCGTACTTACCTCATAACTTACCAACGGAACCATCATATAATTAGTTTAGTATCTGCCGTCTATCTGCCACTGTCTATATCCTCCGGTAGGTAGGTACTTATACAGAGTTAGGTAACCCAATCACAAACGTTATACCGTAAATAAATGAATTCTGATTTTAGGGGACAAACTAGATAAATAAAAACTTGGGGGGCTCGTTGTGGATTAATCGTACGTTTTTTGATCAGAACGGATGTGCTACCTCGGTTTTTGAAATATGAAGATGGTCCGGTAAAGCGCTGCCAGTCCCAATGATCGCAACCTTCCCCTGGGTCCCGTTAGCACCCTTTGGATACGGAACCCTAAAAACAACTTGTTCTAGGACTTTTCAAAATTAGATTTATTTTTAGACGTCTGAAACATATCTTGAACAATTTGTTGCTCCTTTTCGTGCGTAGAAAAGAGGAACGCACACATAAAATGATTTTAGAACGTTTGGTTTCTGAATTATACTTTATCTGGAAATTACGACTAAAATAATCCCCGTTTTATGTTGGTACTTACGTGAATAGTTGGAACTACGAGGGCATAGTCTAAAACCGAGAAATTAATGTAATTATGATATATACGCAAACTCGGCGACGACTAAAACTCGTGAGCCCGCTACGAAAAGATCCGCTACGCTACCGTTATTTATGTCCCGTAGATACCATGCGGATACTGGATTTCCGCACTTGATATGATGAACCTATCATGCTCGTTGCTGTGATTGAAAACGAAGCCCTTTTACAATGAAGGTAATTTCAGCTTACAAATGTTTCTTTAAGAAAAAAGCAAAAGAGAAATACTGAGACATTCTTTTAATTGCTGTGATGTGCTACTGTAATATAAATGCACGTAACAAAAACCGCAAGTGCGTGATGAATCCGTGCGTTGCCGAGTAGATAAGGTGATTATTTATGACGATTTTAATTAGTAGTGACAAGGAAATTGAAAGACCTTGGTTCGTGCTACTTATGTTCATGACATGATACAGTACATTTACAGGAAAATTAAGCTCAGCACACACGCTTACCAAGTGCAGGTACCTACCTAACTGCTACCATACTCTCTCGCTTAGATTGATTCGGAAATCTGTCTTGTCAGATGTAAGGCGATGCGTGTCGCCAAATATGTTTAAAAAACCTTCACGGATTTGAAAATTGCTTTTATAAATAAAGAACACCTACAGTTAAGTCACATCCATTCCTGATCCCACACTGGACCCTGTGTAGTGGGTATCAGGAACTACGAGTACCAAGGTACCACAACACCCAGACCCGGAACAAATATTTGCAGAACATGCAAATATTTGTCCCGCTGCTGGAATCGTACCGAACGGAACGGTCAATTTGAATCCTAGACAGTATCCATAATATTTGTACTATAAAAAAATCGTTTATTGTTATTAATTTTCCTGGTATGTCCGGTCTAACTATGGACCCCTCCGTCTTCTACTGCGGATGTCGTAAAATCTGACTAAGAGATTACGTCAGGGGATGGGCAGCAGCATTCTCCTGAGTACTCAAATTCAATACTGCGATGACCAATCCGCCTGCCAGGCGTGGTGATTATGGCAAGTCCCTCCATTGAATTCAATCGGGGAGGCCTCGTCCAGCCATGGACGTCTATAGGTTGCTGATGATGATGTTAGGCAATTTTTACAAGTTTTATGATGGCTTTGAAGTTGACTGCAACTTTAAATATATGTATGTTGGGTACTTACATCTGTATAGAAAGTTATTTCCTTCCTTATTTCGAAAGCTGCACTCAGGTTATTTACCTACTGCCTCACATTATAACATATGTAGAGGTGGGTTTATCTTATCAGTACCTAATTACCTTAAATTTACAAAAATAATCAAGTGCTATGTTCCTCATATAACGGTGTATGACAACCTCTGTGGCGCGGCGAGTGAGTAGCCAGCTGCGAAGCGAGAGGATGCGGGATCGATTCCCGCTGCGGGACATATGTTTGTTTGATCTGCAAATGTTTGCTCCGGGTCGGGGTGTTGTGGTACATGGTACTCGTAGGTCCTGATACGCACGACAGGGGATCGTATAGTGTGATATCAGGACTATGTAAGTATGTGACTGTTGGGTGTTATGTTATGTTATATTATGTTAGTAAGCCGATGCGTTAGAGCGAACGAGCACCGAAGTAATAATGCATTCTTATTTAATACACGCCTTCAGCGAGTTATTGAACTTAACGTTATGTTATTGTTGTTAATGCATGGTTATTTGTTACGTACCGTGCTACAATAAAATTCGAATTATATTTGTTTTTTTTAAATTACCCAGTGTTTTGCATTTTGCATTCAAATTAAATCGAGTGAGACAAAACACGGTGTAACTATTTCCAGGATGATCTGCGTTTATTAGTAGCACTCATATTGTCCAATTACAGTTTTTAACCTCCGACGCAAAAACAACGGGGCGGTTTGACGTGTCTGTTTGTGTGTGTTTGTGTGTGTGTGTGTGTGTGTGTGTGTGTGTGTGTCTGTCTGTCTGTGGCATCGTAGCTCCCGAAGGGATGAACCAAATTAGATTTTTTGTTTTGTTTGAAAGGTGAATTTGTCGGGATTGTTCTTAGCTATGTTTGATTAAAAACGGTTCAGCCGTTTTATTGCGTTTAATTGTTACAAAATTAATTAGTTGTTATACGAACAATAATCTTTAGATGTCTTTTTTTTTGTTTCCAGATAAACTGTTACGAATATTCGAAGTTTAATACTGACAGGTTTGGCAGAGCCTATAACGAAGGTGAGTATTTTTTGTAGTTTATGCCATATTAAGTCTATTTATCTAAAACTTTTTAATTCTTATAGAGTGGCGTTCCAAAAAATCTGCGTTAAGAAATATAATGGCGGGATCTTTCTCCTCATCATTTCCAATCAAAAGGTCAACTTCTAAAGTTGTGACACGTAGATTCGATGACCTCTTGCCGTTGAAGCATGACATCTTCAAAGAGCACGCAAAGCTGGTGCAGGATATCAATGGTCTGAAGCAGGTGGTGTTCGTGGCCCCCCTCGTTGACGACAACAGAGATTACGACGAGTCTATATTCCATGAGATAATAGAAACATTTTCAACGACAACGCCGAAACCACCGGCCACAAAAGCTACGAGAACAACCAAGCCAAGTTCGATACCTATCATTCTTCTCGGTGGAGCGAGTAATCGACAAATAGTGAAGAGTCAACCGCTGAATTTCCCTAAATCCACCGTAAATTTGGTGGGTACTACGGGGTCCCCTTTGCTCAAGCATCCGTACCCGTTTGTTATGCAAGGGCCTCCACAGAGGCCCCTCCGGGTTTGCATGCCGACGATGGCTTTGTCCACAACCACCCGACGACCTACGCTATGGGAAAGATTAATAAAAACCTTGTTACCCAGATAAGAGTAATTTCCGTGTTACATAACACATCTTACACCATAAACGAGATATTTACCATGTGTTTTGTTACATAGATAGCCCAATATTTCGGAAGACTAACATGAGCACCGGAAAACTAAAAGACGTAATCATGGCGCTTGGATATGTCCAGAAATATCGGCTTACAAAACAAAACACAAATAATTTAAATATCCTCAAAACACAAACAATATCTAACATTATTTGTGGTTTGAAGATTTTTCTCATGTCATCTACCATATTTATCTGAGTTTTGTTGACACTATATCCTGGCAATGGTTATGTTGGTTATGTTAATAACAACGATAGTGTCAAAAGTTAGACAAATCTAGTTTGTAATTATAGTGATTTTGTAAATTAAAAGTATTTTTAAGAATAAACCCAGAATCTTTTACTATTTGCTGTAATGAAATGATTTGATGTACCATATTATCCGTACTTTGAATTATACAAAATACACTAGATAACAGTCGATGTGACCAGGATAGATAGTTATCTAGTTAATTTGTCTAATCATAATAATTGCAGACACCGTACAACAATGATGGCAGATTGTGATAAACTGAAACGGTATTTCCCGTTATAGTTTCTTCGATCACGTAGATAGCTTGTCGGTAAACTAAGTACTAATACATACTACTAGTAGCGTAGTAATAGTTAGTTTTTTACTGTTTTTTACTAGTAGAGCTTTTTTTGAAAGAGTTTATCCGGGGAAGTACTACCACCACACCTATTTCTGCCGCAAAGCAGTAGTGCTCGCATTGCTGTGTTCCAGTTTGAAGGGTATGGGTGCCGGTAAAATTACAGGCACATGAGACTTCTTCTATAAGTCTAGGGTGGTGGGCGCAGTTAAAAAGAAATAATTACTGCTAGTAATATAGTATCTAAAATAAATGGTAACGTGGCGTGTCCGGCTTAAAAAAAGATGCTCCGTCTCATCGCGTGGATCTCTTAAAACTCGACAAAGTGATGCCACAAGGGGATGGGGCACCCAAGCATACCAATAATACGATCACCAATCCGCCTGCCAAGTGTGGTGTTTATGGCAAATCTCCCATTGCATTAAATGGGAGATGGGGGGTCCAGCAGTGGACGTCGAAAGGCTGACGATGGTACCTATTATTAGTATTACGTTATAGCACGCATATACTCGTATCTACTAGCATTGCTCTGTAAGGTAGAGAACACATGCGTGTGTTGATGTCGCTGCTCGCGTGTGTCTCTAATTACTGATTATGTATTGTCTTCTTTTTTACACTTTTACGCGTCGGAATGGAAAAGTTGAACAACTTTTGCGTTATGATGAAATAATTAATAATTTTCATTGTGGCTTATGTCATGAGCAATTATCTTGTTGTTCCCACGTATGCAGTAAAAGTCTTTAAGTAACGTATTGCACAAAAAAAATCTTTATAAATGATCGGAATTAATAAACTACATATGCTTGTTATAGGTACTAGTATAGTATTATTTTATCTGTGTTATAGGTATTACAAAACTAAGAATCCTTCTAAATGTGTCAGGTGCTCAGTAGGTATAATGAGACCGATATGTATGATGAGCATAGGTAAAGATGGTAGTATTCTATTTCACGAAGTCCGTTTGGCTATGTTTGTCCTAGTGCATGCACATTGTTTTAGTATGCGTAAGCTCAGGAGTCTCGACCGTGACGCGGTTCGGAGACACTAGACACTACATTGTGTTCACGTCAGATTTTGGCAGCGAGAGTACCGTCAGCAAGGCAACTAAGCGCAAATAAAGAAAAAAAACGACGGGCTTTGTGAGATAGAACAACTGCATTTTTCTTCATTTTGCGAAATTGTTCAGTATCGGTGCTAATTTATTGAAGATATTCGACTGGAGTTCCTAGAGGTACCTTGGAAGGTGAGGAGACCATTATACATAATATAACTATCTATGGAGGAGACCCTGTGCCTATATTGTGCGGGTAGAGCTCGTTCACCGTAAGATTGCACCTGCGTTATACTCTTAGTCTGTGTCCGTGCCTTGGGAATAGGGAATAGTGCCGACCATAGAAAATTTAATACTCCTTGGCATGTGCAATCTTACGGTGAATGGTCTCTACTTTGATTTCCTACAAATTTATTTCTACTGACGGTACTCATAAGGGGCCTAACAATTTTTGATTTTTTTTGTTAGTTTGTTAATTAGTTTCAGAAAAACTAGTGTCCCCGCGGCTTCGCTTAATCCAGGCCATAATCTATCTGTGTACCAAATCTCATTGAAATCGATTCTGCCGTTTCAGCGTGATTCAGTAACAAAGGACATTGCCAGTCTTTGTATGGGATTTGGTCCAAATGTTGCCCAGAAATGAAAGTACTAGCATTGGATACCTTGTATTATTTTATACCATCACCACAAATATTTAAAAAATCTACTTCGGAGTTTTCTAAAAAAAAAACATTTTTATTTTTATGAATTATATGGATGATATTTGTAATTCTTCAGTACATTCGAACAATAACACGTATCTGCTTGACGTGCTAAAGGTGTTTAAGCCTACTATGGTCTCGGAATTTATTCTAATGTGATAAATCATCAGCTTAACCTTAAAGTAATTAAATTAGCCTATTATTAAATAGGTAGTTATATTCTTTAAATAGCAGAGATCAATACTTTTTTTCCTGCTCGCATTGCCGCCAACACCTAACCGGCCAGTAACTTCTTCATACATTATGCGTTCGAACTCTTTCATATTCTTCACATACTAATCAACAAAGAGTATAATATTATAACACAAACTCCAAGATAACCAATTACAAAAATGAGCTTAAAGCACCATGAAGAATTGAATGTTAGTTACTTTCTTCTTACTTACTGATATTTATATTTTTTTTATATTCAACCTTTACGCGAGTGGCTCTAATCTAGCTACACTAATCTACCAGGAGCACAAACGTGGACCAATCAGAAGAGAGAAAGCTGAAACTCCCATAGGAACTTTGAGCTTGACTCCCGCTATACTATAAAGCCAAACCAAAGCTTCCAGCTGATGAGGAAACACTCGGTGAGTTGCTAGCTTCGTGGTTCTTAGCAGATCAGCTTAGTTTCAACGTTCCGACGTTGCACCATGTCACAATTTGTATGTAGAAATGAGCGCATTTCGTTAAAAAACTAAATCATCATCATCATATTCATGAGCCTAAAGAAGTCCACTGCTGGACATAGGCCTCCGCCATTGAATGCCACGATGAACAATCAAGAGCCACCTTTATCCACCGCCTTCCTGCAACCTCTATAATGTATTTGGTCCATCGAAAGGGGTGCATTCCGCTTTGGCGTCGTCCGGTTTTTAGTCGCCACTCGAGAACCTTTCTTTCCCAACGATTATCAGAGAGCTATATGACCTGCCCATTGCCTATTCAACTTGCCAATTCCGAGGGCTATGTCAGTGATCTTGATTCATCTACGGCTTTCATCATTCCAAATTCTATCGTGTAGTGAAACTCTGAGCATAGCGCTCTTTATATCCCGCTGCGCAACTTTCAGCTTTCCTATGCGGTCATTAGTAAGCGGCCTCGTCACAGTACCACAATAGCACCGAGCACTGATTATAGACTTTTGTCTTACCTTGAGAAGATATGGCGCAGTTTTCCGAACGCTGGCCATCCAAGTCTGATTCTTTGGCTGACTTCTTTCACGAAGTTTGACCGGCCTAGTTGAATCGTTTGGCCTAAATAGACATAGTGGTCAACAACTTCGATGATATAGTTCTCAAAATGTACCGGCATAGGTGTGACATGGGCGTTTGACATGATGTACGTCTTGCCCATGTTTATTTAAGGGCCCATCTGTTGGTAAACGGTATCGAGGTACCTGAGCATTGCGGCAAGTTCTTCCAGCGATTTTGCCATGATGATAATATTACCATCGGCAAATCGAAGTTAGGTGATGTATTTACCGATGATGCTGATGCCATATCCGTTCCAGATCAAAAGCTTCAAAACATCCACCAATGCAAAGGTGAACAGATTCAAAGAAATAACATCTCCCTGTCCTCAACTCCTGCAATTGGATAGGATCCATCCTCTGATCCTGAAGACGGATAGACATATGTCAATCTAGGGTATTAAAGCCTTTTAGGAACCCAGCTTGTTTGGAGGCTGGAAGTCGTCAAACCCACGTGGGAGACGATTGGTAACTACTGTCAAAAACAGCTTAGATAGACGTAGCTCAACAGCAAAATGGGCCTATAATTCTTTAGAGGATGTTATCTCTTTTCTTGAAGAACAGTATAACCACGCTCCTGTTACACGCCACTGGCGTTGTACCCTCGAGGATTATGGAATTAAATAGCTTCTAAAGGTACCGATGTATACCGCTTTCAGAAGCTCTGTCGTTATTCCGTCCTCCACGGTGCCTTGTTGTTCTTAAGCTATTTTTGAACCATTCGGATCTCGTATAGGCTGTTGTTGTCGTGTAGGCTAACGTCTGGGATATCCTCGGTATAGTGGCGGATCAAACGGGCTCTTACATCACTAGCCGTGCCAGAAGCAGGACTTTGCGATGAGGTGTATAACTGATACATGTATAACCATACAACTTCTCAAGCTCACGTAAACTCTCCGGCTCTGACGAAATGATACCGCCACACTGTCAGTCTTAGCTTTGCCCAATAGACAGATCTCTCGCAAACTAGGAAACCTTATGATTGATCTAAAAAAAGCATTTGTACCGAACCCCGGAACACAGAGCCCTTCGGGCATATATAAAACTCTGATACCAGAGTTGGCCTTTACCTCATACGAACTAACTGATGATGCTGATGATGAGAGCAGAAACCAAGATAGGTATATAAAATCCAAGGTATGCTTTAAAACCTTTAGCACGTCAAACAGTCCAGTATAATTGTTTGAATGTACTGAAGAATTACAAAAATCATACGTATAATTCATAAAAATAAAAATGTATTTTTTTAGAAAACCCCGAAGTAGTTTTTTTTTATATTTGTGTTGATGATATAGAATAACACAAGGGATCCATTGCAGGTACTTTCATTTCTGGGCAGCATTTGGACCGAACCCTGGCAATGTCCTTTAATATTTATATCCCCGACGACCTCTGTGGCGCGGCAGGCGAACGTTCGCCTGCGACGCAGGAGGTTGCGGGTTCGATTCCCGCCTCGGAACAAATATTTGTGCGATCCGCAGATATTTGTTCAGGGTGCTCTGGGTATTTTCTATATATAATAAAAACATATTATGTTTGTAATATATTGTATTAAGTATATCAGTTGCCTAGTACCCATAACACAAGCTCTGCTTAGCTTGGGGCTAGATAATGTTGAGTGAGCTGTCCAGTAATATTTATTTATTATTTATTTATTACTAATATTATTTTATATACTCTATATTCCACTATGGTGCAACCCACTGTGAAAAGAGGCCCATTGAGGCTCTGTCTACCCTTTCGGGGAAAAGGCGTTTAAAAGCGCGTGTAAGGCGTTAATGTATGTATATATCAGTAACGTTGATATTTATGGTAGTAGTGGGATAATTAGATAGGTACATTATTTGGTATTCAATTTGCTAAAAACAATGTTTTGTTATTTTCCTAGTCAATTCTAAGCAAGAATTTCGAATATGAGCAAAATCGGTCACTATGTTGTCTAGTCTAGATATATGTACGTACAGGTTGAGTTTTTTTTCAGGGCCAGGCTAGTATGGTATTATTTTATCCGTGGCCAGGCGAAGTCTGAATCCGTGATATATATTGAAAAGGGATGTTAGGAGTTACTGGCTCGATTTTGAAAACAATGAGTTGTGCATCACCTTACCCTTACCGTGTTACCCTTAGTCGCTGCAAAGTTTAGCAATTTCTCTTGTTTCCTATATAGTTCATTCGTTATCTTCCATTCATTATCATTGCTCCCTATCACTTTAAAACTTCAGTTTATCCTGCACAATGTTTTGACTAAATATATGTATATTTTTTTGCACTGCCTGCTTTTCAGTACCTATTTCTTTATTTTTTTCCCGTGACTCTGCTCTTTGATAATATTATTTTTATGTCTACTCACATCCTACTTAACGTAAAGCTGTAATAATCACGTCTTTTATTTTTATTAAATACTTCGTTATTATTATTTGTTTATTAGTTATGTATAATTATTTATTGTGAAGCAGACATCCGTGTTTTTCACTTGGATGTTTTCAGCGGAAGATCAGCGTTGTGTTGCTACAACACAACAAATGTTGAGCTGGACGCCAATTTGTGTCAGTGATGCGTGGCTGGTACTAAGAGGCACACATTAGTTTTATTTTTCTTTGTTTCTGTGTGTGTGTGTGTGTCATTTTGTGTGGAATTTTCTCAGAAGAAGAACTAAGGAATTTTGTTTGTTGGCACAAATAAATATATGTTCTTTCTTCTGTCATTTATACAAAAACTAATTTTATGAAAATTATTTTTAGTTTTTCTACAAAATAAAGTTTATATACTTATTTTTGTTTTGGCATTTTGGGATCTTTGTTTGATCATTATGGAGTCATGGATGAGTTTTATACAAGTTTATTTTATACACGTGTACTGTTCGCAGAACTACTTGTGAAAGTACCTAATTCAATAAACAGCAAAGGGATAAGATATTTTCTGAAATCTGCACCTTATTATGCCAAGATAAAACAGTTATACATACTTTTTTATTTTTGTCGAAGGTTATACAGAAGTTTTAATTTCGATTAACTTAGTAGGCGTCACCAATTTGTACCTATTATACAGGTTGTAACATAATCTCCCTATAAGCCCGGGGAGGGGTTATTCTACACATCAAGAAGAATAACTTTAGTTCTAAGACTTTTTAAATTTCGATGTTTTGAATTCATGAAATGCCTTGTAAAAATTCTGAAATTCCTGTAGAAATTCCTGAAATTCCTCCAGAAATGTGTATAATATCTACTAATAGTTCACAAAAAAAGCGGCTCTGACTACGGACGGACAGACAGACAGACGGACATGGCGAAGCTGTAGGGTCCCATGTGGACTTCGGAACCCTAAAAACGTACATTATCCATTAATTCGTATGGCTATAACTAACTTACACCTGCGTATTGTGAGGTCCTCACTGTGGATCGCAGGTATTGATTGCACCCCAGGCGTGGGTGGTTGCAGCCCTCTGCAGGTGCCTAGAAAGCTATGCAAAGGGGGAGTCTGGATCAATAGCTAGAAGGGGCACGTTAGATAACCTGACTCTGATTTAATGCATAACCCGTGTGCGCACTGCATTCAGCCCAAAAGGCTTTGGAAAGACGAACGCGTTTCCATCTATGTTGTTTAGTATTTTGTATGTTGTACCCACATGCGAAAAAAGTTTGGTGATTGCCATTGAAGATCTGTTGCGGATTTCATTGATTTGGAAAGGGACAAAGCAATGAGGAATTAACTATGGTCCGTATTGTCGATGACCCTACTAATTTTAGGCCGCTCCCTGCCCGTGGTCCACCTACAAAGTTCACCTGGCTGTACCAAGGGCAATTTTTTTCCCGTGTTCCACCTCAAGATAACTGGGTGTATCAAGGGTTCTTATTTCTTTCCGTGGTTTACCTTAGTTCACCTGGCTGTACCAAGGGCAATTTTTTTCCCGTGTTCCACCTCAAGATAACTGGGTGTACCAAGGGTTCTTATTTCTTTCCGTGGTTCACCTTAGTTCACCTGGCTGTACCAAGGGTAATTTTTTTCCCCGTGGTTCACCTGTATTGCGGATAGAATATAGGTATACAAACTTTTTATTTACTTTTTTTTCCTTTTTTTCGTAGTGACAACGTCATCAACGTCATCAAATCAATGTACAATTCACAAATAAAAAATAAATAAAAAAACCACTGTCACATGTCTGCTAACAGTGCTAAAGGTACTTGAAAACAAGTCTTTTTTTACAAAACGGAAAATTATTTATGTAGACAACGATGATGACATACAATTTGTACAAATGCAATTAATAAACCAAGAGATTTCCACAGGACTGGCGTTAGAAAAATTGCGGTAGGGATATACCTACCTATAGATATTCTTTCCAGTTTGCGTTAGTGCGATGTTTAGTTATGTTAACAAAGAAGATAACAAACAAGTAAAGATGTTAATTATGGATTTTTTTGTTTCTATAATGAATCAACTAATCAAGAACAATCTTTCCTTATGCCTCTACCCGTATAGTGCCATGAGTAAAATAGCATCTCCCGTGACTCCTAGTGTGATACTAGTGTATTTCTTATGTTTTTCTTGCTTTCATTTGTTTTTCTACATTCTCTTGTTTTTCAGAATCGCAAACAAACACTAGACATTAGGCACTTACTTACCATAGTTCGTATTTTCTAGGGGTGGACCACAGGCAATACATTCTTAAAACTATATAGTAATAACTACAAATGTGAACCACGGAAAGAAATAAAAACCCTTGGTACACCCAGTTATCTTGAGGTGAACCACGGGAAGAAAAGTTGCCCCTGGTACAGCCAGGTGAACTATGTGGGTGGACCACGGGTAGGGACTGTTTTAGGCTAGTGACATATCTGGCGTAAAAACGAAGAGGAATTTCACGAGCTGAATTCCGCAGCAGCTCAGTTCAGTTCTTGAATAAGTGACCTTTGCGGAGTAGACCAGCCATCACACAACAAATCTATATAGGTAATAAAGGTAGTAATATAATAATAGGTAGCTAATCACGATTCACGCGGCAATGAGGAGTTTTCCTAGTGTCATTTTATCTTTCGCTAGATGGCGTTGGCTACAGTTTTGGTAACAGTAAATACTTCAAAACACGTAACTATCAGCAAGTTTTTTTATAAACCTTTTTTTTTAGTAACTTTTGTCGATTGACGTCTATGTCAGTTTATCACAAGTCACTCATCAAATATATTGAACCAGCCCATATATGGACCGGTACAGCATGATGGCTGCGTTTTATGTTTGCGCAGACAACATGCTCTGAAACAGACCCACATCGAGCTGGACTCACAAAGATATTAATTATTACATAATTTTACAGGATTTTGTATTTTTTAAACTATTTACGTTAGCTGAAAGAGGCTCTCCACTGCCATGATAAAAATTTAAAACGCCTAGGTCAAACTAGTTTGGCCTGAAATTGGGTTTAGTCGTTAATATAATACATTTACAACACAAGTACCTACGTATGTAGGTACTTGTGTTTTATCTTTACTATGAAAGTCATATGAAAGTACACATTTTGAAATATAGAGTGACTCTATGTCGACTGTACAAAAGGCCTTTTTTATAATAGGTAAAACATAATACTCAAGCTCCTGCACAGCAACTTGTGAAAAAGCCACTGCATTGTACCTTAGGTACCTACACCTCTTTGCATGTCTGCAAATACTGACCCGGAGGGGTATATGCATATAGATAGCCGCCTTACGTTTGATGCAATCTAAATAGTATAAATATAGGTGAACAAGTACGTATTTAATAAATTTAATCAATATTACCATTCGAGTTAAAATTAATTGTTGTAATAATTTACTACTCTTTGTTACGTTAGGAGAGAACATAAGCTTATTCAACTAGCAATAAGTACCTACACAAGTTATTTATACTTTATAGAAACTACTTACATAAAATAAAATTAACCTAAAGCACTTAATCTAGGGAAGAAATAATTTAGTTGAAATAAGTAGAGGGTAGAGAATTTCTGTAGAGAACCCTAGAGAAGCAATCTAGAGTTCGCAACAGTCTTGTATGAAAATACAGTTAGGTATCCTCAGTGCGGGCAAACAGGTAAGTTGACTACAAAGAAAACATTGAGTTCGATGAGAGCCGCCAAAGTCAGATAGCCAATGTAGACGAGTGTGCAAGTCACCCCAATCTTCCAATCCAGCTGGAACTTGTTCAGAGCGAGGCATCCGTACAGGGTGAACAGTGTTGAAAGGAGAGAGATTGCGCTGTATGAAAGACCACTAGAGTTTATTGTTACCTGCGAAAAGAAAACTACAATTAAAATACTGTCTACTCCGATTCTACACGAAGAACTAAGACCTACTGACATACAGGACGGTTATTCGCTATGACATAGGAGATTACTTGACAATCACAATGTATTCTGAACGATGATTCCACGCAGATATCGTAAAGAGCCTGCGTTATGTCACGTTTGGTCATAGCGAATAAGGGGGCTGGTTGCAATGTAGCGCGGCTTAGATATTAATGTGAAAATGTTTGTTTTGGTTTGCTCTTGTACCCTACACTTTCTTATTAAAATATGCAGGCATTTTTTTGTATGTAATATAAAGCACCTTCATTTATCATGTTTTTAGGTAGGTACCTAAAAACAATCACGCGCTAACGCTGTTTGCAACAGCACAGAAGATTACTGTGCCTACAGAGTGTAGTCCATAAGCTTTTTTGATAAAAACAGTGAAAATACCACGTCAAATGGGGTAAGTAGATATATATATATATATATATATTTTAAAATTCAGTTATAATAAATAAATCAAAAATGTCTACGTGTTTCCGAAGATTACAAGTCGTAAATGTGAAATTTCATACTATAGAGGGTTTTCTATATCGTAGTCAAGCAGTTTTTTTAGGGTTCCGTACCCAAAGGTTAAAACGGGACCCTATTACTAAGACTCCGCTGTCCGTCTGTCTGTCTGTCCGTCTGTCACCAGGCTGTATCTCATGAACCGTGATAGTTAGACAGTTGAAATTTTCACAGATGATGTATTTTTGTTGCTGCTTTAACAACCAAATACAAAAAAATAGAATAAAATGAATATTTAAGGGGGCTCCCATACAACAAACGTGTTTTTTTTGCCATTTTTATAGAAAATGTTACGGAACCCTTCGTGCGCGAGTCCGAATCGCACTTGGCCGGTTTTTTTTTTAATATGTGAGATTTATAATTTCTACACCCCCACGTGAGAATTGATGAGACTCAGCCTGAAAGCTTTACTTAATCTATGGGCACCGCCTTAGGTACGAAACCCAAATAATATAAGTACATAGGTATCTAGGGTACCCACCCAATGCTGGCCAGGTGACGATGGATAAAACAGTCCTTTGATCAGCCACGGCAGCCCCAAACATAATAGAATGTCGAATGTATTTGACCCTATTGAGTTGCTGATTCCCATTGTTCCGTGACCTGAAAAAACACGTGATTACAGAATTCACTCTTTAATTGTGTTCAACAAAGAGCAAGTATCTAGCAGCCTTGTAGCCTTTATGCTACAAATTTCGAAATCAGGGAGGGACACCAATGTTCGAGGACTTTATAGTAAAAAAGGTAACCTTGTAACACACATAAAAACATGACGAAACCAGCATAGTATATATAGGTCCTGATATCACAGCAAAGGCGACTAAGGTATTATACCAGGGAGTACCAGGCAGCAGCATCTACGTGAGTAATCAATACCGATACTGCAATCACCAATCCGCCTGCCGAGCGTGGTGACTATGGCAAATACCTCCATGGTATACTGCGGACGAGGCCTAGTCCAGCAGCGGACGTCGATGATGATGATCACAGCACTGCTCCATAGACATATTGGAGCTACGAACCCTCTAAGAGTACATTCCCTGTTGCATGGGTATTCTATGAGGTGAAGACACAGAATGCAAGTGCAGCTCATAAAAAATTGGTCCGTTAAGGTGGATGCTCCCGATTGAGGTCGACATTATTTTTTTTTGGTATTTTTTGGCCATGTCGGCCCGTGGACACTCCTTCAGATAGCGAAAGGTATTTTCGCGAAAACTAGGAGACTTAACACACATGTTTTAATTGATAGTATCTCATAAATATCATCAGTTTTAGCTACAATATCCCTAAACAGTTTAGGGGTATCGTAACATCAACACTCAACCACATTTTTTGTTGTGTTTTTTGCCCATTACAGGTCATGAACACTCCTTCAGATAGCGAAAGTTGATTTCGCGCGAACTAGGAGACTTAACACACATGTTTTAATTGATAGTATCTCATAAATAGTTAATAGTTAGTGAGTGATTTTCAGTTTAGCTACGATACCCCTAAACTGTTTAGGGGTATCGTAGCTAAACTGAAAATCACTCACTAACGCGAAATCAACTTTCGCTGTCTGAAGGAGTGTTCATGGACTGCAATAGGCAAAAAACATCAAAAAATAATAATTTCGCGCCGCAAGCGAGAGCATCCACCTTAAGTGTATAAAATCCACGACCTATTGGTTCTCCGGCTATGAATCCTGCCTAGAAATCGTAAGTGTAAAAATGATAGACATATATGAAATTTATAGTCAAAATAATCTGCATTGCGTTGCGTCTGAGATTTTATACTATCATTACATATTTATCACGATACCTACGCGGTATAGTAGTGCTGCGTCTACCAAGATACTAAATTAAGAGTGACATTCACAAGCTACTCGTATGAGATTATGGTTGGCCAGACTCATCTCATATTGGAATGATAAGTTCCTATGCAGTTCGAAGAGAATATAGTTGAGACCTGGCAGGCGTACCAGTAGCAATTTCTAATACAAAATCCTGTGCTGCGGTCATATGGTACGTGAGCCGGGTGTCAACATATTTGCCGCTTACCTTGCTTGGTGACCAAAACACTGGAGACGGCTTCTGGAAGACTAGTGCCGGCTGCAAGAATCGTCAGCCCAGTTATGCTGTCCGGCAGGTTAAGAGTATCTCCTAGAAATACATCGCAAGGTAAGTGGAGAGTTCTATTAGGTACAAAATGATTGGTTCCTAGTATACCTATACCTTGAACATATAAGAACACTTATCCACTTATTAATATATACAAGATCCAATACATATCAGTGAGCATAAAAGTTTTTTTAATGTAATGTCTCGACAATCTGGAAACGGCCCGTCTGATGGTAAGCGGTTACCGTCGGCTATTGCCATCTGCAACACCAGAAGCATTGCCAATGCGTTGCCTGCCCTTAAGGACAGCCATTTTAGTTGTCATAATGCTAAAAATAAGTTTAAAAGTAGGCTAATTGACTCTTGACAGACTCTTGGACAACAACAAGCGTAGTCTACATACCCTAGAAAAGATTTGTATTTTTGTGTGTGTGTATGTTTGTAATGAATAAACTCAAAAACTACTGCGCCGATTTCAAAAATTCTTTCACCATTGGAAAGCTACATTCACCCTGAGTGACATAGGCTACCAGGAGGGGGGGCTGTTTTTCATCCTGAAACTACCCGTGCGAAGCCGGGACTAGTCGCTAGTACCTAATATTATAGAAGTCGCAAAGCAATGACGTATTTAGATAACGTTGGTTCCCCTTCGGTAGGTGTGATGTGAGTTGCCACACACACATAACATAAAACATTACATAAAACGTTGGTGACATAAAATAAAAGGCTGATATACATAGGTACCTACATATATTCATTCATACATACATACATAGACACACGCTTTTTTCCCCGAAAGGGTAGGCAGAGCCTCAATGGGCCTCTTTTCAAAACGAGCAATTCGCCAGAATATATTTCCCGGCCGTAATGGTCCCGGCCTAAGAATAGGACTCCTCCACTCCTCTTGTGGATGTCGTAAAGTGACTAAAGGATTACGCCAAGGGATTGCCAGCAGTATCCACCTGAGTACCCAATACTAATACTGCGATCACCAATCTGCCTGCCAAGAGTGTTGATTATGGCAAATCCCGTTATTGTATGCTGGGCTCGGCCAGCAGTGTCTACCAGTTGAAGATCACAGGAGCCAACATTATTTTTACCAACACAACTTCTAGATAGGTACATATGGGAAAATCGCAAAATAGCATGCCAAAGTTGCAGAGTGAATGTATATGAGACAATTTAGTTAGAGGTCTATGTATGAAATCAGTGGACTGATTATATAATTCCGTTGCTATCGGTTTCAACACTGAATATAAATTTTATTAAAAAAATAAAAGAAATAAAACAAATTGAATATTTTTTTAAATTAATAATTTTAAATGAATCTTTGCTGTTTTATATTGAAGTGATGTTTTTACGACTACCTAACCAGTCTAAAGTCATCTCAATATAATAGGCCCGTTTTGTCAATTGTCAGTGTAAGATAAGTACGTATGGTATTATTTTGTGTGGCTATACTAACAATCTATTTCGTAACATTTGCATGGTTTCATTATGATTTTTAGGTTTTTTAAATTAAATTACTTTACATTATAGTTACATTTTAAATATCATTTAGGAATATTTTTTTCGTAGCAGTTTTTATGGATTTTGTTACGATTTTTTGTATTTTTTTTACAAAATATTAATATTTTGAATAACTTTTAGGACTATTTTGGACTATTTCGCAACGACCTTTTCGTTGCGTACAATCATTCTTATCATTCACTATAATCAAAAACCAATAGATTTAGGACGTAACTGTTTTTGGGACGTTGTGTAGTAAACAAAAATTGCATGTTATATTGGGATTCATGTGAAATTAATACTTGAAGTATCTTCTGTTACATTATATAATGCACCAATAAATAATGAAGTATATTTTTAACCAAATAAGTTAATTATTGATGTTTGATTTCTGTTTCGTTGATTTCTTAAAAAAAATACATTCTATCTTTCTTTAGTGTCAAAGCGGGCCTATTTATTGGTGACGACTTTAGTTGCAATCAAGTTTTAACTGCGTGAATTGCTTAAACGCAAGAGCATCATTTAAAATAGAAATAGCTTTGAAACTGATAGCTACAGAGTTACATAATCCGCAAGCAGGTTGTATTTGTGTGTTATAGCAGAGCTCAGCCTATGGAGATACTATAATCAATATATATAAAATGGTAGCGTAACTGACTGACAGTATTGCTATCAACGCACAGCTTAACTAAACCATTGACATAGAGAACTGTGGCGTTCCTTTTGTGGTATAGGGTTGCACTAAGAAAGGAATTCCTGCAATTCACAGCAATAGGGGTGCAACGGGGTGTTGAAGTGTGTATGGATAAAACTCCACGTAGGTTCTTAGTCGCGGGCACTCCACTATGTGTGTCATAAAATGGTTTATGCTATGGTGTTCCCATTGCAACAGATTGCAGATGTCTGTGTGGATTGATGGATGGCTTTGGCTCTCGAACATGATGTAGTTTAACTTATGAAACTACCATGATTATGTACATACTTTTCACTAGAAACGAAATATCGGGAACAATCAAAACTCAAAAATCATGGTAACTATCCCGAATCAGATCCATTGAAAATTGAGTACGATGTAGTTTCTTCATGATGTTTTCTTTTTCAGTTTTAGTGAAAATTTTAGTACCACGTCGACTACGTTTAATGATGAGTTCGCTGATGCTGATGTGCATAAATACCTACTTATTTATAAGTCCCTACCTTGTTACCCGACCCCGAAATAGGAGGGTTATGTTTTTGTTGTATATGTATATGTGTATGTTCATCTGTTCCCTCGTTTCTCCTAATTTGACAAATGTGGTGTTTTTGGATTCATACAATCAATCCGCGACGTGTCATAGAATAAATAGTATTTTAAAAATAACATGGCGGGTGAATTACAAATCTAAAATTATTTATTTTTGTTAATCTTATCAGGTTTGGTGGCAATACTCATCTAAATATATTTATATATATATATACATAATAGCGACCCACCCTGGCTTCGCAGGGGTAAAAAAATCATAATGTGAAGTTACCGCCCGTACCTTTCATGAAAAGTTATCTAACTGATGGTGAAAACCTTATAAAAATCCGTTGCGTGGTTTAGGAGTTGTTAGCGGATATACATACAGACACAGAAAGCGATTTTGTTTTATACTATTTATTGATTACATATGTAAATGTAACTAATAATGTGTAATTGTGTGTACTGTTTTTAATTTCTTAACAAATCGTTTCATGAGCGCTGTGTGACTTTCAGTGAAGATTTTCCGTAATCGGTTTTTAGTCTATTTTAACTTTTATATTGTATCATCACATGCCATATGAAAAGCTAGTAAATACAGAATTGTCCTTTCTTACGCGTAGATCGTAATTTATTACTTCCTACTTCGCATTCACTGTCCATTCAATATAGTTAGCTACCTACTACGAGAAGGTACTTAGATCAAAGGTTAAGGACCTGGCACCAAGTCTTTGGAGTACCTACTACGGTAACGCCTGGTACGCTCCATTCAAGATTGTCTCATATTTTAACATTGTTAGTATTTTAAGGGTTCCGTACCTCAAAGGGTAAAACGGAATTATTATGGGATCACTTTGTTGTCCGTCTGTCTGTATTTCAAGACCATTTTTCTCATGAATTCGTAGAGGTATAAAGCTGAAATTCATATCAAATACTTAGGTCTACTGTCCCATGGAGCTGTGAAAAAATCAAACTTAGAAGCCAACGCAATCAAAAGATACAGCCGTTCATGCTGCAAATTTTGACACTCGCAAGGGAATCAAAACCTACAGGGTTCTTCCCGTTAACTCAGAATCTTGAAATTTGGTACAAAGCAACGTTCTTATAGCACAGATAAAGGAAAAATTGCGAAAAGCATAAATTTTTAATTACATCATGTATTAAAAATGATTTTAATAATTTTAAACTAACTACCCCTTTCCTCATGATGATTTCATTTAGCAATAACAATACCATAACTTTTACTTCTATAAAAGGTGTTTTGTTTGTAGTGAACCCTCGGTGCGCGAGTCCGACTCGCACTTGACCTTTTTTTTGTCTATTATTTAATTTTCGCTTTAATAATTTAAGCTGATCCAATGATAAACCAAAGTATTAAACCCACTTTTAATAAGATCTTAAAATTAAATTAAAACAAAATTACAATTTAAATTGAATAGTATTTTATGGTCGATTAGTAAAATGAATTCATTTATTAATGACAAATGTGTGAGTCGAAGTGACATAGAAATAAACTAACTTTATTACCTAGGCTACCTACTTTATTTACCTTTCATAAACTTCTGAGATCTTCTGATCTTCTTCTTCAACATTTACTCAGATAACAATTTCACGGGTTCACCTCGAGATAATTTCTTATCACCGAAAGAGCCTTTAAATGTGACTAACAAACGTGACCTATGTGATAATGCACTGTTCATAGGCAGAGGGTACCTACCTACCGCTTAACATCACTTGGGCCTTAGACCAAAGTTGGTCGAAGAGGTGGGCCATCTGCTTGATCCGTCATTCCAAGTTGTATAAAAAAAACCTTATCAAAATCAAGGTTTCATGGTTTTGATGAGAAATGTTTGCTAGAAATTTCCGTAGCCTAAGTACTTACCGTACCTAAGTAGTACCGTAGCATAATTACAGCGGTTCGACTCAGGAACGTATAAACTGTTTTTGCTGAGTTTCATTGTAATACGGACAAATACACACGTAAGTTTTATACTAAAGTTAAACCAACGTTTATACATGTGATGAGGATCTCAATAGCGGCTACAAGCAACTCAAGTACCGAGTATAGTGATTATCCAGGCCACGAGATAGGACACCCCTCCGATCCAGGCGACGCACATGAGGAAGGTGAGCGGATAAAGGCGCGGGCGGCGGCGGCAGTCCGGAATGGTGAGCCAAAGCAGCAGGCTGCTGGTCCACGTCACCAACCAGAGCAGCTTCGCGCACAGAGAGCTCTTCTCGCCCGGCCAAGACCAGAGAGAACTGGTGCTGGTGTCTAAATAACATTTAAAATAAATAAATAATGCTGGACAGTTCACACAACATTATCTAGCCCCAAGCTAAACAGAGCTTGTGTTATGGGTACTAGATAACTGATATACTTAATACAATATATTACGTAGATAGATATTTTTTATTATGCATAGAAAATACCCAGAACACCCTGAACAAATATCTGCGTTTGCTCAAATATTTGTCCCGAGGCGGGAATCGAACCCGCAACCTCCTGCGTCGCAGGCCAACCTTCGCTTGCCGCGCCACAGATGTCCTTTAAAAGGTTTAGCTTATACAGCGGATCGTTGAAAAGACGCCTTGTCCGGTCTAATAAAATAACCCTCTGTCTTCTCCCGTGGATGTCGTGCAGCAGCATCCACCTGAGTACTCAACACGAATACTGCGATCACTAATCCGCCTGCCAAGCGTGGTGATTATGGCAAATACACCTATTGCATTCTATAGGGGAAGGGCTCGTTCAATAGTGGACGCCTTACGGCTGATACTATAGGCACTATGTGTTCGCAATTGGAAAACAATACGATTTTGTGCTCTACAACCAATAGAAAGTGAAAACCCAACACATTTTTTGCGCGAATGCGCGAATCAATGGTTGTTGTGTAGCTAGGAGTCACAGCGAGCGAAACACTGTCAACATTCGACATTTACACCTCATTGATTATGTTTTTTGTTGAAAATGTTATTATTAAATTAGTCTGATGATGTAACTAGTACTGTAGTTTAAACTGCAAGCTAATTAAAAATACCTACTCGTATATACCCAAACACTGCCATTCCTTTTCCACGGATAATTAATCCGTCGAAAGGAATGAAACCTAGGTATCACCATCAGAATTTGTAGTAGTAGTAGAGCTTTTTTGTGAAAGAGCTCGTCCGGGGAAGTACTACCACCATACCTATTTCTGCCGCAAAGCAGTATTGCTCGCATTGCTGTGTTCCGGTTTGAAGGGTATGGGTGCCGGTGAAATTACAGGCATATGAGACTATTCATCTTTATGTCTCAGGGTGGCGGGCGCAGTGCATGCCACATAGGGCGCGTCCTAGGTGGACGTGACCTATGTGGTTATGCATTGTTAAAGGCAAAGTTTACCGCTTAACATCAGGTGGGCCATTTGCTTGTTCCGACATTCACAAAGAAAATCTAGCGTAAAATTATCAAGCGGACCATTTTGAAAGAAAGAAAGAAAGAAAAATTCTTTATTTGGAACGGCACACCAAATGAATAGAATAAATGTCAGTCAACCAATAAAACAAAAAATAAAAGAGATAAAACCTACAAGGGGCAAAAACTAAGTACCTAACTTATTTATTTTGCCAACTCTAAAGCCTGACTGAGAATGTAATTATCGCGCAAAACTGAGACTAGGATCTCACAAGCTGTGAATCTGTACCTAACAACAAATACATATGTCATGTGTTTATTCTTTAGTAGCTTTCAGCTTGATCTTTGAATAAGAAAGCGGGTACCACTTGAGCTGCTTTAGTTTCCACCAAATCATATATTACCTGAACTTGTAGAGTCGTGTCGTTTTGAGAGCTCCATGCCTTGCTCTGGATCATTTGGTAGAGCAGACCGGCTCACCCGAAGCGATGGGTCAATAACAGGGAGTTTTTCTAAAAGACAACAATTTAGTTTTTTTTTGATCGTAAATTAGTGAGCAGTTTTATTTGCAGGATGTTTTCAGGTATATATTTTTCTAAGATTTCTCGAAGGTATACTTTGGATTAAAAGATTTCTGAAAAGTTACCTCACAGTTGATAAAGCCAACGAAAGTCTATTTTGTGTTGTACGAAGTGGTTGAAAGTGATTTCATAATTTAGGTAGAGTTTCCAGAGGCCCTGTGGCGCAATGGATAACGCGTCTGACTACGGATCAGAAGATTCCAGGTTCGAATCCTGGCAGGGTCGTATTATACTATTTTATCTTTCTATTTATTTTTTGAAGTTATTATTTGTTATAACAACTTAACAGTAGACCTCGCGAGTACAAGCTTTTTTCATTATGTTAAATCTAATTCAAAACTTAAGATGACGTATCATGATGGCAACCTCTTGTCCGGTTTTGCTTTCAAAATGAGCAACACATTTACTTGTGTTTTTTTAGTTGTTTGTTATTTGGTTAGTTGTATATTTATTTGTAGTTTTTTTATTGTTATTTATTTGTTTGTTGTTTGTTTATTTGGTTGTTTTACCTTTGGACAGAAGCGGTGTAATTTCTGTGTATGCCTTGGGTTTGTTTATATAGCAGCACCCACTTCTGACGAAACGGCCAAGACTTCCGTTGAAAGCCATTGCTGCAAAAAATAACTTAAATTAGTGGTATTTCGGTTACATTAATTAATAAGAACTAAGTTATGTAGGTAAATGCAATAAACAGTTAATTGTATAAACGTTAACTGGAGCATAGAATTAAACATAATAAACCAGAGTTTAGACCGTCTACCATTCTAGGCTTAAATATTGAACTGTGGTATTTACGACTGTAATACAGAAACAGATGGTATGTGCTATTTATCCAAGTTACACCGGTTAAAATTACACGAAATAACGCGAAAAAACACATTAAAATGAAATTAAATAAAAATTACAATGTTTCTTTCAAAAATGCTAGATTTAAATCCCAAGTGTGATCCCAAGACGAAATTATAACCTCTACAGACCGTTCACCGTACCAATGACTATAGGATTCTTTAGTCATTGCGGTGAACGAGCCGGACCGTTCACCGTAAGTTAGCACCTGCCATGGAGTGCTATCTTACGGTGAACGAGCTGTAACTAGCAATAAACTGTCAATTTGAACACCATTGCTAAAATAGTCTTGTTTGAGAAAATACGAGTCTGCGGTTTTGTAATTTTCGACATAACTTGGACTAGACTTTATTTCGCAAAACAAACCATCTGCTGTTTGTATTAAAGTCGAATATACCAAAGGTCTATATTTAAGCCTAGACTGGTCTGCGGGGTTGAACGTTATACCATGAATAACACCTTCGACCAATACCGTCCTTGAATAAAACTATATTTAATAAAACAGCGTTGGTTGCTAGTTTGCTGGTCAACCAACTCTTGCTGAGGCAGAGCCACTTTGTTTACTTATCATATCTGTTCCTTCTTAGTTTAGTAGGTGTTTCTGTGTAGCTCATGTGTACAAATAAATATATATTCTTTCTTCTTTTTATTCTTCTTTCTAAATATATATGTATATATATATATATATATATATATATATATATACTAGCGACTCGTCCCGGTTTCGCACGGGTAGTTTCAGGATGAAAAACAGCCCCCCCCTCCTATCTCCCGCCCCCCTGGTAGCCTATGTCACTCAGAGCACAGATGAAAGAATACTATACTACTCAGGGTAAATGTAGCTTTCCAATGGTTAAAGAATTTTTCGGGATGAGAATATCTGGGTAATACAACAAGCTAACAGACAAAAAAATAAACAGACTGAAGAAGTCGCTACTCGTAATTCTCATTATTGTTTTTATCCATTTATTTTTCTTACCCAAAATATAGAAGGTGTACATGAGTACTAGAACCAACGCTTCATGCCAGTACACCTTGTCATCTAGAAGCGTAAGGATAAGCGCCACCACTGCTACAGCGTACATCATGCAGTCCCGAGTCACGGACCACCAGTCGATTTCTATAGCCTGTGGATGAACGAAAACAAAATAAGCCCATGTTTATAAAAATAAACACGGTTAGTTTTTAGTCAGAAGGTTTTAACCATCGAGCCGCAATGCTCTAAGGTTTTAACGGAGGATTATTCATTTTAAAAACTAGTTTTAATTTCAGAGTAATAAAGAGATTTAATATAAAAAAGAGAAGTTCAGGATATTATCTAATTCATGTAAACGATTCGTAAATAAGTTACGTACGATAAGTTTTTTGTTATAATATATTAGAGCTGTGGTACGTGTCCGGCCAAAGAATAGACCCCTCCGTCTCCTCCCGTGGATGTCGTAAAAGCCGACTAAGGGATTACCCGGACTTGTTGATAAGTTTCTTTGGTATAAGATTTGTCCTGGCTGCTAGCTTATTATGGAATGTATTATTACTGTAAGAAAGCGTTAGTTAAGTCAATCGTGGGAAACAATGGCGGCGATGAGCTCACCACTTGTCACGTCTATATTCCATGATGGTGCAACCCCTTTGGGGAAAAAGGCGGGTGTCTGTATATTTGTATGTAAATATGTATATTATTTGTGATCGGAACAGTGTGCTGATCAAAAAGAGCCTAAACAAGGCCTATCTACTATTATCCATCGCTGAGTTCCGTTGTCCACCTTCCGGCACCATAATCAGCTCGTTGTCACCATAATATTGTGTTGTCATCGGAACCTGACAGATATGCAAATTTCAGCTCAATCTGATGTCACAGAGTGGTTCTAAATCTGCTTGCAAGGTCCCTCTTACACAGGTATTTCTGTACTTAAAAGAGGGTCCCCACCAATGTTATTGTATCCTAGATTAAGTTTAATGAAATAAAATATTTGTATTTGTAGATTTGACCTATACAAACATACATTGCGAGTTAATTAAAAGTTTGTGAAAAAGGGGAAGATAATACATATCTGCACTGACGTCCCGTATGTATTGTGCATCCCTAATTAATGGAGGACTTTGTGATTATGACAGCATACTTCCAGTGTTGCCGATGGTGTTATAAATGTAGTGTTCGCAGTATATGTCTAGCATTACTTTGTTGGCGATGAGGGCACAGCAAGCCGGCACCGCGAGCACGTTGAAAACAGCCGACCCCACAACGGCCCCGACACCCAAGTCACCCTCAGTCACGAACGTGCCTACGCAGTTGATGAACAGCTCCGGGCTCGAGCTGGCTGCTGCCATGAACGTGGCTCCAGCTATGTCGGCCTCCATGTTTAACCCTGTGAATCAACATCATTATTTACCCAATTTGTTTTCTACATCTGCTGGGAGTTCCAGCAAAGGTCCTACTCCCGACTACGCTTTATTCTCTGAATCATATATCAGTGTGGCGTCGTGAGTCCCTTTCCCTCCCATAAAACTATCCAAAAAAATCACCTTCCAGAATTTATCATTGAGGTATATTATGTGCTAAAGTACCCTAATAGGTACCTCAATTAAATTAATAATTTATCAATGGCGCTAAATTTAAGCCTGAAAAAGGCCTTGTTACCGATGATGAAAGGGTATTCACCTTTGCGCCGAATACAAACAGCATTAGAGTTAGTCAGCTATAGGAGTGGTTAGTTTCAAAATGAGTGACAGTTCGATAAGGATATATAATAAGGATAATTTTTTTAACATTTATTTAAAGAAATAATAATACAAGGTATGTACAAAATACATATGAAACAGTTGTGCTACCTGAAGACCGCTGCAAGCGATCTAATGGTAGCTCAACTGATCCAAATCACTACCAGACGGAAGCGTCCCTAAGATGCTGGCTACATTGCATAAGGATAATACTAGAGAACAGTGCTCACCACGTGGCGTGGCAGGACCTGCAGCAAACTAGAACTGACACCCGCACGCCAATACCCAACAACCTATGTTAAATCGGAATCTCAAAATTGCCTTTTTTTTTTCTCGAAATCGCTTTTGCTTTTCCCCGACCATAGGATGAGTTTTATACATAAACCCAACATTACCTATAAAACCATTGTATCCAGAGTAAAACCACTACATAATTTTTGGCGAAAATCTTTCTCTTTCCGCTCGTTCTACGTACATAGACGCTATTACTTATTCTATGATTGACTTACGTTCGCAAATCATCTCGATGGCCGGCACGAAGTACTGCTCGCAAACGGTTCCAAGTAACAAAAAACAATATATTGCTAACAGACAGTGTAACACGATGTATCCCTGTGAAACAAACAAAGTAAAGGATATTATTTTTATCGAATAATCTTTTAAGCTCACAACCTTAACCTAGGTAGGTGTTTTAGAAACGTAGTCTGGAAAGTCCCTCATATAATCAATTTAACATGCTATGTAGAGTATGTAGTCTATTAAGATAGTGGAGACGTAGGTTAGAGATAAATCTTTATCCCAACGAACCATTGACTGACATAAACAGACGCATCTGAACATTCTATAGCGGCTTCACGAACTCAAAACGGAAGACCTTTAGCATTTTTCTCACGTACGCTTAATGAAAGTGAACGAAAATTCTCACCTACAGAAAAATAAGCATGTGCTATCATCGAAAGCCTTAAGAAATGCAGACACCAGTTTAGTCTGATAACTGATAGTGTGGCAGAGCGGTGTGAAGGTGAGTCGGTCGCGGATAAAAATCTGTTGCGTTTATGATGCAAGTACATGGTAGCAAGATAAAGAATGAAACAATTCAAAGATGGCGTATGGAATTTGTTAACTTTATCATCATCAATCATCAATATATATAAAATCGTTGCGTGACTGACTGACTGACTGACTAACTAACTATTAACGCACAGCCTAACCCATAAATTCTAAAGGCCTGAAATTTTAAGGGTACATTCCTTTTGTGGTCTAGGTGTGCACTAACAAAGGCATTCCAGAAATTCCACCCCTAAGGGGGTGCAGCTGGGTGTTTAAGTATCTAAGGAAAAGTTCACGCGGTCGAAGTCGCGGGCATTCCACTAGTGTTAAATATAGGAGCTTCGAGGAAAATATTGTGGCTGATGCTCTCTCACGTAACAGCATACAAGGTTTTTTAGAGATTACACGAATCTCTTAGTCATCCCGGAGTACGTCTTAATACATTAGGTGAGATGCAAGTATCGCATTCAGCAGAAGATGTGAAACGAAAAGTGGCTTATTGCAGAGTAAGTGTAGAAGAAAATCCGAGGTTCAAAAGTTATAAGCACCTTTCGAGCGATTACGGCTGCCCCAATATAACCCCAGGCAGAATATTTATTTCAGAGTTAGGAAGACTTGGCTTCGGAACCCTATACGCAGCGTATACCATGCGTGGTTCGAGAGGAGACGCATGTCTGTTAACACCGAAATTCAAAGGTGCCATGAATCCGAAATCAGAATAGTTTGAATTCAGAGAAGTCTTTAAAGGGGCATTTGTAATGTACTGACGAAAATTAAAGGGGTCATAATTTCTAGAATTATTAGAAATTCTTTAATCATCATAAATAACTGTATAAATAAATTTAAAAAAAAGTTTGTCCAATCCTATACTGGTACCTATCAATATTTTTTTGTAATCACGTAATCACGAAAACAGCTTTAGAGATTTCGAAAAAAATTGCTTTAGGGAGGTTTTTGGGGCCGAAAAATCGATCTAGCTAAGTCTCATATCTGGGAAAAACTCTTTTTCTACAACATAATTATCTCATGAACCGTACGTATATAGCCAGTTGAAATTTTCACGGAGTCTTACCACAGCAAAAGGTTAATAAAAAAAGTTAGGGGGTTTTTTACTTTTGTTTTTGCTCGATCTTAATCTTGCTGTATCTTTTGAGTCGTTATACTTGAAATGAAGAAGTACATAGTGTACTTGTACGGAACCCTTCATGTGCTAGTCTGACTCGCACTTGGCCGGTTTATTTTATTTTAGTGTTAAATTTGTTTGGTGTGATCATTGAGTTAATATGTACGGAGTAACTGCCATTAAATTATATCGAAAGTATATAAAAAAAAAAACCGGCCAAGTGCGAGTCGGACTCACGCATGAAGGGCTACGTACCATTATCTATAAAAAACGGCAAAAAAAACACGTTTCTTGTATGAGGGCCATAAATATTTATTTTATTCTGTTTTTTAGTATTTGTTGTTATAGCGGCAACAGAAATACGTAATCTGTGAAACTTTCAACTGTCTAACTATCACGGTCCATGAGATACAGCCTGGTGACTGACGGACAGACAGACAGCGGAGTCTTAGTAATAGGGTCTCGCTTTACCCTTTGGGTACGAAACCCGAAAAAAATAAATTGTATACTGTTTTACTAAATCATGGAAATAGTCATTAACGGTTGCAAGAAAATAACAGATGAATTGAGAACCAACTCCTTTTTATATAAGTTAAAAAAAAGTATGTGTTTTTACGTGTTGCCTCTGGAACCGGGTGAATCCATCGGGAGGGAACTCGAGGATCGCAGCCGGTGTGCAGTTTCTGTACTCCTTCTCCACTAGTGCTAACAAGCGGCGACCCGGGATGCCATCTGTTGAGTATAGTATCGTGAGTATAATAATAGAATAGAGAATAGAATAGAATATAAATAGTTTTTTTTGAACAGCAAATACACACAGCTTGGGAACACAATACAATAATACCACAGACAGAACACATATTTTTTGCTGCGTGTATATAGTACAGGCAAATTAGGTGATTTTTAGCAAAAGTGTGGAAGTAATTAGATGTAGTCACAAAACCTTTTCTAATTGTTTTGTTTGGCTTGAAAATCACCTCTAATATAACTTTCAGCAAATTCACCCCCCCGGAACAGGGTGAAATAGGGTGAAAACCTTATAATACCCGTAACTTAATGGGGAAAATAGATGTAGTCGGTGCAGTTTGGCATACACTTAAGACCGTTATGATCTACATTTGCACCAAGTATTTTTTTAATCCGACTTACGGAACATACGTAAAAAAAAACATTTCTAAAAAACTCTTTTTTTGTGTATTGCGGCTCGGGGGAAAATGAAGTAGTCGGTGCAAATTGACAGAATTATCAGAAAAATAGGCCAAATAAATTACCAGGTTTGCACCTGGGTACCTCACACGGAAGTCACTTTTTCCATATTTTATTGTCGCTCTACTTCGGGGAAATTTCAGGCAATTCTGGAATTTCACTTAAACTTATTCATTTGATTAGTACTACATTCGCCGTCCATTAAATACTGGAATTTATATACGGAACATGCATTTTTTAAGTATTATATATGTAAGTTAGGTGCGGTGCTTAGTAACTAATATATATACTGTGGCGCTACACTGCTAACACTGGCCCCCGACCGCGGGGTGCATCCGTATTGATCCCAGAAAATCATCCCACGAGCTGAGAGTAATTATAATTATTCCGGATTCGTACCATTAATATTCATTTCATTTTTAGAGTCCCTATTTATCCCACCTAGAAATACCTACATCTAAAACGAGTGAAAGTAACGTCAGTATAAAAATATGTTATTATGGAACATCTATTTATTTCATAAAATTGTTGGTATAAAATAATCAACAAAGTAATAATATATACAGTATGTCCCAAAAAGTAGTGTCAAGCCGAAGTCCAAAGAAAGGTTACCCCCAGAGGTACCCGAATCACCCCCATGTATGTTCCGCGATTTTTAGTAGTTTTCGAGTTATGTGTTTTTAAGATAATCGAAGCTCTTACACTTTTTTGGCCATTGTGACTCGATTCGTTGAGGTAGTGGCCTATTTTTTGTTGTTGTAAATAAGCTAAATACTAGGGCTACCTTGTCTGATAGCACTGACATCAATAGCACCTACTATTGCATTAAAATAAAAATAATAATATGAAGATATTTTTTTTTTGTTTAAACTCTTACTTTCAAAGAACGTTTAAAAAAAAGTCACAATCTTTTTCATCCAAACCTATCTTAAAAACATGGCTGATGTGTCATTAGTCATGTAACCTTGTTCCAGATTCTTGCACAGGATCATAAAAACACGCAATTTAATAAAAGTTAGTTCAAAAACGAGTTAATGAAAATCTTCTGTAAGTCGGGATTTAAAAGAAATCTGGCAGTCTGAAGATTGTATTACACATAAGCAATAGTAAAATAACTCATCTTTGTTGATCAAGGACATTATTTTCTACCTACGAGGCAGAAACCTGCGACAGATGGTGGGCCCATTCCAACTGCCAGATCGCCTAAATGGCGAGTCGTACTTGAACTTTTTAATAGAAGATTTAAATGGATAATCCACAGACATCATTTTACTAACACGCCGAAACATGATTTTTAAAAACGACGGCGCACCATGTCACTTTGCGTCAAAAGTTAGACAATATCTTAATGACAGGTATTTTTGAATACTACTTAGAATGACTGAACAAGCAGATGGTAGATGGTCTGATGGTTTCTTCAATATATTCATATGCTTGAAGAATAGTAAAGTAAATTCATAAGCGGTACTCTCTTCCTATAATCAGTGCATTATCACATAGGTCACGCCCTCCTAGGACGCGCCCTATGTGACATTGCACTGCGCCCGCCACCCTGAGACATAAAGATGAAAAGTCTCATGTGACTGTAATTTCACCGGCACCCATACCCTTCAAACCGGAACACAGCAATGCGAGCACTACTGCTTTGCGGCAGAAATAGGTATGGTGGTAGTACTTTCCCGGACGAAGTATTTCACAAAAAACCTCTACTACTACTAACAAAATGTGATACTTGGTAATAAATGGATTGGCCGAGGCGGGCCTATCGCATGGACACCACGATCTCTCGACTTAAACCCCATTGACTTTTTTATTTGGGGATATTATAAAGAGATTGTTTACTCTCGAGAGTGCCGAAATGTGCAAGAATTGCGAAGAAGGTTGACCCAGGCAGAAGCAACAATCAAAAGCAACAGAATCACTTTTCTACGCTTTAAAGATAATTTTTGTAGACGATGCTGATTATATATTGAGCAAGAAGTTCGCCATTTCGAAAATTTATTGTGATGATTCACTGAATACATGCAATGCTGAAAGTTATTATTTAGTTTTATTTACGATTTCACTTAATCTTAAAAACCAGAATTTCGCATTCAACTGTTTAAATTGAATATCATTAATGATCCCGTAAAAGAATCTCAATCAAATTTACATGGTAAATAGCTGACATAATGACCAAGTTTTTAAGGTAGGTTTGGATGAAAAAGTTTATGTGACTTTATTTTTAAAATGTCCTTAGAATGTAAGGGACTAAACAGAATTTTTAAATTTTCCATATTTTTTATTTTATTTCAATGCAATGGTTCGTGCTGTGGATGTAAATGCTTCTTTTTTTGTAACTGTTTCGATTACTTTAAAAATTGATGTCTGTGGTTTACTATCATCACAAACAAAAATAAGTATACAACATTTAAAAAAAAAGTGAAAGCCATTTTTAAAATATTTTTTTCCGGAAAATCACGGACTAGTGTAGAAATCGTTTCAGATAATCAGAATTTTACAATTATTTATAACATAAGCTTTTAGATAACATCAATATCCTATACAACGAGCAAAATTTCGTATATTATATTAATATTTGTAATGGCACAAGAGGCAATTGAGATGACTAAATACAGAAATTTCAATAGAAAAGATGGTTTTCAATTATCTGGAGTATGGAAGCCTGTGGTGAGAATGTGTAAGAATCAAAAAAGTGTGGTACCTGCTACGCGACCGGATACCGATACTGTTGTGTGTCGAGTTGGGGTAAAGTGTGACGATGAAACCGATGGTAGTGGTATCGTTCATAATAAAAGAGTGCGAAAGAGGGTAGATCGACATATCAGCAAATAACATCAGAAACAAAGACATTAGTTAGTTCTCCCGTGATCAGATACGATTAATCCTAATTAATTTTAAGAACTTGTATACTACCACATTTAAACAAATAAATGATTTATGATTTTATGATTTATGATTTGATTAGAATACGATTTAAAAATATTGTTTATTGCACTTAATCTAACCTAATACCGAATTTGTGCAATTTATAAATAAAATGTGCAATTTTAAATAAATAACGAAATTCCGATATTAATATCGGAATGCCAATATTGAGATTTAATATCGGAAATCAGTATAGAAATTGAAATTCTTCCGATATTACATGCCCTAAACGTGACAAACAAGCAGACGGCCCGCCTGATGTAAAGCAGGTACCGCCGCCAATGGACAACACCCACGGTATAGCAAACGCGCTGCCTACAATTAAGAGCCCTATTGATATTTCTCTTGAATAACCCATATTGTATAATTTATAAAGATTTGTACTATCTGCAGATATTTGTTCAGGATGTTATTAATGTTATGGTATATGTTTTCGTTGGGTATTTTCTATGTATAATAAAAAATATCTATCTATGTAATGTATTGTATTAAAGAATATCAGTTATCACAAGCTCTGCTTAGCTTTGGGCCAGATAATGTTGTGTGAACTGTCCAGCATTATTTATTTATTAAATATTTATTTATGATGGTGTCAGCGAGCTGATCTGATGATGGAGACAGATGAGGTGAGGTGGACAGTGGAACTCCTCGATGGATGATAGTAGATTACTGGAAAAACTCTAGAGGTTTTTTATTTTTACTTCTTTGCTTATATCCCAAAAGTGACACAGTCTAAAATAACATTAAAACTAGTTTTGAAACGTCTATGATTGTTTCACTTTTTTACTCTTTCTTTGGCCCCAATATCTTCTACAAACCCCGAACCAATTTAGCTCATAACCTTACACAAATTGTACTAATACTATATACCCATCTACCAAATTGTATAAAGATTACTAGTTTTATAAAGAATATATCAACAGTTCGCAAGTTAACTTCAGACAAACATACAAACATACGAACGACAATTATTAATAATTTGCATCCAACAAAAATATATGAAAATGATAGTAAGGCATTTTTCTGTCTGACCGTACTAATATCCATTGTTAAAAGCCGTGGTGTGGTATAAATCCGGACTACATTTTGCGATTAATACGGACAAATATACAATTTTATTATTCGTGGGATGAATACGGCCTACATTTTGGTATGAATCTGCACCCCACCCACGCCGTTGATTTCCTATTGAGATCTATTATTAAGAAGTACTTCCGGTACGAAATTAGTGTTTTTTTTTACGTGCGAATGTGGTAAACTGATAGTATATACCATAACAAAATTTGCACGACTACATTAATTTCCCCCGAAGTACAATTTACAAAAAAAGAAAAAAAACTATGTTCCGTAATTCGCTGAGGTGTGCAAAACTAATATAGTGTTTATAATACTTATACCTACCTTATGTAAGTTTGCACCGAGTACATAAATTTCCCCCGAGCCGCAAACTAAAAAAAACAAATTCACAGTGTTTCCCACTATGCACGTAGTTTTAATTAAAATCCATAACGCACTAAGACTGTCTCTATAAGTAATTGAACTTGCACTTAACACTTTTTTGTTTTTTCAAAAGTTAAAATTTTTCAAAGTTTGTACCTAATATTTAAAAGCCTTCCGTATGCGCCAGAAACGGTGCAAACCTGGGATAAGCTTCTATTCGTGTCATCTATCGAATCCATAAGAATCCACGACTACTCAACTTAGGGCCACACTTTTTGCTAATTTGCCTGTACTAATAGTGCCGTCAAAAAAGGCCCGTGCTCAGCATAATGCTGTAGTAAACTGCAGCGCTGATTTTCAGCACGAGCCTCTGTTGACGCACGGACACGGAACACACACTGTAATAGACATCAATAATAGGTTGATATATAAATTATACAATGTAAGACGTGCAGGTAAAGTATAACACATCAATCACAATCACACATATAATAAGAACTACTAAAACAAGAGGGAGCTAGAGGCAAACAAAAAACAATGATCCTTCTTTATTTCCTGCGTCAGCTTACGAATTGAAATAACTAGGAACTTAAGATATAAGTACCTTACTTGTACATAGGTACTTAGATAAATAGTTGTTCTCTGCTTGCTCACTCTGACTCATTCGGTTCATGATCGCCACGCAAGAACCCTTTATTCCTCAGCAGTTGTCATTTCTGCGAGCTAGGTATATGTGTAGTTTGAGCTTGCTATATGAGAGCTATGTCGGTGGCCTAGGTTCTTCTACAGATTCCCTTGTTTCAGATTTTACCACTCCAAGTATTCATGTCAGCTATTCGAAGCTTTTAAATATTTCATCATCATCATCATCATCATCAGCCTGTATCAGTCCACTGCTGCACAGAGGCCTCTCCCAATGCTCGCCATTTAGACCGATTTCCAGCCCTTCCCATCCACTTTCTACCAGCCGCCTTACGCAGATCGTCGCTCCATCTAGCCAGGGGGCGCCCCACGCTACGTTTACCAAGACGTGGTCTCCACTCTAGAACACGTTTACCCTACGGTTGTCGGTTCTTCGGCATATATGCCCAACCCATTGCCATTTCAGCTTGCTAATTCTCTGAGCTATGTCGATGACCTTAGTTCTCTGTCGGATAACTTCGTTGCGGATTTTATCCCTCAGAGAAACTCCGAGCATAGCTCGTTCCATAACACGCTGAGCTACCTTGAACTGATGGATCAGGCTATGATATATGAATTGCAATATTAAAATTTTCTTAATTAATGATTTCGAACCTAAGATTGATAAGTTTGATTGGGATAAGTTAACTGAAATAAAATATTTTTTATTTATTGGTATAAGCCGTAACCTTTGCCTATGACACTGCATTATCTAACAAGTTACGTCCACCTAGGATATTACACTGCGACCGCCACCCTGAGACATGAAGATGAATGTCACATGTCCTTGTCATTTCACCGGCACACTTCAAACCAGAACACAGCAATGCAAGCACCACTGCTTTGCGGCAGAAATAGCCTATGGTGGCAGTTCTTCCCTGGACGAATTCTTTCACAAAAAAGCTTTGCTACTAACAAAATATTCCTATTGTGTTTCCTGTAGTTACAAAATTTAATAAACATTTTAAAATTCAATAACAATTTTATATTTATATGGTTTACAATCAGTTACGCGTTTGGAAACTTACCAGTGTCAAAGCTTATCTGTTGAGCATCGACATTCTTATGAGCTTGCTCGGTGGAGATTACTAACAAGTAACCGCACGGGATTGCAAAGAACAAAATCACTCTCACATAAACCGCCAATCTATATTTGCACGAATTACTAGTCCTTATCAACATATTGTTTGCCATTAGAATTAAAATTAAAAGTAATGACTAGAGGTAGGAGAAAAATTATATAATTAATTAGGTATATTTGTTAAAGTTAATATCAAATGAAAAAGTCGAATATCTTGCTGAATGCACAGCACAATAGCATTAGCACGGAAAAGTTCAAAAGATGGACATGAATTAACATAGACTTGCTTAGAGCTCGAAAGAGTGAAAGCTACTGTAGCAGGATCCCATACAGTGCTCCAAGAAAATACACTGTTTATCTGTAAATTATTATTACTTTAGTATCGCAAACACTCCTATCGATGTTATCGGATGTTAGGTAAATATTGTTGACGCTTTGATCATTACAGGTAGCTTAAGATAGATAACGAATACCTAACTCCTTCTAAATTACAATATTACTAGGTTGTATTCTTGTAGCTACAATGTTACCTACAAGATAAGAGCATGCTATATTTCGTTCACGTAAAGATCTTAAATCAGACTTTAATTTAATTCTGTAAGTCATTCTTCTTTCTCTCGACAAACACTTCTGCTATGCACGGAAGTCATGGGGTCAGAAACATGCTAGATAATGTACTAAACGAATATTTGACTTAATCTACAAGCAATGCTGGTTTTCTGGGGAAGCTTGATTTCCGACCTCAGTGGCAAGCGGCAGCGACAGGCGACAGTGGGACACTGTTGCCGCATGGTCGCTGCGGTCGGTATTATTCGGCGGATTCAGTAGCAATAACGCGTCGCCGCAGATATTTCTTGTATCAACACGGGTCTCTTGGCACCCAATCACAACACCGAAGTAAACAGCCTAATTGTATATCAAAGCAGAATCATTACTCATAGCACAGAATGTTTGCACCTGTAGCGCCAAGATTGTTTCCCGGCGTTACCAAGTAGAGCAGCACCAGCGGCCTGGGATTAAAAGTAGTCATCGTATGCCCAAACCCTCTCTTGACAGCCTATCAGTCAGTGAAGCCATTTATGAAAACTTTTAGAGTTAGGTATGTAAGAAGAGTGTGTGTTATGCATATGCATAGTAAGAGGCCGCATTGCTCAGAGTGTATATGTGATATATATAATATATATATATATATATATATCACATATACACTCAGAGCAATGCGATATGTAATGCAATATATATATATTATTTATATATATAACTAACTAACTAGTGTCCGCCCGCGGCTTCTCTCGCGTTTCACCAGGATAAAAAGTAGTCTATAGCTCAATCCAAGTCATAATCTACTGTGTACCAAATTTCATCGAAATCAGTTCAGCCGTTTCGGCGTGATTGAGTAATAAATATTCAAACACGCAAACACCGAAACATCGTGACATTGACATTTATGATGTTAGTGGGATTGTTTGTCCGAAAAGGGTATTACAAAAGACCGGTTAAAAAAACTTACCATCAAACAGTTGACACAGTTTCCAATAATAGTAGTTCGAGGAATAAACCGAGCTATTTCATACGAGATGTTTGGATAGATTCAAGTATGAACGGGTTTTAGTCCCGAGTTTCTAGATTTCACTTCGATTGCGTGAAAATAAAATAACTGTGTACAAAACCCTTCTTCTAACGAATGCATTCGTTTTTCACTTCTCCATTTCATAGTTGACGGCAACAGATTTTGAATTATTTATTTGCCTTTCTGCTCCATTTCCTTAGTAAGTTTTCCTTATTCTCAAATAATTAGGCACGTTCACTTTTGGCTCAATTTGAATTCCAGAGATTACGCGGCCATACCAACTATTTAAAATTTATTCTTGTTGACAAACGCACTACCGCATACCTACATCCAACGGAGATGCTTGTGCAGCAGTGTAGGCCACTTTTAGTTTCATATTTAAATCATCATATTGGAACATCGAAAAGTCGAGTAATTTATTCCATTAGGTTTGGGCTGCTGAAAACAAACACAAACAATTTAAAAAAACCTCTAGAGGCTCTCTGATACACTTTAGTTCGCCTAATCTTAGCTTTTAAAGCATGACAAGTGAAAAGATTATTTTGGTTCTTAGAACGGAATCCTACACTATGTGTTCCTTCTTGTGTGTGGCATTTGGCCGGTTTATTAGGTTTCGAAGTAAAATAGCTCCTTCTGTCTGTGTCTTTGTTTGAATTAGGTCCTAATCAAAAATTTGCTACAAGTAGTGCCACCTGGTCGAAGGTGCCACCCTACTAACCTATCAACCTGAAAATTCTCCATTTGCGCCTTATTTGCGCAATCTTTTGTGCACAAACATCAAATTATTCATTGAAGACAATAATTTTATCAGTGTTACGGCCTAGAAGAAAATGTACATATCATACTATAAATATAATACTAATAATTCAGGGCTAACGATAAAAAATATTCCACTAGTTCTTAATCTTATATTAATCCACTTGAGCGGGATAGTAACTTTCCACTCGTGAGCGGTGTAAACAGGTATACGACACGATTTATCAAACACAAACAAATGTATGTTATAATTACGTATTGATATTAGTTTTACTTGGTGATATGAAAGAAGGGAGTCACACGTTTAGGTACGCCTACACCACCTGCGAGTAATATGTGTACCTACCATTGGAAACAAATATTGTCTCGACAACCAAATCTCGTGGGATTTTCATGGTCGTCCAAGACGGGAACCGGGTCATTTGAAAACCTCTGTAGCGCGGCGGGCGAGTAGCCGGCTGAGATGCGAGAGGTTGGGGGTCGATTCCCGCTGCGGGACAAATGTTTGCATGATCTGCAAATATTTGTTCCGGTTCTGGGTGATGTGGTGCCATGGTACTCGTAGTTCCTATGTCTATGATCTGGACTATGTGTTGGTTGTGACTGTGTGGTGGTATATATGTGGTATGTTCATTGCAAAATAATTTCAGGACGGTTGGTAGAAGAGGCACTGGAGTCTTGCCATTCAGCGTGGCAATGCAGTCAGCGAGGAACCATATTTTACCCCCGACGGAACGATATACTGTACGGTGTGTTTATCTGAAAGATGGTGTTTGTGAGATGGTTATAAGCTATGTTTGGTGGGAATTGGTGCAGCCGTTTTCAAGATCATCAGCTCCAAACAATATTCATGTTTTTTTGTTGCCACATAGCTCCGGAATGGGTGCTGTGTTTCAATGCGGATTTTCTGTGTCCAAGATGGTATTTGTGAGATCGTTCTACTCGGTTTTCTATGTTTGGTGAAAATTTAACATCTGCTCGCAAAAAATGCTTTTGGAAGACTTTTTGCTTTTGCCAGGAATTACAGCTGATAGCTCGTTCTAATTAAGCCTGTGGCGATATCTAGTCGTAAATAGAGTAATGAATAGCTACGGAGTCTTACATTACGCGTGCTAGACACCAATGCGATGTGTGTAAGTTCGATGTTCCTTTTTCCAATTTTAATTGAACATTTAATTTCCTTGTAATTTGTTACACCATCATCATCTCCTATCAACATCATCATCATCTCCTGTCACTATCATCATCACAGCCTGTAGAAGTCCTCTGCTGTACATAGGCGTTCTCCATGGAATGGCACGATGGACGATCTTGGCCCGCCTACATCCAATGACCTCCTGTGATATATTCCCATAGCCTTCCTACCCTGCATAGTCAGGTTCGTGATCTCATTTCGAGAACCAATATTCCGCCTAATATGGGCAATAATTACCACTTCTGCTTGCTAATTCTGTGAGCTGTCTCACTGTGTAACGAGCCCATACAAAACGCGTAATAATCACTGATAGATCATCGAAATAAGCTGGTTGATACAATGGTCTTTCAGTTTTTATCCGACTCGACTGCACGGTTAGGTTCAAGTTTTTCGGGCGTATGTTTTAGTTTTTGTTTAATTTACAGCCGGCGAGTCTAATTTATCTAAACTGTTTTAAAAAAAAACATATATTGAAACAGTCGATTTGTTGAGAACTTGTAGTAGTTAGCATGACGCGGCGACGCCGGCGGGCCTTTGTTTGCAGTCGACACTTCAGAGGACGGCCCACGTGGACCGCAAAGCAATACTAATTTATGTGCCAGCTCCAACGCGCGACTGTAGTTTACTCCACTCCAGTGTACCTAAGATGCGCGAATATGTTGCTCGAAGGGAAAACATAACTTTCCATTTTACTCCCCATATTTTTGCGTACCATGGGCCTTCTATGAAAGGAGTGATTCTATATGTGAAATGGCAAGACCACATTCCAAATACCGAGGTTTAAGTAGACGAACGTCGGGCATGGTGACTTTGCTTATGAGGAACCAACTGAGATGGTGCGGCTACGTGCAACGCATAGAAGACTGTAGACTACCGAAAAACTACTTTACTTCGTTATTTATAGTGGAAAGCGTAATTCTGGTGACAGCGTTATTAAATTTTGTTCAAGCAGCATTATAACGCCTGTGACCTGCACATAAATGATGGAGCTTTCAGCTAGCAGATCAGAATGGCGTTGGAGTGTCAAAAAAGGCGTTGAGATATATAAAAACGCGCGCCTTTCCGAGTTAGACGGGAAACGCGAACACCGTAAAACTCGGCCTAGGCTGCCTAAGATGCCACCTGCCTTGGTTGGCACGCCAACCAAAGCAGGCGCCATCTTATGGTGAACGTGCTGTAGGTACCTACACTTGCAACGCAGCCGGTCAGTCTTCTGCACAACATGAGAACGCACATTCACGATCAAGTACGGCCTAGCCAGCCACATACGAGCACACGCCAGGAAGTGCTTAGCGTCGCCATCGCTGGATTCGACGAGGAAGTCGCGTCATCATCATCATCATAATTTTGCGTCAAATTAACAGTGTATTTTGAAAATGGCGAGTACAATAAGTGATACAAAATCCTATAGGCTATAGGTATATATTTTTGTATATTTGTGATTACAACACAAGTGATTACAAGCATATATTGTGATTCCCCGGTATATATTGTAGTTTTTGATTACAAGAACATTTTTTTTTGAAATATTTCCTATTCACTAATCTTTGTCAGTCACAGAATATTGAATAATTTGTTATTCCACGGCGGAGCGAACGAATTTGAATTTTTAGGCATCATTAGGGGGGTTACAGATCCAACAACTTATCTGTAGAATGAAATGTATGTAGTTATCATCTACATACATTTAATTCTACAGATAAGTTGGTGGATCTACAAAACACGATAAGGGTAGCGAAAACTTACAACAGAATATAATAAAATATAATTAAAATACTTTTATTTTACACAAATAACCATAGACTTAGAATTTTCGCATGCGAATAACACATAAGTATTGTTGTACAAGCCAAAAGTGACTTTCACTGTCTCTGAAGACACAAATCGAGGGTCATAAGCGTCATAAGTATGGACTTAGTATACAGTCCATGGTCGTAGTATTTAAATCCTCTTTGGTCATAAGTAACAGTTGACAGTAAATAACAATTTTACACTTTGGTCTCTTCTGTTCGATACACCACGCGCTATCTTCCTGCTATGTGTTCACGTTAACAATCAATTTTTGAACCAGTTCCATCCACATATCTGATAAGTTCCGATGACTGCACAAAATTATGATGATAGCGAGCTGATCTGATGATGGAGGTAAGCATGGAAGGTGGGCAACGAAACTCCTCGATGGACGGACTCGGTTGACTGGCCGTGTTTAGGCTCATTTTTATGCACCAAACACTAATATTTAACCTCCGACGAAAAAGAGGGGTGTTATATAAGTTAGTATATAAGTATAGTGTGTATGTGTGTTGTAGTGTGGCTTTTCTCCAAAGATCTCTTCTTCTTCTCCTGTTTTAATGGGTTCTGAGGAATACTCCAAGCAATTCCACCAGTGTCAAGTGATACCAAATTCTTGATAAAATTAGTCAAGTCGTCAAGAGTCACCGTTGAGTAACCCAGTATAAATGGTTGCAGAAAAACCAAGTTTCAGGAGGACAAAATCCACAAATCCAAAAAGACCGAAAAGTCGCGCAATACACTTATATATATTTAACTCACCGAGCACTCCAATGCTCTTTCTCTTCTTATAATGGCTTCTGAGGAGTGCTCCAAACAATTTCGGTAATGCCAAGTTTATCAGATTCATTCATTAAAAGACACTGTCATAAAAATGTCATTGTCATGTAAAATATTGTAAGATTCCTATCTGTGCCAATTTTGAATATTTTTAAACTACATGAATTCTAGATGGTTGAAATCTGCCATTTTTGAAAGAAACGTCGTCATTTTTATTTTATTACATTTTAATGTGTTTTTTCGAGTTATTTCGTGTAATTTTAGTGGCATTTTAACCGGTGTAACTTGGATAAATGGCACATGTGTGATGTAGTGAAATTTGAGTGTATTGCGAGTCTTTTCGAAATGGTGGATTTTTTCCTGTAAAAACTCAGTTTTTCTGCCACAATTTAAACTGGGTTAGGACTAGACGGAGACTCTTGACGACTTGACTATAAAACTATAATAATTATATCACTTGACATTGGCTAAATTGTTGCAAATAATGCACAGAAGCCATTACCTAAGATAGAAGTAGAAGAAGTACATGAATTCTAATTATGTGATTTTGGTGCTGAAACAGGCCTAGTCCTATTGAATTAGGCCTCCAAAAATAAGGTACCTATGTTTCATGGACTGTAATAATACCTATAAAGATTGCTGTTACCTACATCAGTCATAATATACCTACATATTTTCTGAGTTCAAATGCTCTAATGAAGTGTAATTGTAGGAGTCGCGTGTGTCGCGCGGCTTGCGGTGAGAAGGGCCTGTAAATTGACACTTGACCCCACGGATTATTCAAATCAGAGCTCTCAGTATCTCTTTGAATTAGGCAAATAAACTATATACTGAGTCATACATTTACAGCAGAGAGCTGGATATGCTAGAGCAAGGGTTTGCGCCAGGGGTATGACGATTGGTGTTCCACAGGGGTCAGTGAGGGGCCTCCTTATTTCCTGGTGCGAGTACATGGGCTATAGGCTATAAAGTGTGCTAGTATGGTCCGTTATAAAAAAATAAGCACTATCTTAGTCAGATTTTCATTTTTTTAAACATAGTACCGAATAGTATAGAGCGATCGTGTTGCAGCCAAGGGATTAGTTGACCTTTTAATGGGAATAAAGAAAAGGCTAAAACATAAAAATAATATTATATTCAATACCCCCGATGCCGATGGAACGAAGCGAGTGTATGCGTTTAGGGTGATAGGTTGATTGTGTGTGTGCAAACGAATGCTCCCATTTATCTCCAATACGGTTTAATCGATTTAGATACGGGTTTCTTTATATGAAAGATGGTGTTTGCGAGCTGGTTCGTAGCTATGTTTGGTGGAAATTGGTGGATCCATATCCAGGATCTGCTCGAAATAATTTCTGTATTCATGTTTCTTTGTTGCGTTGTATCACTGGAATATAGGTGCTCTGATTACAAGGCAGTTTGTTTTTATATGAAAGATGGTGTTTGTGAGATGTTTCTTAGTGTGTTTGGTGGAAATTGGTGCAGCAGTTTCTAGGATCATCAGCTCGCAAAATGCAATTACAAGTGACAGCTGATAGCGCGTTCTTTTTTTCTGTGGCGACATCTTGTCAAGTAATTAGCTTCAGCGCTCTACTATCATTTTGCGTGCTAGACACGTATGTGCGTCCATAAGTGTTCCTTTTTTCAATTTTAACAGAACACTGAAAAATGACAGGTTTTTAAATAAAATTTACTTGTTATTTCGGTATATTGTGGGACATGGAGCGATTGCAATAGGGTGGTCCTTGGGTGGAGTGGACACTGGCCCGCCGCCGCCATGCCAGACTGTACGAAGCCGTGCCGGGATCATTCTCGCACTGCGCCCGAGCGCTGAACGACGTGAGCTACAATAACCGAATAAATAATTGACTAGAGTCTTTTGACGAGTTCTCCGGTGGGTCCATTATGCTCGCTTGAACGCGAGCGCTGGCATTCGGCCGCTAGTGGTGACGTCCTCGGTTGCTTGCGTCGCGCTCCTCAATCGACAAGATGAACACCTCCGACCGAGGTACGGTGATGTCTCAGACGTCAAAGGCTCGTCCTGACTGTCGATTTTATCTAGTTTTTAGGAGGTCCAGGTTGTCGAATGGAATCTGTCGAAGTGCGCGTGTACTTACGCAACAAGGTTACACAGAAAGAGGTCGGAAGTGCGTCCAATTCTCGGTATTCAGCCAGGTCACTCACTACTGCAAATGAATCAAATGAAGCCGCGGAGGAGATCATGTTAGCGGTGTGAGTGCCGGTTATTGATAGTGAATGAAGTGTCCCGTGGAGTCTTGACGCGGCCGCCGCCTGCCGTCGCCACCGCCGGCTCCGCCACTCGTAAGTAACGGACATGAGCTGAGACATCATGGAACCTAATATCTCAGGTATGTTCCTATTTGTTTCATTAATTAAATTGATAATCAATATTATCTACAACCGATGTGACTATTCCAATAGGTTGCCAAACTCTAATGTTTATTGAATACCTTAGCTACAATGACGAAGTTGACAAATTACGGGCGTGGCTGTTGATGCCTCTCCGGTGGCTATTATGGGCTGACTATAAACGAATTAGTGTAGATTATAGTAGAGCATGACAACTGTACCATCGCACAGACCGCACCTTATCGGGACAAACGTAGTAACTGACCTACCACAATAACTTAAATGCTTAGATAATAGCAGCAAATATATGATGACAACGTTGCGAATCGTTTTAAATTGACCGTTAAATTAAAACAAGTATTTATTTATTATCACCAGCGCATTGGAATATAAGTAGTGTTACACCTTCTTCAAACTTCCAAGTCGGTAATTGATTCCTGATTTAATCATCTATAATATCAAAGTCGATCAATTGCGAGCTAATACTAGTACTAATTGTGAACTCCGACCTATGTCTATCTATAGCATCACTCGACAAAAATATCGAGTCGACGATTATTGCCTACTTGCCTATCATCGCCAGTGATAGTATTAAGGTTTAATTGGGCGGGGATGTACTCTCCTTTCTGCTTCTACAAGATGCTCATGATTATGCGTGGGTATCAAAAAGTCAGCGAGGCTCTGATTAAGTAAATTTACCATTATAGTAATTTGCCATCATTCTAGCCGTCGCTCCTAAAGTTAGAAGGCGAGTCGACGATTATTGCCTACTTGCCTATCATCGCCAGTGATAGTATTAAGGTTTAATTGGGCGGGGATGTACTCTCCTTTCTGCTTCTACAAGATGCTCATGATTATGCGTGGGTATCAAAAAGTCAGCGAGGCTCTGATTAAGTAAATTTACCATTATAGTAATTTGCCATCATTCTAGCCGTCGCTCCTAAAGTTAGAAGGGGGAGGCATGAGCACTCGGCGCCTCATCCGGTCGGTCCTCGCGCAAATTGTCAATTGGCCGTCGTCGACTCAGGGCTGTCGTCGCCGCGCAAGGTTGAACCCGCGTCTTCACGTGACCTACCGTTGCCATTGCCCAAAATCATAGCACGCGTAGTTACTAGTATAAATTTGTCAAAATTTGACCGATAATCATGAGGTATTTTCACGATAGAATGCTCTCACTCGATCTCGATCCGATTCACGACAAAGTACATTGTATGAAAGGACAAACCGAGTGAGTGAGAGCGGTGAATTGAAATACGACTTATAGAGACGTTAATGTGGACTTCCTGCCCTCTTTGATCTGACAATTTCCTTGATAGTGCACTCGATGATGTGCGACTGTCTCAACGAGGAGAGACACGCACAATTTAGCGTACATTTTGACCGTTTGAGGATTTAAGCCAGATGAGTGTCATTACGACTTTGGCCCCGACACGTCGTTTTTCTGAAATCAGTTAATTCGGTTAAATAAGTTAGTGCTGCGGTCATTCGAGACAATTTACCCGCGATTGGCTTGTTGAATTTGCTATTTGCCGGAGCGGAGCAACGCAGGAAGTTCCTCTTGTGGAATCAACGACATGCCGTTTGTCACAAACAGTATGTAACATGCATCGTATCTTTAATGATACGTACATTTTTATATTAAGATATTTGTTTTGAGTATTTTTTTACATAAATAAAATCCCGTACCAAAAATAAGTTTGCACTTCATATACCTACCTACTCGAAAGTAATAAGTCTAAAATACTGCTAGCAATTTAATCTTACGAAAATACTTCATACTTCATATTACTCACTTGGTGGCGTTGCATGCTTTATTAATATACTAGGAAGGTGAGATTAAGGACTATGAAACTTTCCTTCCTTTTGTATGCAATTTATTAGGTGATGGAATTCTCCTGTTTGCAGTTGTAATTCGTATGTAATTGTGTAATTCCTTATCCGTTATTTTACAAGGTAAAGTACAAATAATCTTTAAGTAACATCTGGCATTATTAGTAGTCTCTTTCTGTACTCTACAGAATCCAAGATGTAAAATGGCGAGAGAGCGTTTGCTTTCAGATGTGTGTACATAGAAAGTAAGTGAGGTCAGCTACTATCTAAAATCAATGTCAAAAGATCAATGATCACAAATCACGATATAGATATATACGCTGTATATAGATCCATTACTCAATCGGCGCAGCGCAACTTTGATGGCGCTTTCACTGGTGAAATTCAAAAGTGTGTATCTGCAGACACACTTTTGAATTCCGCATCGTCCATATATTTTTGAATAAAAAAGTACCAACGCAATGTAAAGGCACAGTCTGAAGTTATAATATGTTAAAAGAAAATAAGTTTTTAGTTGAAAAATATATTTTTCAATACTTACAAGCTGCGTTATAAAATTAGTTGCCAACTAGTTAGTTGCGGACTGCCAGTTCAATTCTGCTCCTGCCTCGCAGACTTTCTGAGGGAAAGATCCATTCGAGTAGTTATTGACGGCTGCTCGTCGGATCAATTGGCTATTAACGCCGGGGTACCTCAGGGGTCAGTGCTATCTGCCACACTGTTTCTGCTGCACATTAACGATCTGCTAATGCCCGGTATCATTGGGTATGCAGACGACAGCACAGTTGTGGAGAGATATGTTTCCACTGCGCGAGCTAGGCAGAATGAAAATCAGGAGTTAAGAGATGAGATGCTGCAGCGTCTGAATTTGACTCTCAAGGCTGTATCCGACTGGGGTGATGCCAATCTAGTTAAGTTCAATGCCTCTAAAACGCAGGCTTGTCTCTTCTCGGCGAAGAAAAGTCCGTTTCTCCAAGTTCCTGTATTCCATGATGTACCTGTAGCTATAGGAGATCACCTCGAGCTCTTAGGTGTTTCGCTCACGCCTACTCTCGACTTTGGCTCTTACATCGAGTCTAAGGCAAAAACAGCTGCCATGAAGCTAGGCATCCTAAATAAGGTAAAGCGTTACTTCACGCCAGGACAGCTTCTCAGTTTATATAAAGCACAAGTCCGGGCTGGTATGGAGTACTGCTGCCATGTTTGGGATGGTTCGGCCAAATACCAGCTTGCTGCCTTGGACTCGATCGAACGTAGAGCTTTCAGGCTTATAGGTGAGCAACATATGGCAGAGACTAAGATCCAGAGTCTCGAGCACCGCCGTAAGGTTGCATGCCTTTCGATCTTCTATAGGTTACATTTCGGGGAATGCTCCCACGAACTGCACGATCTGATCCCACCATCTCCTTTTCATCACAGGACGAGCAGGCGTACGGCTCAGTACTATCCTTACCTCATTGGTATACCTTCTATTCGCACAAAACGTTTTGGTTCTACCTTTATAATGCGAACTGCTAAGGAGTGGAATACACTACCGTCGTCTGTCTTTCCTGAAAACTATAATCTGGGTCTCTTCAAGTCTAGAGTGAATAGGTGCCTTCTAGACCTTTGTGCTCCATCTTCGGCCACATCGTCACTTACCAACAGGTGAGATCGTGGTCAAACAAAGGACTATCAATGTTAAAAAAAAAAAAAAAAAAAAGTGATCTGAACCGTGTAATGATAACAAGTAATTAATTTAGTAAAAATTAAAAAACCCCCAACGCAATGAAACGGCTGAACCGATTTTGATCAAACATAGCTATGAACAATCCCGACAAATTCACCTTTCAAACAAAAAAATAACAATCGAAATCGGTTCATCCGTTCGGGAGCTACGATGGGACAGACAGACAAACACACACAGACACGTCAAACTTATAACACCCCTTCGTTTTTACGTCCGGGGTTAAAAATAAACCTAAACACTACCAGTCCACTATTATCTATCGAGGAGTTCCGTCGGAAGGTGGACCCTTCCGTCTCCATCATCAGATCAGATCGTTGTCATCATAATATTGTATTGTCATCGGAACTAGACAGGTAATGCATTTCAAGTCAATCGGTCGTGGTTAACTAGTTAAAAATTCAGTTTCAAGATTTGTCCCACATTAACTAACATACTAACAGGTCAAGTTAAATATATGCAGCAATGTTTGCTGCCATACAACCGTTTGAATGCTATAATTTGATATTTGAACTAATCCAGTGCAGTTTTTCGGCTTAATATTAGACGTTATTTAAGGCGAAAAACGGCGGTTCTAATTAATACGTAGCCTTTGAAATTAACTCCGTTGAACCAAAGGATTCGCCATTTTGATGTAGAATTACTTTTGATGTTGTAGCGCTGTACCAAAGATTGCTTTCTAAATCTATAGTAGGTACATACATTAGGCGATGTATCCACGAGCGAGAAAATCTCGACGAGTCCGCACTCGCCCATACAAATTATTGCCGCGATAACATCGCCGTGTGGAGACGTGTTCAAAGAAATACATGGCACGACGTTAATATCGCCGCGATTCTCTCGCTCTTGGAGACAGCGCCTAAGTATTGAAACTAGATTTGAGCTCTCCAAAAAGCTATAATTTCAATGACGTACGATTATCTCTGAGGCAGAATACTCCTATCTACTGCTATCAATTTTAGCGTAATCTGAATTTGTATATCTTGAGGAGTTTCCTTACTAATTTTTCATTAGATTTTTTATTTCATACCTTTAAAAATACTTGTTTGTTTCTTAAATGAATATGCACCAAGTAAATACTATTTTTGCAGTCAACACTAAAATAATACAGAAGTTCTTTTTAATTAATCTATAAAGGATTTCATAAATTAATTAACTTGAATAAACTTTTGATATCCTATGAACTTTTCAAACTCATTTGCTCGACATGTTCAATTAAAACAGCTTTTATCTCTTTGTTTTTCAAATTCAGATTATTCGAAACAGAGTGAGCAATAGTTAAAAACACTAGGCTATCACTGGAAGGCTTGACTCAGCTGCAGAGACAATTTTATGTCAAGGTCTCCTAGGAGATCAATCAAACACAAGGTTAATCAGTGATCAGAACCTTTGTCATTTAGAATGAATAATCGAATAATATTTAGGGCTACGCGAGGTGGTCTTCGTGGAATACCTCCTCCGCCTCCGTTACTCCGTACACCTTAGCAACAATAAGGCTTGAGGAGTGTACCGCAAAGGTGCTTGAGCCCTAATGTACGCTAGCGAAGTTTGCTCCTATTTTGCATATAGTCTCATTAAACTCCATGAAATGTTGTATACATGATCAGTACACTGTCAGCTCCATCGCGCGGCTGGAGTTTACTCCAGTCCAGTTCTGAAAACATAACGACTTTACGTTTTGTTAACACTCGATTATGCCATTTGACTCCACATCCTCATATGAAAATCTATTACATAGGAGTAAACTTCAATAAAAAACTGTCAAACCACGGTTCTATATATTAGTGAATAATGTGTACCTACAACATTTGATTGAGTTTTTATGAGATATTATCTAAAATAGGAGCAAACTTTGTTCATGTAGAAAAGGTATCAAGCACCCAAGCAGTACAATCCTCCTAAAGAGATTATGTTAAAATACTCTTACAAAAATACGAAACTGAAAAGTGCAATGATTTCTCTATGGATAGTAGTGTAGGTGGGTACTATACTCGCTGAACAATAGCGTCCCACATTTCATTTAAATACATAGTCCTGATCCCACACGAGGATTCCCTGTACGTGGGTATCAGGAACTACGAGTAGCACTACAACACCAAGACCCGGAACAAATATTTGCAGATTGTGCAAACATTTTTCCCGCTGCGAGAATCAAACCCGCCCCTCTCGCGACTCTGTACCACTGAGGTCGACAATTTGCGGGTGTAGGTACTAGGCACAATGGCGTCGTTACGAATTAAGGTAGCATTGCTGGTGAAGGCCAGCAGCGTTGAGAACTACGACGAAGAAAGATCTACTTGCAACTAATCTATCAGCCGCTAAATTACTTTGTAACTTTATTTCTTCGGCATACCACAGTATGGGTCAGGTAAAATTTAGGTTATTAGTTCAAAAGGCTATTAAATTGTCCATCAAGTCACGCCATGACGATCTTTTTGATTTTGAAAATTATCTGCCATCATACCATCATCATAATGGATGATTATTTCTTATCAAATGCGTAAGCGAAAGGTAAAACGGTTGGAACATTATATTAATCTCGTAAATTTCTTCTAGACGTGTTAATGCGCAACTGCACACCGCCCGCGATCGACGACTTCCCGGCAGGATTCTTCACGGAATTGCAGCGCCAGCATGGAGCCATCGTAATCCATGCCTCTATCTCGCTGTACCTCTTCATTGCCCTGGCCGTTGTCTGCGACAAGTTCTTCGTTCCTGCGGTCGACAGAATATGTCATGGTAAGTGTTTAGATGTCATAAAATAAAGCATTTCGTCCGTCTTGAAAATATTCTAACTGTATGCAGCAGATCACGCTGGCTTGAAGTGATATGTCTTCTTGCACGACTACTTTAGGTGAAAAAGTGTAATGGATTCAGCGGCTAACGTTCGTACGCAAAACAAATGTGATGAAAGTACAAGTATTTGAAAATACGAACTAACCGACGTAGCAAGGTGCTAAGAACTGCTACGAGAGTGAAAGCGATCGATTTCGTAATTCCAATGTCTTATAATTTGTGTATCGGAATAATTGAATTCGGGTATTCCACTAATATAATATCATAAATTTCTAATTTAGCTACCTTATATCAAAACGCAAACGAAGCCACTATGGCAGACACTAGTATTTCAATATTTTCACCAGTGCAAGTGTGCAGTGTGGCAACGAAACCCATCCTTGGTTAAACCAACATTGGTTATGTTTTTCGTAACCCCAAGTATCTATGTTTTATTTGAAAACTAGGATCGAAACGTAGCTGACTAACTCATTTTGCACTGTACTTTTTAAAATGATGTGTCGTTCCAATATGGCGTACTGTTCAGTGGGATTTTATTTTTTGTAAATTTCAGCTTTGAATATGACCAACGACGTAGCCGGCGCCACATTCATGGCGGCTGCCACCTCTGCTCCCGAGCTTTTCGTCAACGTGATTGGAACGTTCATCACGGAGGGTGATATCGGAGTGGGAACTATTGTCGGATCGGCTGTCTTTAACATCCTCGCCGTGGCTGCTTGCTGTGGCATAGGGGCTGGAATGGTACGTTTCTCTTTTAGTTTTAGCACGCATGCGGCCTTTGTCAGCTAATTGGAAACGAGGCCTCGGTGTTCAGCTTTCGAATGTATGATGGTACTTTAGTGATATACTTTTGTGGGACTTTTTTTAAAGTATATTGTAAATGTCAATGTAACGCTGTTTGGATGTTTGTATGTTTATTACTCCATTACGCCAAAACAGCTGAACAGATTTCGATGAAATTTAGTACACAGATTTTGACCTTAATTGAGCTATACACTACTTTTCACCATAGTAAAACGCACGCGAAGCTGTGGGCGGACACTAGGTTTTTTTATAAGAATAAAAAAACGAATATATTTTCTTTTTAGTATAGAAACAGAGGAATTTAGGTTAGTACACATAAAAAACTATTAATAGCTGTTTACTGATTTATATAATTTTATGACATAAGGTTGTACCATTGGATTGGTGGCCGCTGACCCGGGATTGCCTAGCGTATGGTATCACTGTCTCAATACTGATCTGCATCATGCACGACGAGTATGTTCAGTGGTACGAGGCCCTGCTTCTAGTGATGCTATATGGAGTCTACATCTGCATCATGTATTACGATAAGTCAATACAAAACTTCGCTAAAGGTAAGCTTGCTTTCTACTTTCAGCACGAAATTATTCTTATAACATGACAGCTTAGTTTCATCTCAAGGTCATCAACATCTCTCGCTCCCCACATCTCTCCATGATCAAAATGCGCGTCGCCGCGCCTCAAGAATTATCAGGGTAGGCAAAAAGAAAGTAACCTTTAAGAATGTATGTGTCATAATACGTCATATTTTATCCTATCCAGTCTAAGTAGGTGAAAGGTGTTCTTCCCATTTCTTATAGCTATGATCCTGTGTAATAGTAGATCGTACTCAATTCCTTCAATACTTCCTTTCCAGGACACACAGCTTCTATTGTTTTTAATTGATTAATATATCATTTTCATAATCATCATTGCCAGTTTGTCTTCACCCAAATTTGGGTCCATTTTGTACCCAGTGTTCTTGTTTTCGACTGAATTGATTTAACATCATTTTATGGGTGCAAAATTAAGATGTATCAAACATTACAGGAAGCTGGCAATGCGTTTCTGATAAGTTGAAGAAAGACGGAAAAGGTGATGAAGGTGAGATATTCAGATTTGTTCTTTGAATCTGTTTTGATAATAATACTTGTAATCAATACTTTAATATTCTATACAGAAGCCAAGGAAATGAAATCGCCCGTGTCTCCAACTAGGACCAACGAGTTGCCAACAACTCTGGACGTTCCCCAATTGAACGGGAGCATCAAGAGTACAAGTGCGTTGCCCAACCACTCAGATGCCAATGCACCGTCAAATGCCTCTCCGTTGGACCAGTCTCCTCAAGGAGATCGCTCTAAAAATACCAATGTCGAGATGGAAGCTAAGGGCAATGATCTGGAAATAACTGCTAATGTGGAAAACCAAGCGGATGCTAACGAACCTGAGCCATACGTGCACTCGCTTCTGAAATGGCCGAGTGGAAGGACCTGGGTTACTAAGGTTTGGATTGCTATGCTCCTATTATCAGGAGATACGGCCTAAGAGATGTCTGTAGTCATCTGGATTTTGAAAAGCTGTGGCTGTTAGAAAGCTTGATGTATTGTCTACCTACACGATATAATTTAATTGCTAGATCAAAAGCTACCGTACTTTCCAGCACCCAGCTTAGAACTTTTTGGAAGTAGCTGCTAGACCGTATGCAATCTGAATTTAGATCTGATCTGATGACTTTGAGGATGACTACCGTCAATGACAGCTTTATCTTATTCTCTACAACAAGATGGAATCAGGTTGCTTGCTCAAAGTGAATCTCGCTGCCATTCTCTGGCTATTGGCCAGCGTGGCTGTTTTTGAGCTGGCAGCCAGATTCTGTCATGAAGACAATAATTACAGTTTCTTTTCAGCCGTGTCTCCTCAAAATGAAGACCTCTTATTAACAGAGATTTTCGATCTCGTAGTCTGTCTACGTGACTTTCTTGCATTATTTTATTGTGACGATATTTATTTACAGACGACATGGATTGTGACTTGGCCGATTCATCTTGTATTTCTGTTCACGATCCCGGATTGCCAACAACCTAGATTCAGAAAATGGTTCTTTGTGACTTTTATGATGTGCATAGTTTGGATTGGGTCACTCTCTTACGTAGTTGCATGGATGATTACAATTATTGGTAAGGCTCTCATAATTTACTTCATAGTTTTTTTTTAGCTTATGTTTGTCTTCACTTGTTAGTATGTGGCATTGATAAAAAACAAAGAGGAAAGGGCCGAATCATGCAACTGAGTTTTGAACTAGTTCCATGCATCCGATTGAGCTGAAATGTTGCATACCTGTCAAGTTTAAATGACAATATAATTTATGGAGACAGCAAACTGGTCTGATGATGGAAACGGAACTGCTTGATGGAAAATAGCAGACAGGTCGTGTCTAGGACCGTTTTGTTCAGCTCATAGTTCTGATTACTAATTTCATCATCTAAGTATAAGTGTACTCACATTTCTTAACCGGTCGAGTCGCGCAATTTCGCTTGTATACTATCCCTTGAGTCGCGGGCAGATCACGGCAAAAATGGTGGATGGGGGCGACTCATCACTAAATCGTTAATTGTGGCCTAATGAATGGACGGATAATAAAACTAATACCACTACAAGAATCCTCTTGAAATTTCTTATTGGTTTCTTTATAAGCAATTATTTTATAAAAACTTACCGTTTTGTTGAAAAAAAATTAAAATAAACATATCCTCACTGTGGCTAAATTGTCAGCGACAGCTGACCACTAACTTTGAGATCACAATAAACATCTTCACAAAGCACTTTCTAGTAGTTTATTGGCAATAACACATGGCCAAAAAACATTATTATTGCAGTCATTTACACTCAAGTAACCAGAAAACACACAATTTTATTTATTTCATAAAAACTGATGACCGCAGTAACAAAATGGCGGCCGATGTCGATCGAATTTTAATTGTTTACTAACTTATCTTTGATCGTTAAATGTGATTATTGCCTCTTTGTCATTCTACCATCATGCCTTTATGGAATAGTGTTGCAATATCTAGCATCCGGTTCCTAAATAATGATTGATAGACAATATAATAAACCCTCTATAGACTGTGTCGGCCGACACATGTAGGATTCCAAGGTATGCGGAAAATAGTGTGTCGGCCGACACAAGTGCACGCCAAGCGGTTAAAAGATAGTTTGGAAAATAAAACAAAAACAAATTGACTTATGCTATTTTTGTTCGCAGGCGATACTCTGATGATCCCAGATTCAGTGATGGGGATTACTTTCTTAGCGGCTGGAACCTCGGTACCTGAAGCAGTCTCGAGCGTTATTGTGGCGAAGAAAGGTAATCAATATTTTATCACTTAAAAAATAAGATTTATTTCATTTATTTAATTGATATTTCATTGATTATAGGACACGGATCAATGGGCATCAGCAACTCGATAGGCTCTAATACATTTGATATCTTGTTGTGTCTTGGCCTGCCTTGGCTCATCAAAGCCTCGCTGACTCCCACCGAACCAGGACTGCACCGGGTGAGCTAAACTGACCTTATTCAATCAGCTGATAAATGCGAATTAATATTAATTAAATCAAAAGCGAAATTATGTTGTGAACTGTGGCTTAGCGAAGTGGTAGTGGTAGCTAGCGAATACATTTATCGTTTACAAAGTGACCCGAGCGTGGTCTATCTGGTGTAATAACTCATGCGTTTCATCACTTTTCCACACGGCGAAAGAAAACAACCAAAGTTAGGTTACATGTCATATCGAATTTACTAAGATCACAGTGGCTTATTTAACTCTATACCCGAGAGTGGCTGAGAGCAGTGGCACAAGCTCATATAAGCTGATGCTTGGAAGAACTTTAACCGATAGATATATTATTTTTTATGTGTTAACAGGTAAAAATAAATTCAATGGGACTTGAGTACTCGGCTATATCCCTGCTGTCGACGCTGCTGCTGTTGTATCTCACCTTTTGGTTCAACAAGTTTAGACTGGACGCTGCTGTGGGCCGCGCCTGCCTTGCCATGTACGCAATGTTCCTGGTGCTTGCCACACTTATCGAGCTGAACGTGTTCTTCCCAGTGAACGTGCGCACCTGCCGTCGGGACGAACTCAAGGCCTAAACAGTGAATGGACATTACCTTAACACGTCACGACCGGCGCCCGCATCCACCTGTTGTGACTTACCAAGTCACGAGTGGCTGCGTCCGCCTCTATAGCCTAACAAAGTCACGACCAGCTGTCGTGGTCACTTCTATTCCTTATTAAATCACGGACCGGTGGCCGTGTTCACCTCGAATACCTTACTAAATCACAAGAGGCGGCCACGTTCGCCTCTAGTACTTTACTAATTCACGACCGATGCGGCTGTGTCCACATCTAGTGCCTTACCAATTCATGACTGATGTGCCCGTGTCCGCCTCTAGTACCTTACTAATTCATGGCTACCTTACTAATTCATGGCTGATGGGACTGTGTCCGTCTCTAGTACCTTACTAATTCATGACCGGTGCGGCCGTGTCCGCCTGTAGTGCCTTACCAATTCATGGCTGATGCGGCTGTGTCCGCCTCTAGTACCTTACCAATTCATGGCTGATGCGGCTGTGTCCGCCTCTAGTACCTTACCAATCCACGACCAGTGCGGCCGTGTCCGCCTATAGTGCCTTACCAATTTACGACCGGTGCGGTCGTTTCTGCTTCTAGTACCTTACTAATTCACGACCAGTGTGGCCGTGTCCGCCTCTAGTGCCTTACCAATTCATGGCCGATGCGGCTGGGTCCGCCTCTAGTACCTTACTAATTCACGACCAGTGTGGCCGTGTGTGCCTCTAGTGCCTTACCAATTCATGGCTGATGCGGCTGGGTCCGCCTCTAGTACCTTACTAATTCACGACCAGTGCGGCCGTGTCCGCCTCTAGTGCCTTAGCAATTCACGACTGGTACGGCCGTTTCTGCTTCTAGTACCTTACTAATTCACGACCAGTGTGGCCGTGTCCGCCTCTAGTGCCTTACCAATTCATGGCTGATGCGGTTGGGTCCACCTCTAGCACCTTACTAATTCACAACCAGTGTGGCCGTGTCCGCCTCCAGTGCCTTACCCATTCATGGCTAATGCGGCTGGGTCCGCCTCTAGTACCTTACTAATTCACGACCAGTGTGGCCGTGTCCGCCTCTAGTGCCTTACCAATTTACGACCGGTGCGGCTGCGTCCGCCTCTAGTACCTTACCAATTCACGACCGGTGCGGCCGTGTCCGCCTCTAGTACCTTACCAATTCACGACCAGTGTGCTCGTCTCCGCCTCTAGTGCCTTACCAATTCACGACCGGTGCGGCTGCGTCCGCCTCTAGTACCTTACCAATTCACGGCCAGTGCGGCCGTGTCCGCCTCTAGTACCTTACCAATTCACGACCGGTGCGGCTGCGTCCGCCTCTAGTGCCTTACCAATTCACGACCGGTGCGGCTGCGTCCGCTTCTAGTACCTTACCAATTCACGACCAGTGCGGTTGTGTCCACCTCTACATAGTACTTTACCAATTCACGACCGGTGTGGCCGTGTCCGCCTCTAGTACTAATTTTTTCATGATTTTTGAATGTTTAGTTATATGTGTACCGAAAGGTTTTTTGATCGTTAAATATTTTGTGACAATTATGGCAATCTCTGTAGTAGTAGTAGTAGTTACCAGGATTGGCTTAGAATCTATTTAATCTGATTATATAAGATGGATCAGGAAAGCTGTTTCAATGATTCGGTGTATTGTTCAAAATTGACTTGTCATTAATATTATGACTCTGATAGGGTGTTTGTGTTGAATTCATGCTCTCCAATTTTTGAGTAAACCACCCAGCGGGAATCTCTTAGTCAGCGTATAGTGAATTAATAACCACAGGTTGCAAGTTTATATTTGTTAAGTTACATACAGCTAGAGGGTCTGTTATTGATAGTGATAACTGATAGCAGACCCTAAATTTCAAGATTATTGATGGTCTTAAACTTCTCGGTGTTTTAATTTCTTTATGTGTACTTTGATTGTCTTCATGGTAGTAGTTTTTGGTGAGAGCTGTCTCCGTATAATATTTAAGATATATTTCTGAGTGTCAAACCAGTTTCTATGTTTTTCAATAGATGGCCGTCGGTTTTCAGCTTTTATTAACGACTCTAAATATTATTTTGTTGTAAATAAATAATTTTACTCTTCTTAAGAATAATTAAATACTTTATATCAATTATGTCGTACGTACATATTGTTGTTTTATTATAACTGTACCTTACCTACTTATAGGGAAATACACTTGAAATACATTTAGAAAGAGCCAGGAGTAAGTAGTGGAATTCTGTCCTTCCACTCCGACCAACTGAACCGACCAACTGGTTGTGCAGAATGGAACCCGATGAGGGGTTTTATTCCAATCTAACCAACTAGTTGATCATTTATTTTATTTTGAGAAATATTATTCCAAAGGGACCAACTGAACCAACCAATTAAAACAGACCAACTATTTTCTTTCTCAACAATACAACTTTTTAGTTGGTCTGATAGGAAAAATGATGAATTCAAATTTATCCCCATCCACACAAGTTTGGTATGAAACCTTTTTAATGAACTGGCCAGTTATAATACATAATGAATTAATCTTTTATGAGTAATTGACTGAAGTATTGAGTCATTGTTGGGTAGACTTGTTGATAATTGTTGGTAATACAATGCATTTTTATTGTATTTGAAAATGTTTGAGGAGTGTGAAAAAAACGGCGGAAAAGTTTTTCTTCATGAACATTTTCAATATACAAAAGTCACACACAATATATACTATATACACCTGAAAGGGATACCTACCAACGGCACCATATTCCCTATCAGACCAACTAAAAAGGTGGACCATTAAGAAAAACAAATAGGTGATCCGTTTTAAATTGTGTGGATGGGGATAAATTTGAATTAAAAAAATATTCTTATCAGACCAACCAAAAAGTTGTATCGTTGAGAAAGAAAAATAGTTGATCCGTTTCAGTTGGTCAGTTTAGTTGGTCAGAGTGGAAGAACAGGTGGAATTATGTGTGTATTTTGATTCAAAGGATGAGTTGAAGATGTTGATGTAGCTAATAGTATAGAAAATACTTTATTATTTTGGTTGAAGAATATAATATTTTAATCTATAATATTTGCTTCGATCAAAATAATTTCCCGCGGTTACGTTTGCACCATTGATTTGCCCCATTAATGGTGCAGACGTAACTGGTTAGTTACGTTTGCACCATTAATGATGCAGACGTTACTAGTTAGTTATGATTGCACCATTGATTGATAGGAAAAAACAGACCGTATTAAAAAACCGGCCAAGTGCGAGCTCCGGGTTCCGTACATAATCTATAAAAACGGCAAAAATCACGACTGTTGTATGGGAGCCCCCTTAATTTCTGTCAAAGAGTTGTATAGCTTTTATGTGTAAGAGTTCGTTCCAGGTAAGTATAACCACCATACTTATTTCTGCCGCAAAGGTATGCAATGCATTGTTATAGGCACAAGTTGCCGCCTAACATCATCTGGGCATCTGCTTGTTCCGTCATTGATGTATTCATGTTTCATATGACACTGGATGGAAGTGCTAGGGCCGATTTATAAATTAGTGTTCAAGTAGGTTAATTAATGTGGTTAGTGTTTTATTTATATTAGTAGAAAATCCGCACTAGAAACGAACGTCCCATCTGTTTAATGAATAGTATTTTATATCAATTTTAATACCTACGTATATTAGAAAATATATCTCGAGTGGGTTGTCTAAAAAATGCCTGGCCAACTATGATTAATTAAATATTGAAAAACCGACCAAGTGCGAGTCGGACTCGCGCACGAAGGGTTCTGTACCATTATCTATTAAAACAGCAAAAAAAACACGTTTGTTGTATGGGAGCCCCCTTAAATATTTATTTTATTCTGTGTATTTGTTGTTATAGCGGCAATAAAATACACGATCTGTTAAAATTTCAAGTGTCTAACTGCCACGCTTATTACAAAAAAGTGATAAGTTTTTTTTCAAATTTTAATTAATTGGTCTGGCCAGGAATTTTTCATACAATTGGTTTATATATTAGATATTTTTTTTATATTTTAAATATTATATAAAATACACACACCGGCAAAATTAGGGGAACACGAAATAAAAATGATTTATTTTTATTTACTTGGGTATTTCTGCAAGTGGTTTTAGTTTTTTGTATTGCTAACCTCTTAGGAAATAACATTATGATAAATAATGGTGTTCTCTTATGTTTAAATAAAAGTTATACTCTCTTATGTGTTTGTTAACATTTTTGCGATCTTAATTGTTTTCAGTAAGAGTATTGTTTAAATGGTTTTTGTGACTCCTGGATCAATCTACTGTTTACTTTTGAGGAGTTCACATTATAATGCATACAAAATGAGTGATTTACCTGCAACTGAAGTTGCCAGAGCTGTTACAATGATTGACGAAGGTCACACCTACCGTACAGTGAGTATTGCATTGGGTGTGTCGGTATCTGTGATCTATCGTAATGTGCAACGATACAGGCAGACGCATTCTTACGTGGGAAGACAGGGACAAGGCAGAAAGCGGGCAACAAACGCCGTAGATGACCGTTTTATAAAGGTGCAAACTCTGATAAACCGATGCCAAACTGCTGTTCAGACCGGAAATGTCTTAGAAGAAGTGCGTAACGTGCGTGTAAGTGAACGAACAGTGAGACGACGACTAAATGAAGTCGGTCTCAAGTCATACGTGCCAGCCAAGGCACCGAAACTCGAGGTATGTCATCGAGTAGCAAGATTAGAGTTTGCTCGACAGCACCGTGATTGGACAGAAGAGTGGAGGCGAGTTTTATTCACAGATGAAAGCCGCTTTTGCGTAAATTTCATAGATGGGAGGGAGTGGATGTGGAGAGGTATCAAGGGGAACGCTACAACCAAGCGAACTTTACCGAAACAGTGGCATATGGTGGAGGCTCAGTAATGGTGTGGGGCGGCATATGTTTGGGAGCACGTATGGAGCTGGTTGTTATTGAAAATGGATCTCTGACTGCACTCCGATACATCTCAGAGATCCTGGAGCCTCACGTAATGCCTTTTGCCCCTTTTATATGCGACAATTTTGTGTTTATGCACGATAACGCTCGGCCCCACACAGCGCGCGTGGTGCGCGATTACTGTAATGAAGTTGCCATTACGCAAATGGATTAACCAGCACTTTCTCCTGACATGAACCCTACTGAACACGTTTGGGTCGCCATCGGAAGAAGGGTACATCAAAAAATCCCAACTCCCAGGAACGTTGAAGAGTTAAAATTGGCCTTAGTCGAAGAGTGGGAGAATTTGCCCCAAGAAATGATTGATGACATCATTTGGAGCATGGGAAAACGCATCCAAGCTCTCATAAGAGCCCGTGGCAGCAATACGCGTTATTAATGTGTTGTTGTTGTTCTGCAAACTTTATAAAAACTGTATAAAACTTGTAAGCTTTTAATTTCAAAATTTGCATTTATTGGTTTTGGATTTTTACACCTGAAATTAAGGGTTACAAAACCGTAATCTTATTTTGTATTAACCTCTTATTAATAATATTAATAATAAAATACAAAAAACCCCAAAAATATACAAAATTCTTGAAAAATTTCACATTTTACCTTTGTTCCCCTAATTGTGCCGGCGTGTGTACTTTTCATCCATTAAACAGATGGGTGAAAATCGTTTCTAGTTCGGATCTTAGACTATAAGCAATTTATTGCACATACATAGACACACGCCTTTTTCCCTACGCAGAACCTTAAATGGACCTCTTTTCACCGTGGGTTGCACAATCGTGAGAAATAGACGTGACAAGTGGTGAGCTTTTCGCCGCCATTGCTTTCCACGACTGACTCTCCTAGAGATTTCTTCCAGTAATAACACAATCCTTAATAAGCTAGCAGCCAGAACAATTCTTATACCAACGAATTTTACAAACAAGTCCGGGTAGTTTTTCCGGGGAAATACTACTACCATACCCATTTTGGCCGCAAAGCAGTAGTTCTAGCATTGTTGTGTTCCGGTTTGAAAGGTATGGTTGTCGGTGAAATTATAGGTATATGAGACTTTTCAACTTTGTCTCAGGGTGGCGGGCGTAGTGCAATGCGTAGTGTGCGTCCTTGGTGGACGTGACCTATGTGGTAATGCATTGTGAAAGGCAGAGGTTATCGCTTAACATCAGGTGGGCCATCAGCTTGTTCCGTAATTCAAGAAGTTAAAAAAAAGATGAAAAATAGTATTTGTAAAATAAAAGTTTATTACTCTTTTATTTCGTTAAGATTAAAATGATAGTTTCACTGGCATTCGTTTGTGCAATAAGGACCACTCTATAATTCATATGTATACCAAATAGGATTAAAACTTATTTGGAGCATCCACATTTAAATTATCACTATTACACAACTATCTTGTAAATAAATTATCAACCAAGATTCACGTTACGTCTCCTATTTAAACAATCATAAAATTAAAATCCTTATTTTAATATATCACACAAAAGTAACAGCTTGGGATTCGAGAGATTTAAATTATAGATATAAATATTACTATAATTACATAAAAGAATAATATATAGATATAAGTAAACTCAATTATTATAATGTCCAATTAGGAATGATTGTTATTGTTTTGCTGAGCTAGTAAGTCACACCGGCTATCGCTGGTCGATTTCTGAAACAATTAAGAAACACTTATTTTTAACCGATTTCATTAAAAGGAGGAGGCTTCTTCCTGTTTTGTTTATTCCTGAGTGATAGCTACTTACTGAAAAACTAAAAAAAACAGAATTCAAGAAACATTAATACTTTACTCTCAAGCATCGACGTAAATAAAATGAATGGACGGGCCTTAGGGAACGATAGTTTTGAAGCTTCTAAACAGACCTAGCTAGTACACTTCGCTTCAGTCAGTCTTTGTCACGGCAACGAGTGACAGCTATGCTGAAAAATACCAAAATTAGATACCTTGGTGATACAATGCCTTCCTGTGCTTTTCTGCAAGTGCAAACAACACAAGAAATACAAATAAAGCTTCAGGCATCGCATTTCATTCGTAAGTAAAGGTTTTGTAATATAATTTTCATCAATTGATAAAAAACTTATAAATCGTCGTGTAGTAGGAAAACTACATAAGTAACACATTTTGCGAAATCGACTTTATTGCATGATTATGATGGCCCATACATGTCGATGGACACGTCTTGTTCTAGAGGACGAGCGACAAGGAGGACGCCCCAGGACATTATCTCAATGTTCCCCACTCTGAATGAAAGTTAACAGACACAAGTTTATACTCGTAGATAGTTTTGATTTTAGTCGACATACCTTTTTCTTTTTGATACTTAGAATTATTGTGTTCCACAAACTGATTTCATTTTGTTGATTTTATAAGCATTAGTCGTATGATAAGTTTGTTATGTCACTTACTTTGAATTTATAAGTCTGCTAAAATAATGTAGGTGTTTCAGTAGTTTTCTAATATTCAATCTTGATAAAAAGAAATTATTATGAAGACGACCTCTGTGGCGCGGCGGGCGAACGTTCGCCTGTGACGCAGGAGGTTGCGGGTTCGATTCCCGCCTCGGAACAAATACTTGTGCGATCAAAAGATATTTGTTCAGGGTGTTCTGGGTATTTTCTATGTGTAATAAAAAATATCTATCTATGTTAATATTGTATTAAGTGTATCAGTTGTCTAGTACCCATAACACAAGCTCTGCTTAGCTTGGAGCTAGATAATGTTGTGTGAACTGTCCAGAAATATTTATTTATTTATTATAAGTTGGTTTTATTTTAAAATGTATTTTAATATTATTTAAATCTATACCCATGGATAGGATTGTCATATTCAAATAAGTAAATAATAGATCATTTCATGATTTCACTATTATGGGAAAATTAAATAATGGCACTTATCATTAGCTTTTTGAACCTCAGTGGAGATCATTGACGAAGGAAAACTAAACAATTGACATGCAAAAATAAATAACTGCATCAATTATTCAAAACTTTGGCGAGGGAAAAATACATAGTCGTTTTTTAATTTTTTTCTCTTAATCAAAAGAACTAAAATGTATTATCATTAAATTCAAAAATAGATACAGTACCAATCTATAACATATCAAAACACGGACTGCAAAATTAGTTACGATAAAAAAGTTATTGCCATTTTTGACGCAATAAAACAGTAAATCGAGTTTTTCTCGCGATTTTGGTTTTGTTGTTGTTATTAGTTGTTTTGTTTTCTAACTACAGCGACGAAATATTTGACAAGACTTCACGCATGACGGATGGTCCGGTACAGACTGCAAAAAAATCTGATGCCTAAGGGGTATCGTATTGATTTAGAATTGTAATTTGCATTATTTACGTCAAAACATTGCTAAGCACGTCGCTTTAGGTATTTTGCACTTGTCGCTTTTTTGCATATAATATGTAATGGCATGTTAATTAACCTTATAGCTTTCCAAAAGAAATATAAGGTCAACAAAAATGGATAGAAGTCATAAGACGAGCAAGAACAGACGACTTTTGGAAGTGGAATACATTTTCCCGTATTTGCTCTGATAATTTTCTACACAATGAATTTTATACGCCAAAAAACGGTCAGTAGTAGTTGAGCTTTTTTGTGAAAGAGTTCGTCCGGGGAAGTACTACCACCATACCTGTTTCTGCCGCAAAGCAGTAGTGCTCGCAGTGCTGTGTTCCGGTTTGAAGGGTGCCGATGAAATTACGGCCACATGGGACTTTTCATCTTTATGTTTCAGGGTGGCGGGCGCAGTGGAATGCCACATAGGGCGCGTCCTAGGTGGACGTGACCTGAGGTAATGCACTGTTCATAGGCAGAGGGTACCACTTAACATCAGGTGGGCCATCTTCTTGATCTGTCATTCCAAGTAGTATAAAAAAAACTCATTGTGCAAAAGTCTTAAAACTGCACTCTGCAGTTTCTTAAATACTGGAATTTTTATACATTTATGTTTCCGTACGATTTTTATGATATTTTCTTAGTTTATTGAGTGATGAAAAATATATTTTTCACAAATTGATTGAGCTGAAGACCTAAGGTGGACTTGCTTTTCTATTGATTTATATTGTGTATGTTTGAGAGCTGAAAAATAGATACGTAACTACATAAAACTGAAGGGAACCATGTATTTTTGTAAAAGTTTCATTCAATAATTGCATTTTTTTCGGCGATTTTTTGTACTATAAACCTACTGAAATAACTTTAGAAAACACATTGCATCTGTTAAAGTATTAAGTATTAAAAAAATACAGTTTTTAAGAAGTTAAATAATTTAATTTCACCTAGTTTATTTATAAGACCGCCAGGAGTGGCGCTATAGAGAAGAGGCCTTTACTCAGCAGTGGCTGGATAGATAGATAGATAGATAGATAGTTTATTTGTTGACCGTACCCTAAATCCGAATTGTCTTATTTTTCACGAACGTTTTGTATGGGTAAGGCCAGTCCATTTATTTTACTTTGGTCGAAGCTCTCAAGACTGTAAAAGCAGTGTCCATCACATCTAATTTTGGGAGTGTTGGCTTCACTCGCGTATGGTTAGTAGGTAGGTACTAAGGTATGGTTATATACCTGTGCCTAAAAAAAACAACGATACTACCTCAACTAGAATTATTTCTAATCGTTTCTGTTCCGCAAAAACCAATCCAACCTAGAAATACAAAGTTAAATAATAACGAAGCTGACAAATGGGGACACTTCTGCTTATGACATTGGGGGGCATTGCTTATGTTATAAAGGATATCCAAAAAAATTCGTTGTATTTCGAAAACTATACAACTTAGAATTAAAAAAAAAAACACATGGAATGTACAAAAACCCTTTCACACATTACCCTACAAAATATACTTCTATCTCTTAATTTTTTCGCCCCTTATAATGTGAGATTTTGTCGTGGGTGAGTAGCCCCCTAAGTCCTTTTGAAACCCCATATCTCAATAACCCCCTGTTTGATTTAACTCATACACTTACCAGGCAAATATCTCAAATCCATTGACCTACCTTTTATTTAGATAAGATCAACGGTTCGAGAGTTATGCTCGAACAAACATACAAGCAAACTTACAAACTTTCGTTCTTTCTAAATAATGTAGATGTAGATATTCTTACGCAATAAGGAGCCCGAGCTCGAAGATGCTCCAGCTCCCTTGCATGCAGCTCGATATCGTGGTGTGTCAGCCGAGGGCGTACGCAGTGAGGGTGTTGCGACGGCAGCCAGCGGTGGATGATGGGAGTCAGCAGGTCGCGGTGGACCTATATAGAAAAATACTTGCTTACAATCATAATCTTGTTACTTATAAGCTTAAATTGGTTTTATCAAAATGAATAGAAACAGTCTCAATAAAGTTTGTTCATCATATCCTTGGTTAGCTCCTGTTACAAAATCCTATCGAGAGGTCCTTTTTTTTTCTCAAAAAGATTAATTATGAATGTATATCTTTTACATAAGAATACAATTCACCATTTTTGAAAGAACCATAATTTTTCTATTCATTCATTTTATTACAAGCGAAAGTTATTATTACCATTGGCGAAATTGTTTGGAATATTCCTCAGAACCATTAAAAGATTGATCGTAGAAGTATTTGATTATAAAGCCAACAGTAAGAATTCTTTGCTATGGTGGATACTGGGCCCAAAAATTATTATAATAACTATTTTCTTGTTGTAGGTATTTTGAAACGAACAAAAAAGATATTATTTTCAACACCTAAATCGAAAATTTAGGTGTTGAAAATAATATAATATCTTACTTCTAAGAAATCTACGTTTAACGTTCTATAAAATATAATTTATTTTGAAGATTTGTTTTTAGAAAATTTGGATAGTGGATTTCCTTACCATAGCAGGATCATTTGGGCGAGTGAAATATGATGTGATGGTGCCTACAATCACGCACACAATCATGCCCACCAGCGTGTAATACAAGTAGCTCAGTCTATACAGGAAGAACGTGCCCGACCTGTAAGAAAACATAAATGGTCAGACTATAAATAACTCAACGATATATATAATGGTGATGGACGATCAAAAAAGGGATGACAACAGCCCAAAATGATAAATGTTGACAAATTGATGAATAGGCTTTTGTAAACTATGAAATTGCAAGTGATGAGCTCAGCCAGATGACTAGCTTTTCGTCTATTCGTGGCTACTTCCTAATTTGACCATTATTTCACTGAGGAGGTTAGCAGCTCGCGTCGCTCGGCACCGCTTCCTGTTGCTGCAGAGCATCCTCACGAGCTTCTAGCTCCACGTTTTGAAATAGCACAGGTTTCACTCCTACTGTTTAACCTAAGTGAAAATGATTTTGAATCACACTTGCCTGTCAAATTCGACTGCATTCAACACCGAGTCTGTGGTCGGCATCGTGTAATTAAGCTGACAGCCAGCCACTGACACTGGTTTCGACATGATCACTATTTCACCACGCATCATGGCTGCTTGAGTACCCAGGGAGATCCAACCAACCAACACAGTTGAAATGATACCGCCAACTAATGCACCCTGCAATTACTTAAAATAAATAGTGAGTTTTTAACTCCCTCGGGCATGCGATAACGATCGGTGGATGATGCGGCATCAGACGATAACTGGGTGAGTGCCATTTTAGGTGCTATTTCTGAATTCACGAGAAAGTTCACGTTTATTCGCAAAATGCCCGAAACGGACAGAAATCGCAAAATAAAAGCCAGTGCAAAATCTTTCTCGTAAATTGAGTAAGTACATTCTGAAAAAAAAACCAGCCAAGTGCGAGTCAGACTCACACACGAAGTGTTCCGTACCATCGTACATTATCGTTATTTCAACTGTATACCTATTACGGTTTAAAGATACAGCCATTATTAAGATCGAGCTCAAACAACAGTTTATTATATGGGGATATAAAATTTATTTAATTTTCATTATTTGTTGTTAAAGCAGTAGTTTTAGAAAACTTAATACTCCGTTTTTGAAAATGTCATGTGCCTACATTACAGTTCCTACAGCGATTGAAACAAAGCTCACAATTGACGGCCTCCCATGACTTTGTTCTATATTTTGAAAATAAAACTGAACCTAATGCGGTCTAAAAAATTATATCCCGCCAGATACAATTTTATCCCCCTTTATTTGTATCCTCCCATACATTTTCCATTCACTACATATTCCCTAGGGATAATTTTTTAATTATTTTTTGAAATAGCGGCAATAGAAAACTCTCTGTGAAAACTTCAACTGTCTACCGTCTACATATACCATGATAAACCATGGACTTCTTAGTCCATGTGAGAAATAGACCGCTGACAGACGGACGGTCGGACAATGGAGGCTTAGTAATAGAGTCTCGTTGGCACCCTTTGGGTACACATATTGGCATATTGAATATACACCATAGAATAAAGCACGAAGGTCCAAGTACAAAAAAAAACTCGATTCACGCCCGCAACATATGCTTTTTTGGCTGCATCAAACAACTAAGATCAACTTAGATCTAGAATATTTATTAGCTTACCGTAGCATTCACCCATGGTAAAAACAGACCCATCGAAAATAGTCCAAGCAAACTTCCAGCAGTGATGCCCGCTAGACTTTTCCCCGCCTGTATCAGAGCTCCCATGTGCTCCACTAGAAACACTAGCACCACGCAGAGAGCCCCTGCAAATATAGAGTTTCAATTTCGATTCGTAGAAAGGGCTGGTAACTGTCTGAAATGACCTAGCTACGTTTTATACTAGGTGATTGCCCTTCGCTGCGGTGTGAGGTTATTTGCTGTGTTACTGCTAAATTCTAATAGTAGAAGAGTAACGAATTTTCATGTAGTTATCACACGTGGACAGATCTTAATTTCGAGCATTTTTCTTTTCATTCATTTAAATCGGATGTCGGAAAAAAACCGACATCTGGTTTTAATGAAACAAAGCCCTCCAAATTAAGTTCTGTTCACCTGTGAAAATTATATTAAAATCCATTCAGTAGTTTTGCAGATTCAAACAAACATACAGGCGGACAGACATAAAATAATTCTAAAAATCAAGGAGTTTTCTGTTAATAGTAGAGCATTTTTGTGAATGTGTTCGTCCGGTGAAGTACTACCACCGTACCTTTTTCTGCCGCAAAGCAGTAGTGCTCGCATTACTGTGGTCTGGTTTAAAGGGTGCCGGTGAATTACAGGCACAGTACGATACTTTTCATCTTTATGTCTCAGGGTGGCGGACGCAGTGCAATGCCACAGGGTGCGTCTTATGTGGACGTGACCTGTGAGGTAATGTATATATAAAGGTTGAGGTTACAGTTGGGCCATCTGCGTGTTTCGTCAATCACGTAGTAAAAAAAAAGATTTGTGTTCTATTACACTTCATTTGTCACCCCGTTTCTATTTTTATAACTTTTCTTCTATGTACGGATACACCGCGTTCTGCAGTTATATTATATGTATAGATGGACTGTGGATCCTATGCCCCTTTATAAACTGATTTACACGGGATGTACAGATTGTGTAGCAAGACATGACACCTAAGCTTGTAGATGATATTACATAGGTAATCATTTGGTCTGACGTACTCTCAGTATAACAACAACAGGTTTTTCAGGGTGTTATTCAATTAATTTGAGTTTACTGTGAGTGAGTATTATGAGTTCTTTAACTGAGTAATTCGAGTAGAAAATGGATTTACAAACCAATAACAACCACGATTATTTTCATGATAAAGCTAGCAGTCCTTTCTGTAATTGGTTTGTTGTAAGCCGGTCTTATGAGATCTTCGAATATTACTCCGCACATGGAATTCAAGCCGGTGGACATGGAGCTAAAACAACACACAATCAGTTCGATAGAATCCATCTAAATCAATCAATCTTCATAGGTGAAAATGTAAAAGGCCTACTAATTTCCTTCCCAGCCGACTAAACCACGAGACCGCATATGATAGTATATACAGTGGTAATAACTATCGACGGATAAATATTGTAAATGGCAATAATTTTCGTAGCAGCGATGGTCTATTCTCAGTAGTTTAATTAACAGTTCAACAGATTGATGTACTGAGACTTTTTAGTCACATTAGTACAATTCAATAATTAGATTGAACTACGGACACAAAAATCTTTCAACAGTTCAATTATCAGTTTAATTGATATAACTACTGAGTTTTTTTAGTCTCGTTGCTTCAATGAAATAATTTGATTGAACTACTGACACCCAAAAGATTCAGTAGTGCAATTGCACTCCGACGCGGTAAGACCAAAGTTGTTCGTTTTAGGGTATATTTTTAAGAACAAGTATTTCTATTGATTTATGAGAATTTCTATTAGATTCAAAACAATCAAACGGATGAAACTTCGTCCAAGCTAGTAGGTAGGATTTATAAAATGCTGTGTAAAAGTTGTATGAGTTAGAAATTGGTGGCTTCCTTCTAAGTTCTATGTAAAATTATAGATGCAAGTATATAAACATTATATTAGCTCAAAACAAGAGTCTCGTAGGGTTTTGGGGTTGGTATCAAAATGTAAAATTTTAAGTTGATACTCAACAGAATGTCTGTTTACATACCTCAAGGCTGCACTGAAGACACCACTCATAAAGATACCAGGTAGAGCGGGTATGGAGCCCGTTATAGTCATGACAAAATATGGCAAAAGCTGGTCGCTCTTCCTGATAGCTCCTGTCGACAAGGGATCACAATCCGCAAAAGTCGCGTAGATCACGAGACCCGTATAGCAACATAGGGATAGAATGATGAAAATACCAGCAGCCATTATGAAGATTGTTCTAAAAGTATACAAAATTGTTTAATTATTGCACACTTGTAAGCTGACAACACATAAATTCCGTCACTATCTAACTCAGTAAAGTTTAGGTAAGGTGACAGAATAGCAACGAAAAATTCAAATAAAACAAAGTTCTGTTGGCGCGAATTCGCTTGAGGCGAAAAATATATTTTTTTGGTGATTTTTACTCATTACAATCTCATCAACACTTCTTCAGATAACGAAAGTTGATTTCGCGAAACCTAGGAGACTTAACACATACTTAAATGTTGTAATTGATAATATCTCTATAAACATCATTAGTTTAGCTACGAATATCCTTAAACAATTTTTAAATTCTTTTTTGTTTGTTTACGGTATTCGTAGCCAAACTGATGATATTTATGAGATAGATAGATAGATAGAAGATAGAAAATACTTTATTGCACACCATAATCTAAAACAATTTACAAATAATAAAACTAAAACTAACTATGTTGTACAATGGGCGGTCTTATCGCTTAGTAGCGATTTCTACCAGACAACCTTTGGATGGATAGGACTGTATACAATTAACACGGGGTATCAATGGTACTTATATAAAAAATAAATATAGATGCGTTGATGTGCAGCGACAAACATACATACTAATAATAATAAACAAATACCTACTATAATATACATATACCTACTATGCACATATTATAAATTTCATATTATATACATATATATATATATATTTAATACATTATACTTACATATGATAACATTGTACAAAATATGAAGATAAGAACAAGCAAAAAGTCAGCGACAACAGGACAAGTAGTGTTCCTTGACCATGGACTTGAAAATAGGGAGAGATTTAGCACACCTGATAGCAACAGGCAAAGCATTCCACAGACGGACAGCCTGCACTGTAAAGGATTTATGATAGTAAGAAGAGGAGTGCGCAGGTGTCTGGAGCAGGAGAGTCTCAGAAGAGCGCAAGGATAGAGAGTGGGATTGATGGAGGAAAAGAAAGCGTTCTTTGAGATATGATGGAGAGGAAGGATTAAACAGAATATTGTGTAACAAATTTAGAAAGTGAGTATTCCGGCGAAGGCGGATGGGTAACCACTTGAGCTTACTGCGAAATTCAGAAACGTGGTCATATTTGCGCAACCCAAATATGAACCGTATTCCAAAATTCTGCAGGCGCTCAAGCTTATTAAGTTGCTGTTCAGTGAGATCTAAATAGCAAGCATCAGCGTAATCAAGAATTGGAAGAAGGAGTGACTGTGCAAGCGTAATTTTAGTCGCAGTTGGAAGGAAGTTTCGCAGTCTTCTTAGAGAACCCGCCGATGCAAACATTTTACGGCTGACTTCAGATAGCTGAGGTCCCCACGTCAGTTGCCTGTCAATGAGGACACCTAAATTCTTCACCGTGTCACTCTGCTCTATGTAGGTGCCATCAAACAATACTTGTGGCAGGCGAAACCAATCTATCCTGGATATCATTCGCGAGCCCCCAACAATGATGACTTGTGTTTTGAGCGGATTGACACTAAGACCGTAAGCCTTGCTCCAATCTAAAATACGCCCCAGATCACAATTTAGTCCATTTATAGCTTCAGGCAGCTGATCTACGGAGGCCTGTGTGTAAATTTGGAGATCGTCTGCATAGAGGTGATATGATGAAGTAAGTTGCTGGGAAATACTATCAATTAAAACATGTGGGTTAGTCTAGTTTTCGAAAATGAACTTTCGCTATCTAAGGAAGTGTTGATGAGGTACTGCTCATCAAATTTCCTCATTACTATGAGGAAAAAACACCAAAAAATAATAATTTCGTGTGAGTGAGTGCTTCCACCGTCCAGCAGTAGACGTCAACCAGCTTATGATGATCCTGATTATTCTGATTAGTCTATATAAAGCGAAGAGGGACAATTCAGAATTGTAGAATTAAGAATCGCACAATAATTAACAGGACATGATTCTATTGGCTGACTCTTTGCTCATATTAGATAGACTGCACTTTACTTACATTCTAGCCCTTTTCAAAGAAGACAATGCCAGACACCGTTGCACCATGGCTTGGTTCACAGAACAAGAAGCTAGCCAGCTGAAGTAATTTCCGAAAACTGTCGACCAGAATGTGTGTCTAATTGTGGGATCAGGGTCCATACTGCAAATTTTAAATAATGATTTAGAAGTGTTGGTAGAGTCTCCAATTATGAAAGATCAGTAAGTATGTTTATTTTAGACATACTTACTTGAAGAAATCCAGCCTGTCTCCTTTCTTGTTTATTTCAATCACGTCATTGATACCTCCTAGTAAATAAGTGCCGTAGCCCAAAACAAAGATTACGCCAAAATACATGAGGACTGTTTGCAGGGTATCTGTCCATACCACAGCTTTGAGGCCGCCCTGAAGATAATATTTCTTAGTTATTTTTTTAACCCCCGTCGCAAAAATAATTTTGTTATACTTTGACCTATAAGTCTATCTGTGGCACTGTAGCTTTTAAACGGGTGAACCAATTGGAATGTGTATTTTTGTAATGTAGTCTCCATGGTGCCAATTATAACAGAATATCAGAAAATAGCAGAGAATTAAAGAATATTTAGCACCAGATAAACGTTAAAAAAAAATTAAGTTGAGCCTCTTAATAAATTACTTTTCCTGAGCATATATCTCAAAAAGCTCATAAAATTAGAAAAAGTGTACAAAATAAAAGTTTTACTTATATTTTATACACTTTTTCTAATTGTATATGAGCTTTAATTTAGTCATAGAAAGTTTTTCCCTGTGACGCACCGTTTTCGAGATATATGTGAAAACCCCAAGAGTGGGAACTTCTTTGTGCCTCCCTCCCTCCGGCTCACCTCCCAGACTTCAGGACTTCTAGTATGTTTCCTCCCTCAGCACCCTGAACAAGTTTCTTTAGGTCCCAGCTCATGCACTCTACACCTCCTTTATAGACTGGACTATGCGTATATTCTCGGATTAGTGGTTTTGTCCTAAATAACTTGGTTTTTCTGCCACAATTTAAACTGGGTTATTACATGACAGAGACTCTTCATGACTTGACTAATTTTAATATACAATGGTATTACATTACATTGGCGAAATTGTATGGAGTTTTCCTCTGAAGCCATTAAAAGAAGAGGATCAGAAGAAGAACAGTTTCAACCGTTCTTACTTGGCCGCTTAGCCTCATTCCAAATCTATACTAGGTAGCAAATAGTTTGGAGCTGCGGGGGATACAATAGGGTCAACAAATTATTGTACTCACGAGTGTTGTGTAAAAAATACAAACGATGCACACGATTGGTGTGATCATGTGTAGGTTTATACCCGTTACTGAAATAATAAGTTTGAACAGTTTAAAATCGTGCTTGATACATTTATAGTTATATTATTAGAGTTCTTGTTAATAATTTACAAACCTTGGCTAAAAGCTAGAGCTGGTACGTAAATGACTATAGGTATGTATAGCAACATTTTGATTATAAATATTATTGATCCCAATAGTTGCACTTTTTGATCAAACCTCAGACGTAAATACTGAAAAATGCAAAATTATGAATATTTTCTTCTCTTGGTAATAAAATAGTAAGCACAAAAGAACGCAGTGATATAAAAAAATGCAATATCATTACCTCATACGTGGAAGTTATCTGCAAATTGTAGAATACCGGGAGATACACTATTGCGATTGTAAGCGATACTGCCCATTCCGATAGAACTACTGTCCATAGTTGAGTTCCGTAGGTGTACATTTCTGCTGGTAGTCCCAACAATGATATTCCCGAAATGTAGCTGTAAGTAAACAAACTCTACTATAGCCTCTAATTAGCTATTTAAGAAAATTCTAAAGCGTTGTTTGCAAAAACTATGGTTATTTAGTTAAAAGTATAATCGCTAGCAAATTACAATACCTTGCAATCAGTGACATCGAAATGGGAAATATGCCCATCGCCTTCCCACCCATGAGATACTCGGCCGTGGTATTTTGCTTTTTCTTCGCGAAGAATGCAAAGTAGACGCCTATGAGGGCTGACAAGGCCAGCATGGTCCCGAAGACCAGGTAGTCGAGCCAGTCGAAGTATACCACAGTCATTTTAATGATTTATGTGTCGCACAAGGTGAGAAGCGCGTCCGTCCACAATGGCACTTAAACTCTATCTCGGTATACAATAGGCATTTACCGAGCGGAATATGCAGCTGGAACGTTGCTATATTTATCCTTACAAGGATCTCGCACAGACATGTTGGAGGGATGAGGTTGGATGATTGGCTTGTTACTAATGTCGTCGCTTCGTAGCTCCGGCATCATGCGCTCGCGCTATTGCTCGTCTCATAAAACACAAGCACGCCACGTGCATGTGAAGTAATCACCTCACTCGTAACAAGGCGCTTATATTATAGTAAAACATCAATATTCATATTTTATTCAACATTTATTGTTTTAATCATACTTATTTCTGCCTAAAACATTCAAACATAACTTAAACGTGAGACTAACTTTCGGTTTTAAACGGTAAGGTACAATCTAGTGGATAGTCGTAAATTGACAAAGTTCAAGCATTTAAAGCTTGACCAGGAATAACAGGTTTTTAAATTGAGTAAGTAATTCAGATATTTTTGATAAGTCAAGAAGAAATTCTATAGATAACATGCGTCTTTTGGTGTGATGCTCGCACGGGAGCAAACAGGCATTATTTTAGCATGATCAAAATGTACATTAAAATTAAATGTACATAAGTGCACCTACACGAAAAATAAAAACATAATAAGCACGTTGCGTTTTCATAGAAAAATAATAGGCCGTGGTGGTAAGCCAAAAATAATGCTCTCATTTGTTTTAATAGATTTATATAAACCATGGCGTTTTTAGGGTTCCGTAGTCAACAAGACAAGGAACCCTTAAATATTCGTCATGTCTGTCTGTCTGTCTGTCTGTCTGTCTGTCTGTCTGTCTGTCTGTCTGTCTGTCTGTATGTCTGTCTGTCCGTGTTTGTCACAGCCACTTTATTCTGAAACTATAAGAGCTATGCTGTTGAAACTTAGTAAGTAGATGTATTATGTGAAACGCATTAAGATTTTCACACACACACATAGAAAAAAACAAAAAAAATGGGGTTTCCCATACTTAGAACTGAAACTTAATTTTTTTTTTTCATCAAACCCGTACGTGTATGGTCTGTGTCTATTTATGGGTCTTCAAAAATGATATTCAGGTTTCTAATATATTTTTTTTCTAAACTGAATAGTTTGCGCGAGAGACACTTCCAAAGTGTAAAAATGTGTGTCCCCTCCCGTAACTTCTAAAATAAGAGAATGATAAAACTAAATAAAAAATATGATGTACATTACCATGTAAACTTCGAACGAAAATTGGTTTGAACGAGATCTAGCTAATAGTTTTTTTTTAATTATCAATACATCGTCTTGAACGTCAACCCAAGTCTTATTAAAACATCGATCAAAGTTTCAACGAACTACAAGAACTTTTATATTATGTTACTTGCTGCTACGGAACCCTTCATAGGCGAGTCCAACACGCACTTGGCCGTTTTTTTATTCTACGAAACTTCGTATTTTTATTTTCGCGCACTACTCTTTTTGTACAATTTCTGTAGACTTTTCTTCGACTATCAAACAATGACTAAAGAATCATTGCTACCAAATCATTCAGTTTACTCAAAAAAATGTGTGTGGTACCGCCAAAGATACCATACATACAACAACATTTCTCTACTCTCATACTCATAATATACTCTCTAGCGGTAGGCTAAATCTCCGGTACGGAGGCCGCAATGCTCTAAGTATATCAATTTTTCTATGACAACGAAACGAAAAAAATGCAATGCTTATATTCAATTGTTTGTTTTATTGTTTATTAAAATATACAATTCATGTAATTTTTGTAACATTTGATGTAGTTCTTATGTACATACCAAAATAATGTCTGTTTGCTACCGTGGAAAATAACAGGTTTTTTTCCTAATAAATAATTTTATTATTTAGTTTTTTATAAATGGCTCTACGTATTATAATCTCTTACGAAATACTCGAGGGGTACAGAAAGTTTGTTTTTAGAAGAATTTCGTTTTGTTTATACGGCCTCTTAAGGCCTCTCATATTTGCATAGAAGACATTGATTTCCTTATTATTAAAGGCGTTAATTATAATGTGATGATTCAATGACTAGGTACAAAGTTTTAGCAGAGTTCGGTGGAGGAAATAATATATCAATCAACACAACAATAAGAAATTAAAATTAAAATCAATTTGTGATATTTTTCCGTGCAATTAGCTGCAACCTACCTTAAATTAGAAGTACTTTTTACTTAGATTCAATGGATTGAATTACTGTAAGCATAATTTAAATACATAATGTTTTTCTAGGATTACAGAACAGATTAAGATTTAAAGTGAATAAATACATCGTTTCAATAACCAGTCAAACTATGTGCAACTCTATTTCAAACTATTATTCAATAGTCACTTTTCGACCCAAAAAGTATTTTATAAAGTATTTTATTTCTCATAAACCCATTTAATCATATCTTAATAAGCATTAAACGGTTACTATTTATTAATGTCATTATTGTTATTTTTCTTTAGATTATGTATATTTTAATACAAACTTGTGATTAATAATTTAAATAATTGTAACTAGAAATCAAAAATATATTTAGATATACAATAATAATAAAAGATTTTATCTATAAACATATATAAACTGACGCCGGCTTCCAGTACCCATAATAGAAAATCTTTTCTTTTTTAGTAAGGAATTTAATTCTATAAATACATATTTATTAACACAATATAACATTTCTCCTTAAAAAAAAACGACCATTAACTTACATTCTGTACTATTAACCTTAAATATATTAGTATATTCCTCGTGCTAGATACTGCAGTGAATTTGTTGCCGACTTCTATTGTGTAGGCGGTGAGTCCGTTGACGGAAGGATTACAATAGGCAGTACCAATCATTGATTACGAAACGAGAGCTCGCTGGTATGTAGTACTAGCGGCCGCTCGCGGTTTGCCCCCATTATTCTCCAGACGCAACTGAATGCCAGGATAAAGTATTCTGTTTTAATCTACATGTGAGCCAAATTTCATCAAGATTAGCCAAGTAATTTTGGCGTGAAAACATGTCAAATATCTAATTCGTAAGTAACGCTTCACTTTTATATTGCATAGATAATAACTGATCTATTTCAAGAAACTTTACATGTTCCTATCCCTTGTATATAACATACTCATTTTGTGTGCCATGCGGCCTCCGTACGTGTTGTTCTATGGCCAAATGCAAAGAACTCAAACTAAATAGGCTTAGGGTCACCGCTCAAAAAGTGCCCGCATCAAAAGAGAAACAAAATGCATAAAGCGGAACAATTCTGTCAAGTTTGATCCGTCCATTGGTGCTTGATTATTGAACACATAAGAAGGACTAGAGTGTGAACCGGCAGTGTATCGAACTCATTTGTCATTGTTCGAATTTTCAAAGGTGACATATTTTGGCGGCGATATTGTATGGAATGCTAAGTCCATCGTAGAGTTATTAGAATATATTTGGCCATATCACACATAAAATAATACTATACTAGTACAGATACCTCATGCCATAGAACGAAACGCGACCCCCATAATCCCCCCCCCCCCCCCCCCCATGTTCCCGTAAATCAGTATTTTTTTCAGTAACTTCAATAACAAATCTATACCGTAACGCCATCTATTGAACTTCGATAGAACAATATTTGTTTTCTTTCTGATGGGACCCCATGGGCATATGTAATAAATAAATATCCATGTCACCTTTATGATCTATTTTACAATATTACTAGTATGTATGATATATATTAGTCATCAATCAGAAAGCGATGCTGAAAGATATGCAAGTCTGCAGTTAAAGGTTGATATTCTTCGAAAAGGTTCAGTTTCAAGGCGATTAAATAAAATGCATAATAGCAACTACCTAGATAAATGGTTTCTAAACCTAGTAATTCAAAAGAATCAATTTCAACACTACGAAGTTTTGGTACAATCTACGTTACCATTTGGATTGAGAAAATCTTGGACTACATCAAGGACTACATATAACTACAAAGATGACGACTCTGTATTCCAGAAAACCTAATAAACATAGTTGTGCTTCAAAGTCATTTTTGTTTATATCCTAGGGAAGTTTAAGCACCTATTTTTTCCTCTAATGATCTATCTATAGAATAGTATCGTAATATTTACATTCCAAACTTTCGGATATCTTACCTCCTTTCTATTAAGGCGCGATAGGTTCTCAAATGTCTCTAGAATTTTAAAGTTTTTGATAAGAATTTTCATAGTTTTCTATGAAGAAAAAAATATATGATATTTTTGAGCTTTTTATCTAGTGAAATTAATAATTCAATACAATATTTGAATTACTTCACTCGATAAAAAAAAATAACAAAGATACCTTTTTAAAATTTAAATGCTATTTTTCACTCTCTTCTCTCACGTTTTAATTTTTGAAACATTTGGTTACATGTTAGTTATTATTTGAGTTAGTGAATTCATCAACAAAATTAAACAAAACTTTGAACGTCATTTTTTTATACATAAAAACACGGTATCAGAGCGTGCGCTCGCCTTCTTCGCCTTATACAAAAATGTTCGTTGAACCTATAGCGCCTTAACTCAAGTAACTATGATAATTTATAATTACTGCTACGTTTATGTCAACGCACATTTCTAAATTAACAACACTATAACCAACTAGTGTTAGCATAGCTACTTCGTTTCATCGACATTACATTTTAAAACAACCATCACCAATTTTACCAAAGTCATTTCTTAAAACTTAACATTTTGTGGTCGTGTTTTTGTGTTATACATTCTACCATATCAAAATAGATTGTTATTTAAGGGGTCGGAGTGATTGCCAATATTTTCGGAAGATCACGTTTCAACTCTCTCAAATTTCAGGGTGGTTCAATCCAAAAGTTAAATTCATACCCTGATATGTATTATCCAATTATAACTACAAATTTAATTTTGAATAACATCAGCCTTGTTGTTTCTAAAAAATCTTAATACTAATTTGTAGGTATAATTCGATAATGCAATCAATTCATACCTTGATAAGTTTTATCCAATTATTCCCACAACATTTGAATTGTTGTATATTGAAACAACACAGTGGCGTAATTTTAAATTGTGGCTACATTTTACTCTAAAATCATTCAGTTTAATTTAAATCGTTGGGTGTATGCAAATAAGTCATTCATTCATGCCTTGATAAATTATATCCGATTATACATTTGAATTTTTGTTTAATAAAACAATGTCCGACTGGGGCGATGCCAATCTAGTCAAGTTCAACGCCTCTAAAACGCAGGCTTGTCTCTTTTCGGCGAAAAATAGTCCAATTCTCCAAGTTCCTGTATTCCGAGATGTACCTGTAGCTATAGGAGATCACCTCGAGCTCTTAGGTGTTTCGCTCACGCCTACTCTCAACTTTGGCTCCTACATCGAGTCTAAGGCAAAAACAGCTGCCATGAAGCTAGGCATCCTGAATAAGGTAAAGCGTTACTTCACACCAGGACAGCTTCTCAGTTTATATAAAGCACAAGTCCGAGCCGGTATGGAGTACTGCTGCCATGTTTGGGATGGCTCGGCCAAACACCAGCTTGCTGCCTTGGACTCGATCGAACGTAGAGCTTTCAGGCTTATAGGTGAGCAACATATGGCGGAGACTAAGATCCAGAGTCTCGAGCACCGCCGTAAGGTTGCATGCCTTGCGATCTTCTATAGGTTACATTTCGGTGAATGCTCCCAGGAACTGCACGATCTGATCCCACCATCTCCTTTTCATCACAGGACGAGCAGGCGTACGGCTCAGTACCATCCTTACCTCATTGGTATACCTTCTATTCGCACAAAACGTTTCAGTTCAACCTTTATAATGCGAACTGCTAAGGAGTGGAATACACTACCGTCGTCTGTCTTTCCTGAAAACTATAATCTGGGTCTCTTCAAGTCAAGAGTGAATAGGTGCCTTCTAGACCTTTGTGCTTCATCTTCGGCCACATCGTCACTTACCAACAGGTGAGATCGTGGTCAAACAAAGGTCTATAAATGTAAAAAAAAAAAAAAAAATGTAATAATTTTGTGGGTATAATGGCATTGATTCATGCCTTGATAAGTCTTATCCGATTAAACCTATAAAATCGTAATAATAACTGCCCTGATGTTTAAAAATACAAGTCAGGTATGGTCATTGTACCAAGGCATGCATTAGACTTTTGCTTAAAAACAATGGACCTTAACAAAAGAGAGCCTTAGCATGATTTACCCTTGAATTTTTTAGACTGTCACTCCGGGAGCCGCTTAATAACAAATACCACAGTAGGAAATTTTAGCTTGACTATATCTTACTAATAAATACTTTGTGGTCATAACTTAGAGTTATGACCACTGGTATCGTTATCTCGATTAACAAACACGAATCCATTTTAAATGCTATTTTAAAGGGATGATTCCGATGTTATGTTTAAATTCTTATCGTCAATACTAAACACTTCACATGAATTATAATGGAATAGTCTCTCAAATCAGTACGTAAATCTGTTTTTATAATGACGACATCAATGTAGTGTCGTAGTGCCTTGCGTAGGTTTTAGAGGTCAGTTGCCGAGCCGAGATCGTATCTGGATTGTCGGCGGTCCCGGCTGGTGGATGGCAGGTTTTGTCCCGAGGTGGACTTCTGGATGGAAGCTGACCTCGGGCGCGCCGTGATTTCAGCCTGGTTCTTCTTCGCTTGTTTGGCAGCAGCCGCTGCTTGTTGCTTGCTCTTCAAAGATGATATCGAGACGACTACGTCGGTGGAACGACCTTCGTGCTCTGGACATCGAAAAACACATACAGGATGTAGACCCACACGTACACGAATCCAGATCAATAACCTGTTAACTTCAATCCAATGATCAAGTGGAATATCCACCTTGGATATACAATAGTTCGCCCCAAACATGACCTCGCGTGGACTCCCGTAGCTCAAAAACGCCTGTACCGGTCAAGCTCATGTTAGAACTTAAACATTTTATTCACACAACCTACCTACCTACCAGGTTTCATCAAAATTTGATTAATGGCTCTGCTATTATCGACGGTCTAGCACACATACTTACAAACATACATACATACTTATCTATAAACGCCGCATCCTGCAATTATATTCTGAGACCTGGAATTGCTCCGCCAATAACCAAGACAACCATGATTATACCACAGTACATACCTACATGTAAAATTCGGCATCTAAAGACAGTATTGTATATTTCTATGGGAAGGTGGATATTCAACTGCACGGGATTTAAATATATATAGATTATTGATAAGAATCTCGGGCAAAGGAGTCTCCGTAAATATCCGTAAATCAACATGTATTGGAAACACAAAACAATCACCCAAGGCGCCATCTGTCGCGGCAACACAACACAACACGCGCGGACAGGCACAGGCTGCGTGTAAGCACTTTGGGCTAGCATGCAGAGTAGTGCGACAGCTTCATCCAGTGTACTGCATGTTGCTACGATAGGTGACACCGTGTTTAATCGCCCTAAAGCTTCTTACCCTCGCGCCGGATCACTTCCCCAGCGTTGTTCAAGAAGAAGCTGGTTTTCGGTTCATCCTTTTTGTCGTCCTTTGATTCCTACAGGAAGATGGATTGGATTTAATTTTAAAGCAATCTGTCGTCCTATTACATCAAGTAATAAAATTGCCAAGACACGTCTTACAACTATTACATACCTAGGTATGCTAGGGTCTTGAAGGAGTCAATTTTTTTAGGACACCTTGATTTCGGGAGTGTACTATACACCTCTAATTTGTGGCGTATATTAAATTGACGCATGCTCGTTTATTTCATACGAGTTGGTATCCATTATGGTGAACGAGCCGGACCGTTCACCATAAGTTGGCACCTGCCATGGAGTATTTACAGGTGCCATCTTACGGTGAACGAGCCGGACCGTTCACCGTAAGTTGGCACCTGCCATGGAGTATTTACAGGTGCCATCTTACGGTGAACGAGCCGGACCGTTTACCGTTAGTTGGCACCTGCCATGGAGTATTTACAGGTGCCATCTTACGGTGAACGAGCCGGACCGTTCACCGTAAGTTGGCACCTGCCATGGAGTATTTACAGGTGCCATCGTACGGTGAACGAGCCGGACCGTTCACCGTAAGTTGGCACCTGCCATGGAGTATTTACATGTGCCAACTTACGGTAAACGAGCTGTAGAAGAATTAATAACATTTCTTGTCACGGAGTAGTCCGTGTCAACAAAAGTACTAGGGGAAAACCCATTGATCATTCTGTTTTTTTAATCTAGTTAAATTATACAATCTTGTTAGTGATTGAACGTAATTTTATGGTAAAAACCTCATGGTTTTATTGGATCGGACATATAATAAAGGGGGTCGGGAAGTTAGATTACAGTCTACTGGTAGTACAGAGACAATTCTTAATTATCTTTCTTTTTTTTCCTCTTAACCTATATTGACCCACTGCTGAACAAAGGTCTCCCCCAAATTCTTCCACTTGCCCCTGTTTTGGCAGTCTCCCATCACTCCAATTATCATTAAGGTGGAAGCTCAACTTGCGGCCGGAAATTCTTTTTTTTTGTGTTTTTGCCTCTTCAACACATCTTCAGATAGCGAAAGTTGAGTTTGCGAGATCTAGGAAACTTAACACACATGTTTTAATTGATAGTATCTCATAAATATCTCATATATCATGATATTACCTTTGATTTGCTAGATTTGGAAGCAGAGTCAGTGCTTCCTCTCCACCACAGTCACTGGATCTCACAAAAGCCTCGTCCGACACCCTCCTTTGTCGGGGTTGTGAGCTCAGTGTCGATGTTGATCTCGCCCTCAAGCTTGGGAGAGGCTGTACCAGATGTGGCGCCCCTAGTAATTGAAACCATTTATTGTTTGTATGTCCATAACATTTTACTTAGGATAATAAAATAATAACAACAAGTAAACTTAATAAAAAAATTAAAACCCCCGACTATTTTCAGTTTGGAACATTGAGTCTTCATACAAATAAAACCACATTGAAATCGGTCAATCAGTTGCACACTAGATCCTATTCATCGTGTGGTCATCATCAGTCTCCAGTCAGCGGGAAGAAGAGATGTCATGTCATCCTAATTTGAAGTTTAAGCGTTTAAGCTCAAACTTAGACATTTAAATTCAGTAGCACCCTAGATCCTGTTCATCCTATTCAGTAATCATCAAACAAAGACGTCGTCAAAAATTAAAATATTGAGCCCTATCTGAAGGTTGTACCTGCAAAAATGCCACAGTTCCCTTCAACCAATTTGCTAAAAGCTGATTGATACGGCCACACCAATTTCCACCAAACATAGCTAAGAACCATCATCAAACACCATCACACTAATCTATATATATAAAAGAGAAGTCCACTCACTCATCACTGACCACTCATCACGATATCTCGGAAACTACTGGGCCAAGAGGGCTGAAATTTGGCACAAGTATTTATTAAGGGGTGTAGGCGCGCACTAAGAAACAGTTTTTGAAAATTCGAACCCTAAGGGGTTGAAAAAGGGTGTTAAAGTTTGTATGAAAGTCTACGCGTCGACGAAGTCGCGAGCGGGTCAGCTAGTCTATATATATAAAAGAGAAGTCCACTCACTCATCACTCACTGACCACCATCACGAAATCTCGGAAACTACTGGGCCGAGAGGGCTGAAATTTGGCACAAGCATTCATTATGGGGTGGAGGCGCGCACTAAGAAACAGCTTTTGAAAATTCGCACCCTAAGGGGTTGAAAAAGGGTGTTAAAGTTTGTATGAAAGTCTACGCGTCGACGAAGTCGCAAGCGGGTCAGCTAGTAGATAATAAATGTCAAAGCTACGATGGCTGGATGTTAAGATGTTTGTTACTCAATCACGTCGAAACTGCTTAACCGATTTAAATTAAATTTGGAACAAGTCATGTCAATTCAAGTCATGATCTATCTGGATCATGACTTGAAATGAGCTACATGCTACTTTGTATCATGGTAAAACGCGAGCGTAGCCGCGACGGACACTAGTCTTTCATACAAAAAAAACGCATTGAAATCAGAGCAGCCGTTCTGGAGCTATGAAGCTACAGACAAACAGACAGAAAAGCAGGCAAAAATACTAAGGCGTCAAACTTATTATACCCTCTTTTTAATCGGGCGTTACAGGAGAAATCATTTCGTTTAGTCCGACGAGGCTGTAGTTTTAGCCGACAATATGAGTACATTACCACATAAAACCACATGCCATTACCTAAGATAGTTATACCTTGTCTGCTGTAAGTCAACTAAACAACTATGAATTTCAACATCAATATAATGTTCTTAATGATGTTGTGATACAAACGTCATATCAATGCGGACGGTGTTGTTCTGCTGATTCCGCATCGCCAGCGTAGACACCATGGCAGGCCGCTGCGGCTTGTTCGACAGCACGCGTTCTATGTCCAACAGCACCAACGGGGTCAGTTGTGGAGCAATCTACACAAAAACTACTAAGTTGTAGGTAAAGCCTGAATTTGAGGAAAGACAACAAGGAGAAACTTTAAAAACCCCCAACGCGATGAAACAGCTGAACCGATTTCGGTAAATCATGTAACAATCGCTAGAAAACCTGCTTTCAAAAAAATAACCAGATTCGAATCGGTTCACCCGTCTAAGAGCTTCGCCACAGAAAGACTACATATATATAGCGGTCAAACTTATAGCACCCCTCTTTTTGCTTTCGGGGTTAAAAAACAATATTGATTGATGATCATTTAAATAGGAAACATAAAGTTAAGCATCCTCAGGTAGGCCTATCCTATTCGAGAATGCCGATGCGTTCGTACTATCACTGATAGCGGAAATTTTGTGATCTACATAAATCCGTGACACTACACCATACACCCGGTTTTAATTGCTTACTTTTAAACTAGGGCCTGTTATATGAGCTATACCAACCTGTGGATGCTTGCCTTAACTTCCATAAGTCCTATTATTAGCCTGTGAGATGAAGAGGCCCACTTAAATCTCAGAGTCGATATTTTCTCTAATGATTTTTTTTATTCGTGTTATCCTTTCTCATAGTTTCGTAATTTAACCGTAGTTCAAATACCTGCAACGCGTGAATATTTTCTCGTAGCTGATCTACGCTCGTAGCGCCCAGGAGAAGGCAGTTCACGGAATCATTTTTCAGGCACCATGCCACTGCTAATTGGCTTATCGAACAATCTGTTAGAGATAATAAACAGGTTATATTTATTTGTTGGTCTTGTGTTTCTTCGTAGACTTCGTAGACCCAACGTAGCGGTCTACGAATATTGAGTAAACGTGACTTAGCTTCAGTTTAGCTTAAGTTACAAACAGGAGGACAGAACGCTAAACCGAAAGACAGAATACCATATAGCTAAGCTGCTATTATAAATAACGAGAGACTCACGTTGTTATGTGTTTATACAGAAAGATGCACAAGCGCCATACCTATTTCTGCCGCAAAGCTGTAGTGCTAGCATTGCTGTGTTCCGGTTTGAAGAGTAAGGGTGCCGGTGAAATTACAGGCACATGAGACTTTTCATCTTTATGTCTCAGGGTGGCGGGCGCAGTGCAATGCCACATAGGGCGCGTTCTAGGTGGACGTGATCTATGAGGTAATGCACTGTTCATAGCCAGAGGTTACCGCTTAACATCCGGTGGGCCATCGGCTTGTTCCGCCATTCAAGTAGTATAAAAAGCGCATTCGAAGGATTAACCCGTATTTGGAGAGTATTTAGGCTTTATTTAACAAAATTGCGACTCATACATAATTGAATTGCACATAGTTGTAATCATCGATATAATATAGTACTAGTATTATATCGATGGTTGTAATGATACAATTCATGCTGTCATGTAGCTATAATAATAGGAGTAGGTGAAAAGAGGCCCCCTTGAGGCTCTGCCTATCCCTTCGGAGAAAAAGGCGTGTATCTATGTATGTATATACTTGCCATACATTCGTTAGAGGTTGTATAACAATATTACAATATTTGTTAAGGGTGTTCTGGGTATGTTCTATGCATCGACGTAAATAAAATGAATTAATTAAGTTAAGTAATTTATTTTACTTTGGTCGAAGGTTCTATGTATTATAAAAAATATCTATCTATGTAATATATTGTATTACGTATATCAGTTATCTAGTACCCATAACACAAGCTCTGCTTAGTTTGGGGCTAGATAATGTTGTGTGAACTGTGCAGCATTATTGATTTATTTATTTATTTATTACCACACTAAGATTATATTAAACTATACTATAATTTTTGTGTAATGAGGTAGGTATGAATTGAACTTACTAAGGGACCTAGCTAGATTGGTAAGGTCCCGTAGCTTGTCCCCATAAGTTCGGGGCTCCTCTGCAGCCAATCCAACATGCTCCTTGCTGCTGGACGTCGGCAACGCCTAGATATGAATACGCTGTTCAATATCTCAAACTTTTAAACTGGAGAAACATCATCATCATCATCAGCAACCTTTGAATTGCTGCTGGACAAGGTCTATAGAATGCAATGGGGGAGGGGGAGGGCAGGGGGGAGGGGTTGCCATAATCACCACGTCGATTGCTGATCGCAGTAATGGTGTTGAGTACAGAAGTGGATTCAGCTGCCTATCCCATGTTATACCTTATACGGCTTTTAAGAAATCTAGGGGAGGAGACGGGTGGGACTATTCTTAGGTTGGATACATCGCTGTATTGATACACTGATTTTATTAGTGAATTTATAGAAGTAGTATTTATTGCTAAGATTATAGGTTTTTAGTATTGCAAGAAGGGTTAAATTTAACAAATTACTTACTTCGGGTAGAGCGAGGTCATCTTCGCACCAGCTAAAGGTACTATATTTTCTGTTGAACCGAGATTTAGCGAAGAGGCTTGTGACGTCATCGGGGCCTAAACCCTTGCCTGTTGTAGATGCCGACCATACCATCAAACCTGGTGAGAAATGATCGGTTTTTAATACTCTGTGAATTTCAGTTACCTACCTTAAACATAAGAATTAGGGGGACGAGTTATTCACCGACATTCACTTTATACTCCTGATCCTCATACTAGGATTCCCTCTGCAAAAATGCATGTGTTGTGTGTAAATGCATGCTATTTTACATTGCAACTAATTACGTACCTACGCCAATTTTATGGTACAGTTCCGGCATGTATAACTCTGCTTTTTCACGGCAGAACATGTGATACTCGGTCTGCTCAACAATTGGCGTCACGCAGTTGAATTGTCTGCAGTTTGTGTAAGCGTCCATAATCTATAGATGAAAGAGAATTAAAAGATCTTCGGCTAACAGAAGTATCTAAAATTTCAAATATTGTTTGTTTATTTACCTCAGACGGGGACCAGCGAGCTGTACCCCAATAAGACACCCATCCTTTGTCTATTACGAAGTTCATGGCTCGGACTACCTCTGAAAAACATATTTAACATGAACATTTGGTAGAATGATTCACCGAAGTAATACAAAATATACAATATCAGAAATCGATAACACTGACCTTCCATCGGACACAATGGATCAACCTTGTGCAAGAGTACAACATCGATGTACTCCACTTGAAGTCTGGCCAGTGAAGCTTTTACGCTTTCAAATATATGCTTACGAGAGAGACCTCTCTCTATCGACCTGTTATCATTATCAACACACCTAGTAAATGAAGAGTTGGACCATGATTAGTAACTAGGCATTTAGCGATAAGCTGAGGATAACATGAATAAATATAATAACGACAGGTAGGTTAGTTTCCATAGCAATAGTAAAGCATTTTCGGGGTGTTGTACGAACTTTGGTCCTGTGGATGATGAGCTTGTGCCGAGTATGAACATATGGTAAAATTATGTTTCACAGAATGTTATTAGGTACCTGATCAAACACTATAAAGCTAGATTAATCCATATTTTCTGATTCTATAATTTTTAAAATTAGTTGCATAAACTACATATAAATAAATAGGTAACATAATGTTAGTTTACTTAAAAAGCTTTGTCAACTTAAATCAATATATTTTTCAGTAAAATTAAAATAGTTGATCAAAGTTGCTTATAAGTACATAATATAAAAAAAATAAGTGAATAGGTGCACAACAACGAATATCATTGTCGATGATTATTGCATGTATTGTCAAATGTTGAAATCCTCAAAAAGCGGCAAATGAACTTACTTCGTGCTCCAATATATTTTTGTTATAATTATAACACTCGACCTCCTGACACCTCTCTTTTTTAGAATTCTGCCGAGTTCTGCTTCCCCTTTTGCTGCAGATAAAAATCGTCATTGACAACAATATAGGTATCTATTTGTAAGAATACAAAAATAGCCAGTATAATAAAGAAACAAACCGCAATGCGCTTCGGATAGATCAAATAGATTTATGCCATTTTCCAAAGCAGCCATGACGACATCTTCAGCATTATCTTCGTTCAACAGGGTCCATATTCCGAGACCAACGTTGGGCACTCTGAGCCCTGACTTGCCGAGACTCTTGTACCGAAGGCCTGGGGTCACTGATGAAGCCACCGCCGAAGGGTGCCCTGTGTATACCGTGCACATTGGTCGTGTCAATGCCATTTCGCCCGCTACACGGAAAATGTTCATATTAATTTTGAAATATTTATGTAAATTTTTCTTATTGAATGTCTTAGCACTCTCGCGTATTGTATTTTTAGCTATCATGCGTAAGCGCACGCGTGTTTCTTTTGATCAAATGTTTGTCAAACGATCCAAATGAAGCCAATGTTTCTGTCAATTAGAAGATGTAGTGCTCGCAGATACAAGTACAATAAACTTCAACAAAATATTGTAATAAATCACCTTTATCTTGAAAGTCTCCAAAAAGAAGCTCCGCAGTCAGACCTTGAACAATGGACATAAAAGATTCAGTCAATTGCTGTTTTTCTACTGAGCTTATAGTTGATAACAAAAATATTAGGTGGCAGATATACAGGGCGTCCCAAGACTATGCGACATGAAGGGTACCTTAAATATTGTAGGTAGGATATTTTGCAGCAAGGTGACTTTATTTTATTTTTAAAACTTAGCAATACTGCATTCACAGATTTTTTTTAATTACTTGCTTCGTCTGGGAATCGGACTGACTTAAATTAGTCAGTTAATGATGTAACGGGTATTTCAATATATTTGACAGACTGGAAGCCGTTGCTGCTGTTTTTTAGTAGTCATAACATTTGTACATAATATTTTCAGTAAAAATGGTTTCTGCGTATCTAAATAGTAGAAGAACTGTTCATAAAATCAAGTCACTGTAGCTATTAAAGTTCGGGCTCACGACACAATAATACTCGTATATTATATAAGTACGTAAAAATAAATATTTGACTCACCTTGATCTAACATCTGCTGGGAATGAGCACTAAAATCGTCCATACAATCCAGCGACGCTATCGGAGCACGACATCTGAAGATTACAGATATTTTTCTATTTTAATAATCATCCACAATCAAACTACTAAGACTGAGATAAATAGACGTAACTTAGCACGTACTAATGCTTAGCATTATCTCTGTCCCTCTCTAGTACGGGTGATTTGACATGTGTGTGGAAGTGACAGGGATAGTGCTAAGCATATTAGTACGTGCTAAGTAAGATCTGTTTATCTCGGTCTATGGCTTAGTAACTAAGCTATATTATATTACATTACAATTTATAAATTACTACTGTTAGCCCGCGGCTTCGCTCTCGTTTTACCAAGATCAAAAGTAGCCAATAGCTTAATTATCTGCATCGAAATCGGTTCAGCCGCTTTTACGTGATTGAGTAACAATCATACAAACTTCCAAACATCGTAAGTATGATATTTACTACGAGTATCTGGATCGATGTGACGATCTCTGTGGCGCGGCGGGCGAAGGTTCACCTGCGACGCAGGAGGTTGCGGGTTCGATTCCCGCCTCGGAACAAATATTTGTACGATCTGCAGATAATTGTTCAGGGTGTTCTGGGTATTTTATATGTATAATAAAAACATAGTATATATGTAATGTATTGTATGATTAAGTAGGTGTATCAGTTATCTAGTACCCATAACACAACCTCTGCTTAGCTTGGGGCTAGATAATGTTGTGTTAACTGTTCGGCATTATTTATTTATTTATTTATTTATTTATCTTACTTCCAACCTACCAACTCACATCACATATTGATGATTATGTCAATGGATTAGGTAATGGAGTTTATTTCCTGTTTTATGGTTATTTTATAGTGTTATTACAAAGTCTATGGTTATAACAAAGCAAAGTTCGTTCCTTCTTTATGACACTGTTTTTTTCTTAGTCAGCCTGCGTTAGGTCAGTGATCAGCTTGAGGTGTGATGGCGCTGAAAGTGACTGATAGTATGAAGAAAATATTTGTAAAAAAAACAAGCTATTTTGAAGTGTACATCCAACTGATGATGACATTATAGTAAGCAGAACCGGTAGTTGATCAAAATGAGCCCAAATACGGCCAATCTACTATTAACCATCGAGGAGTTCCGTTGTCCACCTTCCGTCTCCATCATCAGATTAGTTCGCTGTCATTGTATTGCCATCGGAACCTGACAGGTATGCTAAATTTAAGCTCAATCGGATGTCAAAAAGTGGTTATAATTCAGCTTGCAAAATTTGACCTAAACAAACATACAATGCAAGTTAAATATGAGTATCAGCTTATTATTAACCAGTGTGGTAAAAGGATCGAGGGTACCTTGCAGAGGCTCCTTTCATGCAAACACATAAACCAAAGTAATTATTATTATTTGCTAGTATCCGCCCGCGGCTTTGCTTGCGAGTTTTAGGGTTGAGATCTAACCATTTGGGCTCTACCCTGTAGCTCAATCAAGGACATAATCTATGTGTTTACCAAATTTCATCGAAATCTGTTCATCCTTTTCGGCGTGATTGAGTAACAAACATCCAAAAATCCAAACATCGTAGCATTGACATTTAAGATATTAGTGTAATTATTATGAGGCTGTATCATCCCACCGTAGGGCAACGGCCTCATTTCCTTCCTTCCACTACTCGCTATTGAGTGTTTGTCACACACACACAGTCTACTTCATAACACCATAATCCACAGGAGAACGACTGGGATTGGAACGAGGCACCTTAAACAATTTTCCCATGCTAGCAAGAACGTGATAGCGCTCTATATCTCACTTGACTTTGGGAAGAGATTAGACATACATTTGTGGCGCTCAGAAGTAACAGAGGTAAGCGACAGTGATCAAATTTAGTTTTGTTTAAATAGTAGCAAATACAAAAATACTTCTTTTTAATTTAGTATACTGTAATGTAATTAACTACCTAATAGTATAAAAAATTACCGTCATTTCTTTCTAGATTCGAAGGGTGGACGTAAAAACTGATTTTAGTGAGCCGTTTCAAAAAATAAAAGTATTGAGAAAAGTTTCACCAATCGGGTTTCTACATTTTTATTTATTTAGATTATATCCTCAAGTAATCACTGTATTAAGATCACTTTTGTGACCTTTACCTTTACTGAGTGAATCCGTAACCCAGCGACTCCAAAATCAAGGAGCCTCCCTCGTCTTCAATTTTGAAGTCGAGGTCACTAGCTGCATCAGTGCAATAAAGTGCAAGAACGATAACTTAAACTACATCGAGTTTGTTCGCGAGATCTAAGTTCGGGGCGAACAACTAGATTTATTTTATTTATCCATAATTTTTAATAAACTATCTGTAACTTTAATATGTTGTTACTAGAAATAAAATTACCTACGCACCTATTAAAAACAAATAACTACGGCGAGTATTGTAGGTTGTGGGCGAGTAGATTTATCTAGCAGATGAGCATCTGTCAAGGAGATTGTATGTATGTATTGGTGTAGGTATTACATTACATTACCTTTTTTAAGGGCTAATCTACATAGCTACCTCTAAGTATGTACTCTACCTAATATTAACAACAAATTAGGCATAGTAACTTATGTATAGGTAAGTACTTCTATGATAAATGTTAGGGATCTAAGGATCACTAATCTAAATGATCTTTCTACTTCTAGAAGTAATGACCTAGCTTAAAATAAGTAAAAGTGAACTTAGTTTTAAAATAATATTCCTACTTTCATGTATTGTGCATTAAAAGATCATGCCAAACTATGTATTTTTGTTTTGCTAAGGTATTTACGTGAGTACAACATCTAATGTAATAGTTTCTCACAAGTATGTAATTGTTTTCCCGTTAGCCATGACTAGAGGGTAGGTCACAATGTGACAAGTTTGAGTCGGTGCAGTAGACGAGTGAAAGGGAGTGAAATAGGTAATGATGGAAAGTGATAGAAGCGACAGGTGTACAACAACAAAGGATATCGATATGACCGTACCTGGACTCAGCAGCCGGCCAGCCTGATAAACCAGCATGAGGCAAGCCAAGCGTCGTCGCACCCGGTTGCTTGCCTTCTACGGCCATTGTGAAGTACTGTAGAGGTTTTCATGAGACTACGTACTGGGTATGTAAAGCGTGAAATCAATGAAAGTAGCTTCACAATAACTATAGATTTGAGTTTATATCTGTGGTTACCTACTCGCATGCGACGATCGCGGTGCGCGATGCGGCGTAGTGCTCTCTGCATTAGGTACTTGCTACTTTGAGAGAAGACATAACAAGGTTTATGTTGAGCATTGCACGACGTCAGCCATATAATAAGCTGCGTAGGAACAGCTCTGCTCATTTGTTTATGATAACGTAGTGAGGTTGATTTTACTTGTCAGCATTTGAGATAGAGCTACCCTATTTCTTTGATTACTGTTCATGACAGCTTTATTCTTAAGGATGTATATTGTTTTTGAGCTATGAATAAAGTTTGTAGGTATGTCTTCTCCCAGCGCGGCGGATGCTTCTCTAAGGTCCAGTTAGTTACCGATATATGGTGGGCATGGGGTTGGAGTCGACGCTAACGCTGTCTGGCAGCCCCAGCGGTGTGTGAGGAGTGCACCGGCTGATTGTGGACTCGCTGCGGGACATCTGCGAGCCTTCTTTGCCGCCTTCCACATCCACCCCCCTGCCTTGCATCTCGTGTCTCCTCATTCCGCTCCTACGCTATCACTGCATCTTAACTCTATATTTCATCTTAACTGTTACGAAACGTTCACACGCCTCCCGACCGGCCCGCGAACACTCCGCACTAGGAAGGTACACAAGGACTATCACACACTCGAGGACAAAGGGGAAACAGAGAAGCATGCACGTCCTAACGCTAACAACTAGTCCACTAACGGGTAATCACGATATCGGGTTGTCCAAGACAAGAATAACATCTAAGCACTGAAACTATACGTGAGGTAGTCCCGATCGAATCAAAGAAACGGGCAAGCACTCGTTCTAGTGGAAAGGCAAGTCAAACGTCTTTAAGTGGAGGGGAAATAGAGGAGAGTGCAGTTCGTCGGGACGTGGAGTCACTCACCGGGACAGCTGAAGGATCTACGCACTGATCATACAAAATGTTGCGATGCAGAGAAAAGGAACAAATTGGTAGACGCCGCACCGTACTGCGGGCTGCGACCAGGCGGGGGTGGGGGTGGCGGCAGGGTGCGCTGATGCAGGGGCGGCGGGGCGCCCCGCACAACTTGCGCGCGCCTTGCCAGCCACCGCCGCGCACCGCCCAACCAACTACCCCATACCACCACCTAACGTCGCCCGTCGAGGCGCCCGCTCGACCTACTTTTTAGTTCACAAATTATGAACTACATAAGTATGCATCTTTTTATCAATGATCACAAAGTACTTTGGGTTGTACTTATTTATTTATTGAGCCATTGAACAGTTTCTCTAATGTATTTTTTCTCCTATAAATCAATTACCTATTAATATAAATTATTTAAAATAACAAATAAATTAAAAATAAAACATTAATAAAAAATCCTATCAATAATTTATTGTTAGCTAATTATTATTATGTTATAGTTTATTATTTTTCAAGTGTAAACCACACTTTACGGATAACATAAAATTTTAAATGTAACCCAAAAATTCCGTTCCAGCGGGACTCGAACCCGCAACCTCGCCTGTGATCGGCGTTGCCTTTACCAGTTCGGCCATAGAACACTATGACGCTGAAGACGAAATTTGTGGGCACTATCAACTCGGCTATAGCGCCGATGGGAGCCATCTACAGGTGTTTCATTAGAAACCTTCTGTTCAAAGTCCGAAATTAGTTCGAAACATTGACAAGAGATGACACCACTGCTATATCATCATAGTTTATTATTTTTCAAGTGTAAACCACACTTTACGGATAACATTAAATTTTAAATGTAACCCAAAAATTCCGTTCCAGCGGGACTCGAACCCGCAACCTCGCCTGTGATCGGCGTTGCCTTTGAACAGAAGGTTTCTAATGAAACACCTGTAGATGGCTCCCATCGGCGCTATAGCCGAGTTGATAGTGCCCACAAATTTCGTCTTCAGCGTCATAGTGTTCTATGGCCGAACTGGTAAAGGCAACGCCGATCACAGGCGAGGTTGCGGGTTCGAGTCCCGCTGGAACGGAGTTTTTGGGTTACATTTAAAATTTAATATTATTATGTTTTTTAAAATTAATTAATTTTCCTTTGTTTAGTTATGCAGGTCTGCTCCGATCGGCCGGGGATCCGTCTCGAACTTGCCAAATTATTGTGCAGATTTCTGCGTCATTAGGTACCAACCAGGCAACTATAGGAATGGAAGTTTTAGTAGGGCGTATGCGTAAGTCGCATCTGCGATCATCATCTCTAGCTTGTGCTAATAATCCACGGAACATCATGTTCGCGTAAAATTGTAAATGACTAGATTTTGTAATGTAAGAGACTTTGTTTCACTTGTATAATTGAATCATAGCGTTTTTTAGGCTGTAGTCATCAAGACAAGGAACCCTTATAGTTTCGCCATGTCCGTCCATCTCTCTGTTTGTCTGTCTGCGCCTTAGCTCATACACATCTATCTATAATATTTGTTATAAAAAGCTGTAATTTGGCATGGGTATACATATTAATCAAGATGACAAAGTGGTTAACCAAATCAAGAAAAAAAAAATTGTTCCTAAAAAATATAAATACTTACACGTAGTGGGATCCTCACGTTGTGAAGACCTTCAAAAATATTGCGGATTTGTGAAACCCATATTCGTGCATATTTTCATCAGAGTCAAGTATCCCTCCCAAGCTAAGTAAACGGTCTTTATGAATATATGAAAAAAACACGGCGTAGTATATATTATAACTAATATAAAAGGAAAACTATCACAGCTAAGTAGGTTTTATAAGTTAACGAGTAATAGTCAAACAACTTATAAAATGTAGTTGTAAAAATAAAAAAGGAAAATTTTATACAATTCGCATTGAAAATTAAAATTAAAATAATTTTTATTTCATTTATCCTTTAGATCGTTAGCAGCGGTCTTCAGGTAGAACAACTGTTTCATATGTATTTATTAAATTTTGTTCATGCCTTTCATGTATTATATAATTTTAATTCTTGCTTGTCAAAATAGGAAAGTCCCCTTCTAAGCCCGCATATTGAAACAGGCAAATACGGACCCTACAATTCGCGAGGCCTGGTACGCACTTCGCCGCTTTCTGGAAATATATTTGCTAATAATTGTTTTGATAATTTTTCAACCGAACAGTCACCAATTCATAATCGTTATTTGTCACGGGTCGTAGGTAGGTCTCAGATATTTTGTGTTTGTTAATATATTCCTTGTTATAGTGAGGTATAATGGTTTACCGTAGATCAGTAATTTATTTGATGATGATGATGAACAACACGCACTCAGCAGCTTATTTAAGATACCCAACATATAAAAAAACAAAATTTTTATAAACGCGTCGGAAAGATCAGTGAAAGTGGTCGTGATTTTAGCAGGGTTCGAAGTGATAATTATCATTGATAATTATCAAGATAAATATAGGTTGATAATTATCTTGATAAGTATAATCGAGGCATTCTTGTTCTTCAGATACAGATAGCCCCCGTCCAGTTAACGCAGTTGAGGTTGACGACGATGATATTCCACTCATCAATTTAATTAAGTAGTATGTAGTTGATTAACTTCTCGTATTTTGGTTTGCAAGTTTTTATTCACGCAATTATAATTAAAAATATTATAAAAGATTACGTTGATTGTAAAATGTGTATAGTTTATTTACTACTTGCTTCTAACATGAATGTTAATATGTAATATCAGTTAAAAAGGATTCCTGGTCTTAATATCTCTTTGATAATTATCTGATAATTATCATGATAATTATTGCGATAATTATCAAAGGTCATATTTATCTTGATAATTTCAAACCCTGGATTTTAGTAACAATTACAATCATTAGTAAAAAAGCGGTAGCAAGCCATGCCACAAAACTTACGCTATAGATCTATGGTCAATATCACATAACTAACATAACTTAACACCCAAAAGTCACACACATAGTCCTGACGCCACACTAGGATCCCCTATGTCGTGGGTATCAGAAACTACGAGTAACATGCTACCATAACACCCAGACCCGGAACAAGTATTTGCACATCATACAAACATTTATCCGGCAGTGTGAATCGAACCCGCAACCTCTCGCATGTCAGCCGGTTACTCGCCCGACGTGCTATAGAGGTCGTCAACTATGTGCCACACATAGTATAAATACCTCTGTGTCCGTAATACTACGAGTATCATACTATTATTATAAATCACACATCACACTACTGTGTGTTTGTTACTTCTTCACGCTGAAACGGCTGGACGGATCTGGATAAAATTTGGAATAGAGATACTCCTGGAATAACAAAAGGGCTATTTTTTTATATATTTTTATATCCAGATATTCCCACGGGTTCGAGGCTTCTGCAGGTAACACCACGGGTCGCTAGTCATACATAAGGGAAGAAAAAATAATTTACTATTATTTTTCGCATGCTAAATCGCAGTGACAGGATTACACTTGTAAATTAACCATTTGGAAGTAGAAATAATTTCCATGCTTAGTACCTACTTCGTGTTTGTATTTGTTTTGCTATTTACCCTGGGCACGAAGGTGCACGTGTGAAGTCGATGCGTCTTTGTGGACTGACGTCACTGGCCGATGCGCGCCATGGTCGAGCCTCCTGATTGCATCCTGGAGTGTCGCAGCCGACGCTGTCCATTGACTCATCTGTTAGCAAATATTATGACGTTCTTCAACCAACCATTCGTTTTCCTCTTAAACAAAACAACTTATTGCTTATTACCTCTGCACGAGCCCAATCTTGACAGATTAATAAAAATTCCATCGCCGTCGATGCTCTGACTTGATTGTGGCTTGGTCAGTTGAGCGCTGCAAGCTTTTTTGAGAACACTCTGTTGAAATAATAAGTTGTTAATTTTACACTTGGAGTAACGCAGCCACCAGCCGACCCGGAGATTACATAAACAATTAAGTACCACTTTACATATCTATTTTGAACTACAATCATTATCGTCATCCTAATATCGCAGCCTACAGAAGTCCACTGCTGGACATAGGCCTCCCCTATAGAATGCCCAGATGAACGGTCTTGAGCAGTCTCCATTAACCGACTTCTTGCGATCTTTATAATGTTCTTAGTCCATCGAGTGGAGGCCTTCCTACACTGCATCGTCTGGTTTGTGGTCACCCCACGAGACCCTTTATTTACTATTATGAATTGAATTCATAAATAACAAAATAAAATATATATAACTAGTGTCCGCCCGTGGCTTCGCTCGCGTTTTAACAGGATAAAAAACAAATATAAAAATATTAAAAGCCGACAGTCCAGATGCCCATCTCACTCAGCACTGGACCAAGATGCATTCAGTTATGGCCAATTACACATATTAAACTACTGATTATTACTGAGTACATTTTGGCCTAGCAGTTAGAATAAAAAAATGTGTTAGTGTAGGTATTAATAATGTTTTCATAAGTGCTGTATTTGTTATTAACCAAACTTTGGATCTGTGGGTCTGAAATAAAGTTCGGCGTTATTGTGTAACGAACATACAAACATCTAAACATCCAATCATCCTAACTTTGATATTTATGATATTAGTGGGATAAGTATAAGCGCAGATAAAATAATACTATACTAGTAGTATAGCACAATAATAAACTTAATAAAAAAAAGAAGATTACCAAGATTATGTAATACGGTTTTCGAAGACATGCGATGACGGTGCTTTCCCTAACGACAGTGACAATGTGTTTCACAACCGAACTAGCGTGCACCTAAATGAGACTGCGTAACTCATAAAAATGAGGGAGTGCTTAGAGTTTCGACCAAAGGGTCGAAGGCTTAGAGCAAGCTTTTCAGATGACATAAGAAAGCGGAAATCTGAGCCATGCAGGAAGTTAAAACATAGGGAAGGGCAAATAAATTGAATATAGAGAAGAGCAAGGATAGGTAGATTTGTATTACATATTTGTTACACACTTCCTAAAGACCTGGAATCTTGTAGTTAAGTCTTACTTAAAGGAAAAGTCTGAAAATTATACATATAAAATTGTTGATTTCACATTGAATTTTCACTTTAGTATTAAATTCACCATTATTGTGTTAGTCAAATTGTGTTTTTAGGTGGAAAGTGTTGAGGTTTGCTAACAAAATATCATGACGGAACATTAAAAAAACATGCAATATAAGGTAAAAATATCATTGTCCTTTTGCTTATAACTCGACTATTACCTTTTTGTGTATAATTTTTTTTCGATTTGAAAGCCCATAATATTTCCAATAAACATTACATACCTAAATTAAATTGAACATTAGGTATGTCATTTTTTTTAAGGTAACATGTACCTTCACTTTTGCGATCTAAATAAGATATTGCGGGAGGAATTTAAATAGAGGGTTCGAATTCGAATAGACAATTACCTTTTTACGGAGATAGCCGAAAAACGCCATTTTTAAATTGGCGCTTGATCCCGTACGGTTTTTAGGAGAAATAAACGTATTTATTAAAATTTGTTGGAATTTTTATGAACTTTTATTTTTTAACAAAAGAACACAAAAAGTGAATCGTTTCAGAGTTTTAAGCAAAACTCCACAAAAAAACTGTTATTTTTTTACCTCATTTTGCATTTTTTCCTGGTATGTATATCTTGAAATGTTGTTAGCAAACCACAGATTCGGATTCAGCATCCCAACACACATGTTTAATGAAATAAATCAAAACTACCCCACAACTTTTCAGCTAGACGCCCTTATGGGCATAGTTTGACTGGGTACATTATGTCCACATAGCCAAAATAACGGTACGGCCTCAGGCACTAGTGTAACTCGCATTCTCCGGCCGTAATTTTTTCACTTCTCTCCTTCCTCTTTCTTTCTCTGCCTCCATTCCTCAATATAGAGGGTCGCCACCAGCCGTCGTGGTATAGGTGTAAATAAACGGTTAAGCATGTTTTTACCCGATATGGCTTAGTGGTGTCCGGTATGGACGGTCTGCTGTGCCGCCACCTCGCTGCCTGGCGTTGTAGATCACAAAGCCTGTGATGCGACCAGGACGTATTCATGCCACGCAACTCTTCCACGGCTTCTGCAATCTATTGTCTATTATTAGGTAGGTAATTACAATACTAGTACAACGCCCGCGACTTTATTCCACATACGTGGAGTTTTTTCCATACAAATTTCAACACCCGGCTGGGGGGTGAATTTCGGAAATTACGTTCTCAGTGCATAATAACTTACGGTTATTACGGTTTAGGCTTTGCGTTGATAGTGTCTGTATCTGTGACGCGCGGGCAACGGAGTAGGTAATGGGTGATAGGCAATTCTGTGCTCTATGAACACAGAGGAAGAAAAAAACTGTAAACTACAAGCTCATGTGCTTTAAAGGTCGTAAGGTTTGTAAGGTCTAAGGCCGTATTCCAGAAGTAAAGTCAAACTGGGAACTCAATCTAAATTGAGAATCAAGCTTATTGTTTCCTACAGATTTTGATGAAAAACTGTCTTCAAGTCTTTGCTTGATTTTCGATTCGAACTTGAGCATAGTCCTAGAATATGGGCCTCTACTAATCTAATTACCTCTCTTTTTTGCTCTTCTTCAGCTTCTATGGCTCTTTGATGTAGTAGCTCCATATCGAGCTGTGCCACTTCCTCGGCCTCTCGTGCTTGACATTCTTTCTCCTAGAAAAAACAAACAATAGGTACCTACATCATACATTACAATAATAAATAGTAGGTAACTACATTACTGCCGCGGCTGGCAAGTCAGGAGTTGAAGAACGAAAGTGAGAATGTGAGTGCACACATACATTTACGTCTATTTACCTACGTCACAGATAAAATAATACTATACAAGTACCTACGTCCAAGGATTGTCTAATGCTTTTCTCAAACAATGCGCGAATATTCAAACAAGTAATACACCCATAGTGGATGAAGTGCTTTTTTAGAGCAATACTGCCTCCACTGCACCACCCTTCCGCGAAGGTCATAGTCATTCAATTCGAAATTTTACACGTCGTTACCGTAGCGTTTTTCTCCCGGAAATTTGCAACAGTTGAATTTACAGAGATTACACGACTTGAGCTCATTTTGTTTAATCAATTCCAATAAAATAACAACAAAATAAGCTTTTTATATGAGATGTGCTCCGCACGACCAGCATAGCACTTATGCTTCTCTGGAGGCGAACTTGCGTGTCCTGTTTGGCACAGTTTCACACACGCCAAACTCGTCGATGTTGCGCTGAACGACACCTGTCGCACGATGACTGGTTGCCTGAAGCCGACTCCTCTAAACGTGCTCTACCCATTAGCAGGCATTGCTCCACCTTCCTTGTGACGGAATGTCACTTGTTCTACAGAGAACGAGAAACAAGCATCAGACAACCGACACGCTCAATTTGGACACCAAATCCCGAGAGAGCCCGACTGAAATGCTGTAAGAGCATTGTCCGCGTAACTCAAACCGCACAAGACCACCCGGCTACAATGAAGGTCAAAGCATGGAAGGAGACGCACCCACCACTGGCTAAATTTATAACCCCGCAGGAATACCTACCCCAAGGTCATGAGCTGCCGTGGGCTGTTCTGGAAATCCATGAACAGACTCCGGACCCAAGTGCATGGGCCGCAAATGGGGAATGCGACGACCGTTTACATTGGAAAGATATGGACTAGTGTATCCGAACCGTAGGTTTCGTCATTTTATAAGTAATTTCCCTGAATCCGTTTTATCAACAATTCTGGCCATTTATATTATATTATATTTATTTATTAGAGTCACCAACATAGTATACACCGAAAAAAGTAAATACACACAAGATAGATAAGTTATACATGCCAAGTGCTACCACAATTATAGTTGACTAACAACATGCTATTAATAATAAAGAGCGAGAACAGATTAAAAAATTAAAAATAAAACATTATCACAAATTAATTAAAAAACACAACATGTCCTACATATTGAAATTAAATTTTAACAAAACAAACATACATATAAAACCTAAATTTTAAGTGAAAACATTACTTAGCGAGATTTTTCCTAAAATTGGGTAAGCTTCCGTAGAACAAATCAACGCCTTCGACCTTAGACACGCAGTTATACTGGCGAACCATCCTGTTCAAAGGAGCATTAAGCCCAAGATTGGTCTTGCAACAATCGGCCTGAAAAACCTTAAAGCTAGACGCTCTGGGCAGCCTTGATGGAGCAGAAAAGCGAAGAGAAGCCAGCAACTCCGGGGCTTCCAAGACGTTATTAACAAGCTTAAAGAGGAAAACGTTATCAAGCAAGTGCCTTCGATCCGCTAACGATCTTATCTTGAAGTAATCAAGTCGTTCTTCGTAGCTCAAGAGGATTTTACCTTTAAAGCAAGAGTATGTAAGATGCCACATAAACCTTTTTTGAACACTTTCAAGCCTTTTCTTATAAACGATAACCATTGATATCAATGAGGATGCAATAACTTCGTATCATTGACATTACACTGGCCACAGATAAAATAATACTCTGGCTAACAAACCGAACTTAAAAAGCTTATGCTAAAAAAAATGCCTTTATTTAAACTGAATCTAGGCTCATGCATAGATTTGAAAAATTAACAGCAAATCTTTAATGTTTCGATCAAAGAAAATTTAGCTGGATTTAGTGCTCAACCCAAGGTGAAAGTATACCTTCAGCGCTTATCGTACCTACCTACGCGCGTAGCTCAATGAGGATGCAATAACTACGTATGAGCGTAGCTCAGCCAGTGTCGCACTAAACGCGCGCAATAGTGCGTCAGTCGACTGACGAGCTCGCTCGACTGACGGTTTTCATCGGCGCTGCACTGTTTATTCCAAAAACTACAATATATTAGTCGTTCACTTCGACCAAAGTAAAATAAGTCGATGGTCGTTCATATATTTTCATTGATATTGCTACGTTCGACCGACGGTGAGCGTTGACGTCGGTCGAACAAGGGTCGAACACTAAATCCAGCCTTAGCGAGGTCTCGTTTGAGCATAATTTTTAGAAAAGGGACTAATTAGTATTTCGAGGATTTAACTACGTACCTAATTAATGTCCAATAAAACCACTGGTAGAGCCTTGCTCTACCAATACAAATCCCCTATACAGCTGCAACTAAAGATGTACTAGCTACCTCCCTAATTATATTTTTCCAAATATTAGCAAATTGTCGAAACTAAGTGTTCTCCCATTTATTTATTTCATGGTTTGAAATAAATAAATATGAATATATGAATATGAATACCTAGAACAAGATCCGAGATCTCGTTACTAAGATATGGCTGTGACACTCGAAAAGCAAAATTTTGTTGCAGTTCTAACACAATATAATTATACAAATAACTGATAGGAACACTGGCTGTGGAACAGTGTAGCTGCTTTTGATCAAGCAATCCAATTTCATCAGTAAAGAACACTTCTAGGTAGTTTTTTTTCAGCCATGACCATTTAAATCCACTCATCTGGATATCGTACACTAGCGGGAATGTTCAGAAAATGCCATACCGCAAAGGTGGTCCAACTCTGCATAGCGCCAGTTTTTTAGGACACACTTACTTACATAGTATGCTCTTAATATAGGCTCCTCGTTCACCAACGATTTATACAAACAGACATCAAAGGTAGCCAACATGTAGGCAACCTACCTTTTGTACTTGACGATCATGTTCAATTTTCTGCTGTTCAAGTTCTTCCTCTGGTATTGGTGGTGTTTCATCGCCACTGGAGGTGTGTTTTCCTCCTGAAATTGAAAATAACACACATAATAGTAAGAGGGACAGTAATAATGAGTGACAATACAGTTTACGTACTATGTACGTCGCCATTAAATACCTACCTATCATAAAATTATAGCGAATTTGTTTTGTGGCTGCTCTTACCAGTTGGTGGATGATAGGAAATCCAAAATTGATGAGCCAGCTTTGCGAAATTCCAAAAACAACGTTGTTTACCCAATCACCAAAGGAAATGTAAATTGTTATGTGAAATGCAACGCTACGCTCTGAATTTATTCATAGACGTTCAATACATGGTAGAAGCTAACTGAAGGTGGTTCAGTTGGCAGTAGTCCAAATATTTTTCTCCAATAACTAGGGCTTTATCCCGCTGTTAGTGACGCATTTTGTATGTCTGCTAAACCAAGTTTTTACTATCTGGAGCTGCTCGCGACTTTGTTTGAGGTAGGTAGGTACGTATGTAGGTACGTACCTAGGTACCTCCTTATGTAAGGCCTCTTACCTACTTAGGTACTATAAGGTTGGCATATAAGTACCTCTACCTACCTATGCCTGCACATTCCAGATGGACTAAACAAACCAACTTACATGGCATAAAATAGTCATACTAAATCGCTTACTTACATAAAGTTACGCAATAATACGTAAGTTCTGTTAAGAGTTTTATGAATTAAATTATTAGATTTACTGGATCCCACCGCTGGGCAAGAGCTGGATCCCTTCCCTTCCTATGTGATTCAACGTCTATCGGAGAACACCTAGCTTTAGTGAACATACTAAATTGTCAATAAAAAATAACGACATCAATTTTAAGGTAGCGCTGATTGCAATAAAACCAAAACCGTATGCCGGGGATGGAGGGTATAACGGGGTCACAGGGCATGACGGGGCCACCCATATACTACAAGTAGGTAACTAGAAATGATAACAAGTGCGGCCGTGGCTGCCTCTCTCGGATAGGCCTGCTCAGCCACGAGCGCAGGTGCCTGCTGACGCTATTTATAATTCAAACTGTCGGCATTTGAATCATCAACTAAATAAATAGGTAGATAAAGTTGTAAAAGGATCAAAACCATCGAGCCCTCCGGTACGGACGCCTGCAATGCTCCAAGATCAAAACGGAACAGACGCGCTATTGTATTGCCTTTAAATAACCACAACTGCGTCCCCAAATGCCACGACGGGTCTCTTTCTGAACAGACTCTATTACAGCCCGTGGCACCTACCTTGGTTGCCCGCCAACCAAGGCAGGTGCCATGTTGCGGTGTGAAAAGTTGTAGTGAAAAGGTTGAACTAATATCTAATATTTATTCTGTGCTAATATGCTACTATTACTCTTTAACGAGAGAGGGCTTTGTCCTTAAAGCAGTAGTTCCCTCTAGCTTCACTGGAATGAACTAAAATGCAATGTTACTCCTCTTACACGAGAGATGGCACTGTCGTGAAAGCAGTGGTTCCCTCTAGCTTCACTGGATTGAACTAATATGTTACTCTTCTTGCATGCGAGATGGCGCTGTCCTGAAAGCAGTGGTGCCCTCTAGCTTAACTGGATTTAACCAAAATGTTACTCCTCTTGCATGAGAGATGGCGCTGTCCTGAAAGCAGTACTACCCTCTAGCTTCACTGGATTTAACTAAAATGTTACACCTCTTGCACGAGAGGTGGCGCTGTGTAGAACATTACTATTGTAAAATATAGTAAAAAATAGCAATGCATTGTCTTCTTCATCTTGTCAAAAAGTCAAATAAAGTCTAAATGTGGTATACAGTTGGATAAAGGGCTTCTCAAGAGCAGTGCAATGATTTCCATAAAACACCATAAATGACAGACTGAAGCGGTGAAGGGAACATAAAAGAATGAAGGCGTCCAAGCGGATCAACGACCTTTCCTAGTGTTTAAAAATGCTTCTACGAGTAACATACATAATGACTGATGCCTGATGACTCATGTCTGATGCCTCATGCCTGATGCCCTAGGTCTTATGCCATATACCTTAGATGCTTGACGCTCAAAGTAGGTAATTATTAGCCGTTAGGTACGTACCTACACGTATTCACGCAAAATACACGGGCGTGTCCACGCCACAGCCACACCCGGCCTTTTTCACGTTTAATTTATCTTAGTATAATGCATGAGGAGATCCGTAGAAGAACCAAGATCACCGACATAGCTCTCATAATTAGTAAGTTGAAGTGGCACTGGGCAGGCCATACCTATAAGCTCACAGAACTGATAACCGTTTAGGGGAAGAAAATATGTTCCCGAGTGGCGACCACAAACCGGACGACGCAAAAAAGGAATGCACCCCTTTCGATGGACCAAAGATATTATAGAAGTTGCAGGAAGGCGATCGATGGAGGCGGCTCAAGGTTGTTGTTGTAGATGATGATGATGATGATGATTATGTAATCGTTTAATTTTGTAATCAAAATTAAGCATAATTGTAACACAGAAAAAAAACACCTCAAAGGGGCTTCTTCTTCTCTTCCTTAATCTTAAATTGTTTGGCTTCTGGGGAGTGCTCCAAACAATTTCGCCAATGCCAAGCTTAGAGAATGAGGGGTTTTCACGGACGTTTAAAATCATGTGCTAATAGATGGCGCTGCTTTGAACCTAGCTTTCAAAATAAAGTGAAATGTCAACGTCAACAACGTAGTGATATATTTTAATGGTATTTTGTTACCATGAAGTTACAAATTCAGGCTTCTTGTTTGTTACCATCATACAAAAGCAGAGCCAATGCATTTGTTAACTTTGACAAGCATACTTGTGTCAGCGCCATCTATCGAGCCAAATTGAACTACTTTTTTTTTAATGCGAAAATGAATAGCTTTCTTTAAAATTATAATCAAAGATGCCATTTACCTATAACTTCATGCATGTGATAGCTTTATAGTCAAGTGTTAACCTAGTTTAAATGGTGGCAGAAAAACCGAGTTTTTACAGGATAAAATCCAGTATTTCGAAAACACACGCAATACACTTAAATTGGACTACATCACACATGTGCTATTTAATAACGTTACACCGGTTAAAATGCCACCTAAATTACACGAAATAACTCGAAAAAACACATTATAATGTAATTAAATAAAAGAGACGACGTTTCTAATACCAATGGAAGATTGAATATCCTCAAACGAGCTTTTTGCGTTTTTTCTCGAAACCGCGTTTTTTGACATACCAACAGCATTTTTTTTTAAATTTACATCTATTTAGCCATTGTCAAGTAATATTTACTTAATAAATTCAAGTGATAAAACTATGTCAAGTCGTAACCCAGGTTAAAATGGTGGCAAAGAAACCAAAGTTATCGGGGACTAAACCCACCATTCTGAAAATCAACACAATACACTTCTATCCACCACCTGTGTGCTCTTTACTTATATTACACTGGTTAAAATGCCACCAAAATTACACGAGTTCATTGAAACTAGAAAAGTAAGGACGATTCTCGCAAAAATTTTAAAATAAATCGGATTTTAATCCGACATACTGCTCTGTAAACGGTGCACGTTTGGGTATTGACTTCTGATGTTGACGCCCCGAGTGTTCACAGTATATCCCTAGCATTATAAAGTATAAAAACTGTTGAATGCAAAAGCAGCCGTTCGCGCGAAGCTAAAAAAAAAGAAAAAAATGTGTCTACGGTTGACGCCTTGGACGCCAAATTTATTGAATTTTTCATCCAGTTTCTTTTCTTAATTTATCCCGAAATAATAGTGATTTTGATTGTTTTATCCAAATAAATGAATATATTTACCAATGAATCTTCCTAGAATCCGTTTTGTTTCTCGCTTCCATGGACGGAAAATCGTTAAATGCGTCTTCTATCATAATCCATGTGCATGAAAGAAGTGTCAGAATATAAAAATTACAGATTGTAGACTATCGCTGTTTTGACAATGTAATGCTCATAAATGTGCAAGAAATGTTGGTGCAAGTGTGATAAACTTTAGTGAAACAATCCCGATGTGATGTTACGAACAGAAGTGCACTAAGCAGGCTAGTCAGTGACAGACAGCCGCAGCCGGCAGGCTTGTCGTAAGTTCGGGAGATCGGCGCATTACAAAATGAACAGTCGTAGTAGTGTAAATGAATCGAATTTGGTTAATTTTTCGCCCGATCTAGCATCTCTAAACGCGTTAGACAAAGAACCATTACTCAGTTTTCCCTTTGATCACCTGTACGCATGCCATTCGCAAAGCTCGGACTGCGGGCAGTCGCTCACGTTGGATAAAAATGTGGAGATCTCGACGCACTGCCTGGTGCAACCAGACCAAACTATCAAGGAAAAAGATGCAGAGATTCATTCCCTAAAGACTCAGAATAACAAATTGAAAGAACTTCTTGTTTATCACCTGGATTTGATACAACAGCAGAATGATGTGATAACTAACAGAGAAAAATCACTAAACACTGTACAAGAGGAAGTTGACACTGTGAGTTTTATTATGGTACTATAAGTTATGTGCTCAATACACTTTCCTACAAATATTATCTCTACTAGATCCAATGGAGAGTGCACTATCAATAAGAAAGATCAGTGATTTAGCTAGGGAGCTTTTGTTCCCAATCTGAATTGTCCTCTTATTACCTTGGGCTCATTTTAATCAGCTCACAGTTACGATCTCCAATTTTTTAAAAGCTTGTTATGAAAAAGAAATGTTTTTCAACAAAAAAACTTTTTTTATTTACTAGCATAAAGACATGGTAGACAAAGTGTTAAATTAACTGCCGATTTTTTTGGATGTTATAATGGGATGTGAGACACCAATAACAACCAGTATATTACTTAGTTTGCTTGCCATCGGTAGTGTTTGGTGTGAAATGCAAATTTTGTAGATCGACCGCATCTTGATTTCTGAAATCTATGATTTCTCCAGTAAAAGGGAGATCTCTATAATACTAGGAATGATAATTGTTTGTTCTGGGTAGTTTCATAAAGGTATTTATGTAGTGCATCTCACATAGTGCATCAAACTGAAAGGTGCTACTTGATTCAGTGCTATAAACACTGTTTACTGATTTGTGATATGAATACTTGCAACAAATTATATGTAATACTTACATGTAAGACATTTAGGTATATGCATAGGAGTATAATTGTATAATTTGTGTTGTGTATATGGAAATAAACCGAGAATAGTTATTCTCACATAATATTACTACTGACAAATACACAAGCTGGCGAATGAATTAGAATTATTGAAATTACGGTTATTAACCACATTATTGTTGTACTGTGGTGTGTCTAGCCTAAGAATAGACCCTTGCGTCTCCTCCCGCGGATATTGTAAAAGCTGACTTAGGGATCACACGAGGGAGATGAGCAGCAGCATATCAACCTGTGTACACAACACCAGTAATGTGATCACCTATCTGTCTACCAAGTGTGGTGATTATGGCATATCCCTCATTGCATTATATGAGGAGGGCTCGTCCAGCAGATTCCTGCTGATGACGATGGTGAACCACGTAAATATTGTTTGCCACTATTTACCACATTATTGGTTAGTAACTGTATTTTCTGTTAGTGTGATTTGAAACCACAGTAGTATTAAGAGCGAATTTTGCGATATATACATATCAAGCTCCTTACTATCCCTTGAAAAATTAAAGCTATGATCCTTTCTTTTCAATTGTTAAATACAATAGAGAAATGTGAGCAGTTCCTTTTTGTTAGGTTCAATTCTATCTATACTTAGCACATACTAATGCTTTGCATTGTTCTTGTCAATATCTAGCATGCGTGTTTTAACATTTGTGTGACAGTGAATGAGCTAAGCATTAGAACATGCTAAGTAGCATCTATTTATCTTGCTCTGAAAGCTGGTGATAAATCCATTTAAAGCGCACTTCTCTAGAAGGATGGAGATGGCGCATTGCTTGATGTATCTTCATAAAACTTATTTATTATTAAACTGCATAGAAACGAATATCACAAAAAGATACTGTAAGCATGTGTCTACTGTAATAAATGGATCATGAGTCATCATCATCACACCAGTGTACTAACACTGAAGCTTCACTGCGAAGAAACTCAAACCAAAACCATGTTTTATGTGCACAGCAATATTGATAACTAAAGTGTATAAGCGAGTGTAATCTATATTTCACCTGGCATCTAAAATACTTAACTATCAACATTCATACACCACATTTTGTAAAAATATTGTGCCAGGTCTATCGTTCTCGTTTCAATTGCTGAGCTGGTGCGCCGGGGTCTACAGACTAGCTAGATTATGGCAGTCCATTTACTTGTTTGTAATTTCTTGTAGGTATGTTCTCAGCAGCCTATTTCCGCTCATGGGCAAAGGTTTCTTTCAAATCCTTCCATTTAATACACATTCTTCGTTCATGTAGGTATGTTTTCAGCAGCCTCTTTCCGCTGATGGGCAAAGGTCTCTTTCAAATCCTTCCATCTAATCCACATTCTTCGTTAACTCTTATGTTAATTACAAGAGTACTATTATTTTGATTTAGGATAAAATGGCTAAGCTCCTGTTCAGCTGCATCTATTTTCACCATGTACCATTTATTTGTCTCCATGTTGCTATGGATCTGTAAATAGATTAAAGTAACTAAGTATTCGCTGTAAATAAATAAATATATATGAATAGTAGTACTGGATAAGTAGTTAAGGATAGTTAAAAAAAAAAACTTTGTAATTTTGACTTAATTACTTTTTTAAAGTAAAATTGATCCAGTTGTTTCTACATGATACTTTCTTATTTTATTGGCATTTATCTTGTAAGTTTCATTAGTAAGTTACTGCTTTTACGGGTTTGTCATAAAAAGTACTAGCTTCAATAGAAGCTAGTACTAGAGTTACTATATTTATTACATAATGTAACTGGTTACGGAACTACGGTTACGTAGACGGCCGAAGGGGTCAAAATGCTTGCCAATAAAAATATTGCGCCTGCTGTAAGAAACTTAACCCTATTTTGAAAGACACATGTTCCAAATATGGATGAATTTCTTTCATAACATCGTATTTCATATACTATACTATAGTTAGAATAAACCAGTTAAGTTAATTTAGGATAATGCCTCGCCAGCTATTGGAAAACAATTCAGTGTGTCAGTAAAATACAAAGTGTGATTTAAAAACTATTTTATGAGGGTACCTAGTTACCTAATATTTTACGTAAAATGGTAAATGAACCGCTAAACTATGTATTACGTAATGCATTTTGCTATGGTGCTTTTATTACTTCTTGTAACCGTGCTACTGATAAACGCATCATCGGAATAGTTACACCATGTTTTGTCTCTTTCGATCGAATTTGAAACTGCTTGTCAATTCAAAAGACAAAACACTATAACTATTCCAATGATAATTCTAGTTTTATAGTAACATGGTAAATGTTTACAATATGTTTTTTAGCTTCGAGAAAAAGTAGAAAAACAGAGTGGAAAGCATCAGACACTAGCTCAAAGGCATCTGAACCCACCACCCCTGTTTCATGTGCCAGCCACATGTACCGTCACTTCAGCCAGCCACAGTCAGGGTGACACCCCTTCAACGAGACCGGTAAATACAGGGTCGCGTAGAAATAATGCACATTTGAAAACTACAATTTTATACGCGCCTTGAGACTTCTGTACTTTAGCTAAGACATAGTTTTTAATGTGGTGCCAAAGTGAATATTGCATGTAAAAACTCTTAAAAAACATAGTTTGAGACCTTAAATTTTCAGACTTTATTCTTTATTTGTGCGACATGTTTTATACGTTTGTGCACAATTTCATGTTCCACGGGAAGTACAGAATAAACCGATTAATGGCGTAAAAAATGTACAAATAAAACAAGAAAAAAACGTTCTCCGTGTGTCCAAGCCGTAGATTTTTTGTTTAAAACGTCATTTAACAAACAGTTTTGGATTGGCTACCAACCCGAATTGGCAGACGTTTAAAACATCAAATCCCTTGGACTGGATGGATAGAAAGTTGACTCGACAAGACTAAAATCACGTTTCGTTTGATTTATAAGACACAATCAAAAGTGCATTATTACTGCGTCATTCTAAAGTTACTCCATTATTATGTTGCAACCTGATCAAAATAGTTGTTTTTCCCTTGGCGCTTTACTATGTAAAACACATTCGGTTCACCCAGGTGGTCGCAGGGAGGTGGACAGTGGGTAAGAACCGATTCGATGTATACTATGACACATAATAACGAGTTATGGAGGAATAGCTGTGACTCTATTACATATTATGTAAAATGTTTATTCCGCGGTTCTATTCATATTAGGTATGTGTCTTAAAACATCAAGATTCTGAAGAACAGTCCGAGTCTGGTTTCTGGTTATGACAGTCTTAGCAGTTAATAACAGTCTGCACATTTTAGGTATGATGTTACTTTTCGCGGAGCCCGGACAATCGTCCCACTTCGGAAAACGCGGTTATAGACATGTCATCATTATATCAACCCGGGATCACTTATTACTGAGTAATACAATTCAGACCATCCAATCATAAAAATATAATCTTTGAAATATCCCACTCGGGAAACTAATTATGTTCTTGTATTCGCAGGTACTGTTCAGCACGATTGATGAGTTACTGGGGACAAAAGAGTCTACACAGAGTACATACCTCTACAGCAGCAATAGGCAAAAACCTTTCGGACATGACCCCTTTGACTTGGGCAATCCTTCTGAAGCACGTAAGTAATTTTTACAGTTCCGTAGTTCGAAAATAAGCCTTTATAAGAACAAATTATCTAAGAAAAGTGTATAAAAAGTTGTGGTGTGGTGGGTCCGGCCTAGAATAGACCTCTCCCTATCCTCCCGTAGATGTCGTAAAAATCTACTAAGGTACTACGCCAGGCCATGGGCAGCAGCATCCACCTGAGTACTTAACACCAATATTACGATCACTAATCCACGCATGTTGCGACCACAAACCGGACGACGGAAAAGTGGAAACCCCCCTCTAGATGGGCCAAAGATATTATAGCAGAAGAAAAAATACTTAATTTCTCATTCGTTCAGGTTGTCTTTCCGTCCCAGTCTCTTGTCACACCATCATAAATTTCACAGTTACGGCACTTTCTATAGGTATACAAGATAATGAAAATTCATACATTTTAATTTAATACGAACCACCAATTAGCGTTTGTTACCGGTCTAGGCCGACATGCTTAGTATGCAAAGTCATACTTGTCGTGTTATCTCAAAAAACATCATCAAATCTGAGGTTGCAGTGATGACAGAAAGCAAACATGCTACAAGTCTGAGAAAAGTTAACCCTTGGCCGCAACTAGGCGATGATGTACTCACGTATTATGACGATTGACCGTCTTCGCCTGACTTGCCGCGGCAGTAATGTATTATTTATTTTATTCCGGCATAGCCATCAGCAGGGCTATTATAAACGTTAGAAAAACTCTCCGGCCGCCTTCGGAAGTTACGAACGGAGATTCCGCTAAACTCGATACTAAATATCCGATACAGAAAACTTTGACATTGGAATTCGAAACTTTCCTACAGCTATTTGGTGTCGGTAACTCTTCCGTGCTGGAAATCATACAAATATTGTGTTTTACTAAAGAAAATTGTTGTGATACAAATATCTATTGAAATTTGCTTGACACACAATCGTAAGTGGTAGCTAATCAACAGGATTCGCCTCCAAAAACCTTTAATTTTTATCAATTTACTATCCTCGTCTGCAGTGGTTCGAACTTTCCGGCGTTCAATCTGAAACGGTTTTAGAATCGCATTTAAGAGCTCCGTCGTATTCGAAATGGAATCCGACAAAAATTAACGAATCCAATCGGAAACCTTTTTGAACGTTTCTAAATAGCCCTGCTGGACTCTAGCAATCTGGAGGCTCTATTTATTAATACAAACAATATTTAAGAACACTTGCACCAACGAGTTAAATCCAGAATTTATCGAATGAGAACGTCAAATAGTATGGAAAATCAAGCTTGAACTTGGATCTTCATAGATATATTTATCAGTTCCAGAATTGCCAGAGTATATGCCATCGGATTTGCCCTCGATTTTGGACACAAGCCCTCTAACGCCCCTTCAGCCAGATTTCAATATGATTGAAAGGTTAATTAAAAAGGAAACCAAGCCTGCAGGGCCACCTACCAGAGAGCCAAACTACACCATCACAACGAACAGGTATATTATATCAATGGCCTTTAGACGTCGACGTTTAGTGAGGCCTCCTCCATAGAATGCAATGGGGTATTTGCCAAAATCAACACGCTTGACAGGTGAATTGACTTATTAAATAAATGGTAAGTACTCAGATGGGTACTGCTGCCCACCCCCTGATGTACCCTTAGTTGGATTTTAATGGGTGGAGACGGAGGGGTCTATTAATAGGCCGGACACACCACAACACGTAGTACTATACAACTACTGAAGGTTTATTCTATTAGCATTTTAGAATATACACTGTAGCTTAGACAGAATCTCTGTAAATGGGGAATAAGGCACCCCTTGCTGATTGAATGCAACTGCGGAGCTCCTATTCAGTCTATGCTCCATTTGCTCACCTATCCCTTGTGACCTACACAAAAGATGAACGCAATAAAGCCACAGAGAAGGCAATTCAAGTGGGCAAATTTTATTCTAATACCGTGTAAAAGAAGATTTTGAAGATAGAAGTTCCATCTATGTTTAGTTTGGCGTAGTAGAATCCTTGCTGATTGTTAATTGTTATTATAATATTTCAGTGGCATCCCTGTAATCCAAAAGGCCAAGAACCGCAAAAGGCCCTCCGGTATAGGTAGTTTGAGCCGAATGCCGAAAACACCAAAATCAGAACCAAGTAAGTGTATAAAAATAACTAAAAATGAAATTTATAGAGAATTTTGTGCTGTCAAGTCAGTTGGATTTTGTTGTATGAGGTATTATTAGAATCATCTTGACCGTGCAATAGGCTACTCTACAAACATTGAAAAATCTATTATAAATGCAAAAATAACTGACAATATTTTTATTTCAATACAAGCTTTTATAAATTTTGAGATCAGAACCATGTGCTGATCAAAATGAGCCTAAATACGGCCAGTCTACTATTATCCATCGAGTAGTTCCGTTGTTCACCTTCCGTCTCCATCATCAGATCAACACATTGTCTCAATAATATTGTATTGTCATCGGAACTTAACAGGTATGCCACATTTCAGCTTAATCGGTCAAGGTTAACTTGGTTCATAATTCAGTTTCAAGATTTGTTCCAAAATAAATTCCATACTATCAGGAAAAGCTTATAAAACTTTTAAGCATAAGTTTTTTGTGAAAAATATGTATCAGTACAAGCTTTTATAAAATTAGGGATTGGAACCGAGTGCTGATTGAAATGAGCCAGTCTACTATTATCCATCAAAGAGTTCCGTCTCCACTCTCCACCTTCCGTCTTCATCATCACATTAGCCATAATATTGTATTGTCATCGGAACCTGACCGACATGCAAAATTTCAGCTTATCAGATGTCAAAAAGTGGTTCTAATTCTGCTTGCAAGATTTGACCTAAACAAACATACATTGCAAGTTAAATAAAAGCTTGTAAAAAAGGTATATATGGCATCAAAATCAAGAGGTTTATAAAATGGTTTCAAATTTGTGTACATTTACAAAAAACTGCATCCAAATCGGACTTTTAGAGATAAACATATAATCAGAATTGGTTGAGTCATTTCGGAGGTACATACGAATAAATACACACATTTTTAGGTGACTGATTGACCTAAAAATTTGTGTATTTATTAGTCTGTATTTTAATTTTCGGGTTTTTAAATTTTTTATTAATTTGTTGTTTTCAGGTACTATTTATGATCACGAGATAAACAGTGTAAATAAAAAAGCAAAAATGATGACCACATACAGCAAGAACAAAGTAAATTCGCTACGATATCCTTATACGGGGTCACTGTCGGACCGCCTTCAGTTAATAGATACCACCCCCACCGGGGAGGACCCTTATCAGATCGGCGAGGCTGAAATGAGAGAACAATCACCAATTCCGAGGCTCGTCTTGCCTAAAAATAACAGGGTGAGGGTTCACACCGGGGAGGGGTTCGGGAGCGTTGCCAGCCCCGCGACGGCAGCTACGGCAACGACCGCATCAGCCGCATCGACGCGGCGCATCTATGACCCCGAACCCGAGCCCAAACCCAAGAAACGAAAGAAGGCCTCTAATCTAAAAACCAACCGGCGGAAATCTTCCAGCGCACAGATCTCTACCACCACATCCACCGTGACCACTATGAGCTCCTCCACCAGGACATCGACCGCTACCGATCTAGATCTAAACGTGATAAAAAAAGATCTGGTTTGGGAACCGTTTTCTAAGAAAACACGGCAAACCAGTTTGGGTGACTTCTCTTACGGGGAGACCTCCTTGAACCTAGCGTCGACCGCCATCGTCACATCGTCTGGCGAACTGGTGAGTTCCGGCAGGCAACTGCCGACCGCCACTCTCGTGTCGTCGTCCAATATGGACTTGTATTCATCCTGCAAACTGGACAAGATGGACATAACCACAATGAGTTTTAACGATATATTCGAACCGGAACCGCTGGGCGATGAGAATATACAAGTGACGGAGACGGGTTTTGAGACGGAAGCTACTGAACCGAGGACAAATAGACGAGCTAGGACCGCTAGCCTTGCGGGTTCGCCCACAGCCGGGGAGGTGCGTATGACACATTCATAGTATCAGCCCATAATGTTCCCTTTGGCACTTAGACCTACTGACTATCAAACTGGTAATCGCTTTCGATTACCAGTTTGCAGAACATTTACACATTTACTATTGTACAGTAGTTACTATTGCCAAATAAACGCCTCTGATTTGGCTTTGATTGGCGTTTCGCATAACATGGCGAATAGCAGAATTGAATATTTTATTTTCTTAATACAACATTATAATCTCGCTTTCAGTATGAAATTTAAGAAATATTTTGGTATTCTTTTTAACTATTTTCTGTACCTGTACAAAAAATAGGTATTAAATAAATAAATAAATAATGCTAGACAGTTCACACAACATTATCTAGCCCCAAGCTAAGCAGAGCTTGTGTTATGGGTACTAGATAACTGATATTTTTTATCATACATAGGAAATACCCAGAACACCCTGAACAAATATCTGCAGATGCACAAATATTTGTTCGGGAATCGAACCCGCAACCTCCTGTGTCGCAGGCGAACCTGTGCGCGCCACTCTACAGAGGTCGTCATTCTGTGCCATATCTTACTACATTTACATCCCAGAAAATATTGAAACGACTGCTTGTTAAAAAAACGTTGTTACGGAAACGCACTAAAAAATCCTGGTGAATAACATTCCTTTCAGACTCCTTACATTAAATTTACGGTTTGACTATAGGATGGGAACGCCGAGAGTCGGCGCGGTGCGGATAACAAGCGTGGAGGCAGAAAACGTGCCCTTTCTTCGGCGTCTTCGACCAAACGAGAGAAAGCTCCTCCCAAACCTCGGGCGTCCAGGGGAAGAGGTAATATAAAAAAGTATAGTTATTTTTTTGTTGAGACTAAAGTGTAAGACACTTTCACGCAATTTGTTAACCAATTGTATAAATTGGAATAGAACAGCTGTAAAATTCATCGTCTTCAAATCCTTTCTTATCCATTAAACCATAATCCATAAAAACAGACGCGAACTTTCATCTTCCAGATGAATGCACTAATTTGGATTTTGATGAGATTATATATCTTCAATTACACAGCTCAGTTCAATTTCCTGTTCAACAGCTGCAGCAGTTTCCTGCAGCCAGGTTTGAGCTATTCCCTAACTACGGAAGCCAACTACGTTGCAATATTAATAACTAAATGATCAATATCCAGACGACATACTTGGTATACATATAATAAAATAGTGCATGATATCGAATGAAGAGTTTTTTTTTTAATTTATTTATTTAGTGCAGTACCCCTGATCTCTATATATATTGGTTTAAAATGCAACCAACTTACTTGAACACATAAATTCAATAAAAAAACCGTGAACTAGGATTAACATTTATATTAAGTTCTCTGATTTTAGTAGTATGAGTGTGTGTAACCAGGGAGCCAAATGCTCTATTTTGAAACGTTTCAAATGGTCGAATGTAACGTTTTTTTTATTCTGTCTTTGATTTGGTTTAGCTGATGTATTAAATGGTTTCGCTCTATTTTCGAACATGTAACCGTTGACGTTACTAAAACTCAAAAGGGATCCTTGTTTCAGGGATCGAACTTTCTCAATTTTTTTAACAGCTTTTGTAACCAAAGGTGTTTCTTTTGGAAACTCTGTTGCACTGACAAATTAACGATTTTAGTATAATATGAGAAACTTTCACGGTGTTTACTAGTAGTCATCAGAAAAAATAGCGTTACCATTTTTTTCCTATTACTAAGGCTTCGCTGCCCGTCTGTCTGTTCGCCTGTCACCAGGCTGTATCTCAGGAACCGTGATAGTTAGACTGTTGAACAGATGATGTATTTCTGTTGCCGCTATAACAATAAATACTAAAAAAAACAGAATAAAATAAATATTTAAGGGGGCTCCCATACAACAAACGTGTTTTTTTTGCGGTTTTTATGGATAATGGTACGGAACCCTTCGTGCGCGAGTCTGACTCGAACTTGGCCGGTTTTTTACATCAGCCAAACAAAATCGAAACCGAAACCAAAAACGTTACGTTCGAAAGGAAAAACCGTTTAAAAATAGCGCGATTGGTCCTCTGTTCAATGGATATTTAAGTAGTTTTGTGGATTATTGTAAATTGTCATCGACTATGGTCGCTGACTGTCACATAATTATTATTTTATTTATTTAATAATTCATAAGCCTGATGCTTCCTACTGTAGGGCATATGCCTCATCATTATTAGTTCTGAAAAATATTTTACCATTTCTTTGTTACGGGAAAATTTGTTTCTTTAAAATATATATCAAAAAACACTCATGGTAAAGGGAAATCGAAGAAAATTTCATTTGTCAAAATCGGTTTAGTGGCAGCAGTTGGCACGGCAAGCAACAGCAGACGCGCGGTCGCATGCTGAACTTTTTTAGAGGCGGCTGACGTGGCATTACGGAGTTGTGTACCTGGCGAAGTATATTATTATATCATCTATCTATACCTATATAAGAGCTTAACCTGACTGACTGACTGACTGACTGACTTATTGATTCATCATCGCCGAGCCGAAACCGCTGGACCTAGAAACTTGGAGCGAAGTTCCTTTTATAGCAAAACTACCCAATAAGAAGGGATTTTGTAAATTCATCCCCTAAGGGAGTGAAAAGGGGTGAAAACAATTGTATGAAAAATAGTATTTATTGTACTTGCAAACTTGAAACTTTGCATAGGTATTCTTCAATACAAATCATAAAAGGGTAAAATATTGTTTCCTCGAACTACCTCCAAAAGCGGGTGCAATGTGGTGTCAAAGTTTTTATAGGAACTTTTTATCGCGTGTTGCCTTTTGCTTGAAACTTGGTACCTACTTAAAATACAGAATATAAATATCAGGTTTTTTAAAATAACCCTAAAAAAGGGATGAAAAGGGTTCACGAAGTTTTAGTGTTTTTGTGATGTGTTACCTAGTTAATTTTATAAGACGATTCAAAATAATCCTTGTTATTTCAATGAATAAAATACTTTTGACTTTGAGCTAATTGTGTTCAATATAGCTGGTGAACAAAATTCAGATAAAAACTCTCAATTTAATGCTAAGTGACGAGCAAATTCTTTTACAGATCGATTTGCATCATATTTTGAATACCAGATTGCACGCGCCTCCTTTTTTTGCAAGTTGCGAACCCGGTAGAAAAAGTCTGCCAGACTTTATTTCAAACAAAGAGGTTTTAGAAAAATACATTTTTTTAACAGTTTATTATCAAATAAAATTAGTGAAAGAAAAACAATTTGAATACATTAGTACTAAATTAGGAACAATTAAGAAACTTCTAAGAAATAATAAAAAAAAACATAAGTTTGAGTCAGCTATTTATCATTTTCTTTACAATCGTTGCATACCACAGCTTAATGATCAAGACAGATCGATGGATGTGTCATAACGTTTTGTATCACTTTTTACGTTTCTATTTTTCACGCCGATACTCGCACTTACTACTATGGTAGAATGCTGATTTCTGCGGGTAATTGCGGAAGCATGCGCCGACGCCGTCCCTAGGCGACACACTAGCCTGTTGTTTAATTTTGTTTTCTAGGCGGGTGGATCCCTTTATATTCATTGCGTATATTCATTGAGGTCTAACTGGGTCTTTATTCCACTATATCCACTGCGACTGCGTTTTTATCTCAGAAAAGAACTGCACACATGCGACGTTTGTATGAAAAAAAAAAAGGCAGAATATATTTTGTAATAAACGCCGTAAGACTAAATGCAATGGATCATTAACGGTATCAGTAGTGAGTATACAAATATAACTTTTGATTGAAAACTAATTTTATTAGTTGTTGGTGTGTTTTTGGAGAACTCCACCGCACAAACAATACCTTATAATCATTGAATTGAAAAGTAAATAGGCTTGTACCTATTCATGTTAACCTAGTTCGTTATGATATGATATAAGGGGATAACGTCGCATGTAATTCCTGACCTACTTGTTCCATTTGCGATTGGTTGCCAACAGTTGATACAAGTGGGACATAATTAGAAAAAAACTCGTGTCCCTTTAAATCAATTGTGCATATCCATAGATTAAGTGGAATCCACCCTACGAGGCTTATCTAGGGGCGTGGGGGGAAAGGGAACAAAATGAGAAAGTCATACGCAAAAAAGTAGAACCCGCGTGCACTCTATTGTTAATAGTGTCTGGGTGATGATTTCTAGATTGTCTTTTTGCATCCTGCTGCCTAGAAGTTTCAGGTTGCCCACTCAATTATAAAGGTCGTTGCTTGTAAATGCTTGGTGAGACTCGAGTATCATTAAAGACGTCTGCGTCCTGGTTTATTTTTCTAGGTTTCGTTCTAGTTATTTTTACGGCCGGCTTGGATCGTATCGTTCATCTAGGTCACATACGACTGAAAAATAAAATATTCTAAAAAAACGCCTACTTTGTACAGTTTAGTTGCTGTATTTTTATTGAAAATATGAAGCCTGTACAAGGAACGGAACGGCAGATTTTAGGGTATATTGAGTGAAGCTTAGCTGTAGATTTTTCCACTCCATCTCTTACTCGAGTGTGTAAATTAGTGATGATTTACTGACTTTGTGACACAATTATAAAACTGTATTTAACCGTGAGGTCCTTGTGGTAATTAAACATAAATACCATAAAGTTTTGAAGTGAGGAGACACTTTTTAAATCACTGTATAGCCGTTTCCTAAATGAACCATTTAGGAGTTTGAGATTGAATCTTGTTTAAGGTAGTTCCATAAAAAGGTCTTAAATTGATGTTGGCCGCTTAATCAAACCAGTTTTTTTTTAGTGGCCTAGTGGTCGAGCAGTAGGTTACCAAAGCATGCCCTTTATGATAAGTACATCAAACTTCGTATACTGTAAATCCAGTCATTCTGGACACTTAATCCGTAGCAATCAATTCATTCATTTGAAATTGAGTTTACTAATACCATATCCAAATGCGTGCACACGTTATTTGATTCATAATAGTTTGATTTCTGATGAAAAAAATACTAGACCATCTCTTTCCTAAAGTAAGCATTACAAAATTCGATTCGACAATTGATGCGTTGGGTATCAATTTCGTTTTAGCAATTGGCAGGTCAAATAGCTCGCAGAACTGATGAATGTTGATACATTATAAAGGTAGCTGGAAGTTGAAGTGTATAGGTGTATATAGGTCGGCTCAAGACCGTTCGACAGAGGAGGCCTATGTCCAGTCTTTAGTATGGTATGTCCTATGTCTATGTTCCAGTAGTTCTTAGTTAAACTTCTTTAGGCTGATGATGATGACTTCAATAAAGGATTTGAAAGAAATCAACGTAGGCATAATACTGATTTGTGTTAAGAAACGTATAAAACTGAGTATTTAGCTATCCAATCTCACACAGTACAATAAAAGTAACTCGGTGAGCTTTTTTGTGCGTTTTTCCTTATTTCAAAGACCGAGTATGCCGGTTTCATAGGTAACTGTCCTCGAACGCATCAGCTTCGCTTGCTTGCTGCGGCTAGGTTTTGTAGTTTTCTATGCCAGTTGACATGACGGTGCCACCGCTTCACTGGTATAAAATCTGCCATACGTTGCTACACTTGTGTAAAGTTGATGCCAGCTGATTTATTAGTGAGTTTAGTTCCGAATCCTCTAGCACCCAACAAGGGGTGTTTGTTTTGGTGTTAATAATTTACTTAAAGGTTAGTATACGAAGTTTGAAACCACCTCAAAAGGTACGCTTCTGTGCACCTCTAGACAACTAAGTCTGAAAAAACACGTCTTGTACAATGTATATTTTAGGTGGTTATCGCGGAAAGCGCGGTTCGTGGATTCCGGTGCCCCCCCTGACAACAAGAAAGCCATATCACACTGCGTTGGGTCACCCTGACATTTCTTGGTATCTTGGCCATGACCCGGACGTCAAGAAAGAGGATGTTGAACAACTCGCAGAGAACACATCTTCCAATGTTGAGGTACTATACAAATACGCGTGTAATAAATTAACGCTGATGTTTATTTTTAAGTCACGTTACGGACATACAAATAGATATTTTTAGTTCATTTATTTATAATCATGCCATTAATGCACTTAGTAGTTGAGTAACGATGCTAAGTTATTGTAGTTAGTGAAAGTGTTTTACAAACACGTCTCAACTACCGAATTTGATTCTCACTTAAACTGAGGTTATGAGAGCTATAGATCCCTTCATCCTGCTTGTGTGTTTTAGCACCACTAAAACCTAAGCTTTTGGTACCTACCAAATACAATGCGCAATAAAGCACCCTGGTTACCCTATGGCGGATGCCATATAAAAAACCTGAACAAAGCCATACTTAACATTTTATAGCTAATTTAAGTTTCCATTCTATGCTTTATTCCTTATGATGACAGTTTATATGAAAAGCAGTTTACTGAAATGTCCCTTTTGGTTTACCAGCATTCGACATAATGGTCTTACAATGGCTAGAACATAATGCATGTCATTGAAGCAAGTAATACTCGAGCCCAAAGGCTCTTAATCCAATTGAATGAGTTTGAAATGTGGCTTATATCCTGTATTCGTCCCAGTGTCATAGAAGCGGGCTCTTATTTGTTCAGTACATGCATGTTGTTCGACACGCACGTTAAACGCACGCTAAAGTTCTAACCACGCTTGTTCGTATTGAATCAAGTTCCAACTGAAGAGTTTGTGTTGGAAATCTTCAGTAAATCGTAGGAAGACGATAAGTATTATCGTGTAATTACAAGGCAAATTTACATTTTTAATTAAATTTTTATGATAATTAAGGCATTGTAAATACACTCAAATGCTTTAAATCATAAAGCGGGTAAAAAAAATGTGTATATACATAATTGGTAAGTTGCAATCCGTGGGTAGAGGAATGATAAAATACAGAATTTAAAATTACGCACAATCACGGGGTGAACAACATTACCTGCCCCGTTACAGTGAATTCAGTATAGAGGGCGCGGTGGTGGCGAACTATATAGCTACTTAGTACTTACTTAGTACTTAGCGTGCGTCCTTCCACTTCCATACGATAGTGGAGCGATAGTTAGTTATCTTTGCACTCGTCTGTCGCACAATTGCATTGAAGTGAAATGGACGCTCTCTAACCGGAGCGCATCTCTGTGTCCAAGCGCAATGTCGTCACCACTAAACGTTTTCTGATGTTGTTCCAGGTTCCTCGCTGGAGAGAGATGATCTTTACGAGCCTAGCCAGCGCCGACGGGACCGAAAACACGGACGACGAGGTGTACCGGAAGCGTCACCAAAAGCTCGAAGCTGAGGAAAGGCGACAACTAAGGTGAATTTGACTGATTCTATTCTATTATATTCTATAGAGTGAAATAAGTAGAGGAACGTAAGCTCACGAGCTTAGAACACGCGCTGGCTTATAGCTGATTCCAATATGCTATTTTATAAGATTAGGTTGTAACCATCACTGCGATTTGGTCGCATAATAAATTTTCGATACTCAACAAACGTAATATCGTAAATGCATTGCGCGGCCAAATCTCGGAGACGCACAAATGGGAAAACATTCACTCTCCCTTTTGGTGTATATAAATGCATGGCATTATACAATTGAAGATATACAGGGTGGGGCAAATTTTTGGCCCTTAAGGGTAGCTACCTTTTCTTTTGTAGTTAGAAGGTTTTGATCTAAGGAACCTTCTGTTTTATTTTGAAGAAAAAAATATTGGCATTTTTCGATTTTTGAAAAAAAAGTACGGTTCACCCAAAAAATTACATTTGTCAAAAAAAACAAGTTGGTCTTAATCGACTCTATTTCCAACCAGGAACACTTTTCCCAAAGTAACATACCAAATCAAATCGTAAGTTTTGGCAATAATTAAAAAAAAACCATTCCCATACAACTTTTGAAACTATCATGGTTATGTACATAATTTTCACTAGAAACGGGATATTTACCATGATTTTTGAGTTTTATATGTTCCCGATATTTCGATATTCCCATACATTTTCAATGAAAAAACGAGTAAGTGAAAACAACAATGTCACTCATTCAATGGTTCTTAATTTAAATCCGTATGTAACTACTTTTTTAAGTTGGTAGGCTAATTTTGTAGGCTTATGTCCCATGTTCGCTCTAACGACGATGGTAAAAATGTCTCCAGACTAAAATAAGAAATATACCTACCTAGTTACTCTTTAGTAGCAAAAACACCCATTTAATTGGGTTTAAATAAAAAAATACTTGTTTGGTAAGTAAATAAATTGCGTAATAATAATAATAAAAATTTGTAAAAATGTAATTCCAGATATTTTCAATGTGTAGACCATTTACTTGACTACACAGATTGGCACGCGTTAGCACACTTTGCTTAGCAGCCCTTACCTTCATGTAATGCATATTTTGTAATGCACTTAGAATGCCGTCTTTCAGTTCGGCGGGACTTTCGAAATGCCCAGTGTATACCTTATCTTACTGGTAACCCCATAGAAAAAAATCGCAAGGGGTAAGGTCGGGAGGTTTTTATAACTTTCTTGTCTGGTAGTGGTTCTTCATTTTCTCTACGAAATGCTTCTAACGCTGGTTGAACACAGTTATTTTGAAGATAAGCTTTTATTAAGCTTAGCCGCTGTTAATTCGTAAGAGAAATATTGGGTTTAAAATTTTTAAAAAATGTTTCCCACCGATTTTTTCTAGCGGTATCGTCATTCAAAGAGGAGGTATATCATTCTACCAATAAGGTTTAATAAAAAATATCAATAAATAATTTGTATTTAGTTCGAGAGAACAGTTTTTAGAACAAATTGCTTTCCGTGTTCGAATGGTATGCATGACATTGTTGCGTCAAAGGCGCTTCTTAAAAAAATGTATGGGAATTGGTTTTTAGGGTTCTGTATTCAAAAATTATGGAACCCTTATAGATTCGTCATGTCTGTCTGTCTGTCTGTGATAGGGTTCGCAGCGGAAACTACGGGTTCCGCTGTTTGGACTAGGGTACCACGGGCGTCAGGAGAGCCGCCTACTGGGTTAAACCGGTAGGTCCTGACTTGGGTTCGGTTTCGTGGTGGCTTTGTGGTTAGTTGCAGGGGGTGGGCATGTCGTCTTCCCGGTACATTGGTGGATACCGGGGTCCCCCCCCGCGCGCAACTAGCTGGTGTCTTCACAGGTCTAAGGCGTCGGGCCGTAAGGTGGGCACTAGCGGGGTCAGTGAGTGATCCTTTAAGCAACAACCTAACGGTGCGTTGTAATCTCCGGTACTTACCTGGATAGTAAGTAGAGACGTGAGCTGGCATGGATCCGGCCACCCAGCTGCAGGACCTGGGTAGGCACATGTACGTGTGTCGAGAAGTGAGCGTGCTTTACAGCTCCGGTACCATTCTGGTGAAATGGCAGTTAGCCTCTCTGACGCCCCTAGCTGGGGTTGAAGCTAGCATCTTTGCGGGTGCGGGTGGTGAGCGACCACAATTGCTCCGATACCATTTTGGATAAATGGTAGTGTTCTGTATAGTTCACGAGCAACTCGCATGAGTACCTGGAGTGTGTAAGCATGAAGGGCGGCAGGACCTGCCGCAACTGGTCCTGGCCTCGGCCAGATAAAGTGCGCTACCGCGTATAACCGCAAAGGTTGGTCGGGCAGCCACTTTAAACACGTATAGCTGATGTGGGTTTGTCTGTCTGTCCGTGTATGTCACAGCCACTTTGTCCGAAACTGTAAGAGCTAGGCTGTTGAAACTTGGTAAGTAGATGTATTCTGTGAACCGCATTAAGAATTTCATAAAAAAATAGAAATCCCTAGAAGTGAAACTAAAAAAAAAAAAAAAAACCCGTACGTGTACTATGGATAGGTCTCCAAAAATTATATTGAAGTTTCTAATATAATTTTTTTCTAAACGGTTTGCTCGAGAGGTTCTTCCAAAGTGGTAAAAAGTGTGTCCCCCCCCCATAACTTCTAAAAAAGGAGAATGATAAAAGTTAAAAAAAAATATGATAAATTGGTTTGAACGAGATCTAGTAAGTAGTTTTTTTATTTTTGGGGTTCCCCATACTTAGAACTGAAACTCAAAACAAATTTTTCATCAAACCCATACGTATAGGTATGCGCATAGGTGGTAGGTGGTAGGTAGGTGCATATCTATGGATAGGTCTTCAAAAATGATATTGAGGTTTCTAATATAATTTTTTTCTACACTGAATAGTTTGCGCGAGAGACACTTCCAAATTGGTAAAATGCCCCCCCCCCCCCCCCCCCCCGTAACTTCTAAAATAAGAAAATGATAAAACAAAAAAAAAATATGATGTACATTACCATGTAAACTTCCAACGAAAATTGGTTTAAATGAGATCTAGTAAGTAGTTTTTTTTAATACGTCATAAATCGTAATCCATCCAAGAACTTTTATATTATGTTACTTGCTGCTACGGAACCCTTCATGGGCGAGTCCGACTCGCACTTGGCCGCTTTTTTTTTTAATTTAATTTCATTCATTTCATTTGGTAAGTTACTATGGGAAAAGTGTTCCTGGTTGGAAATAGAGTCGATTAAGACCAACTTGTTTTTTTTGACAAATGCCATTTTTTGGGTGATCCGTACTTTTTTTCAAAACTCTAAAAATGGCAATATTTTTTTGTTCAAAATAAAACAGAAGGTTCCTAAGAACAAAACCTTCTAACTACAAAAGAAAAGGTAGCTTCCCTTAAGGGGCCAAAAATTTGCCCCACCCTGTATAAACACTCAAAACAATACTACGATAACCTCACTCAATGCAAGCAAAACTAGCGTGTGGATCGTGTGATCCGTGCGTGTCGTGTCCTGTCTAATAATAGACCCCCTCTTCCAGAGGAGGTCGTAAAAGCCTACTACAGTGTTTTCCACGAAATAAGTCCCGAATGACGTTGTCCGTTGGAAAAAACTAGTAAAGCGGCGCAAGTATCTCCTAAATGAAGAACCGATTATCGTATAGTATTGACAAGAAATCAGAATCGAATCAAACAATATCGGAGAATGGGGAGCCACAGGCAAAACTAATCTCAGATGGCGCCACCACCGCTGGTGTTTGTTCTCATACTAAAATTATCCATTTTTTACATAACTAAAACTGTCCACTTTTGACAGTTTTTTTTTAACATTGATAGACCTTTGTTTGGCTACGAAACAACACCAGCGATTATGCGCCACCTAGCGTGATAAATGAGCAGTGTGTCTCCCCATTGAAAGCGAATCGCGAATCGCTCCAGCTTCACACGGGTAGTGTACGGGGTTGGGAAAAAACTGGTTCCCCTACCACCCCAAGCATCCATCCACACAATAAATACCATCAAAATCAGCTAAAATAATTTCCGTCCCTCCTGGCACCACTACCATGAAAATGTTTTTTTTTATTTGTGAAAACAATGAGGAGATTTCACGGCCGTTTCAAAAATCGCTCCAGCTTCACACGGGTAGTGTACGGGGTTGGGAAAAAACTGGTTCCCCTACCACCCCAAGCATCCATCCACACAATAAATACCATCAAAATCCGCTAAAATAATTTCCGTCCCTCCTGGCACCACTACCATAAAAATGTTTTTTTTTAATTTGTGAAAACAATGAGGAGATTTCACGGCCGTTTCAAATCATGTTTATAGCCTTGAAAATAGATGGCGCCAGCTCTGTACAAGCTAAAGTAGCTTTGTCAATAAAGTGAAATGTCAACGTCAACAACGTAGTAATATCATGAAGTTATAGGTAAATCTGGAGCCCACTCTCTGTACTTTATGTTGAAGTACAGTACATTGACCTTTCGTTGGACTCCTGTGATGCTATCTCAGAAATCTAAATTCGACCTTTGTTTACCATTAAATTAAAATTTTTATTGTTATGGCAAAGAATTTCTTAATTGGTAATTTAATTTGGCGAATAATTATTACAACCTATAAGTAATTTGTTAAATAATATTTAACTAATCTAGCAACCGATATCATTTAACGATCAATAGATATTTTTCAATTGTCCCATCTTTGTGGAAATCGGCATCCCGAATCTACGGCATGCGTCTTTATGGCGAATTGTCAATAACATAATATATAATGATGTCGAACTCGGAAGTTTATAATCAGATTATAACGTTACTCGTTATCAAAACACGAAACATGGTTCAAAAATGTGTAGTACTAAATTGTGGAAGTAAATGGTATCCTGTACCCTTAATACGAGAATTTGACAGTATTCTAAACTATATGAAGTTTCGTTTCCTTCAATACATTTTCTGACAGTGTCCTTAGTTTTTTCCTCGTTTCCGCTAGGGGCGCTGCAAGTATATGTATGGAAGGAAACGAAACTTCATATAGTTTTGAATACTGTCAAATTCTCGTACTAACCCCCCTGGATGTAACTTGATATTTCACAGGTGAGTAGTAAACTATCATAATATATAAATATTTTTTTTATAATAACAAAAAAATAGTTTTTTAGATAGAAGTCTTTGTTTTTTCCAGCATCTAGTAATGTCTGGTCCATAAACAAGTACACACGTGGTTTCCAACATATAATTCAAAAGGTTTCTAGTAGTTATTATTCAGAATTTAACAAAATTTGCATTGTAAACAGAAACCAACTATAGTGACCATGATGCATAGTAAACTTTGTATCTTTTCCGTTTCGATCAGCAGTCTGATTTCCGACCAGCTAGCAGGGTTATGATCTTTTGCCATTAGGCTAAAAGGCAGTTAAGCGTCTCTTTCTGATCTCCTTTCTCGCTTACTACCTAGGTAGGTATATAGTTTTTGTTATATTGTTACTCAGTTATTTAAATTTATTTTATTCATTTTTTTAGTTTTTTTAAGGGTCCAACAAGGAGAAGACAATGGCTATCCAGAGTCAAATTAAAAAAGCAAATCTATGAAACAGCAAAAATATGCAGTACAGATCCACCAACTTATCTGTAGAATGAAATGTATGTAGGGCTATCCAGAGTCAAATGAAAACAACAATTTTATGAAACTGCAAAAATATGCAGAACAGATCCACCATCTTATCTGTAGAATGAAATGTATGTAGATGATAGAAAACTACAATACATTTCATTCTACAGATAAGTTGATGGATCTCTAATCAATTTGTACCTACAGATATACATTTATTTACAGAAATAACAACTAATACCTACAGATTATATAATTATATTACCTACATTGTTTTATTTTTATCTGCAAAATGACAACCACATCTATAAGAGTGGAAGAAGAGGAATGTGATAAGGAATTAATTGCTGGCAGGATACTATGATTAATTATTATTTCCATTCAAACGTCTCTCAGTTTACAATATTATCTACTTATAAAAGAATGGCACGAATATATATTGTTAGGTTTTCACCTATACCTATCGTTTTTGAACTTGTCTCTTTTACTTTGTAGTTGTGTGCGCACCCTACTAGAAAGAGAGGAGGGCGACCTAAGTGTAGTGAGATAGAATTCAGTCGATTTGCTTCATATAGTCATATAGGTCTAGAGAGTGTGGAGTGTGGCCTCCAGACTACCTGAATTCAAGCTTCTTGTGTGATATATTTTCGTGATATTCACACAAAAGCGCAGACAAAGCATTTCTTATTTTTACAAGTATACTTGAGTCAGCGCCATCTATCGAGCCAAATCGTTTTTTTTTATTCGTTGTTGAAAACCCCTCATTAGTAATGCACCATTCTTTCTAAATCTTCAATTTAGTTTGCTTAAATCCTCCGATATTACATAGGCTATTGGGTATTGGCGTGAATGTGCGTGTTCTGGTTCGTGATCACTGTTCTCTACTGTTTTAAATCCATGCCGGACTGTCACACATCTTGAAGTATGAGAGTCCGATATTCATCCGGGAGTCATCGTCCAACAGTGGACGGCTACCGGCTGATAACCAATCGCTGTTCTTGAGAGACGTGGTTGTTTTATAGGTGGCATATGCGCCGCGTTCGGGAGCAGCGGCACGTGGAGCGACTACGATTGCGGCAGCGCGACCCGTGGAGTGCGCCTGCGCAGAGCGCGCCGCCTGCCTTCACCGTGTGGCCCTCGCCGCTGCGAGACCTGCAGCTGATCGAGATTACGGATATCCTACCCGTGCTTGCATTCGGGGAAGACATACCTAAACTACCAGAAGTGTAAGTATGCGTAATAGTATGTGTATGCGTATATATGTAGTATGTGTAATTCTTAATAGCTTATTTTCTGTGTTGTGCAATAAAGTGTTTTCTATCTATCTATCTATCTATGCTGCAGTAACGCGTGGTCTACCTTCCCAGGGTTGTAATTCCGCGGTGATACACGCACGGAAGCGGAAAAGGAAGGCATTTGTACTGTAAAATGCGGTGAACCATAATTTCGGTGCTTCCTTTAGGGCTACTTAGATTAGTCGTTTTTGCCCGACTGCCCAGGAGGATATTTTGATGTATTTTCCGTAATACTGAACTCTACAGATACTTTTCTGTTCCTGTTCTACAAGGTTGGTTTCCTAAAATAAATAATATGAAAAAAACAATAACAATGTTTTAGAGGGTAGCATATCAAAACAGACCCGGATTCAAAGTCACCACAGTTGACTGAGGATGAGTGCCTCTGACTACAGCCAACACATATATACATATTTGTAAATCCGGATTCCTTTTACATTTCAGTTTAGATAATGATAATTTGTCGGATGAAGAATTAATATAGAGAAGGAATTTATTCTGTCAATCAGAATAAAACGCAGATTATTGTTATAGGCAGCTCCAGGATGATATCCAACATAGATTGGTTTCATCTCCCTCAGGTGATCTTTGACGGTAAATGCATTCAGCTAAGTGATTCGGTCAAAAACTTAGGCGTAGAACTCTCGTGGCGACCCCACTGTGCTGAAGTCAGTCGGAAAATGTTTGAATTTCTGATGCATCACTGTCACTGTGATGCTCACGAGGCAATGGAATTTATATTCTACTGCTACTAAAATTGCGCTTGCACGGTCTCTCCTACCAATCTTTGATTATGCTGACGCTGACATTACCGAAGAGGAACTTAATAAGCTTAAGCGTCTCCAAAATTACTGTATACTGTTCATATTTAGTTCCTAATAATGGTCAATGAAGAAACCCTTATCAAGCATATCGATCATAAACCACCCATTGGCAAGAGTGACCACTGTGTTCTTGAATTTGGTCTTCAATGCCAATTACATAAAGGAAACAACATTGTTAAACTCAAAAGATACCTACAACATATTAACTATAGTGACTTTAATTTTGACTTAACCAGCAGGATTGATCTTTTGAACCCGACCATGGATACAGAGCAATTATGGTTGGGTATCCTAAATGCAATTAGTTCTACCACTGACAAGCATGCTCCGGAGAAAAAATGTAAGAGTAGACACCGTAATAAACCTTGGATTAATGATTGTATTCTTAAACTTGTGTCTGAAAAGAAATTATTATGGGATAAATACAAGACCTCTGGAATAGAACTTGACTATGCTAACTACAGGGAGGTCAATAATAAATGTGTTGCGCTGACTAGAAAAGAGAGAAGTCAGTATGAAGCAAAATTTTTTGATTATGGTGACAAAGCTTTTTACTCCTACATTCGTCGATGCACTGCTTCAAAAGTTAGCATTCCGGCCGCGCTTAGAACCTCTAATGGTGACCTGGTCACTGCTCCGAGTGACATTGCAAATGTCTTCGCTGAGGAATTTGTAAAAGCTTACTCCAAGGAACCGGTCATGGTTAATCAAGTTGACTTTAACTCTGCTGATGTGGAAAGCAGCCTATCTGATGTCCTGTTTACTGAAAGTGATGTGAGGAAGGTTATCTCTCAACTAAAGGTTCAGTCTTCACCAGGTCCAGATCACATAATGAACTGTATCTTGAAAAACTGTGCAGAAACTCTTAGTGCTCCCCTTGCTGTTTTAATGAACAAGTCCTTCGAGAGTGGTTATGTACCGCAGGACTGGAACCACGCTGTGGTGACTCCCATCTATAAAAAGGGTGATAAAACTCAGCCTGGCAACTTTCGTCCTATCAGCCTAACTAGTATCATTGTGAAAATTATGGAAAAGATTATCAGTCAGAATTTAACTTTATTTCTGAACCAGGAATGTATTGTCTCCACCAAGCAACATGGATTTGTAAAGAGAAGATCCACTATTACCAACTTGCTAGCCTGTTTGCACTCGTGGACTAATGAACTTGACATGAAGAACCCGGTTGACGTTGTGTACCTTGATTTTGAGCGTGCTTTTGATAGGGTTCCTCACCAGCGTTTGCTAGTTAAACTGAATCACTTTGGAATACGTGGTAGTTTGCTGAAATGGATTGGGAATTACCTGGCTGACAGAACATTTCAGGTGCGTGTTGGAAACACCCTGTCTCAATATAAACTAGTACTCAGTGGTGTACCTCAGGGCTCAGTGCTCTCAGCCCACCTCTTCGGCATCTACATAACGGACCTAGTGGATCTCCTGGAATCTCAAGCAGCCTTTTTTGCCGATGACGGGAAGTTCTTCTCCAATCCACTAATTAACTCTGGCCAGCTACAGAATGATCTCAACCGCATTCAGGAATGGACTGCCGACTGGATCATTAATCTGAATGCATCCAAGTGCAGTTTGCTTCACCTTGGTCATGCTAATCCCAAACTAATTTACAGTCTAAACGGAAACCCCCTTAACTCTGTTGACTCCCAAAAGGATTTAGGGGTTTTGATTACTTCAAACGTCAAGTGGGAAGCTCATATTACCGGAATAGTTAAAAAAGCCAACTCTTTTATTTATGTCATTCGAAGATCATTTCAAACTATGACGGTGGAAGTCTTTCGAAGAATATACAAAACTTATATAAGGCCCTTGCTGGAGTATGGTTTTCAAGTCTGGAGCCCCTACTTTCGGAAAGATATAGACTTACTTGAGAGCGTACAACGAAAAGCCACGAAGTTTCCACAAGCCCTGCGTCGTATGTCATACACAGAGAGACTCCGCGCATTACGCCTCACTACCCTAGAGGAAAGACGTCTGCGTGGCGACCTCATTGAGACCTTCAAGATCCTCTCTGGCACTTACAATTTGCCTGAATTTCATGAAATCTACATTTTAAAAGAAAGCTCTATGTCGTTGAGAGGGCATAGTCGCAAAATATCACGTGGACCATCCAACACAAACACTGCGCAGCACTTCCTTAGTAACAGAGTGGTCCATAATTGGAATGATTTACCTGAAGATGTTGTTACTGCCACATCAATAAACGCCTTCAAGAACAAATTAGATAACTGGTTGCAAACGAACAAACTGTTAACAATTAAAGACATTAAAGTGTAATCAGTGCAGCAAGTGAAACTAAGACATTTCAACACTGAAATAGGCACATCAGCGAAAGCTGCTCGTCTATAATTTTAAATAATAATAATAATAATATTTGGTTTTTAGCTAATATGAGCACATTTCTGAATTTGGCAATAAGCTCAAGTGGATTGGCAACCACTTGAGCTTTCGCCGGAATGTTTACATTCTTAATTCTTAATATTCCGTTTTCTCCTTCAGCTCCTTACCTCAAGGAACGTTTTGAGTTCCTGTATCTTTCACGCTTTCTGTCCTTACGCACTTCTAATACTTATCAACTGAAGACACTTCTACCTTCTATGATAAATCATTTACAGTGAAGGCTGTCCGTTTGTGGAATGCGTTGCCTGTGGGATATAGGGAAGGCCAGTTCTCTTCCCATTTAAAAATATGGTCATGAAACATTATTTATCTTGCTGTACTAGTTGAACTGTCATCAGTCCACTTCTGTACATAGGCATGTATGATTATATATATATATATATGTATAAGTAAATATGTATGTATAGATATGTGTAGATTTATTTTTATTAATTTATTAGTATAAAACTGTTATTATTTATTGGCTTGATATAGAAATCACATCCGTGTGCCCTTTCTCCTTTCCTGTTTATCCACTTCATTTAAAGGTTGCCCGGTACAGATCGCTGTTAGCGATAAGGCTACCTCTTGTTTAAAATTAAATAAAAAATAAATAAATAATGGCGGACAGAACACACATTATCTAGCCCCAAGCTAAGCAGATCTTGTGTTATGGGCACTAGATAACTGATATACTTAATACAATATATTACATAGATATTTTTTTTTATTATACATAGAAAATACCCAGAACACCCTGAACAAATATCTGTGATCGCACAAATATTTGTTCCGAGGCGGGAATCGAACCCGCAACCTCCTGTGTTGCAGGCCAACCTTTGCCCGCCGTGCCACAGAGGTCGTCAATTGTTTCTTTTATTGTATTTCCGTGTGGTGATCAATTAATAGTTATCTATCTATCTATCTATGTAACGTTACGTTATTATTTGCAGCGAGTTCGTGCTCCCGTGGGTGAGGAGCTCCAAAGCGCAGAAGAGATCGAAAAGGTCCAAGACGCTGCACTGACATTTGGCCAACCCTGAGCCCGCGGGTGCCTCGGTGCCGGCGGGTGGGGTGCCTAGTTCGCGAGATGCGGCTCTCAGCACGCCGGCGCACTCCGCGCTTCAGGGTTTGGTCGCGCAGGCTCCTTCTGACGACATTATAGACATTGAGACAATCTCGCTCGACGGTGTACAGATCATACCTGCTGATGTTTTCTCGGGGGACGATCTGACCGCGGACGTGATCGTTGTGCCACCGGCAACCACCGCGGACATTCTGTCTCCCATCACCTCAGAGCTAATGACGTACGCCCTTCTGCAAAACACGACAACCGTGGCCGGCGCCCCTCAACTCACATACGTATCTCAAGGGGATGTATACATTCCATATACATTCCAACGTGATCCTTGCGCAACGGCAACCAATATGTCGCCGTTGTCGGCAGAATCGGTGATGCCGCAACTGTCGGCAGTTCAACCGGAACCGGCCGAATCGGCGCCCTCGCCATCGGAGATAACCAAAAAGGACGACGCGGTGTTCTTGACTCCCCTGCCGATGATAACGTACGCGAAACCACCTAATCGCATTACGAAACATTATTCATCTAAACCTTCAAATCCGAATCAAAATCAGCTTATAAAAGCTTTACTCGCTCAGAAGTCTACTCCGGGCCCGTATGTGACGCGCCCTCCTGCGCCGAGGCCCACCACGAGCTTTATCATTAGAGCTTCAACTCAATCCTCGTCTGGGAAAACACAAATTCTGAATTTGCCCGTTAGCGTTTCCACTCCGGTATCAATTGTTAGGAACGTAACCCAAGGCTTGCCCGTGCAACCCACCATCACTCACAACCTGCTAGTCAAGGAGATGGCTCAGCGCCCTTCCTGTAGAAGCGCGTTCGTAAGGACCTCTACCGATTTCACCGCTCAAAATCCGTCCCCAGACACCGTGATGACGACACATGCGACCACGACTACGACTATAACGACACCTATGACTGTTGTACCCCAGGTGTCCTATTCAATATCCCCAATCATAGCGACCACGGGTACAGGTGCGGTAGTGGCTACGTCGGTTTCGATCGCGACGGCTAAACCATCCACATCTACATCGAGCAAAGCTCTGAGGATGCGAACGACAAGCTATCCGACGTACACAAAGACTTACATTCCGGTGCCGCAGTTCCGCAAGCCCAAATGTAATCCAAGCGCAGTGTCCGCAACCTCCTTGCCGAAGAAGTCTCACAACCTTATCGGAAGCAGGGTCCTGCCCTCCTGCTCTAACACACGTATTGCCAGCCCGGCCACGATCACCATGCTCGGTCCACGCGTCCCCATCACAACCTCGTGCAGCATGACAGCTAGCGTGCAACGTCCGCCCGGGCACGCCCGCACGAATGTTATACCAGGCTACAAAAACAAATATTTAGAACCCGGTGAAATACCTCAAGTGCGTAAGATGCCACCTCGGACATTTCCCGGTCCGCGGAGCGTTTCGGCGGCGCAGCGTCAGGCCGCCGCGCATGTAGAACAGCAGGCCGCCACTATGGCGCAGTCGAAAGCCGCCAAACACGCCAAGCACCACGCGGAATCGCAAGCGACACTCCGAGCTTTGCAAGTGCACCATGCGACATCACGCGCGGTACTCCACGCCACCTCACTCGCGGCACTTCAAGCCGCCTCTCATGCGCAACTGGAAGCTGCCTCGCAGGCGCACCTAAAAAATACGCAACAACAAGCTGAATCGCAAACGAAGGACACAACCTTGCAACATCCCACCACGCAACTGCAACTCCCACCCACATCTCAAACACAACTTCAAGTTGCCTCACTTGGGCCACTCCAATCAGTCTCACTTGCACAATCTCAAGGCACTTTAAATGTACAACTCTTAACCACCACACAAGCGCAACTCCTAGCCACCTCTAAAGCGCAACACCACGGCTCTTCACAAGCGCAAGTACCTACCACCTCACAGGCCCAATCCCAAACCAACTCACAGGCACAACTCGAACACGTCTCACAAGCGCAACACCAAGCTGTATCACAAGCGCAACACCAGGCCGTTTCAAAAGCGCAATTCGTAGCAGCTACCGAAGCTCAACTCATAACCTCACAAGCACAATTCCAAGCCTTCTCACAATCACAACTTCTTATCGCCTCACAAGCGCAACTCCAAGCTATCTCACGAGCACAACTTCTAACCACTTCACAAGCGCAAATCCAAAACGTCTCACAATCGCAACACCTAACCACATCACATGCGCAACACCTCACGACCACACAAGCGCAACTCCAAGCTATCTCACAAGCGCAACTCCTAACCACCTCCCAAGCGCAAATTCAAACTGTTGCCCTTACACAACCCCAGGTCACACAGGCCAAAGCGCACACACAGCACCAATCTGACTCGCATGCGCAGGTCAAACCAAGCCTGCACACGCATCACCGCTTGATAATAAGAAGTGCACCTCCGAGCGCTCCTGTAGCCGAGAGAATCATCACGACCCCGGCTACATCGCATAGCATCGCTGACGAGGCAGCTGCTGTGACAAAACCACAAAATGAACAGCTCCCTAATACGTCACTGCAAGGAAGCGCGGACGGCGTGTCGTCCTCAATTCACACTACGAGCACTCTCACTCTCGCTACCGGTACGACCCTTATAATGCCCCATTACAAAACAACCGTATTTAAAAACTTGTCGACCATCGCCCGCGCCGAGCCCTCGCGATTCGCTACGCCGACGACTTCCGCCGGCGCTGCTGAAAGGGTCGTGATCAGGCGTCCCGTCGCGTACTTTTCTGCTCGGCGTTCCTTCCCCACTCAACCTCCGGGGTCCGGTACGCCCGTGAATGTGCAACGTCACATCATCCGCACGATCCCGCGTCACGTCCTCGGCACTCATCTCCAATCTAGCGTTGTACAAGCATTACCAGGCCCACGAATGCCGCAGGTGGTCTCTACATCGTCTTCCGAATTGCCGGCTTTTACCATGCTGTCTCAGAATACGCCACAAAGCGCCGATAAAAAAGAAACACAGATTTAGCCTTAATATCAGTCTCGCGAGTGTCGATTGACATCTTGTACATAGTCCCTGCATCGACACCCGTGATATTGTAGGATCTACTGTTTCAAATTAGTGATACGTTCATTATTAAAAAAACTTTTAACTGCTTTATCACAATAAATGCTCTCTAATGTTAAAACAAGATAATTTTACACCGTTTTGGCATTCAAGCATTTAAATAAAAGTTTATTCTGTACATATTGAGCAACTATATAATAGTTAATAATTTATACATCATAGAATTTAGACAATTATACATTTTAAAATTTATACATCGTTTCGTTTCGTTTCGTATGAGGTAGTGCTGGCCTCTGGTGTCATAGTTTGTCAAGCCGCCCGAGGGCCTCTGACATGGCTTATCGACTGCTATTAATCAATAACAGCCGGGACCGACAGCTTAACGTGCCCTCCGAAGCACAGAGCGATGGAAATCTGCACATAACTTAGAAACGTCATTGGTGCGGAGCCTAGGATCGAACCCGGTATCGTTGGATTCTGAGTTGTATATATACAACGTTGTATACATCGTTACGGTAATAGTATACGTTTTCGTATTCGTGTAAAAACAATCAATCAATTGGCTATATATATCTCTTTTACGTCCGAAATAAATTAAATAGTCGCTCGTAAAAAATATGTTACAATTTTCATGCTTCACCTTCCCTGAAAGTTGAAACTGATAGGATAAACGATGTATTTCCTCATAGTAACGGTTTTATAAGATATCTTTTTAGTTGTTCCTAGTTTTGTTTATTTATAACACTGTAAATATTAGTATCGATGTATGCAGTATTCTCTTAGGATAAACCGCGGTAAAAGTAGCTTTTCTCAAGTTGTTTTTGTCTCAGTAAGGGCCCGTGATCGCTTGGTTTAACTTTAGCGATTGCTGCGTAGAATTGACAACATTGTTTTATATATTTAAAACAAATATCGTCAACGTTTCCTCAGGGTAGCAGTTACGTTTTGCATAATTAAGTAAATTATAAATGCGCGGTAGGTAGAACTGTATCTCGATAAGTTAACTTGAGAATGCAGTGACGTTGTAAAGATGGATGCTTTGTGTTATTTTATGTACGAAAGCCTTAATGCGTCAAGTGTTTGGGAATAACAAGGGTATTCGGACAGTCTTGAAGATAAAATAGAAATAATGTGTAGACTTCGAACATTTTAAAATTAAACATGTGTTGGTGTAGTGCGTAATTAAGTTTTATATTTGAGATAAAATATTATGCCATTTTTAATTATGTAAATAACTTATGTTAGGTAATCGTTAGAATATTGTTAGAAACGTTTGACAGCTGTCTCTGTTTAATAAGACGTTTCCTTTACTAATTGTTCCCAAAGAATATTCAATTAGTTTCGGAATGTCGAATATTTTTTTTATTTAGTGGATGGGTAAATAGTAAATAATTTAATTCCGGAATTTCGATGATTTTATGTATGAATTCTTCATTCAGATCATAAAATATTCAAATCATGTTAAATATTTTACCTTTTAAAACGTTACGATAAATATTGATGTATTCTATTCATCCAAACTATGGACTATATGTTTTGTGTATCTATGTATTGTATAGTCTGAAATAAAAACTGTTGAATAGAATTGAATGAATTATAAAACTGTACATGTATAAATATTCTACGACAGCAAAACAATGAATTTTAATACACATTATATAAAATAGACTAGGGATATTGTTGACGAAACGAATAGATACCTTAAGTCCGTAATATCAATAGCAGTTTAATCTATGATACTATGAAACTATTTCTGTCAATGTAAGTTTTTTTTTAACTTTTAATTATATATTAAACTGCTATTGATATTGTTAATAAAGTCCTTAGACATATTTAGTGGCTTTTCTAAATCTAAATCAAATACACGATGGTTTGTCAGGAACTACACTCACGGACATAATATTTAGAGCAACGCAAAAAAACATAATTTTAATAGGTATTCGTCTTGTTTCGGAGATTCATTTGTTTTTTCGGCTACGAGTTAATATTTCATTAAGGCTTATTGAAATTGAAATTGAAATTTATTTATTTTGGAAAAGTTTTTACACAAGAGCAGTATACAAAAAGGAACGCTGAAAATTGCTATAGTATGAACTGTGTCGCAATTTCCAGCGCCCGACCTTAGGACTAGGAGCACTAAACATCATACCAAAAAGTTACATAAAGTAGGTACATATAGAAAACACAAAAATAAAAATTTATCCTATAATAAAATTAACTAATTCTAACTTATTGTAACGTTTGATGTTTTTAAAAGTAACGCAGTTTGTTTTTAAAGAATAACTGTCGTATAAACTGAAAAATTATAATTTACGCTTACTGTCTAAATCACTGAACAAAGACACTTTTTTCAACAACATAATTGCTCATAATAATTAGGTCTTATAATTTTTGGTTGGCATGATACTCTTAGACTTAATTTTGGCTAACATAACAGACAAATCTCCTATTTTTAATAACTATAAATCCATAATCTAAAAGTTAGTAATCCGAATGAATATGTATCATAAACAAATGTGTGTACTCATAAAATATAAAAATCTATAAAAAGTCGTCGATAAGCGATTAATTGCATAGAAATTTCCTAAAGTCGGCACTCCGCTATTACCTGTATTGAATACTGCAAAAGTCGGCAAAGTGCGAAAGTCGGCACTAAGCTCCGAAATCGTTCAAACGATAACGTCAACCTACTAAGTGATACCTACTAAGCATTTCAAACAAATGTGTATCTTAAACTTGTTGTCCTAAAATTTGCACTTTTCTGCTCTGATTTAATAATTTCTGAAAATAAATGCATACTTTAATTTTACACCTTAAATTATTATGAACTTAATGAAACAAAATAGAGATCCAATAATATGTCCGTGGGTGTATTTATCAATGTATTAGAAAACATAAGTAGTAGTTTCATAGATAGTGTTGAAACACTTACTAAATAATCCATTTGAAGTAGTTAAGAATGAAGTAATACTACATAATCAGGTTTTAAATAAAATAATCACAAATGTTATTAATTTTAAAAGTTTTAAATGTCATTGATATAAGATCTCATTAATTAATAATTGGATTAAAGCTTACCCCTTAACTTATATGAAATTATAAGTCAATAAGGGAGTAATTTTACAAAACACGACACAATATTCAGATGACTTGTCCACGGCTTGTAAATCGGGCTCGTATTACACTACTAAAGCTACTATGTGTTAATCCATGATAATCTTACGATGTTTTTAAAAGCCTTGCTATGTTTTAATTAGTTTGACTTTTCTGTCTGCCATTTTCAGTATAGGCAACGTTATTAAAACAGGAAAACAGACAGTTTTACTGGCAACACGATTAAACTATTATTTTTAATTAGTTTTTATATGTTTGAAAGGGATTTTCAAAGTGGTCCAACTGAAATATCTAATGAATGAGTTGGTTGTACCAAATTATCTGGCAACACTATTAAACTATTGTAAAACAATATTATTTTGAGTTTTGTTTAAAAATGGTTTTCCTGTGATCCAACTGACATGTCAGACTGGTTGTACCAAATTTTCTAGCAGCACTATTAAATTATTGTAAATTAATTATATTTTTTTAATGAGTTTTATGTTATAAAAGGACTTATCCTTGGTCCAACTGAAATGCCCAACTGGTTGTACCAAATTTGCTAGCAACACAATTCAATTATTGTAAAATAATTATATTTTTAATGAGTTTTATATGGTTTAAAAGGACTTCTCCGTGGTCCAACTGAAATGTCCAACTGGTTGTGGCAAATTTTCTAGCAACACTATTATATTATTGTAAAATGATTATATTTTTAATGAGTTTTATATGTTTTAAAGGAGTTTTCCCCGTAGTCCAACTGAAATATTCAACTCGTACCAAAGGGAATTTATACCAGTGTTTGGGAAGAGTTGGTCGTGAACAATAATTTTCGTTGTACAACTACTTTCGAGGGGTATAATGAAGAGTTCCATGAAATAAAATAAAAAGTCTCCAAGGGATGAATATATATATAAGCTTTTTAGGGTTCCGTACCTTTAAAAATACCTACGGAACCATTATAGGATCACTTTGTTGTCCATCTGTCTGTCTGTCTGACAATACCCTTTATATCAAGGACGGCAAATGCTAGAAAATTAAAATTTATATTAAATATAAAGGTCTGTGAGCTTATATTGCCCTAAAAGTATCAAGCTTCTAACTCAATACATTAAAAAGATATGGCCACAAATGTCTAATTTTTGTATGGAAATTGTGAAAATGCAAAACCTCTTAGGTACTTCCAGTAACCTCATAATCAAAGTCTGAAATTTGGAATGCTAGTTAATGTTTTCTAATGTTCAACTATTTAGGGGCATTTTCACTAACAAATAAATCGGTGGTTACCGAAACCAATCGTCAAAGTGAAAACATCTGAAACGTATGAAAACATCTGTCAAAAAGAGGTGTTTAAGCTTAACAGCTGTTTAAACGTTAACGGACGTTAACAACGGATGTGTTGGTGAACAGTGGCCTTAGTTGGTCCATGGGAAATTAAATTTCTCTTTTGTACAACCTGTTGGAAATTTCAGTTTGACCACGAGTAAAAACCCGTTTTAGCATGATACGAACTTTAGAATCTTGCGAACGTGCGATACCTAACATTATTGCTCCTATTGCCGTTTATAACCGGGATAACGTCAATATAACTGTTAACCAAAGTTCGTCAAAGGATTTCTCTCGCGAGTGTGTTGTTTGTTTAGCACGTGAGTGTTTTGCTTCAATATAAATTACTACTACTACTAATAGCCTGTGCTGTCCCATCGTAGGGCAAAGGCCTCCCCCCACCAAAAGCTAGTCGTTTCGATCTTGTGCTAGCGATTGGCAGTCATAAGCGTTCAGTTCGTTCCGCCTCCTGCGTGGTCTGCCGCGACGCCGCCTCGCTGTATTAGGGCTGCACTTAGTGGTAATTGTGGCCCACAGCTTGTTGGGTATCCGACAGACTTTGCCACCCAATCCTACTTTAGCTTGGCGGATTACTCTCCCACATCGTCGATTTATGTTTTGGAGCGCATTATGGAGTTTCGGACGCTATCAATTATTTTAACTCTAAGAATACTGCGCTGCATCGCACGTTGGCAAACCCTGAGTTTGGATGTTTGTCAAAGACCAAGTTTGTGAGCCATATGTAACAATGGGAAGGATGCACATGTCCATGAGTTTGCGCTTCAGTACCATTGGTAGGTTACCCTTCATGAGCTCCTTCATCGGCCAATAGCTCCTCCAGGATTCTCAGTGCGTCTTTCAATTTCCTGATCGTGTCTGCCCGCCTGGACTATTTGGCCGAGGTAAACTTATTTACGGACATATTGCATCGCTTCACCGTTCACTGTTATGCGATAGGCAGTGCTGTGAGTCATTACTTTAGTCTTTGACATTTTCATCATTAATCCAACTACAAGGCTTGCATTGCTCAGGTCTTCTAACATATATAGACTGTCCTACTCATCGGTTCGTGGTTGTCACTCGAGGACCTTTATTCCCCAACGGTTGTCGGTTCTGCTAGCTATGAATAACATGCACATTGCCACTTCAACTTGCTTATTTAAGAGATATATCAGTGATCCCGGTTCTTCTATGGATCTTTTCGTTTTGTATTCAGGTACAGGTACTGAATCCCCGAGCACAGCTCTCACATAGCCCGCTGCGCGATTTTGGGCTTGAGGCTAGTATAGCTGGCACCTGTAGTTGGTTCATCACTGGCAACAAGCAGTGATTGGAGACTTTCATCTTGAGGCTCTGCTGTATCAGTGACTTGAATATATGGCGTAATTTCCTGAACGCTGCTCATCTGAGTTGGATTCGTCAGCTAACCTCATCATTGAAGGTCCATAAATAGAACTTCACCATATACAATTTCGTCCTCTATTCTACCCCTTAAAGGTTTTTTTAAACTATGATACAGATGGTTACTTGTTTTATTATGTAAACTTAAATACCAATTGAGGTCTATAACATAAAAAAACAAAAATTTCATACAACCTTCCAAACCTCATTTTCGTAAAAATACAACATGTTGATCTTATCAGATGCCTCAGGCAAGGTACTCAGACAAATAAAGAAGTTATGATGGAGCACGGCGCATGATATAAGAGAAGCCGAATTCTATGCTGATAGCATAGAATAATAGCTTAAGAGCGCGTGTGTTATACACATTACGCCTTAACTTCTCTCAGTGTCTGAGATAAGGGACCTACCTGCCAATCTACCGATCGGCATAATATTCTTATCGGTATTTTATTATTTAAAACCAAGGTAACAAATGAAACTTCTAACCAATGTTGATATTTTTAAATCCAAAAACAAAAGACTTTTATAGAACATTCCGACCCCCATTTCATCCCACTCGTGGGTAAATGTTTGTAAAATCCTATCTTAGGAGATACACCTTATAGGGAACCTACCTGCCAAACTTCCTACCGAAGTTTTCTTTTTACATACAAGTTTTCTAATCTAAAGGTTTTTTTAAAACGCTTATACGTTTTTTTTATTTAAAAGTATAAGTACCGATTTTGGGGTCTCCAACTTTAAAAACATAAGACTTTCATATGAACTTTGATACCCCTTTTCAACTCCTTGTGTGACTCAAAAACGTTACAACCCCATTTTAAACTGGAACGAAGGACTTTCAGGATTTGTGATTTTTCTTATTCCCAGCTGAGGGACTAAGATGGTTTTCTTGGCTACCTAGAAATTAGCATAAAAACTGTCTACGACGACGACGTTGCATTTGACAGGCGCATAGACAGATATTTTTCAAGGATCTTTTCAAAAACGTATCAGCTTCCAAACTTTAATTTCGATGTAAAATATGCAATAACGCGTTGTCGTAAGATTAAAAATGGATCTTTAACATTTTTCATACAAACAATAAACATAATTTATAGGGCTGAATAGGGCACCTAGAAGCCGAAAGGAACATTCACGCCAAAACTGCTTTACAAGGAATAAAAGCTCTACTGATTTTAGAAGTTACCTGCCTAGTGTAATACGGACCACACAATGTCGCAAACACGTACTTAATCAATGCTTGATATTAACTCAAAATATTCATTTTATTTATTTTGATAAGTATATAAATATTTGAACCCAAAATTTCTGTAATAGTTGTTATATTTATAATTGAAAATTAGATTGTTGTATATTATGTTAGTGTTTATTAAACGCATTTATTAAATAATCTCGAAAATTTGTTTAATTGTACAAGTTTGTAGTGTGTTTAACACTTAATTGAATTAGGTAGGTAGCTTAAACTTTTGTCTGCATAGTTTTTGTTTTTATTAAGAAAAATGTGATAAATACTTATAATAAGTATGTATAAACATAATAAACCTTTCTTCTGAAAAAAAAAAGTTTTTTTATTTATTTTAGTTGATTACATAAAACTTAATATAATTATTGAAATGACATTATCGAAATTGTTTGGAGCACTCCTGAGAAGCCATTGTTATGAGAGAAGAGAAGGGAGGGAGACCTGTTTTTCTCTATTAACATTTACAGTGGGTTATGACTTGACAGAGACTCTTAATTACAGCTCTGTAATTCATGAAGTGTACGACTGAACTATGTAGGACTAGATTCTAATTATTACTTACGTTTATTTCAAAAATGGCGGATTGAGTCCTAGAACTTAGTTGTCGTATCGATAACGATCATATTAAAGGCCGTTTTTACAAGCTTTCATTCAATTTGCAATGTATAATGTACCTATATAAGATGACAGCAAGCTGTTCTGATGAAGGACAACGGAACTCCTCGATGGATAATCGTAGCCTGGCCGTGTTTAGGCTCAATTTTGATCAGCTCACGGTTCTTCTTAATAATTTTATCATCATCAGTCGGATGTACAGTTCTAAAAAGCTTGTTTTTTAAAATATTTTTTCAACATAAAACTTATTGATATTATAAAATATTTTTTTTATTAAATCAATTCGGGTTGGTAGCCAGATCAAAAATGTAGATGCAACGGAAACGCAGCTTAAAATGAGCCCATTTCTTTACACACACACCAACACCACCAACTGCTGGGGCGACAAGCTCGTAACACGGACTGCTGGGGCGACAAGCTCGTAACACTGACTGCTGGGGGACAAGCTCGTAACAATGACTGCTGGGGCGACAAGCTCGTAACACTGACTGCTGGCGCGACAAGCTCGTAACACTGACTGCTTGGGCGACAAGCTCGTAACACTGACTGCTGGGGCGACAAGGTCCTAACACTGACTGCTGGGGCGACAAGCTCGTAACAATGACTGCTGGGGCAACAAGCTCGTAACACTGACTGCTGGCGCGACAAGCTCTTAACACTGACTGCTTGGGCGATAAGGTCGTAACACTGACTGCTGGGGCGACAAGGTCGTAACACTGACTGCTGGGGCGACAAGCTCGTAATAATGACTGCTGGCGCGACAAGGTCGTAACACTGACTGCTGGGGCGACAAGCTCGTAACAATGACTGCTGGGGCGACAAGCTCGTAACACTGACTGCTGGCGCGACAAGCTCGTAACACTGACTGCTGGCGCGACAAGGTCGTAATACTGACTGCTGGGGCGACAAGGTCGTAACACTGACTGCTGGGGCGACAAGCTCGTAGCAATGACTGCTGGGGCGACAAGCTCGTAACACTGACTGCTGGCGCGACAAGCTCGTAACACTGACTGCTTGGGCGATAAGGTCGTAACACTGGACCTGTTCATTCCTAATTCGTGACATCGTAACATACCTACAGTAAACTCTAGTGACATTCAGTTACCTGCGGTTCCATAAAGTTGGGTTCAGATTAGCTACATGTCAATATGTGGTGCTATTGGCATTTTTTTAAAGATTTTATTTAACTTATCATGCCTCGGCCGTTGGTCTGTACGGTCTGTTTGTATTCTGTCATATTTCGCCAGACGTAAGATGTAATCCTGTGGTTCAGTGACTTTTAGAGTTATGTAGAGAAAACTGAAACCTACACTATGTGTTCCCTTCAAACGCAGCTGAACGCTTTCAGCAGGTTTATTAAGAAACGACAACAACCAACATTTAATTTCATTTATTTCCACTATTATAGGTACAGCAAGGAAGGCTCAATTCACACTAGGAGTGGCGAGGCGCGAAGCGGCTGCTCGAAGTGGCGAAACATTTTCGAGCCCCTCAAGCGTTACTATGCATTTTAGTAGTGAAGAGCTGGAAATGCTTTATATCTGAAATTGCTCGCCGCTCCTGTGGTGTGAATTGAGGGGTGATTCCTCTGTGTCATACTATACAATACATAACCCTTAAGCTTGTTACCCAACACATTTTCAAGGTATAGTGCTATTAAACAGGTAAGTATATAACTATGACCAGACTGTTCAAAAAAAACGTTCATCATGTCTAGCTTGTTTGTGATTTGTCTTTATACAGAGGTCACTCAAAGCATATCCCTACATACATACCAGTATGACAAAATAGTATAACACAGAGGAATAACACGAATTGAGCCTTAGGTACGTCAAACTATACGGTAGCCTATCATGGTAGGTCAATTTAGCAAGCATGTTAATAATTTAGTAAACATATTAATACATTTTAGAGAAAGAAAAGACGACATGATAATACCTAAAATTACTATATTAGGCTAATCGTTTAAAAAAGATAAATAAGTCAGAGAAACAAAACAAAAATTGATATATTACTCAACACTTTTACTTGGCCCGTAGCAGTACATGCGTGCTGTCGATAATAGACAGAAGTGACCTAAGACGAGGACGCGGCGCAGACTATACACAGGCGCGACTTATGAAATTATATAGAAGAGACGAGGCGCGGACTCGACGACTTCAAGGAATGCGAGCTGAGCGAGCAAGACCCAGCAGGCATGGCGCCCGCACCCCGTCGTATCCGGGCCCCGTCCATCTTGTGTGTTTTAACAAAGGCTGTAGACGTAAACGCGTCACGTCAGCGCGCCGTCTCTTCTGTATGTTTTGCGTCGCGACGCTTCTATACGTTTTATATGAAAGTAGGTACATCAAAGGGACGCCGTATCCGGACGCATCCTCGTCTTACGTTCTCTTCTGTCTGGCTTGCCCCTAATAAACGCGGAATATCACCCTGTTTTGTCTCATTCGATAGAATTTAAAACTGCTTGTCAATGCAAAAGACAAAACACTAGTAGCGATTTGAAGGTGCATTATCTAAAGCTAAAGCTAACTAAACGTTTCGCCATCCTTTTCTTTTGTATATAAAATGCAAAGGACAGGGAGACTAATTTTAATTTTAACTTTAGAGAATACAATCTCAAATCGCTACCACTATGTAACCATTGGCGCGTTTTATAGTAACACGTGATGGGTAAAACATTCAATAATACTAACAGAATTGTCGAAGTGCACACTTTTTTAAAATACGTCAAATACCGTCGTACCTGTCGTACCTCATACCTCATAACAATAAGCTAAGTCCAACAATATCCCTAGTTTTTGTACGCTACGCTACGATTTTGCAATTTTTCGTGTCAATTTTCCATAAAATTGGTGTACGTAGGATTTCCCGAAAGCTAAGTATTGGTTGAGACATGTACAATTCATAGCCGGTATAACATAGCAACGTGAATGAAATAACGCAAAACTTGAAAACACAGTTCACACATCACTACGTCCACAATTCGCTTAAAATTTCGAATTATACAGAGTGGAAATTATAATGTAGCTATGGTGCCGTCACCGTTTTAGTGTTCGGCGAAAGGGTGGGGTTAATTCGCGCATGTGGTCTTCTCATTCTCTCTCGTGTTCTCACTTCTGCGCATTCATGGTCAGTGCTCTAAAGCATTGACTGCACCTCTACAATGGCTTTGGCAGCTGGCTAGCCATCTAATTTTTCCACTCTGCATAAAAACCTGCCAAAACAATAGTACGGAAGCCTCAGGGCACCGATGACTTAAGCCCGATTTACACTTCAATAAGTACAGTAGCGAGTTAAATTGCGTTAAATTAAGGTGAGTTGAATATATATTAGATAGCGATCCTATTTTTTGGCGAGTCCAGTGCGAAGTAGCCCCCTCTCTCGCGTCTCCCGCACCCCTCCAACTTAAATCTAGACGGGCGAGTTTAGTACAGTCTATAAATATTAAGGAATTATCGGCGGATACCGAATAGTGAAACAACACTATAAAAAAAGTGAGAAAATATGTACTTGTATAATTTTTCATACTTATTAGGAATGCGACTAAAATATGGGTCGAAAGAAAGTCTGCAAACTGCGGGGGGTCTTACTCGTACTTCAAAGATTGCGATTTGTGTTTGATCAAAATAAATATAAAAATAATATCAGACGGGTGTACGAAGTAATAGCAACAACATTAAAATAATAAAACAGTTTAGCCATAGTTTGCTAACATAGCAATAACAATATCTTAGGCCTTTTAAGCTTATTTATAGACACAATTTTTTACCATCAATTCTGCCTGTTCGTACCTACATTGGCAAGCTGTACGTTGCTTATTACCCTGAACCCTTGGCACCGCATCAATAAATTTTTCATTTATATGCTAAACAACTCAATCTAACCGGTACTTAGTGACCTCGGCGTCCACACATTCTTTCATGAGATTATCGAGCACACAAAGGTCACTTGTTCCGGCCTCAATTTTTTCAATACGCTCGTCTAAATCTGCTACACTTTCTTGCTCCATATGAAACATTTCGTTAGCTCTGACTGTGTCATTCTTTTGAATGATGCGCTCTCTATGGATTTTGTATAAGTAGTGTTCCCTCAACGGCTGAAAAATAGAAACCATAATTTCAGTATCATATAATCAGTATAACTTTTACGATTATTATAAACTCACTTGCAAAAATAAACATCAGCTTAAGTGCATATTATTTGCATGCAAAAGTGTGTATTACAAAACAGATTTTCAGAAGAAAAGCTTAGACTCATTAAGCTAAACATTTTGTGAATATCTTTTTATTCAGAATTATTATCATCAGCTTGTAGAAATCTAGAGCTGGACATAATGCCTCCCACATATAATGCCACGAGGAACGGCCTTGTGCCGCCTCCATCAACCGACTCCCTGCCACCTTTAAAATTTTGCCGGTCCATCATGACCATAGTGTGACAGTTCCTAGACTATCTCATCATCTGCCTGTAGAAGTCCTCTGCTGCACATGGTGTTTGGCCACTTCCATCCATCGACTTCCCGCGACCTTTAAAGTCACATCTGTCCATCGAACGGGGGCATGGCATTCTACGCTGCGTCGTCCGGTTTGTTGTCGTCACCCGAGACCTTTATTCCCCAACGGTTGTCAGTTCTGTGAGCTAATATGGCCTGCCGATGGCCACTTCAACTTGCTAATACTGAGATACGGTATTTAATTGAGATAAGTCAGTGGGAGGAAATCGTAACCGGTAAGATAGTAAACAATTTTGAAAGGAATTGTACTAGAATTAATTAGATACCTCATTAGGGCTGATGGTATGCTCGGAAGTCGAGGCGCCGGGTGTGAAAACAAATGGCTTGAAGAAGGACATGGCCGTATCTGGAGTGGCCGTGAAGTAATGCACACTGATGCCCGGCGACAGGCGAGAAACCTGGAACATAGCATAAAAACCAACAGTGACATACATAGTCCTGCCCCCCGATTCCCTATCATTTTCGTCTTCAGTGACTAACTGATGATAGTTGTTCACTCGCCCTAGTGGGTAACCGAAGATTGTTATTAATCGCGATTACGTAAGGGAAAGCTGCATTGTTGGTCAGTGACAATTAATGTCTATCGATATTATTTTGGCAACTCTAGTTACTTTCAAAATATAACTCTTGTGTGGTCTATGGGCAGAGAATGATTATGATTTGTTTTAGCGCCCAATATCAAGCGGTGGCTATTTACAAAAACTGAAAACACACTTAATGATGTGTGTCTGTGCATATAAACACAATTTATTATAATAAGTACAAGCTAGAAGAAGAATACGCATAGGTACTTAGGTCTTAATAATTATTATTATTTATTTTTTACAATAATTAATGTATTCAGAGAATGGAATCCCTTTGTATTGAGGAAGGCCTCCTAGGTCACGTCCATCTAGGACGCGCCCTATGTGGCATTGTACTGCGCACGCCACCCTGAGACATAAAGATTGGGAAAGGAACATCATAATTTACCTGACTGCCCTGAATGGGAAAAGAAGATCATAATTATCTGGCTGTCCTGAATGGGAAAGGAAGATCATAATTATCTGGCTGTCCTGAATGGGAAAGGAAGATCATAATTATCTGGCTGTCCTGAATGGGAAAGGAAGATCATAATTATCTGGCTGTCCTGAATGGGAAAGGAAGATCATAATTATCTGGCTGTCCTGAATGGGAAAGGAAGATCATAATTATCTGGCTGTCCTGAATGGGAAAGGAAGATCATAATTATCTGGCTGTCCTGAATGGGAAAGGAAGATCATAATTATCTGGCTGTCCTGAATGGGAAAGGAAGATCATAATTATCTGGCTGTCCTGAATGGGAAAGGAAGATCATAATTATCTGGCTGTCCTGAATGGGAAAGGAAGATCATAATTATCTGGCTGTCCTGAATGGGAAAGGAAGATCATAATTATCTGGCTGTCCTGAATGGGAAAGGAAGATCATAATTATCTGGCTGTCCTGAGTGGGAAAGGAAGATCATAATTATCTGGCTGTTCTGAGTGGGAAAGGAAGATCATAATTATCTGGCTGTCCTGAATGGGAAAGGAAGATCATAATTATCTGGCTGTCCTGAATGGGAAAGGAAGATCATAATTATCTGGCTGTCCTGAATGGGAAAGGAAGATCATAATTATCTGGCTGTCCTGAATGGGAAAGGAAGATCATAATTATCTGGCTGTCCTGAATGGGAAAGGAAGATCATAATTATCTGGCTGTCCTGAATGGGAAAGGAAGATCATAATTATCTGGCTGTCCTGAATGGGAAAGGAAGATCATAATTATCTGGCTGTCCTGAATGGGAAAGGAAGATCATAATTATCTGGCTGTTCTGAGTGGGAAAGGAAGATCATAATTATCTGGCTGTTCTGAGTGGGAAAGGAAGATCATAATTATCTGGCTGTCCTGAATGGGAAAGGAAGATCATAATTATCTGGCTGTCCTGAATGGGAAAGGAAGATCATAATTATCTGGCTGTCCTGAATGGGAAAGGAAGATCATAATTATCTGGCTGTCCTGAATGGGAAAGGAAGATCATAATTATCTGGCTGTCCTGAATGGGAAAGGAAGATCATAATTATCTGGCTGTCCTGAATGGGAAAGGAAGATCATAATTATCTGGCTGTTCTGAGTGGGAAAGGAAGATCATAATTATCTGGCTGTTCTGAGTGGGAAAGGAAGATCATAATTACCTGAACCCTGAGAAGGTAAAGAAGATCATAACTACTTGGCTGTCCTGAGTGGTAAAGGCAAATTATAGTGACCTGGCTGCCCTGATTGGGAAAGGAACATCATAATTACCTGGGCCCTGAGAGGGTAAGGAAGATCATAATTACCTGGCTGCCCTGAGTGGGAAAGGAATCGTCACATCCGCGGCAAATACGGTTTTCCTTCTGTCTCAGAATCTGCATCATCTTCTTGACATTGAAGTGGCGGTTAAGGATGCCTTCGCGCAGTAACCTCTCGCCTTCATCTTGCCTCATCAAGTCTCCCCCTGAGGCAAAGATCTTGGAGAAGTTAAATTGACCCTGAAATTATATTAAATATTGATTTGCTCTGTTGATGTGAAAATTTATTTGTTTTTTTTTTGTTGCGATTTCTCTGGACCCTTTCACTATACTGGATATATGCAATTGAATAAAACGTTAAATTAAAGGGTGTCCAAGACGTGACCAGTGACACAAGCTAAGAAGATTAGGTAGGTAATTAAATTTCAAAGGTCTTTAAGTTCTTGCAAGATACAACTAAATCCTTTACCATACCTGGTTCTTTGTCATCATCAACATCATCATCATCCGCCTATAGAAGTCCACTGCTGGACATAGGCCTCCCCATAGAACGCCACGACGAACGTTCTTGAGCCGTCTCCATCCACCGACCTTTAAAATGTCAGTCCATCGTGTAGAATACCGTGCCATCTTACACTGCGTCCGGTTTGTGGCCACCACTCGAGGACTAGTAGTTTATTTAGTGAGTAGGTTAAGTTGTAATAAAGCTTTTTAGTGTAAGAGTCCGTCCGGAGAAGTACTTCAGCCATACCTATTTAAATCGTTCGACGATACTGCAAGCAATTTAGCCTGCTCATTGCCACTTCAACTTACTATAATTCAGAGAGCTAACGTTTCTTTTCAGACTCAGGATGACTAAGCCATATCCAGTGACACAAGAAAAGAAGATTCGTACCTCACCATCCCAAAGTCCGATCACCTTCGTCATCTCGTGTAAATCCTTAGAATGCTTATCGAACTTGGTGGTGATCGTCAGTCCATTGGAGATGTTCCTGTATCCCGTAACCACCTTCTCAGCGACCCAGAACTTGCCGCTCGTCTCTAACACCCAGGCGTGTTGGTCGTCTGCGATTATGAATGAGTTGTGGTAGTAGAGATCGTCGTCATCTTCCGAACAGGGCCCGCCTTGGCCGTGCTGTTCGAGGAGTGTAGTTATAATGTCTAGAGCCTCCTCTGCTGTGTTGCCACGTTCCAATCCCAATCTGTATTAAAATATATTCGTTTAGCTGACCCGCTCGCTTCGTCTGCGCGTATGTCCCTAGGGCTTAATTCACACCGAGATTGCGGTAAAGGGCAGTCCCCTCCCACAAAGACTAGGGTTTCACACGGACACACGCGTCTGCCGATGCCCGCCGAGCTAGCCGCTGCCGGTCGCTGCCAGATCTTAGTGTTAATTGAGCCTAAGAGGCGACGCGTGTGCCGGTCATTCCATGCAAATTAATTCCCCTAATTTTAATTCTAAGTTTCGAAAAGTTCCGCTATGGATTACGTACGTATTTTCCTATTTCCTCCATGGCAATTACAGGCACATGAGACTTTTCATTTTTATGTCTCAGGGTGGCGGGCGCAGTGCAATGCCACATAGGGTGCGTCCTAGGTGAACGTGTCCTATGAGGTAATGCACTGTTCTTAGGCAGAGGTTACCGCTTAACATCAGGTGGGATATCTGCTTGTTCCGTCATTCAGTAGAATAAAAAAATTACAAAAAGATTTAGACTTTATAGGAAATTTATTTTTGTACAGTGCAGTGTATAGATACTCTCTGGAATATGATCACGAAAAATGTAAGGACAATGGCAGCACTTGCGTTCACTCTTCACGGTTCATAGACAAAGTTTCCATATAAACGAAGGAGTATGCACCGCGATTTTTTTAACCTAGGTTAAAAATGTTACTTAGATTTGTAACACAAACCAGCAGAACACAGCTCGAACAATTATTAAAAATATGGCATCTAGATAGATAGAAGATACAAAGATAGAAAATACGTAATTGCACACCATAATATAGAAAACAATTTACAAATATTAAAAATAAAACTAACTATGTCATACAATGGGCGGTCTAATCGCTTTGTAGCGATTCCTACCAGACAACCTTTGGATGGATAGGACTGTATAAAATAAACAAGGTTAATAGGTTCGTGAACTGGAATACGCATTAATCCGAAACTTACCGAACTAAATCCATCCCCAGCAGACGTTTCACCCGCCCATCTCCATCTGCATCATTGTGATTGGTCCACACGGCTTCGTTCCCAATGGCCACGTTCTTGTCATTGGCCCCCATCTCGGCCCCCCACATCCAAGCCGGCTTGCTCAGGATCACGCTATTGATGGGAGTGGGGCTCTCATCTATCATGATGTAAGTGCACTGAAATTGAATTAAAAAAGAATACAAGAATACAGCAGCCACTGCCGAACATAGGCTTTCCACATAGAGTGCCACATCGTACGGCCTTGAGCCACCTCCATCCATCAACCTGCTATCTTTATCACCGATTCAACAAGTGCAGGGCTGCCCTACGGTCGCCACTCAAGAAACTTTTACATTCTATGGTGGAGGCCTCGTCCAGCAAAGTAGAAGTCTAAAGGCTGTTAATAATGACAATGAATAAGTCAAAAGTTCAAAAACTATAGGCGGACTACTGCGAACCGAGCATTAGGTATGTAGAAGGTACAATATTTTTATGCAATTATGTTCATGCACTACGAAAATAACTCTCAAAAAACAGACTTTTTTCAATGGAGAAGAATACCAAAAACTATTTCGGCAGAGGGCGCTGTGTGTTTGTTACCTGTCAAAATATCTTGGTAAAAAAAACCATTGCTTTTAAGATTTTCTATGCATTGGTTTGGTTTTTGGCGAGCTTTTTAATAGCATATAACCTGGCGTATCGCCCAATTGAAAGAGGAGTTGCAAATAAGAGGTGCATCGCTCCAAGGAAAGAAAGACAAACTAGTCGAAACGTACATTTTAATTACAATTTTACTAAGTTTAAAGCTGTTTTCAGGACAACATTTTGGTTAAATTTGATTTTATTAATTCTAACATACACTTATTCGTCAAATGTTAGTTAAATTCAGTGCTAAAATGTTTTTTTTTATCTAAAACAATGGAGAATGTTCAGTAACATTGAAACTTCACATATAATGGATTGCCTACTTAGTAAGAGACATGTTTCACAGTAATACCTGTTATCTTAGAAGTGGTCTCATAGTCAGTTTCTGTGAAGTGTTTTTCACATAATCTCGAAAAATCACTTGATTTATAATAAAGTCTTCTCAATGTTTTTTTCCCACTTTCTCCTTAATGCTAAATCACTTGGGAATTTGTGTACACCTATTTCTGCACATTCAAAAGCTACATACACAACGACCCATATTTCATGTATTACGAGAAAACAAGTTAAAACCATACAATTTCAATGTAGATTGATAGTTCGCAGGGAACAAACATTTGGCCTAATTGACAGTGGTCTTCCCCATTTTGACAACAGATTTGTGCTCTCTGACCACGGGGTCTCTCAAATATCGACACTAAAAGCAATCGGCCCAGTACAACAAAATAAACAAAACACTTTTTTTAATTCTGACATCAGATTCGTTTTCTCTAACCATAGGACCCTCAGATCGGTCCAGTAACAAAAAAGTTCAGAATGGCGGCCACTTTTGTGAATTCTGATAGATCCGTGTTGTCTGGCCACAGGGTATCTCAGATATCGATTTTGGAAGCAATCGATTCTGTAACAAAAAAGTTCAAAATGGCGATCACTTTTTTCAATTCTGACTACAGATTCGTGTTTTCTAACCACAGGGATCGATCAGATATCGATTTTGAGACAAAACATAACAAAAAAAGTTAAAAATAGTGGCAACTATTTTCAATTTTGCCAACAGATTCTTTAAATCTCGCAGACTCGCGCGTCTTCCCTTCGCTACTATTACTCACTCGATCATCATTCCACTAAGGGGTCAGTGGCCACCATGGTCATCATTAAATTAAATATCACACCATATGGTACGCGTAAAAAAAATGGCGTGCCCCTTTTTGATAATAATTAATTGATTTTTGTTGAAAACATTTAAATCCAAGAACCATACCATGGTAAAAACGAAGCAAATGACACTTCATTTTTCAAAATAAGTTCAGTGGTTTTGTTTTCTGAAGGTTCATCCATACGACATATATAGAGGCCAAACTCATTATCCTTCGTACTGGAGCAAGACTTACACCAGTATTCTTAGATGTTCCTCTAACTTTCAACAACTCAATTCAACGTTCCTCCAGGATATTTGTATTCTATTTGATTGTCAATTTTGGAAAATGGAATACAAGTGGGGTTGAGTCGAGTCTAGGAAAGTTAGAGGAACGACTAAGAATACCAGTGTCAGCTTCGCTATCCCTCACTGAAGTAGTTGGGCAAAAAGAAACTAACCTTTACTTTAGGAGGCCTCAACCCACCCTTGAAGAACACCACTTCTTGCACCTCATTCTGAGGTCTATCAGAGTTCTTCCCAAAAATCACACTGCCTTCCTCCGTGAACGGCGGGAGGACCACAAAAGTATCACAAGATTGTGGGGCCTGCATCTTTAAATCCTTCTGAAAATTAAAGAACGGGCTTCAAGACGGTAATAAAAATCCAGTAAAATTATTGATTTACAAATGAAAATAGGTAAAAATAATTCCAAAATGTATGCTTGATTTCATATTAACATAGAGATAATTATGATTTTTACTAAAATAAAATACAAAATAAGCTATCCGCTATTTATTATGCAAAATGCCAAACAGAGCCTAGTCAGAAGCGTGATGTCATCGTCATGCCTCTGTAGCTCAAGAAAGTACAACAAGAGGCTCAAGAGGAGGGCTCAAGAAGGGAAGCCAGCCCTCGTTTTAAAAATCGTGACATCACAAGCAGAGACACCATGACATTAGCTAAATACATAGTTGGTTCAAAAAATGCAAAATTTTGCTATTTAACTCAAGTTTTTTTTGCCGTTAGATGCACTTAATAACTCTCTGGGTCCACACACATTTTAGGGTATTGAATAACTTAGGGAGAGCTAAAGGTTATCTGACATAGCCTTTTGGCCTGCGCATTAGCAAGCTGAAATGGCAATGACTATAAATATGTCTGAGAATGTTAAATATACCCGATAACCATTGGGTTGAGCGAGTTCTAGTATTACAATGTTTAAAATGTTACGTAATGACATAATTATTTTTTATTTACATATGATTAAAATATAAAAGTAATTAAAATTGTCATGATAATTTATTATAAGTACCTAATAATTTTTATTATTAGGTTCATGTGACTAATATTTTATTATTGATATGACAAATATTTATTACACTTTGGTCGAAAAACTGTTATGTTATAATTATAAAAAAAAAAAAATTGAATTTGAATGGTAAACCAAATCACACAAATCATGGCAAACGTAATGTGGGGCGAAATCTATTAAGCGCAATATCATATATGCAGAAATATGTAAATGTAACAATCTGTATATTTATATATGTATATATATATCAATTAAAGTATGTTTCTATGTCCCATCATGCATACCTAAGCCACTATGCACATTTTGATAAAACAATATAATTAGGTATGAATAAAATAATTTAAACCGGGTGATACAGGTTTTAGGCCATAGTGTGTCTGTCTGTATGTTTGTAACTCAGGCATTATTGAAGCTAAATCCTTCCGTTTGAGCTCAAAATATTTATTTTAGACGATATCAGGCTCCAGGATCTGATGATGACTTGCATAGGATGAACATGACCTAGGGTAGAACTGGTGCTCCGATTTCAAATGTCAGGTTTTTTATAAAATGTCCATGTTTTGTCCTGTATGCATTCTGAAGCCACTACTTATGCCGATAGCGATGAAACTACGCCGGAGAAAGTTTCTGAAGTTGAGAATATAAATTTTCGAGTTAATTATTCAGTTTTGCTGCTTTATATATTGTTTTGGGGCGGTCAGTCAAGGGTGTGTTAACAAGCTAACCACATTTACCAACTTATCAACAAAACATATTCTTATTTTGGAACGATTAAATCTTACTAAAACTATTTGCGAGAGAAACTGATTGTATGAATTTACTTTTTTCTCGAAAAGTGGGGATTTCCGCTACTCCCCCATTACAGGGGGTGTTTGTTCTACCCCTCCCTCCCAAAATTGATGGTTGGTAAAGTGAAACTTAGCCAAATTGATTTATCTAATGTATACAAAATATACTAACCATGATATAGGAAATACTTGCACTAAACAGCTATAAGTTCAGTTAACTAGAAATGGCATGAGAGTTACTACTTCACTCTTGATATGCACTAGGAAAATCAATAAATTGCGCAATGAGATCGGCGATAACAATTAAAAAAGTCTTGCTTGTACAAGTCGTATCAGTTCATTACATTTGTATGTACACTCGCAATGGAATAATATAACTGCACACTGCCCTGATTGAAGATACGAAAAGTTAGTTTATGATTAAATAAAAACGAAAACGAATTGTTGTGTTATTAAATTTCATAAACCGGTGCCGGACGACATATTTTCCCAATTTTATTTTTTGATTTTGTTTCTTCTTTTCTTTTTGACTTTTGTACAACTTTGTTGTTATCGAAAAATTACACTGACAATGACAACGACATAATAATGACGGGAGACAATTTTGTACGACACGATCATGCACAGCATGATAATGCACAGCCTGATTTTGTACACCCCGATCATTAAAAGCCAGTGGCACGAATGATCAGGCTGTGCAAAACTCGGCTGCGCAAAATCGCCTGTACCTATTCATCACATGGTGATTTTGTACGACCTGATTATGTACAGCACGTTTTCCGTGACCACCTTGTGATTGGTCGAAAGTATATCTAATCCCTAGCCCCCCATTGGTTAACACGAAGGAGAAGTCATGCCTCGTTTGCACTATACAGTTCAAACTTATTTAACTTAGGGTGACCAATATAAATAATATATATTGAGTTTCCGGAACCTACCATTTATTTTCTGTAGGAATATTTGAGCAGGGTGTTGTGGACTTGTAGCCTAACTCATGGACTTATTTAATGGGTAAAGACCCGTGCTCACCCTAGGTTCTCTACCTGGGTGAAACATGGAGTACCTACCTACGCGTCCTCGTGCTCCAACTACCAGTAAGTAAAGTCATGCGCAATTATTGCAATTTTGAGAAAACATGTCTAAGAACCATCGCTATGAAAACCTGCTTTCAAATCGAAGTATGGCCGAAGCATGGCATCGGCTGATATATATATGCCAAGCCACGCATTCAAGTTTTGCGATGACTGCGGCTGACTATATCGGTCCGTAGCAACACTAATTGCTACGGTTGCTACGGGCTACATTGTTGCTACAGGCTGATATAGTCAGACGCAGTCAGCGCAAAACTTGAATGCGCGGCGTGGCATTAGCCGATGCCATACTAACTGGTCAGCAGGACTTGACTGGACTTGTCTACATTTTGTTGTAGCTTGTGTGGCTGTGTGTCTGTCTGTGGCACCATAGCCTTTAATAACAGAAATAGTGGTAGTAGAAATGGCTTGCAAGCACAACTTCATTAGCCCAAGTGCAATGCTGGCCACATTAGCCATAGACCTCCCCCATAGAATGCCATAACGAACGGTATTGAGCAGCCTCCATCCACCGTTTTTTTTTAACGTTGATACACCTTTGTTTGGCCACGATCTCACCTGTTGGTAAGTGGAGATGTGGCCGAAGATGGAGCACAAAGGTCTAGAAGGCACCTATTCACTCTAGACTTGAAGAGACCCAGATTATAGTTTTCAGGAAAGACAGACGACGGTAGTGTATTCCACTCCTTAGCAGTTCGCATTATAAAGGTAGAACCGAAACGTTTTGTGCGAATAGAAGGTATACTAATGAGGTAAGGATGGTACTGAGCCGTACGCCTGCTCGTCCTATGATGAAAAGGAGATGGTGGGATCAGATCATGCAGTTCCTGGGAGCATTCCCCGAAATGTAACCTATAGAAGATCCAAAAGCATGCAACCTTACGGCGGTGCTCGAGACTCTGGATCTTAGTCTCCGCCATATGTTGCTCATCTATAAGCCTGAAAGCTCTACGTTCGATCGAGTCCAAGGCAGCAAGCTGGTATTTGGCATAACCATCCCAAACATGGCAGCAGTACTCCATACCAGCCCGGACTTGTGCTTTATATCAACTGAGAAGCTGTCCTGGTGTGAAGTAACGCTTTACCTTATTCAGGATGCCTAGCTTCATGGCAGCTGTTTTTGCCTTAGACTCGATGTTAGAGCCAAAGTTGAGAGTAGGCGTGAGTGAAACTCGAGGTGATCTCCCATAGCTACAGGTACATCACAGAATATAGGAACTTGGAGAAACCTACTTTTTTTTCCCGAGAAGAGACAAGCCTGCGTTTTAGAGGCATTGAACTTGACTAGATTGGCATCACCCCATCAACCATTGATCGGGTAGCAAGTCGTCCTCGTCGTGGTCCTCAACGTCTGGAATTCTGGTTGCCTCATTGACCAGCTGAGTGAGATTTAGCGTGAGTGCAAGTTTGCACGCCTCTCTCCCAGCATGATCAGTGAACTGGTATGGGAACAGCCACTGTTGGTGGTGGGCGTTAAAGTCCCCCAGAATCACCAGTTGGGCACCAGGATAACGTTGTTGGGCCACATTCGCCGCTTCACAGATGAACAACCTGGTTGTCTCGTAGTCTCCAGAGTGAGACCAATATAAACCAGCATAGATAATGTTATCTAAGCCGGTGTCCACCAAAGTCCATAAAACGGAAATATCGGGTTCTTCAAGGTCACGAAGACGCAGACAGCAATTAATGTCCTCCCGGACAAATAGAAAAAAAACAGCTTTGGGTTTAAAGATGTGCTCCAGAGTATGCCTGGGTATGTGAGGTATGCTGTATCGGCAGGACATAGAATCTGCGTCTCCGTGAGGAACAATAAGTGTGGCTTGGCGATCTCTAGGTGGTGGTGGACCGGATCGAGATTCGAGTGCAGCCCTCGAATATTCGAGAGGTGCCCTTGAAGCGAGAGGAAGTGCAGCGCTGTAGAAACGACTTATTATTTTTAAATTTTTCATGGTTGGTTTGGAGTGTTTAGGTTAGTTGACGACCTCTGTGGCGCGGCGGGCGAAGCTTGGCCTGTGACGCAGGAGGTTGCGGGTTCGATTCCTGCCTCGGAACAAATATTTGTGCGATCGAAGATATTTGTTAAGGGTGTTCTGGGTATTTTCTATGTATAATAAAAAATATCTATCTATGTAATGTAATATTATGTATATTATACATAATATTACAATAATATTATGTATTATGTATTATATCAGTTATCTTAGTACCCATAACAAAAAAAAAAAAAAACTACATAACAATAAATCATATTGCTTGTTTCTTTTAGTCAAAAGAGTTTATTAATGGTTGCTTTTTAAGCTAAATTTTAGTCCATACATTGTGGCTCTGCCAACCCCTTTGGGGAAAAAGGCGTGTGTCTATGTAGGTATGTATGTAAGTCATTTCGATGTTATTTTCGCTATTAATCCAGTTTAACCAAATAACCATTGGCTACAACTAATGGCCAATATAAAAGCCAACAACAGTCATTTCAGTGTAAAGTTTATATATATACTTAGTCTGGCCATAAATACTGTTACAATTAAACATAAACAAAATATTACATTTGAATTTGGAATCTGTCATTTGCATATGATTGTACATTTTATTGTCTCGTTTTGGCGCCAAAACATTGTACAATATTTTGCGATATTCAAATGGAGTGGGATGATAAAGAGAACCGAATCGCTGTGATTGATTAGACAAAGTAGGTATGGAGTCGAATGCAAATTTTAATACTCTCCATGCGCTTGGTATTAGTCAAATGTTTGTGTACCGGGCTATTAATAGGTACAATGAGACCTCCTCTTTTTGTGACAGAAAAAGATCTGGCCGTCCACGTAGTGTTCGTACGAAAAAGGTGGTCAAAGCAGTAAGGGAAAAAATTCGAAGAAATCCTGTCCGAAAGCCAAAGATTTTATCTCGGGAGATGAAGATAGGACCTAGAACCATGTCGCGTATTTTAAAAGATGACTTAGGACTTGCAGCTTATAAGAGACACACTGGTCATTTCTTAATTGATAATTTAAAAAACAATAGGGTGGTAAAATCGAAACAACTACTGAAGCGGTACGCAAAGGGAGGTCACAGAAAAAATTTGTTTACGGTAATAGTTTTTTTTTACAATTGAGCAACATTTTAACAAACAAAATGACCACATTTATGGTCAAAGCTCTAAGGAAGCTTCCCAATTAGTCGACAGAGTACAACGTGGGCATTATCCGACTTCAGTGATGGTTTGGTGGGGTATTAGCTATGAAGGAGTGTCTGAGCCATATTTTTGTGAAAAAGGTATCAAAACATCGGCACAAGTGTATCAAGATACCATTCTTGAGAAGGTAGTTAAGCCCCTTAACAACACCATGTTCAATAACCAAGAATGGTCCTTCCAGCAAGACTCGGCGCCGGGTCATAAAGCTCGGTCTACGCAGTCTTAGTTGGAAACGAACGTTTCGGACTTTATCAGAGCTGAAGACTGGCCGTCGTCTAGTCCCGATCTTAATCTGCTGGATTATGATTTATGGTCAGTTTTAGAGAGTACGGCTTGCTCTAAACGCCATGATAATTTGGAGTCCCTAAAAGAATCCATACGATTGGCAGTGAAGAATTTTCCCATGGAAAGGGTGCGTGCTTCTATTGATAACTGGCCTCAACGTTTAAAGGACTGTATTGCAACCAATGGAGACCACTTCGAATAAGCTTTTCATATTTTAAATTGTTTTATATTTATGTATTAAACTAACATACTGTAAAAGTAATAAATGTTATTTGCAATAGAAAACAATTGATTTTCTTTGTTACAGTATTTATGGCAAGACTAGGTATATACACACACACGCCTTTTTCCTCGAAGGAGTAGGCAGAGCCTCAATGGGCCTCTTTTCACAGTGGCTTGCACCATCGTGGAATATAGACGTGGTGAGCTCACCGCCACCATTGCTTCCCACGACTGACTCAGCTTACGCTTTCTTCCAGTATTATCACATTCTATAAATAAGCTAGCAGCCAGGACAAATCTTATACCAACAAATCTTACAAACAACTCCGGGTAATCCCTAAGTTGGCTAATACGACATCCACAGGAGGAGATGGAGGGGTCTATTCTTGGGCTGGGCACACCACTGTTATACCGAATATAAGTTATATTCTGCCCATATTTGGTAAAATACGTTAGTAATTATGAAAAAGCAAGTACCTTAATTTACTATATTCTGTTATGACCTGAAACAACTGGCTGGCTCTGCATTCAGGCATAAATACCTCATTTCTAGTTCAGTAAAAGTCCTGCTCTTTTAACTCGTTCCTTCAATTCGTTGGGATCGGATAGGTAGGTATCAAATCCAGATGTTCACGATGAATGAACACACGGAGTGCTTCTGGATAGTCTGTCTGCTGATCAGGTGAAGGCTCAGTCGTTGTTGCCTGAGTTTCATTCTGTAAAGATTTTAAACAAACTAAACTACATATAAAGAATCAAATGATATTTATGTTGTGTGTTCTTTAATTTGAATGAAATTATTTACACATTTCACTTCACACTGCCTAACTTATGAACCAAACCAACCACTGACCATCTAATTCTAAATGTAATTCTAATTCTGGATAAGATCTGCACTGACGTCTCGCATTGGGGTGTATTGTGCATTGTCTTCGTCCTGAAGACGACTGCGACACAGACCACTGTCCGTGGCCCCTGTCTTTAGCAGATGGTGGTTGAGATCACAGCCCACCATCATCCGTAGGTCTTCGCATTTCATCTTTAACAATGTGTTTGTTATCTTTTTGTTCTTGGCTGGGAGCATCGACTTTGTTTCCTCACAGTCCTGTCTACGTTCCCATATTTTCTGGTGTTCCCTTTCGGAGTTAAGTTTAAGCCTGTTTTTAATTTCCACTGTTGGTGGGTTGGATGAGCTGATGTCTTTAGGAGTTAGTGTGAGTTTAGCTCCTTTCTGTGCTAAGGAGTCGGCTTGTCATTCCATGGGCAATGACTTTTTGTCCATTTTATTTTATTTAACCATAAGCTTTTTAGCTAATTTTTGGAGAGCACTTTATTATTTTGCAACGGATTTAGACCTCTTTTATGGTCTGCTGAGTGTATTGCATGCATTTGTAAGTAAACATTGAGTTTAGGTAAATTTTCTCTATGTTTAGAACCAAGGAACCAACAAACAAACTACAGATTAACTAAATGGGAACATTATTTTACTAAATTCCGTACAGACTGGCAACACAGCACTCGCTCCTTGGAAGTGAAAAAAACGATGAAAACGAGGCATCGTTTAGACAGCTACTGGTGGATTCGTATAATCATGGTGTACAAAATCGGCCGTACAAAATTTTCACGGGCGATAATGTACAGCCAGTTTTGTACGACACGATTAAGCACAGCATGATCATTGGGATCCATGTTTTGGAAAATTGGCCGTGTAAAATCATGTCGTGCATAATCATGCTGTACATTATCGTGTTGTACAATATAGGGACCCATAATGACAATAACAGGTGTGCGTTCAATAGGTACACTCCAAGGTTTGTTTTTTTAGCCATGCTCTGAGGCTCTGAACGACTTTGATTGACACGGAATGTCAATGCCACTGTAAATTTTTGATGTAAACAAACGCTTTATTCACCCGGTGTTGCCAATTTAGCTCTTTTAGAGGTAAATTCAGCTCTATTTCAACATTGTCAGCTCCACTTTTTTCAAAGAAGTTAGTAGGTAGTATGAATGAATGAACGACAAAACCAAAGCCTTATTGTTATTGTAGCTGTGTAGTGAAGTAGAGTGATTTGTTGAATCATTGTTTATTTCGCTCATATTTAATGAAACAATTAGCCTTATTTCTAACTCTTTTTTTTCCCATTGGCTTTTAATTTTTTTTTTCATGTGGTTTATCATTTTAAGATTGTCATGAGGTAGAGTTTTTTTATTTTCAATAGTAATAGAAAATAAAGCCGCCGAAATCAGTTTTTTTTCCAAAATTTTGTTACCAAGTTTTTATATTTTGCATTTGACCTAGGAACTTGTTTTGTAAATATGGTACTTGTTATGTCTTTAGATCGATATAACTACTAACACCCTATTGTACCTATACCAAGAAATAAACGTAATATAAAAAAAAAAACAGTAAAATGGGCGGCATTTTCGCTGAAAGCATATTTAAGTGTGTATTAATATTTTACCAATATATACAAAAAACTTTCGAAACATTTCGAGAATTTTCTGGTACATTTGGTACGGAACCCTGAATGCGTGTGATCCGACGTGCACTTGACAACAAAGACCCTTCCAGCCTTGATAGGTAGTGTACTGACAAATTTGACAAAAGCTAGCCTTGATATTTCACAGAAAAAATATTGGCGATGTTTGCAACAATCAATCAATCAATCAGCCAACATAAACCGCTACTAGACATCTGAACATATCTGTGGATGTAATTTCATCAATATCGGTTCAGCTGTTACAGCCTGATTGTTTAACAAAGTCTTAGAGCATTTAATAGCAAAGTCATCCAGGAGCTGATAACAAGTCCTGTTTCACTTTATAAAAAAACCCTCTCGTGGAATCTGGAACTTTCGCAGTTACTTTACTACTTGTTGGGCTTACATAAAATATTTCTCCATCTATGGATGGAACAGGATTTTTGGGGGGGAAGGGTCGGATCGACTTGACTTTGACAGCAATCTAACATCAAAATTGTAACAACCGAACACCCACCCAAAACGGTGGTTGTTCAGTTAGGGTCACGTGACGCTAACCGAACGCTCTAACCGAGCCTCCGAACGGAACAACCGTACACTCTGGTGACAACCAACACTCAGAGTGTACCCACTGAACGCACCCCAGTGATTCTTGCCGAATGTTATGCACAGATGGCGGGTCCGGTTATTGTACAATTATAAAAAAAGAAGAAGAAGAAAATGGACTAAACATTCATGTTGTACAACCATGGATTGCACGACCTGGGAATTCACGACCCTGGAAAACACAGCCAGGATTGTGCATCCCAGTAATTCATGTACAAATGGACACGAAATCCATGGCTGTGATGGATACGTGTAGCATGACGGCCTCCGTACCGGAATGCTCTATGCATGGACAAAACAGTAGAAAGAGTGCTACATTAGAAATGCTCCTAAAAAAATGCAAAGAGAAATTAACGCTACGCTCAAAGATACAAGATACAAGATACCTACAAGATATATTTGCATAAATAAGTGTTACAATTTGGTCTTATAAAATAGTGAGCACTTATTTACCCTTTGCAGGCATTGCAAATTTTTTTGAGGGCGTAAACTGCTATTCTGCGTAAAGACATTCTAATAACTCTACGATGGACTTAGTTATGATGTGACATTCCATACACTATGAACGCCAAATTAGGGCACTTACGAAAATTCGAACGCCGACAAGTGAGTTCCATTTATTCACACTCTAGCCAAAGCTGTATATATTCTGTGGCCAATAAGTAGTAAAAGCCTCCGAAAATCAGCATAGGTATTTGCACAAAATATGAACTTTAGCCCTTCATAATGTAGGTAGGTACCTACCTAATCATAAATTGCTAAATTATGGTAAAAACGCAATACCTACCTAGAAACCTCGGACATGTAATAGAGATTCCTAAGTAGGTATCTAAAAATGTTCTAATTAACAAGTTTTATGCGTGGTTTTATGAAAATATAGAAGAAAGCAGCGGTTTATACATATATTCCCAATTCCACCCAAGGGCTCTGGCACTGGCCCTAAATTTTAACAGTGGCACTCTTTCAAAAATTGTGTTGGACCATGGTTGGACCAGTAGTATCATTGGTTGGACGAATCTGCAAGATTCGACTCGGCTGCACTAATCTTATCACCTCCTAATGACGATAGATGGCGTTAACATACTTACTAGATTTCCTGACCGCAAATCACTCAATCCGTACCGTATCCGTATGTCGAAATATTCAGTTTTTTTTAATTTCTGTTGTTTTTCCTACCTTATACGTAGGAAGATGGACTAAAGTACATTCATGCCTTATACGTAGTAGGAAAAAGCGCCTAAATTCATATACCACAGAATAAATAATAGTACCTACCTAGGTACAAGTACTTTTAGCTGTTCCTGAGAAAAAGAGTCATGACACACAGACAGACATACAGAAGAAGCACAAAGTGATCCTATAATTGTTCCGTTGGTACCTATAAAGGTAAATACACTAGAAAATAAAATCGAATAAAATTAGAAAGGTCTCTCTTCGAACATGGCGGGAAGAGAACTTTATTTATACCTACCTACTTGTTTGAGATCTACGGCCGTATGCAGAAGATGGCTCGAGTATTGTCTAGTAAATAAGCCGTGACCAGACGGACAGGTAAAGGCTACACTGATTTCTATTTTCCTCGTCAATTTCGTGTTTTCGCCGCACCCAACGAAAGCTCATAAATCATTTATGCAAATAGCCAAACAACAATGAGCCGAAATATAGACGGTGCTATAAGGAAGCGCGCACCGGATGTACTGCGACTTCCCACCGGTTTTACCCCCTGTTTCCGTTTCGCTGTAAGTTCCCAACAAAACTGTGCTGGCTAAACCCCTACTGAGACTTCTCGTTGTGGTTGCCTCAACGCGTACCTTTGTTAGGGGCAAGTAGTAGGTAGGTACCTATTAACAGAGTCAGGTAGAATAGGCAGTTACCTACCTATTGTATCTACGGTATGAAATATGCCGCAAAATTTCTACGTGGGTACGGAAATAACCCCATCACTCTACTTATTTTTGCATCTCACGGAAATATAAATATGTACATAAGCAGGTACCTAAGTACAAAACGGCATACACGATTTTTTTTTGTTTGTTGCTTTTGTATATCCTTTGCATTTTGCATTCGTACTAGTTCCGGGGCGATTTCACATTAGACGTGTCTATTAACCCTTAACTACTCGCGTGGGATCTGATTGACCCCCTAGGGTTAATCTGGTCAGATGCCACATTTTACAAAGATCTGATGAAAAAAAAAACAAGGATTGTGTGTAACATCATAGCGCGTTATGGCAAAATTGTTCTGATGAACGTGGCTCCTAAACAAAAAGGTGTTTTTGAAGTTGTGAATTTATTTAAAAAAGAAAGTAAAATAGCAATGTTATTTTAGGAGTCCAGCTATCTGTATTCCAAATCCGTCCAGCGGTTTCAGCGTGAAGAAGTAACAAACACACAAAATTTCGCATTTATAATATTAAATAAATAGTAATAATAGTGTGATAAATTACCAATACTACTACTAATACAACTACTACTACTACTACTACTACTACTATGAACAAATACCTACTAGGTACTACTAAAAGTATAGTAAGTAGACTTTCATCTTTATGTCTCAGGGTGGCGGGGCGCAGTGAAATGCCAGATAGGGTGCGTTCTACGTGGACGTGACCTATGTGGTATTGCGTTGTTAAAGGCAGAGGTTACCGCTTAACATCAGGTGGGCCATCTGCTAGAACCGTCATTAACACAGTTAAAAAAAATAAGTATTAAAATATAAACAACGAAGGGGTGTGACCATGAAGTTATAACTTCATGGGTGTGACCTTGTGATCACAGAACACAAATCTGTTGGCATTTAAAAATGGGGCCTTTATTCTTGTAACAGAAAATATTTTGATGGTATGTTTCACTGAGTCGGGTTAATGTCCACTTATCTATATATGTATCTAACGAAGTACAAAATAAGTTTGTGTTTTTTTTTATAAGAACGCGCAGAACCGTTGGCCCTTTCTACTGGTCAACGGTTCTGCCTTTAAAACTTTGCTCTATCTTATTTAGTTACATCTCATTGAACGTACGGCTATCAGGAAATTTGATTTTAAAATTCACTAAAATCAATTTGGAATAAAACAAGCAATAAGCAAAGCTTGATAAATCCAACCATTTTTATTAAAAATTACAAGAGTTCAACTTACAATGTTGTCTGCTCTAAAAAATCCGAAGCAAAAGTCAGTCAGCTCTCAAGCACGTGCGCCGCCATCTTCCCATTCTATCTAACCTCTCCTCGAGTCCGGGCAGATGGCGCCGTAAGCGCTTGAAACTAACTTCAGTATTGACTCGCGTAAGATAATCATTATTTTTATCGACAACGCTCAAATAATTTCAACACAAATTCGAAAATTCACTGCTAAATTATTAATGATTTTTGCAAGCAACCAAAAACCTTAAATAAAAATAATTAAACTTAAACTGGTCACTTTATTTTGAAAAATGAATTAATAAATCACAAAATGATAAATAAAATTATTGATTAAATATCTATTTATGAATTTAGATTCCTAATATTTTGATAACAATAATAATTTCGTTCAAACAAAAACAATATTAAATTGTAGGTACGCTTCCGGTCTGAAATCGATGATCGACGATGGGCCGATGCGGCGACATATATAAATATAAAACAAAGTCGTGTTAGTTATACCACTTATAACTCAAATTCGGCTGGGCCGATGTTAGTTATCTCTTTTTGGTGGATTCTTCTCCGCTCCGAATAGTAGAATAAGAAATAAGGGGGGGGGTTCAACGGGGGCTACCCGTGCGAAGCCGGGGCGAGTCGCTAGTTATTTATAATCGGAGTCGTGGGCAAAACTTGTACCAATAGAAGTACACTGCTGGACATAGGCCTCCTATATCATAGAATGCCACTATGAACGGTCTTGAGCTGCCTCCATCCACAGAATTCCTGCGAACTTAACATTATAATGTATTTGGTCCATAGAGGGGGCCTTACTCTACTGCGACGTCCGGTTTGTGGGCGAACCTTAATTCCCAAACGTGTATCAGTTCCGCGTGCTATCTAGTCAGTGAGTAAAGCTAGAATGGAGCTGTCGGTGATCTTGGTTCTTTTACGGATCGCCTCATTTCGCGTAGTGAAACTCTGGAATAGCTCTCTCCATAACCCGGTGCGCATCTTTGAGCTTTTGTATTAGGCCAAAAGTAATTGACCATGTCTCAGTGCCGTAAGACATCACTGCCTTGGCAACACGCACTGCATGATTTTAGACTTTCGTCTTGAGGCATTGCGGTATCTGCGACGAGAAGATAATGCCGTAGTTTCCAGAATGCTGCCCATCCGAGTTGGATTTGTCGGCTTACCTCTTTGTCGAAGTTAAACCTACCTAGTATAATCGGTTAACCCAAATAGACCTTGTGGTCAACAACATAAATTTCTGATTAGGTACTTATACTTGCAAACAATTATCAGTATTATGAACATTCATTCGGACCTTCGACCAAAGTTTGGTCTAAGATTCGGACACTGAATATCAATGATCAACTCTTTAATAAGTAAAGGCGCTTAGGACCTTCGACCAAAGTAAAATAAAACTTTGGTCGAAGCTTAGGACGATTCAAACCTACCTTTACGTCGTCGATGTTGCTTTACTATTAATTCCGGGAGAATATTGTATATATTGTATAGCCTACGGTTTTACACTTGTACTAATATGTATTCTGTGGTTTTACCCAGGTGTTGGGGTAAAACCGTAAATTTTAGAAATTAATACTTTTGTGTTATTTTTTTGTCCTGATTTTTAAAATATGTTTATGTAAGTAATTATGTACGAAGTATTAAACTAGACCAAAAAATTCAAAATATTGAACTGCTACCTACATTTTCAGGCCTCAAAGATTTAAGATAATAAACCACCTGACAAATACCGTGACAAACCTGGACCACAGAATAAATAATAGTACAAGCCTAGACTACTTACTGTTGTTTTCTGTAATATGGCCGTAAGTATAAGTTTTGTAGTGCTCTATACCTATGTAACGACTAGTTCAGAACAACCTAGCCGGTCCTTGCTATGTCCAGCTTGAGAATAAACCCCTCTGTCTCCTCCCGTGGATGTCGTAAAAGCCAACAATACGTAGGTATAGTCTACACTTTCATGATTTTCACCAAACGGCCGTGTAGGTAGGTATAAGTTACATACGTATAGGTAATTATAATTGCTGTTCTACGCATAGTAGCTGATAATTCTCCATGTAAATAGGAATAGGATCTACGGGTATTTGCATAAGGGAATATCAGATACCTACATCCTTGTGTGTTCAACCACCGTGTCTATGCTCTGTACTCGTATCTGCCTACTAGCTACAACTATAGGTAAAATTAGGAGCAAGTGGTACATTTAGCAATACACACACCTTATAGGTATTTACCCTAATAGGTATAATATCTACAAACTAACAATACCTGCTAGATAGCCTATGAAATAGCGCTAAGCTACTCGAAAACGTTGTCGTCGTCCAAAAAAAGCCAATAAAAGTTTGATGGTTGATAAGTACCCAAGTAAGCGATATTCATCAAGTTCAGTGCGATATAAGTCACAAACATTAGTACAAGTACTAGTATAAGTAGTATTATTTTATCTGTGGTACAAGTATTTAACGTAGGAATTTTTTCACTATAATAATAAATAAGCTCCTCTTGAACCACGCACGCAGTTCCTACGAAACTATATAGTAGGTCGGTACTGTCACAGAATAGATAATAGTACAAGTAGTACTGTATAAACTCATCAAAAAAGTCGTAGGTAGGTACCTAATAGGTACTTCTCAAGTTTATGTTTTTAATGGATTATTAGAAAAATATTGTATGATACGGAAGAAAAAAACATTTATCATAGGAAATTCGAAACCTTGTACTAATACCTACCGGTATGAATTTGATTTTTTCCGTACTTATTTTTTTTAACATTCCAAACTTGCACTTGAGAGATGTGTTTTTGATGAGAAGTATACCTACATATTCCGTGGTAATAGAGTCCAGTTTTGCACACTTTGGGTAAGTAGGGAAAATAATAAGAATCAAAATCGTACGAAAATGTAGACTGGTCATGATCATAAAGCATTCCACAATTTTTGTGCCATTAGCGAAGTTTTTAGTGAATCTGATTTATTTATGCATCATTTATCATTCCCTAACTTCGGATTAAAGATTTGACACCCCTGACAGGGCTCATTTAATCTTCAAAGTGTCTGATACACGCTCTACTGAGTGTTGAGACGATTCAGCATCAACTGACTTCAAAAAGTGAGTAGCTCGGTGAGTAGGTAATCTGTGGTTGCTGAAGTAGGTACCACTTAAACATTAAGTTCCTACCAATTAACTATTTAGACTTATTTTGAACTTTAAAAAATAGATATACCTATTATTCTAACAATGTTAAAAAGAAAGGGGGCGAATCATCAGCACTGCTGGCCTTTGCTGTGGAACGAATTGTAAACCATAAACTTAGGTACCTACATAAGTTCATTAAGTACATAGATAAACTGTAGCACTCCATAGGCTTCAATAAATAAACTAGGTACCTACCATATTTATTGATGTAATCACAGGTATATATCGCGACTAATCTTACCTTAAATATAACAATAAATAAATGGTCTGATCACGAAAGCTTACAAAATATGGACCTTCTTACTTAGTACATTACTATAATTTTAGGTTTGTAGATTAAGAGGTAGAGCAAGAAATCGAGTTAGCTTTCTCCCTAACATCCAGGACAAAACTTATATCAACGTACCTTACTAACAAGTTCGGGTTCATTAGTCAGATTTTACGACATCCACGGGAGGAGACGGAGTGGTTTTGACCACACCACGGCATTGACACATAGCACAAACACGTCATTGACATAGGTACCTACCTACTGACAAACACTTCAACAGTTTGGCAGTAAGTAGGTAGGTCAGCAGTAGTCCCTGGTAATCTTTTTCTCGCTGTCTAGTGATATAAAGTTATGATTAAAGTGACCGAATTTTCTATTCTCTGAACAAGAAAAATCTCATTAAAACTTTTATCGGAATGAAGGGATAGGTACCTATTTTTGGGCGAAGTATTCGATCAACAACATAAGTAGACAATTTCAATAAAAACGGTTTATTTACAAAGATAACAAAAAACTTATGTAGATAGGTACCTATAGTATGTACTTAGGTACCTGATTATAAAATATCTGTCTGGCGGGCGATGAAATTTGCTATATTGTGGTTTTTGGGGGTGAAAAATTTATCTAGCTAGGTCTCATCTCTGGGGAAACGCGATTTTCCACACTCAGTTTTGAGCATAAACCTTAAAATAATTTAAAAACCAAATGCAATAGACAGTTTTAAGAACAAATATCTAATCAACAAAGTGGCGGAGACAACCGTTGATCTGAAGACTATAAAAAGACAAAAGCATAAGATGAAATACTTGAAAAAAGTAACTTTTCGTGCACAAAATAGCAAAAAGCCGTCCCTAACTTGTTCGCATAGCCAAGCCTCCGCCACCGCGCGCCAAATAACTGGAGGGGTTTTTAGACACAGTTCTTTGCGTGTGCAAACGCTGCGCGTATGTCCCTGTAAACATAAGTCTATGTATACTTATCTACATGTTAAAAAAGGTAGGCAGCGTATACAACTCGAGTGTACCTAAGCGCACTTTGATATTTTAGGACAAGCACCGCGCCATTACATCGGCAAACAAACAGTCAAGTAGTTTCCCATTGGAGATCCGTGGTTATGTAGTTCGATAAGCTTTTAAATCTATGTGCTTAGGTTCTAGAAAATAGGTTGATCCTATAAGGTACCTGTGCAATTCAAAATGTCGAAGCGTGGCCTGATAGGAGCGAGCGGGCAAAAGTTTTTAGTTCTGGTAGTTGTTGTATTTTTAAGTACCAATTGTAGGTGTGAGGTACTGAAGATACTGAGGAGACTCGTTGACCCGGGGTTGGTGTATCAGTAGTGTTTGCCCTGTCGTGACTAGATGAAATCGCAGTCGCGTAAGCGGCAGTGATCGGTCATCGGGATCACCAAGAACGTCTCTTGGTCTACGGAGGGACTGATCAGGGGGTGTCTCTGCAAGGATAGTCAAGGATAGAAGGTATCAGAGGGTTCAGATGCTTCGCTGCCAGTTCATAATGCGAACCATGCACCTAGTGCAGTGAGGCGGCTTGCAGTCACACACCCGATTGGGATTCCGATCAGATGTGTACAAGGCTTTTATGATATGCCATCCACGAAAAGGGCGATTTCCACTTAAGGTTGAGCGGGGCAGAACGCTGGTGTACAGCGAGAATGGGATGGGGTGAAGACGGAGCCCTGAAGGACTCCGGCTCCGATGGGATGTAGGTTGAGAGCGTACCCTCCACGCGATAGCGAAAGCTACGAATTCGAAGATTGCAAAATAACAGCGAATATCATTATATTTTTATTATTTAAAAACGTGATAATATGTATTTCTTATAGTTTTTCTCGTAGTTTCTTGTAATATATTTTAAAGATAGATAGAAAACACTTTATTCTACAACAAAGAAAAAAACTAAAACAAGAAATGGCCGGAAAAACAATGGGCGGTCTTATCGCTATAAGCGATCTCTACCAGGCAACATTGGGATGGTCTGGAATTGTTTGCACGAGATATAACGGTGGCTTAAAATCTGACTATACAATCTCTTAATTTAAAATAAATATAACAAAATAAATAAATATATTTAATAACAAAATACATAAATTTACTTGTACCTCGACATACGTAACTATACATCGAGCAATACCGGAGGCCTGCGTTGCTCGATGTAACTAGGTATAGTTACATCGAGCAACGCAGGTATAGCAATGGAAGAGCAGGACCTTCTTACACAAGTATTTTTCTACTTACAAGAAGGTTCAAACCATATTCAAACAGTGTGTAAACTTGTTACAGTAAAAAACTATCATTGTTTTTTTGTTTCTTAACTTCTAGTTTCTGTTCCTTTTGCACTTCGACAAGGACGACATCGTTTTTTTTTTAATTTATAATTGGTTTCGGACGGCTTGTGCATGCACTACTTGAACAGCATATTTTAGAGGAAAGATCAGTTTTAGGTGAATACGAAGGAGTCTATTCTTAAGCCGGAGACACCACGGTTCACTTCTGTGTTTTTAACATTACAGCTGAAGGTGCTAGCTCGCTCTGATTGCGATATAGTCCATTGTTAGTGTTGCGCTACTAGAATAGTTTATATGCAAGTGGGTGTTTCGGGTCCGGGCGTCGGATATTACAGAGGAAGTGCCGGGACATCGATCATCGTTACTGCCAGAACGTCTTTAAAGACGGCGGCTACCACAGCGCACCCAGCCCTTGGCAAGTGATAACTGATAACAGGCGCAGCTGTCGAACTACAAACAAACAGATCTGTGGACCAGAGCGATAAGTCGTCTTGCTTTGTACTCTGATTAATTTTAGAACAAAAGACTGAAGGTTCATATTTGATTAATTTAAATGTCTGGACTAGCCCGGTGGGAAACGATTTTATCAATTTAACTTCAGTGTTCTAGGTAAAAACTTCTATAAATTTTAATAAAAAATTATATCTACTTAGATTAACTAAGTAATCAAAAAATAACATCTCATACTGTATTTGATATACACCTACTTAATATCATTTTAGAAAAATTACGACTATACACCACGTACTTGTAAAATTATACGAAGCCATGGTAATTTAAATTCTATACGTAATATCATAGTTACGATGTTTGTATGTTTGTATGTTTCTTAATCAATCACGCCAGAACGGCTGAACTGATTTCGACAAAATATACACAGATAGATGCCCTGGATTGGCTACTTTTGTGCTTGGTATATCGCGAGCGAAGCCGCGGATTGGCACTAGTATTAGATAAAACTGATGCGACTGAGCTTGGCACGGTGCCTGAAAACGAAATCATAAAATTACACACAAAAAATGTCCCCAGTGGTCACTTTAACAGTTCTTTGTGTGTATTTTTTTACATGGTTGTAATTGGGGGCGAATATTCTCAATACTCAATACATTTATTGCTTTCATATGGTTACAATTAGTTGTTTCACATAATAGGTAGCATCTCACATGAACCCTGCGTGTTTAGGGTATATCAACAGAGAGGCAGATCTCAGGCTCCTTTCCAACTACAGCTCGTTCACCGTAAGATGGCTCCTGCGTTATACTCTTAGTCTGTGTCCCCCTGCTTTGGGAATAGTACCTTCCATAGAAAAATACATACTCCATGGCAGGTGCCATCTTACGGTGAACAGTCTGTAGCTAGGTCTTTGGAAAAACTGGATTTTCAATTATAACCATGGACTTAGATTATAACTGTTCAATTTGTGCTTTTGATTTGTCAGTCAATACAGAATATTGAATAGTTGGACAAATCAATAAACAAACATCTAAATTTGAATTTCACAGGTTTATTATGAATTTGAAACAATGCCATCGATTCAGCTTGAATTAATAACGTAATACAAACAAGTTCACGAATACCGACTCCAATAAAAGTAGAGACACAGACCAGTAAAGGTGACACAATTTACCGCAAAACATAATTAAGTTTTCATGCAACTGGACGTGATTTAATACCTACGTGAAATAATTTGAATAAGCCACCAAATCGAGTTAAGTCAATCAAGGGGGCAACTTTGTGACAATCGGGCCGCTCGCTGGCGGGTGAATTGAATTCAACAATTTCATTCATGGAAACTAAGTGAATTTGTCATTAATAAACTTTTAATATCAGTTGTCGAATTGATTTACTTGACGATTGTTTCGTGGCGTGCTCTATTGGTACTTGGAGGGCCGCGGGGAATGAGAACAATGGTTATTTTAACTAATAACTGAGGTGTACTTAAAACTGTACAAAATCGAGTTATGTTATATCATATATTCAGTACCGCTGTTTCATTTGTACAAACCCACTGGTATTTTCTTGTATTAGTTGTAGTATTCTTTAAGTAAATAAATATTATTATTCTTCACATATTTATATGAAAAAAGATTTATTGTTGGAGTAGTGTTTGTTCGGATTAAATTCAAAATATAGAACTAATAAGACAAGCAACGGCGACGGTGAGCGCTGACGTCGATTGCTGATGAATGGGGTGACACAGTGCTTATTTATCACGCTAGGTGGCGCATTATCGCTTGTGTTGTAGACAAACAAAGGTATATCAATGTTAAAAAAAACTATCAAACGTGTCAAATATCAATGGATTATTTTAGTAGATAAACATTAAATAATAGTCTGGTATAAAACATGCCTCTGTGTAGTGCATTTCAGTATAAAAATAAAGGTACACACCATTTCCCTTCTGATGAGAAAAAGACAAGATCACTAAATGACAAGCACCAGCGATGGTGGCGCCATCTGAGATTAGTTTTGCCTGTGGCTCCCCATTGCTACGCGCTTACAATACGTCGCGCTGACGAAAACCGTCGGTCGAGCTCTTTAGTCAACTGACGCGCTATTGCTATACACATCGACGTAAATAAAATGAATGGACGGGCCTCAGGGAACGATAGTTTTGAAGCTTCTAAACAGACCTAGCTAGTATACTTCGCTTCAGTCAGTCTTTGTCACGGCAACGAGTGACAGCTATGCTGAAAAATACCAAAATTAGATACCTTGGTAATACAATGCCTTCCTGTGCTTTTCTGCAAGTGCAAACAACACAAGAAATACAAATAAAGCTTCAGGCATCGCATTTAATTCGTAAGTAAAGGTTTTGTAATATAATTTTCATCAATTGATAAAAAACTTATAAATCGTCGTGTGGTAGGAAAACTACATAACTAACACATTTTGCGAAATCGACTTTATTGCATGGTTATGATGGCCCATACATGTCGATGGACACGTCTTGCACTAGAGGACGAGCGACAAGGAGGACTACGCCCCAGGACATTATCTCAATGTTCCCCACTCTGAATGAAAGTTAACAGACACAAGTTTATACTCGTAGATAGTTTTAATTTTAGTCGACATACCTTTTTCTTTTTGATACTTAGAATTATTGTGTTCCACAATTTTTTTTCAGTTTGTTGATTTTATAAGCATTAGTCGTATGATAAGTTTGTTATGTCACTTACTTTGAATTTATAAGTCTGCTAAAATAATGTAGGTGTTTCAGTAGTTTTCTAATATTCAGTCTTGATAAAAAGAAATGATTATAAGTTGGTTTTATTTTAAAATGTATTTTAATATTATATAAATCTATGCCCATGGATAGGATTGTCATATTCAAATAAGTAAATAATAGATCATTTCAATTATTCAAAACTTTGGCGAGGGAAAAATACATAGTCGTTTTTTTATTTTTTTCTCTTAATCAAAAGAACGTAAAAATCATCAAAAAAAAAAAATTAAATTATAATTAAATTATAATTAAATTATTTTATTTTTCATTAAATTCGAAAATAGATACAGTACAAATCTATAACATATCAAAACACGGACTGAAAAATTAGTTACGATAAAAAAGTTATTGCCATTTTTGACGCAATAAAACAGTAAATCGCGTTTTTCTCGCGATGTTGGTTTTGTTGTTGTTATTACTTATTTAGTTTTCCAACTACAGCGACGAAATATTTGACAAGACTTCACGCATGACGGATGGTCCGGTACAGACTGCAAAAAAATCTGATGCCTAAGGGGTATCGTATTGATTTAGAATTGTAATTTGCATTATTTACGTCAAAACATTGCTAAGCACGTCGCTTTAGGTAATTGCATATAATATGTAATGGCATGTTAATTAACCTTATAGCTTTCCAAAAAAAAACTAATTTAAACAAAAATGGATAGAAGTCATAAGACGAGCAAGAACAGACGACTTTTGGAAGTGGAATACATTTTCCCGTATTTGCTCTGATCATTTTCTACACAATGAATTCTATACGCCAAAAAACGGTTAGTAGTAGTAGAGCTTTTTTGTAAAAGAGTTCGTCCGGGGAAGTACTACCACCATACCTGTTTCTGCCGCAAAGCAGTAGTGCTCGCATTGCTGTGTTCCGGTTTGAAGGGTAAGGGTGCCGATGAAATTACGGCCACATGGGACTTTTCATCTTTATGTTTCAGGGTGGCGGGCGCAGTGGAATGCCACATAGGGCGCGTCCTAGGTGGACGTGACCTGAGGTAATGCACTGTTCATAGGCAGAGGGTACCACTTAACATCAGGTGGGCCATCTTCTTGATCTGTCATTCCAAGTAGTATAAAAAAACTCATTGTGCAAAATTCTTAAAACTGCACTCTGCAGTTTCTTAAATACTGGAATTTTTATACATTTATGTTTCCGTACGATTTTTATGATATTTTCTTAGTTTATTGAGTGATGTAAAATATATTTTTCACAAATTGATTGAGCTGAAGACCTTAGGTGGACTTGCTTTTCTATTGATTTATATTGTGTATGTTTGAGAGCTGAAAAATAGATACGTAACTACATAAAACAGAAGGGAACCATGTATTTTTGTAAAAGTTTCATTCAATAATTGCATTTTTTTCGGCGATTTTTTGTACTGTAAACCTACTGAAATAACTTTAGAAAACACATTGCATCTGTTAAAGTATTAAGTATTAAAAACATACAGTTTTTAAGAAGTTCATTAATTTAATTTCACCTAGTTTATTTACAAGACCGCCAGGAGTGGCGCTATAGAGAAGAGGCCTTTACTCAGCAGTGGCTGGATAGATAGATAGATAGATAGATAGTTTATTTGTTGACCGTACCCTAAATCCGCATTGTCTTATTTTTCAGGGACGTTTTGTATGGGTAAGGCCAGTCCATTTATTTTACTTTGGTCGAAGGCTATACATATATACGCGCGCATAGTGCGATGCTGACTGAGATAAGCACGTAAGATCAGCGCTGAAGGTAAGCGCTCACCGTCCGTCGACCACTAAATCCAGCCTTACTCTTTGATATTGAAGGTATGCTTAAGGGTAAAACTTAGACTGTCGTTCAAATTTACAAACACAGAGACGAATATACCTTCTGTTGACAATGGTGCCAGCAGCTCTACTTTATTCCCAAGAATAAATACTACGCTGTTCGTTTAAATTATTCCCTTAGCAAACAATTACTTGAAGTGGCTTCCTTGTATCAACAATTTGCGGAAAGCTCGTAGCACGGCGTAGGAGTGTGCTACGGTCGGTGAGTGCTACGCTACGGAATGACGACGGAGAGCGTAGCAACCTCTCTACAACAATCAAACGGGCTCCACATCGCTTGAATTGGCATTTGGATGCAACTACACTCTTGTGAACAGAATGCGAATGGACCTTCCTAATGCAAAAAAAAAAAACTACCATAATATAGCACCACGCTATCCTTTTTCAGCTGGTTAAAGTGTTCTGTAACCAAATTTAGACTAAACTCTTAGTAGAAGATAAAATATTATCTAGTAACCAATAAGTATTTAGTACGTGGGATCTTCAAAGCACTCATGCCGATATACTAAGCTCGTTGGTCTTCTAAATTCTGGAGAAGCATATTAACACTCAGATACAATAAGGTCCGCCGCAGTACGTACCTAAGTATTGTTACGTACGCATGTATTTCCTCTTGAAACTGCTCTTACTAGCTACTCGGGCTACATAATAGTATGTACTAAGTAGTACTAAGCTGCAATATCGCAGACCGTACATTCGAGGGGACAATAGTATTGTTATGACAAGAGCATTCTAGTCTCGTAAAGGACTTAGCACAGAAGACTACATACAGAAGTTTCACTTCAACCGACGAACGGCACCATTTTTGGGTTCTGAACCCAAAGGGTGCTGAAGGGTCGATTTAAGCCTACGCCGTCTGTCCGTCCGTCTGTCTGTCTCAAGGAACATATCTACTTATGTACTAAATTAAAAAAGAGGAGAAGCCCAAACACATCAAACTTTGGAAAAGTTTGAAAAACTCATTCCATCATTATTCACTAATAATGACGGAACAAAAATACAATGAAAAATGCAAATACAAATGTTGGGACCGGCACAGAATAAATAATAGTACAAGTAGAACAGGTATAAGTTTCTAAGACTTTTCCCTGTATTTGTGTCACAAAATATACGATCAGTATCTTTAGTTATCTAAGTACCTTAGAGGTAGAAGTTTAGTGTTTTTACATTTTCTATTTTAATTTTAGTCTAATGGAGACTAAAATTCAAGATCAGCTTTAATTTTAGTCTCCATTAGATCACCTCGCTGTCACAATAACATTGTATAATCTTTGGAACTGGACAGGTACATATAATTTCAAATTAACCGGATAACGGGAACTGGGTCAAAATCAGCTTGCCAAGATTAAAACTAACGTATACGAACATACTACGAGTAACACCGAGTTAATTATAAGATTTGAAAAATAAATAAATATTAAATATACCGAGCGCCGAGAGAGATGTTAAAAATGAAACCGCTGCATTTTTTACTGGGTGGTTCAGCTGCGAAAACTTTATACTAATCACTGTCGTTAATTTAGAGCTTAGAAATCCCAACGATTTTGTTGGATCCTGGCTCCTTTATTTGCGGGAAAGTGGAGGCAATAGGGAAAAACATGTTTTTTGTTCATGTAAAGTTTTTGCGCCATTATTTTTGCTTTAGGAATTATTAAAGTCACATAATGAGACGGAAAACTAAACGGCTGAAAGTAGCGGGTGATGGCCTTGTGACTAAGGGAGGAAGTTTGCCGTCGTCGTAACGGGTTGCAATATTATTTATATTGGGTATATTTTTATTCATATTCGTACATAAATTAGTCATGTAATAAATTAATGATTATTTCTGTAAATAAAGACATTGTTTTTAGGATAGTTTTTGGTTTATAACATCGTCAATTTTACCTTTTCTAGAGAGTTCTTAAGTGTTAAATTAAATCTAGTTCATCATCAGCCTGACGAAGTCCTGAGCTGGAGACAGGTCTCCCCCATAGAATGCTACGACGAACGGCCTTGAGCCGCCACCAGGTACAAGCTTCCTGCGACGTAATGTCCTAATGTTGTCTGTTCATCAAAAGCCCTACACTGCGTCGTCCGGATTGTCATCGCCACTCTAGAACCTTTAAGGCACAAACACGTTTTGACCTATTATTGTTAAAATATCATTGAGGGTAATTTGACCCAGAGTTTAACTTAAATTGTACCTTGTGTTTACTAACAACTACTTTCGAGTTAAAAGAAAAAAATACTTAAAAAGTTCCGTAAAAGGAGGGACACGGGAATCAACCCGCTTAGGGTTATTCACACCAAGGTAGCAGCGGCCGGCAGCAACCGGAAACGACCGGTAGCGGCTGTCATCGACGATTTTATGTCGGTACATTCAGTACACGAGGCAGCCATAAGCAGACGCCATCTGAGTTCGGAGCCGCGCGCGTTCGCGACTCTATTTCAAGCCCCAGAAACGATATTTTCTATTTATTTTTGTACAACTTTGGTTGACGGATCAAACAGATGGCCCACCTGATGTTAAACGGTACCCTCTGCCTATGAACAGTGCATTATCACATAGGTCACGTTCACCTAGGACGCACCCTATGTGACATTGCACCGCGCCCGTCACCCTGAGACATAAAGATGAAAAGTCTTATGTGCCTATAATTTCACCGGCAACCATACCCCTCTATCCGGAACACAGCAATGCGAGCACTACTGCTTTGCGGCAGAAATAAGTATGGAGGTAGTACTTCCCTGGACGAACTTTTTTACAAAAAGGTCTACTACAACTAATTTAGTACAGAAGACAAAGTTTAAAATGCTGTGTATCTGAAACTGCTCGCGTCTGCGCTGCCAACCGCTGTGTGAAACCTGGTGTGAATTGAGCTTTATACTTATTGCGCTGTTCGACTGCTGGCCATCGAACTCCCAGGGCACTCTTTTCGCTAACCGACCACCTTTGCTCTGTAGCTATGCGCTTCTTTCCACTACCGCAATTTAGTTTCATTTTATTTCATTTTCTTTACACACGCCGCGTTTCTCGGGTGGTGAGTTTTATTTGTTGAGAGAAAAATATCCTAATTGCCTGGTGCTTCCCTGGCATCGCTCTCGCAAACAGACAAGCACTGGTTCTGCAGCCCATCTTCATCATCATCATCGTCATTATGACTAAGAGAACACTCTTCGCTCGTTCATGTTTTATTCAAGCTTGCACTAGCTATCGATCAGAACACATTCTATTAATTTATGAGTATAATCATTGATGTAAAAATTTAAAACAACCACAATACGAATTCTGCTTTAAGGCACATTTGAGTACCTATGCCAGAACGAATTTTGTAAGTACTTCAACTCAGATTTCGTATTGTGGGTGATTGGAGAAGAAAGCCAGAAAGCGTTTCGCGAAATTGTAAATGGTAGTTCGTACCCAAAGAATTTGTATAGTACATACGTATTCTAACTTGGTACCTAATATTACAACCTATGGTATCTTGATAGGTAGGTACGTGTACCCTTCGACGAAAGTAAAATTTTGGTCGAAGCGTATACCTATCTATTTTCAATAAATAGAAAACCTCCAACAATAACCTTCATATCTCTATGGTCTGGCCACGAAATCAGATTATGTCAAAATCATATACTATATGTACATACAATACAATATATCACAGCATTGGTATGGCATAGATATATGTATAGGCATTTCACAATACTGACCACATTAGTTAAGGTGGGGTATGCCGCAAAATTACCAATCTGTGATTGAAGCTAGCATCTTTTCCGGGGTGAGGGTGGTGAGTGACCATGACCGCTCCGATACCATTTTGGAAAAATGGTAGTGTTCTGAAAAGTTCACGAGAGACTCGCATGAGTACCCGGATTGTAAGTCTCATAAGTTTGGGCGGCTAGACCGCAACTAGTCCTGGCCTCGGCCAGGTAAAGTGCGCTACCGTGTGTAACCGAAAGGTTGGTCGAGCAGCCACTTTAAACACGTATAGAAAGATGCGGGGTATGTCCAGATGTAAGTATGTATGTTGATACTCGCGTACAGGTCGTATTTTTCGACGAATCTTGACGAAACTTGATATACGGTTTCAAAAATTTCATACATTCCTTTTGATCGTCGGAAATTTTTAATTGGAGGGGTATTTACTCCAAAAAGGGGGAAGTTTGGTGCATCGCCGTAGTTTGTCTGAAACCGTGAGAGTTATGGACTTGAGACGTAAGGAGTAACGAGCTCGATTTTGAAAATAATAAGCACTGCATGCAAAAAAGTATAAATTTATTTATGTAATTATTAAAAATAAAGATTTTATAAAAAATCCCTCTTTGGGCCAAAAATTCAAATTGTTCAAATTCAAAAGAATTGTATGATGTTTGTGTATCGATATTGATGACCTCTGTAGCGAGTCTGGCGAGTAGCCGGCAGAGATGCGAAAGGTTGCGGGTTTGATTCCCGCTGCGGGACAAATGTTTGTATGATCTGCAAATATTTGTTCCCGGTCTGGGTGTTATGGTACTCGTAATTTCTGATACCCACGACACTGGGAATCCTAGTGAGGCATCAGGAATATGTATGAGACTGTTAAGTATTTGAGTTTTGTGTTGTGATATGATGCATAGTTTCAATAAGTTTTTGCTCGCGAGGTCTACTGTTCGCAGAATTACTAGTCATTATAATTGTATAAACATGCATTTCAAGTAAATTTAGTGAAAACACATCAAATAAAAATAAAAAACATTAAGTTACTAAATGCGCTCGTTTTATGGCCTCTTGTTTGGGATGAAAGATCCTCAAGAAGCTAAGGAGAAAATAGGCTTACATTAAAAAATCACAAGCTCATCACAACAAAGCAATTTTGGTAAGTCAACAACGCGTGTAGCAGTCGCTCATGACGTGGCATGACGCGAGGGATGACGCGCCGTGACAGGAATGACGTCGCTAACGTGACGAGTATTTATTGACGTCAGGAGATACGTCGTGACGTCGCGGGTTTCCTAAAGTGCCTCTTATACCATCATGACAATAATCTGACTGTACTGTTATCTCAACTAAACAAGAAGGTCAGAAACTATGTAGTTTGGTTGGTACAACTGTCATTACATAGCCCAGTCAAATCTATATAGTACAATAAAACTGTAACAGTTCAGATTCTGTACAATGTAGTTTTTTTGAATACCTATGAGATAATGCACTGTTTACCTAGGACGCACACTATGCGGCATATACACTGCACCCGCCACCCTGAGAAATAAATATGAAAAGTCTCATGTGCCTGTAATTTCACCGGCACCCATACTCTTCAAACCGGAACACAGCAATGCGAGCACTACTGCTTTGCGGAAGAAATAGGTATGGTGGTTGTACTTCCCCAGTGCGTGACTTTTTTTTTGTACATCCCTTGTTTCAAGGTTTTCTCTCTCCCAAGGGAACCGTGCAATTTCGGGATAAAAATTATTCATTGTACTACCTCGTAGTATGAACTCAAATCATGCCAAGTTTTATTTGAATTCATTCAATAGTTTCAGCGTGATGCGTGGTCAAGATACAAACAAATAGACAGACAGACAAAAAAAAACCGTTTTGGCTTGCGTACCGATTACAGAGACCCCTCCAAAAAAAACTAAATAACTTCAATGTACAGAAATGGACCAGTTACAGTTTTATTAAAAGTAATAATAATTATAGATATGCATTGATGCCTGTCCCACTAATGTCATTACTAGGTCACCCCGATCGTGACCTCGCGTGGACTCGTAGCTCAAAACCGATCAATCACAAGTTCGAATTTTAAAATTTTATTCACGTATCCTAACTTACCTATAACCGAAGTTTCATCGAGATTGTGCCTTGTGATTGAATTTCATTGAGAAGAACCAACAGTTCTGCAACGCGTTAAAACTGTAAATTAAGCATTTAAAAGAAATAGTTTTTTTGCACAAAATACTAAATGTGCTGATAGGTATAAAAGTTACGTAAGAACTAGGACGCCTTTATACTCGCGTCCAAAAATATAACGAGAATACTTTTATGCGAATGCTGACGTAAAATTGGTACCGACAAAAGTGTTCGCTTCGTACCTTCGAACCTATTATCCGATCGCACAAATGACATGTTCGACCGAGACGGCCTATTCACACGGTTCACACGTTCATGCATCCATGTTTTTTGTTGAAAGATAATTTTTTAAAAGCAAGCTTTTATGAAATTATTGATTAGACCACAGACCAAGAGATTTGATAGAACCTGAGCTGAAAATGAGAAACACGGCCATTCCATCGAGGAGTAACGTTGTCCACTTTGCGTCTCCATTATCAGATCAGCTCACTGTCACCATAATATTATTGTATTGTCACCAGAGCTATAAATAAGTGTATGCAAAATTTCAGCAAAATCGTAGGAGATGGTTCAAAATTTAGTTGAAAGATTTGTCACAAATATACAAATGTATACTTTCAAACTAACAGATGAAGTTATATAAAAGCTTGTAAAAAGTGACTGAATTATCAGTTTTTAGAGTACCATAGTCAAAAGTACAAGGACTAGTTTCGCCATGTCCATCCGTCTGTCTGTCCGCGGCTTAGCTCAGAGACTCATACTAACTGTGAGATATAGGTACTAACTACCCTATGTAGGAGCCCTACGTATTGGTTCCCAGCGATTGAAACATAAGATGCTCTGTGTGAAAAAAATAAACCCCTCCACCCAGTTCAGAGGTTAATTGAAAAATCAAACTAGCTAGTCATAACAATACGGTTGCTATAGAAAACTCAAAAATAATTTTTCTTCATAAATTAAATCACCCTATAGTTCGTAGGCTTTGATTATATATAAAAAAAACTCCAATTTCGTAGGTATTACTCACATTAACAAGCAGTTTAGCATGGTTAGACACAAGTGTGATGCCTTTATAGAAGTAAAATAAAAACTTGATAAAATAGGTAATCTGGGGTGTTGCTATTCTTACAGATGGTGTGGGTGTTGAAAAATATTGCGAGTGAGTGAAATCCATTTTTGGATAAAGGGATCTAAAAATATTGCGAAATTATGCTACATTTTTGTTTAGAGTCAATAGTGTCAAAATTCAGTTCAATCGATTGAGTTGATCTCGATTTGAATTATTTGCATGATTTAACATATTTATCACATGTAAAAATATGTAAAATGCATAAGTCAAAGTCAAAGTCAAAAGTATTTTATTCATTGAAATCACAAGGATCATTTTGAATCGTCTTAAAAAATAAATTTACAGTTACTCCTGTTCCAACGCAACCAGACCTAGAAGAATCAGGCAACAAACACGGTCTGTTTTTCTTTTGATGATCCTTCTTACTACTAGGTGGAGAGCGCCTGTGTGGTGCCTCGAGAAAAAGTTGAAGCTGATTCAAGGAAAAAAGGAAAACCAAATTAAAAGCCTTACTTAGGTAGGCAGTCAAAAGTAAGATGATAGAGAGAATCAGCAAAAGTTCATAAGGCAGCACACACTACGCTTGATATACACATAAATAACACATCAGTAATAAATTATATGCAGGTACAGACATTGCAAATTGACAAATTAGGTGTCGAGGGGCAGAGCGACATCAGGCCACGCGGCTTTATCATTAACATAGTCATGTAGTGTGTAATACGCTTTCTTAATTAAATTATTCTTTATGTAAGATTTAAATCTTCGAATCGAAAGTTTAGAAGCACTTTCTGGAAGTTTATTATAGAACCGAACAGAATTCCCCATAAAAGACCCACTTACTTTTTTTAATCTAAATTTGGGAATACTCAGTTTATTTTTATTTCTCGTGTTAAAACAATGCACGTCACTTTTTTTCATAAATCTATCTAAGTGTTTATGTGTATATAATAAGGTTTCGTAGATGTATTGCGATATTACGGTGAGAATGTTAATTTCCTTAAAACGCTCCCTCAAGGAGTCACGTGGCTTCATTTTATAAATGGCACGTATTGCCCGTTTTTGTAAAACAAATATTGCTTGGATGTCTGCTGCTTTCCCCCACAGAATGATGCCATATGACATAACACTATGGAAGTAGCCAAAATAAACTAGCCTAGCTGTAGCTTCATCAGTAAGCTGCCTTATCGTACGAACTGCATATGCAGCGGAACTAAGTCTACCCGCAAGTGCCTCAATTTGTGGTCCCCACTGCAAACTTGCATCAATATTAAGTCCTAAGAAAACAGTAGAGTTTACAAGATTGAGTGTCTCGCCATTTACTTTAATATTAGTTGGGTAATGTTTTACATTTGGCAAAGTGAATTTAATGCATTTAGTTTTTTTAGCATTAAGCAACAGATTATTTACTGTAAACCAATCAAGAACTCGCGATAGTGATTTATTTAGATCATCGTAATTAGCTTTTGACCTATCAACTTTGAAAATTAAAGACGTATCGTCAGCAAATAAAACTATATCACATATGTCTTTTACATAAAAAGGGAGATCGTTAATGTATACTAAAAATAGAAATGGGCCTAGTATTGAACCCTGGGGCACTCCCATAACAATAGACGATCCTGAAGACCTTTCACCACCAACGTCAACTTTTTGTACTCTATTGGATAAGTAAGAATTTACAAGGTTAATTGCCTGATTTTGGATGCCATAATGTTTTAACTTCAAAATTAGAGTAGCATGACTCACGCAGTCGAATGCTTTGGATAGGTCGCAGAATACTCCGATCGCGTCTTGCTAGTTTTCCTATGCTTGAAATATGTGTTCCAAAAGCAAGGTACCAGCATCAGCTGTTGATCGACCCTTGGTAAATCCAAATTGATGACTATGAAGTAGTCTGTGGAAGTTAAAGTGTGACAATAATTGAGTAAGAATAAGTTTTTCAAAGATTTTACTTAACGCGGGCAATATAGAAATCGGCCTATAATTAGCTGGATCTTTTGCATTTCCAGACTTGAACAAAGGAATTAATTTACTATGTTTCATAAGATCTGGAAAGATTCCGTCGTCAACACATCTATTAAAAATGTAGGCTAAGCATGGAGCAATATCAATAATTATAATACCTAACACCTTTGTGGATATTCCCCAAAGATCTTCAGTATTTTTTATATTAAGTGACTTAAATGTCTTAACAATACTATCGGCATTTACGTATCTAAAGCTAAACGCGATCTCACATTTAGCAACACTTAGTTCCAATAAAGTAGATGCTCCAGAGGCAGATGATTGTAATGACTGGGTTACAATAACTGGTATATTAGAGAAATGTTGTTCATGTCATCATTATCAATATACTTAAATAAAATCGTCGCGTGACTGACTGACTGATTGACTGACTGATTGACTATCAAGGCTCATCCTAAGCGAGATTCTTGAGATCTGAAATTTGGAAAATACATTCCTTTTATGGTGTAGGGGTGTTAAGAAAGGAATTTCTGAAATTCACCCCCAAAGGGTGTTGAAGCACAGATTACTTAATAGTTACCTAGTAGTTAGTATGGATAAAACTTCACGCGGACGAATTCGTGGGCATTCCACTAGTTGGCTTATAAATGATATTTAAACGTTGTGAAAATTCTAAAAGCAGCCCGTCATTAGTACGGCGTTGTGCGTGGTCACCTGACGGCCTACTCATCAGTGATGAGTCATTCGTGATATGTGGTTACATCCGACTTTTGTCGATTTGACATTGTTTGTCTGACCTTCCTATACATTGGCTATTTGTGGTCACTTGATTGATTAGACACATATGTACTTGTATACAGGGCGTCTAAAGACTATGTGACATGAAGGGAAAGTACCTTAAATATTGTAGATAGGATATTTTGCTGAATGGAGACTTTATTTTTAATCTTTGAATGCAGTATTACTAACATTGATAAAAAAATAAAGTCTCCATTCCGCAAAATTTCCTATCTACAATATTTAAGGTACTTTCTCTTCATGTCGAATAGTCTTGGGACGGCCTGTATATGTATCTATATGCTACAAAAACAACAACTTAAACTATTCCTTTCGTCAAATCTTGCCTCTAAACACGAAACATACAAATTGTACTGTCATAGCATAAGTTAAAAAAACCGGCCATTTGCGAGTTGGACTCGCGCACGAAGGGTTCCGTACCATTATCAATTAATTTAATTATTATTTTATTTATTTATTTTTTTTATAAACGGCGAAAAAATCATGTTTGTTGTATGGGACCCTCTTAATTTTTTTTTAGCTTTGTAGTATTATTTGTTATAGTGGCAATAGAAATAAATCATCTGTGAAAATTTCAACTGTCTAACTATCACGGTTCATGAGATACAGCCTGGTGACATATGGACAGACAGACGGACAGCCGAGCTTTAGTAATAGGGTCCCGTTTTGCCCTTTGGGTACAGAACCCTAAAAAGAGCTAAGAGTAAAAAAAATAAAAAAGAAGCGCCGTACATGACAAAATAGCGCTAGATTAGCATCGAAAGCGCTAAAGCAAATTACTCTATCATGCATCGTGTACCAGAGACATCGTGTAGCGGAAAACACGTCTAATTTCAGTTAGTTTAGATACTTTAATGAAGCATGAATTGAGTTGAGAAACTCAGTCAGAGTGGCTCAGCGGCTGCCTGAGAAGTCATGAAACTTGTGCTTAATCAATCGTTTCTTGCTAAGTTTCAATGACAAGATAACACTAAACTTAGGTGAATATTGGCTACAGTTTGGTTAGAACTACTCCAGGTTTAAACTATGTAGTTGCAATAACACAATTCTAAAAGTTAAATTTATGGGCTATCAATATCTTGTTTTCACATTAAAAGTGATACAAAACCGGAACTATCAAAGTTGACGCTTTACGTGCACTTTGGTAATCAAGCAATATTATTTATTATTAAATTACAGTATTGTATTATTACGATTAGTCAACTTGGAAAAAATACCCACCTACACCATTCATTACAGAAAACAAGAGATCTGTAATCGCTAACCTATAGTGTACTAGTAAAACGATCGCGAATTAGTAAGAGTCTTTTTATCATAAAAAATTTAACCATCTGCTGCACCCTGTTATTTTAATTTCATAAATTATTTTCGACGACATCTGTGGCGTGGCGGGTGAAGGTTCGCCTGCGACACAGGAGGTTGCGGGTTCGATTCCTGCCTCGGAACAAATAGGTTCAGTGTGTTCTGGGTATTTTCTATCTATAATAAAAAATATCTATCTATGTAATGTATTATGTATTGTATTAAGTATATCAGTTACTATTATTTTATTTATTTATTATTTTATTTTGTGAGTGCACCCCTACACCACAAAACGAAGATACCTTCAAAATATCATGTGTCTACGACTTGCAGTATAGGCTGTGCGTTAGCTGCACTAAAAGACGACGTACCTCATAGCCTTATAAATGTTTCAGCTAGGCTATAAATAACATAGTTGCCCAAAAAATTGTCCAACAGTGGGACACAAAGATATATTGTTAGAATAGAAATGCAAAAAAATAAAATTCTGCTCTCCAGAAGGTATAAAACTCTCATAGATTTCAAACTCGGAATGTATGCAGAAGGTAGCGGAGTAATGATGCGGAGGTGGTGGCATCCCTCAGCTTTCAGGGAGGAGAATGCCACTGCGTAGTTTTCGCGGCGCCTTTCGGCAGCTCTCTCGCTCCGACCCGCTTGCTCGCTTTGCTCTACTTCATCGCTCCTATTCGCTTGTTCCCTTCGCTCCAATGGCGTGTCCGTAATCCTAATCCTAATTTTCTTAGCTGCATATTAGTCACACGGCCATTGTCTGTGAGCATGTGCAGTTGACTTCACTCAGTTTGACGCGAACTGTATACACCTGTATTACTGACTTACTTTGCTGAAATATGGCAAAATTACTGCGCTTTTAATAAATAATAACGCGCTCAGGCGGTAACAATCGGGTAACCACTTACGGGGGTAATCGGATCTCTCGCTTAGACCTACTCCCTCAGACGTTTCCTTTGGCACTTTACGCCAAACACAGATTCACAGCTTACACGCAGATATAACTACGTTGTGAACACATGAACACAGTATCGGATTAGGGAATAGCAAAAGATGTACCTATCTCTTCATTGGGGAGAATCCTTGATTGGGAATGTTTTTGGGCATTCTCCGCACACTTTTGCTTTAAATGTGAATAGATAGAATTGGTGGAATAGTTGTGGTGGGCTATAAATAGATGAGGCTACCCCAGGACCGTAGGACACGAGCAAAGTAGGCCTCAAAAAGTTGGCAAGTTTTGCCATACTCTGACCAGCAGTGGGTGAAGTCAGGATACGACTGATGATGATAGAATAACGGTTGATAAATTCGGTCAATGTTGGTAAAGTAATTAATTGCAATAACATATCATACCGATATAAACACGTTAAAGCAGAGTTTGCTAGAGATTAATCATCATCACCAGCCTGTAGAAGTTCACTGCTGGACATATCATAGTGACAATCCGTCTTGAGCCACCTCCATCCACGACTCCCATTGTACTGTATGGGGGAGGCCTCGTCCAGCAGTGAATATCTAAAGGCTGCTGCTGATCATGATTATGATGGAGATGATGTTGATATACCTGGCTGATTTTCAACCTGGCGGTAAATCAAGTTATTGAAAGTGTTCTCTGCGTCTATAGGTACAGTACAAAGTCCAAGTCGTAGTTTCGAGAAATGCCATTTTGTTATTTGTTCTGACACTTCTTTTTCAAAGATTTAAATTGCTTCGTTTCGGTACGGAGGCCTGCAATGCTCTAAGTTCGTTTGTCTGTTTTTCTGGTTCAGAATTTATAATCAATTTTTCAAGCACATGATAGCATCCGATTGAGCTGCAATTTGGCATAGGTAGATGTCAAGTTCAGATGTCAACTCAAAATATGGTTACTACGAGCATATCTGATTATGGAAAGGGAAGGTGCAAAACGGAACTCCTCGATGAGTAGCAGACAGTGTTTGGCTTAATTTCGACCATCTCACGGTTTTGATCACTTCTATCATAAAAGCTTGCTTTGTAAGATATATGTTGCATGCTGAATTCAGCCCATAACCACAGTATGTAAACAGCAAAAACTACAATAATATTTGTCTAGCGCTGACCGTGAAGTAGCGTTGTGTATTTATTGGATGGGACTGTTGGCTGACCACTTTATTTCACTACTTGGATGGTACCTTTTATGTGCATAACCCTTAACCACTGGCGTACGAATAAGACCTAAATAATTTTTAATTGGTTATTTCTTAAACTGGATTTTGACATTGTCCTTTTTAACACGCTTTTATTAACTTGTTTTTCTTTTTTTTATGCTACTTGAATGACGGAACTAGCAGATGGCCCACCTGATGTTAAGCGGTAACCTCTGCCTATGAACAGTGCATTACCTCACAGGTCACGTCCTAGGACGCACCCTATGTGGTATTAAGGCATAAAGAGACATAAAGGTAAAAAGTCTCATGTGCCTGTAATTTCACCGGCACCCTTACCCTTCAAACCGGAATACAGCAAAGCGAGCACTACTGCTTTGCGGCAGAAATAGGAAGGTTGTCGGTAGTTTCTATCCAACGACGCGTGCTTTGCGGGGGAGAGCGGAAGTTACACTTCCAAGTAGGTAAGTTCGGTGACTTGACCATAGTCAGTGTTAGTGTACCTTTTAGTACCTGCAATGAGTGCTTTGATATAGTACCTTCAATTTTAAAATTATGCGTTTTTTTCATGATTTACCATCTAATTGAAGTAACATTACCGAAAAAAGTTCCAAGTAGTTAAGATCGGTGACTTGACCATAGTCAGTGTTAGTGTAACTTTTAGTACCTGCAATGGGTGCTTTGATAAAGTGCCTTCAATTTTAAGATTACGTTTTTTTTCTTTAAGTTACCATCTAATTGAAGTAACATAACCAAAAAAAGTTTCTGTAAATTGTTCAACTTCATTTTGTGAGCTCTAAGGTTGTTAATTCATGCAAAGTTAGATTTTCAAAGGGGTCGATATGGCCCGTGGGCTGAGTTGACTATAAAAAAATATCAATTCGTAGTGGACATTTCGGCCCGCGGGCTAAGTGAGGTGTGGGCTGAGTTGACCAAAGAATCATATTTTCAATGAGTATTTTATTATTATTTTATCTCTTGAACCTTTATTTGATATGTTCTTTCATATACATTTAAAACAATAAAAATAACAAAGACGAATGCCATAGCTACGTCAGTGTTAGTGCAACAAAATGACACGTCTGAGCTTCAGAGCGTAGGTATGTGACCTATATAGAGCCACTTATATCACCGACAGACAAAGTAGCTTAAAGAGAACATTTAAGGCCGACGCTCACTGACGGCGTGGCACGGCATGGCATAGCAAAAGATTTTATTACTAATCAAGTTATTTTGAATTTTATTTCAATGAGTTTAAAGAAAAAAAGAAACGTTTATTTATGACTAAACAATCAAAGACACACACATGCAAAACGCAAAAGCAAACATCTTAAAATAAAAAACTAAAAAAATAAGAAAAGAATAGAAAAGAAGAATAAAAGAAGAAAAATTCATATTACTTTATTTTGATACCACGATACCGCGAAATGACGCGACGTGCCGCGGGATGCTGCGGCATGACGTGTCGTGCCGTTTCATGCCACGGGTTGCTGCGGCACGCCATTGCGTCCTGCGAGACGTATGGGTAACTTTATGTCGAGGAATTATGATTGGTATGGTAGTTGGAATAAGGTTGAAACTTGTGCAGAGTGGCTGGGGTTTCAGCAGCATGCCACCGCATGCCACGGAACGCCGCGGGATGCCGCAGCACAACCTGCCATGCCATGCCGTGCCGTGCCGTGCCGGCACTGGGCGTCGGCCTTAACGCTTTCCCTCTTCGTAAACAGAAGTTTACTCCTTATTTGGATATAAGTTCAACTATATAAAATTTTATAGACATAATCTAGCTAGAACTAGATCTAGATCGATCTAGGCCCGTGATTGACAGTTTTCTATTAAATTGTATAATCAAACTATCATGGATTATGAGATTTATTTATAAAAAAACTTACCATTCTTTATAAGAAACTGATAAACCAGAATATACGGCAATGTATTGATCATGTTTACAAAATTTTATGAGACAATATCCAAAATAGGAGCCATACCTCGTTTGTGTGCAAAGGGCTCAAGTGCCCTTTCTGTACACTCCTCTTAAAGACTCCGAAGCTTTTGGAAAATATTTGTGTATCCACTATCATTCAGGATACCATCCATTAATCTGATAGGGTAGATTAAGTGTACAACTTTGAGTTTATTTATCTCCAGATGTAAAACAAAATGTTGACAATGTATTGTTTTTTTAAACTTAGGCCCAAGTTCACGAACAAATAAAACGGTGGTTACCGTAACCAATCGTCAAAATGACAGATAACGCATGAAAACATCTGTCAAAAAGAGTTGTTTAAGCTAAACAGTCGTTTAATTGTCCGTTAATGTATTGGTGAAAACCTACCTCACACCCATAAGTTATGGGGCTTACTTTCAAATCTGAGAACGATCTTGAGTCCATCCAAAATTATTTTTTCTTTATGAATTTAGAAATTGGAAAACTGTTAAGGTCCTTCTTAGATTTGAGTTTGATTACGACTTAGGGCAATCCTCATATTCAAATCCTGATTGGGCTTTTCTACCAAAAAATATTATGTTCATATCAAATGTATCAAATAAAATGTAGCTGTGTAACTTTGTTTATTAAATCAGCCAGTTATAAATTATCTAAGCTGTGTAAACAAACCAGCGACAGAACCCTAAAAATATTATATTTCACGGGGCAATACGTTGGATTTCAGTAAGTAAGTACATAGAATAACTCCTTTTGTAGGGTATAATTTGACTGCGACCGACGGACGAATAATCAGGTAAAACTAAGGGTTGTTTCTTTAGTAGAGTCATACCATCGTACCTTCACAAATAAGGCATGATAACCTCTTTAGGTTCTGCCTGCACTGCGAAGACACGAGGTGACACGATTTTATAGATATTTATTTTTAACCCCCGACGAAAAACGAAGGGGTGTTATAAGTATGACTTGTCTGTGTGTGTGTGTATGTCTGTCCCAACGTAGCTCCCGAACGGATGAACCGATTTCGTTTATTTTTTGTTTGAAATGTGTATTTGTCGGGAGTGTTCTTAGCTTTGTTTAATCAAAATAGGTTCAGCCGTTTCATTGCGTTGGGGTTTTATTTAATTTTTACAAAATTTATTACTTGTGTAACAGATTAATTTTAAATTGTAACGGACTCTAACCTAATACCTTTTTCAACTACAGGCTGGGCACACCTACTAAAATTAGGTGTGTGTCACATGGATCAAAACTATTACGCACAAAAACTAAAGGCTGTCGTCGCCTTGCAACGTCATCACACTGTATTATGATGCATTTGCCTGCAGCTTCACTTGCGTACCTATGTACACGGAGGTTTTGTACCATAAAATCCTACTTGATAAAAATGGTAATAAAACACTCCACACGGCGGTTAAAACTACATTTACACCATCTTGTAGAGCTCTAGAGCTATTAAAGAAACTCGTTATCACTGGCAAAATCGAGGGAAAGCCGATTTTGCCACGCCGCCGAGGCCTCACACGTTGGTTAGACCACAGATCTCATTGGCGCAGCATCGGCCAACAAAAATAACCTCAGCATTGAGGAATACTTTGTAAGGAGGGAATAGAACTCTAGAACGTTCCTACATAACATTGATTTTTATAAATATTACTATAAGCGGCTAGGAGTCTTCTTATACAATTCAATCCTTTATTGAATTGTATCCATTGTATTCCATGAATAGTAATACAAGTAGGGATACAACGATCTAGCTCAACTTATCCAAATCACTACCAAACGAAACCGTCCCTAAGATGCTGGTTGCATTGCCACGGTGAATGGCAATACTTATGCTTTGAGCCAAATAAGAGCCAACTTTCGGCTCAAGTGTTACTTTGACCAGATACCCTGAAATGATTATTGAAAACTCAATAAGCCCCAGTACACCATGAACCCAGAGACTCGATCCCGAAAGGCTCTATCGGGACTTGCATATTTGCGCTTTTTCTGATCCTCTGCGGAATCAGCCGCTACACTGGCACTACCAAATGCCTCGGACTGATGAGATTCCTCAAGGGTATCAACATATGTAGCATTCCATACCAAAGGCGCTTATCCCATAGAAGTTTATTTGTTTAATTACACTTATATAACACTGACAATATTTAACCCAAAAACATAGCGTGAGACCTCTTCGCAATGCGAACACACACTTATTCCAGCCAGTCTCCTTTTCAAGGAGTCCTGTAATTTTATATCGTCCGTGTAATGATTTTCCTTGAAACTGACCATCTTTATAGAATAACAGAGTATAGAAATGCTACTTTTTTGTGAAACCTTCGGCCAACATGCAAAGTATGTGTCACAGCATGCCGCATGTTTCCGCACTCGCTTTGTTGTATCAGGGCCCTTATTCGCTATGATATCGGACATTCCTTGGCAATAACGTGTGAGGTCATAAAGTAATCTAAACAATAATTCCACGCAGATATCGTAACGAGACACGTTATGTCACTTTTGGTCATAGCGAGTAAGGGGGCAGGTTGTGCCATGTTCTGATGATGACAAAGATATTATCTACGATGTGTTCGTCGATGGCCAACCTTCTTAATGTTTTTAGGGTTCGGTACTTGGATGGCAAAAATCTGAATAAAATTAAAATTAAAATTTCGTCCTGACCATCCGTCCGTCTTTTCGTAAGTCACAGACATTTTGTTAGGACACCATTCGCACTAAATAGTTGAAATATAGAAGCAAGCTATTTTCAATGAAACGCTATAAAATGGAGTGAGATATAAAAAAAGCCAATCATAAATAGCACAACATAAAACCAATAAAATTCCAGTGCATAAGTATTAAAGATTAAAAGGGGAGTATCAATATTACTTTTGATTTTTTAATACTTTTTTTCAATAGTCCGTGAGATTTGTGCTTCTTATTTCGCATAAAGTATGTTCCCCCTCTAACTTTGCAGATATTGCTTGGAAAAATCAGTAAAACTTAAAACAGTAGATTTGAAAAAACAAGTTTCGTGTGAATTTGAGTTGTATAAGATGTTGTTGTGTTGTGATTATGTTTTTATGTGATTATGTAGTTCTTGAGATACGGGATATTTTTTGGTTCGGAACCCTACACAATGATTGGTTCGAGAATAGACGCAAGGCTTTTTTTTGCGTGGTAAATTGACAGTATGTTATTGTAAATATTGTTTTGAATACTATTGTCACTTCTACGCTTTAACTATTTTATACCAATTCCTTTATCCGCCGAGATCTTGGCTACAGTTTGTTATAAAAGTATTGTTGGAGAGAATAGAGAAGCACGTTTAGCCTCAAACTTTCTGTGTTCGAAAGATATGCTGCGACAACTTACCACTAAGACTCGGGCCAACTTTGCTTACCGGTCACTGGGGTAAAACAAAAGTAATTAAACGGAATCTGCATAGTTGAGGGTCATAACTTCTCTATAAAAAGTGGCTAGTAATTATTATTAGTTTCTCCAGGATAGGTAGTTTTCACAGACACGTCACTACACTATTAATTACGGTGATGATTCTGAACTCCAAACATTTCTATGAACCTCATGACACGCTGCACCACATACCACATAATGTATTATAATTATAGTCTGTTCACTGCACTTTGTTAGTCACTATCTATGTGATGTATTGTATGAAGTATATCAGATATCAACACAAATTAGTTTTATTTTTCTTTGTTTCTGTGTGTGTGTGTGTGTCTTTTAGTGTGCAATATTGTTGTACTCATGTTGTTGACACAAATAAATGCTATTTCTTTCTTTCTTTCTTTCTTTTAGATATCTAGTACCCATAACACAAGCTCTGCTTAGCTTCGGGCTAGATGATGTTGTGTGAACTGTCCAGCATTATTTATTTATTCTTTATTTATTTAGTCGTAAACTTTCTGTTTATATGTCCTTGGACTAGACCTACGAACAGCAAACTAGAGAAGACAGAAAAACTGGTGAATAAAAATATGTTCCCTATGTGCAGTGTGTACTTAACTGAAATATAATCTAAGTTAATTACTATTGGAAATGCCTTTATAACGAAACGGTACGGCTGTTGTGTATGCGGCCTTACATCGGCGAACGCGCTCGTAGGTATGTGTTGATTACGTACGGATTAAAATCGGACGAACTGTCGTGTGCCATGTATTGCATGCCGTTACCGGTAGAGGAAAAATGGACTTATTGTTCACCATGTAATTTTACTTTTCAATCAAAACAGTAACGCTATTTTTATATATTTTTCAACTTGCATTCCATCAGTATTCGATGAAATATACGAGTATAATACTATGAAAATATAGGCAGGTGAGCTTGTAGTCAGATTTATGAAAAATCACTGTATGCCTATACAAAAAATATGTGCTATTGAGTTTATGCGATCCTACGATAACAATTTCTATACTGTTTCTATTGTATTTTTAAGCCAAGAAAGGTAAAATAAAACGGAACTTTACCTAAGCACCCGGTTGTGTGTCAGTCAGGTTCACAAAGACGTGCTTACGTTACAGGAAACTAAAAACTCGAGCACTCAATATGTTTTTGACCTATTTATATACTTCAATTTGATTCAATTTTTAATTAAGACTGCGGCACCGCCGAGCATTAATCTTCATACAAAAAAAAAACGCCACGCGCTGCTCGAAAAAGCGGTTTTTATTGAATATCTCGTGAAATATAGTTAATTTTAAAAAAACCCCGTTGGTGAATCCTCCGTTTTATTATAATGATTTTATTTATCCAACTTTTGACCCAATAATCTGTACCATATTGACAAAAAATCAATCTAGCCAAAAGTTGGAGGTAACTTAGTGAAAAATTAAAATGAGTAAATTGTGCCCTATCGTGTTTTTGTCTAGGCGATCCCTCGGTATTATATTATAATTCATGCATATTTTTAATTTGAATATTATACTTGATTTAGTCAGTTAAAAATCTAATCTGAGATTGGTAATTTTGCGTTATACCCCACCTTAATTGCTTGGGGTGGTGTTTTATGCCACTAGTTCGCCAATGTCCCGTAGTTAAGTAAGGATTGCAAACAATGGAGAATGATCGGTGTTTAATTAAAAATATGGTTGGTAAATGTTTTTAGAACCACTGAAACATTTAATCTAAGCATTATATTATAATGAAACCTGAAACCAATGAAACAACACAATACTAACTACGTCATTAATACAACGCATAATTTTCACAGAGGCCCCAGGAAGTAAAATCATTCAAGTAGCTCAAAGAGTTCCGGGGATTTTAACATACGTCTTCGCTTTTTTAGAACGAACTGTCCAACATTCATAACTCTCTGGACCTAAAAAGAACAAGTAGGCATTTTGGCTTTCCAATAAAATAATTAAGATGGGAATGTGTGCCAAGTTCTGTTTAAGGCCAAATTTCACAAAGGAATCATTAACCTACTTATTAATTAAAAACTTAGTCTTGTGTGTGAAACCTAACAAGTAGAAGGACTCTCAACTTGGCCCCTATTTCATATTAATGTTTTAGGTAGATTACTAACCGTGATAATTTCACAATTTAGCCATGTGATAGCAACTGCCAAAGCGAGAAGACATGTATAAATCGTACAATTATAATTATTTTCAATATTTTAATTTTATGTTAGATATCAACAAAATCCAGTCCATAATCGGTTCCAGGGGTAAGCAATTAGGCCCACTATGGTCTACGACTGCTACGGAGCTAGGAATTGCTACGGTGCTACGAGTAGTCGCTACGAATACAAATTGTTTTAATTCGTAGCTATAATTTTCACTCGTTTATTGCTCGTTCGTGTAGTAACGTTGCTGGTATTTTTTTTATACTTCATGTTCTTGCTGTCCACGTCAATCATTAGCTTCATAAACACATCTATAAAAAAAACATGGCTCCAGCATAATTCAATATTTATGAACAGGTCCCTAAAGAAGATGCTTCTTTAATTCAGAACTAAAGGACCGCCAATAAATGTAAATGTTTCAATGAAAATGTTTACCGAAACCTACTTTAAAACGCATTTTAAAAGAGCTTCGCGGTATTCATGAATTTGAAAGTTTTTGACGATTCAGTCGCTAAGCTCTGGTTTCCTAAGAAGTGCTGACCGTCATTTGTGCTGTAGTTAGGGGAGGGGTGAAAACAATTTTAAATCCTATTATCAAAGATATCATTAAAATCAAGCAATCAAGTCTCAGCATACGAGTATTACATACAGCCGTCATATGACGGTCGCCACTTCTTAGAAAACCAAGGTTGTTTTATACCGAAAGGATTTAAATAGCTGATGAAGTGGATTATTTTAAAAAGGAAACTAAAAGTTTTGCTTGGGGAGGGGGGAAGTTCTTAAGTGCTCTACTGATAAACGGCACCTGTGAAGTGGTGGCAGGCTGATTCTGTAAGGCTGCTTTAGTTTTATTTCATTGAAATTGAGCTGCAAGTTCAGAGTTTTTAAGAATTTCAGCCAAAGCCGTGAAATTCTTGTGAGACCAATCTGAAATTTCGTACAGAATCAGCCTGTGGGAGAAGGCTTTTATCTCTGAGTCTGGCCCCTGCATTTCCGGTCCGACTGCACTGCTCTCGGCTCTTGCTCAACTGTTATCACTTTAAAACTATTACTTACACGTACTCGCAATAGCCGAGATAATATACGAGTAAGTAGGGTCGACGAAGTTTTGGTTGGTTTCTGATATTTATGGAGTAAATTAAACTTTGTAATGATTTTGCTACTATTATTTTTCAGACGAAGATTAACTTCACGCTTGTTTCTTGAAGGGAAAGAGTGTCATTAGTTTTTAGACAGATTTTCTGAACCAGATTTTTTAATGAATGTACCAGACCCGAATCGGTCAGCTGGAATAACTGAATAATAATATAATAATATATATTGTGTATGAAATAATATAAGATAAGATACATATTTTTTTTTTTTTTTTCTAAAACCTATCTCAGGCACCAGGCTCTCGCAAAACAGGTTTTCTTGGTTCATCACGCTTACCTACAATGTAATATTATGCACGAGTTATGTTAATTGATGTCAATGAAACCTTTTGTGAAGAACTAAATAAACTTTATACTTATACTTATACTTATTGAAAGGGCGAAGCGAGTTCCCTTAGTCAACTTGGAAGAATCGGCGTATGTATATATTATGTATGTACGTATGTATGTATGTTTGTCCGAGGATAACCTCTGAACCGTTAAAAATTAGGAATGAGGAATAGCCGTTAATCCGATGTTCATGAAAATTGGTAAGGGGTAGATAGTGTTTGTACAATTTGTAGTTAAGGTTATAAGCTACTAGCGACTCGCCCCGGCTTCGTACGGGTAGCCCCCGGTGAAAAACAGCCCCCCCCCGATATTTTATTACTTATTCTGCTATTCGGAGCGGAGAAGAATCCACCAAAAAAGAGATAACTAACATCGGTCCAGCCGATCTTGAGTTATAAGTGGTGTAACTAACACGACTTTGTTTTATATATATAGATAGATATCGGTTGGGGGTTTGTTGAGATATTGGAATCCAAGAGGGTAAAAAAACAATAAGTGAGACTGTCAGATCAAGTCGGATCAAGCGAAGGAGTAGGTATATCTACTGAGTAGATTGGGGTTGCATATTAATAATCGTATGTAGGTACGCAACGTAAGATAAAAAACTTTAAACGTTGTCTCGCTGGTAGGTATGACTTTCAAATCGCGTAATTATTAAATTTACTGTTATAATAATTTTTTGATGAGCTATCTGGTAAACCATATTACAAAAACTTGCAGGATCCATAACAGGTAGGCCTAAGATTAAGCTCGTGACTGCAATAACCACCGTGTGCAAAGACTCTGAAACTAATTATGATTTGCCGCCAAGGGCCAGCTGTAAGATTAGCAATTAGCTAATCAACGATGGTGCTCGGCTATGAGCGTCATAATTTAAATCCTGGTTACTTAGCTAATTTGTCGATCACCTCTTTTCCTCCTGGTTCATTAGGCCCGGTTATAGTCCGGAAACCAGTAATGTATTTTTACTTTATGGTGCTATTTCAGTTTTATTAGGATTTAGTGGTGGTTTCCAGAGCACGTTACTAAGCTTAATACTGATATTCATCAGAATTAACAGACGTAAGACGTCCACTGTTGGACAAGGCCTCCCATAGAATGCATCGGGTGTTTTTTTTTTTACAACTTTAGTTGACTGATCGATCAGAAACGTAACCATAAGGCCGTAGTAGCAGTAGTAGTATCGCCGAAGTAGCGATAGTATAGCCGCGTGCCAATCGCACGTCCGTTACCGTGACGGCGGTGGTGGACACGCGGCTATAGTCGGTTTTTACAACATCCACAGGAGGAAACGAAAGGCTCTATTCCTAGCGATATTTTAGGAGTGCCTTTGATGCCTGGCTATATACCTGCTGCATGAAATGTTAAAGAAAAGGGCATCAGCAAGCTGAATCGTTACTATGCAACGATAATTACCATTACGTTATTCCGTTCATTTCTTATAACGTCAGAAAGTCATTACTAGCTCCGCTACTGGTACTCTAATTCGTCTCGAACGAATATTATCATTTTTTCTGTATTCCTTCGTTTTTCAGTAATGGCGGAACGTCTCGACCGCCCCCTTAACCGATAGTCATCGATGATTGATCACGTCGCCCAAGCTCCTGCCTATTATCGGGTTCAGCCACTTGGCAAATATTAAAAGGAGCACCTTAAAATGGGGAAATACTTGTGAGTAAAGTTAATAAGCTAGCCTGTAGAAAATAAAGAACTTATTCAAATGGAGATTAAAAGTTTATTAAGCTTTTTTCGTTTGAAACCTTTGAAGAACGGAATCTTTTTCAAGGTGTATTTTTGTAGAACATTATCTTTTTATAATAGATGTTTTCGTCTAAACCGGTAGATGCCGATTGTTTTCGTTTAGTTGCATGTTTATTTATTTATCCAATACTTGTGAACAAAATATAAACCAAATCTTTTTTTAGGATTCCGTACCGCAAAAGATATACCATCGGAACCATTAAAGGATATGATTTATTGAAAGCTGTTGTCCTCAAACGATTGATATGAAATTTGGCATACCAGACTTATTTTTTTTTAATTAGCGTCTCGTATTCTTGTTCACTTAGTTCCGATGACAATACAATATTATGGTGACAGTGAGCTGATCTGCTTTGGGCTCATTATGATCAGCACACGGTTCCGATCAATAATTTAATAAAAGCATTTATTTCAGTATTAAAAAATATATATTCCATAAAAAACTTAATTCAGTCTATTATTTTTCTGATATTTTAATTAAACTTAAACTTGAGAAGTGTTTAGATTTTTTTGATAAGAAGAAAAACAAATTCAAACCTTTGAATATAAGGTTGCATTTCGAGTACTTAGAAGAACAACAAAAATGAGTTGCTATATTTGAAGATCACTCGACACAGCTTGTGTCTACGTAGGTTCAATACAGAAGTTGGTAGGACTCGGAGACAACTGACCGTCCCACTTCGCTGCGCTAGTTATGTGTTTGCCAAACCGTCTGCAAAACTTTTAAAGCTGGTTTTAGCCTAGCTTCCATGGAAAATGAGCCATTTAAAAAGTTCTTACAAAAGTTAGATGACGGCACAGATAAAATAATACGTTGACGGTTAACTAATATGGTAAAAGTGGCGTGTGCCAAATTTAATGTTTGGTCTTGCCTCTGACTAACCCCAAAGGCAACGCCTAAATTTACTACTCACTTATGTACGTACTCACTAATTCCAATGATAATACAACGATATTAACTTACTCACGATTACAACGTACCTACCTAATGATGGCTAAATAACGATCAATAGCACAGATTACTTTGTACTATCATCTGATCTTCATTTGTCATCATTACATCGTATCGAAATGTTAATGGAACTGCCCACGCATTGAGCGTAGGCAGTGCCTACATTTTATTTTCACCTTCCATTGGAAATAAAATATAGGCTGTTTCATTGACCATGAATCAAACGGAGCAGGGTTATAGGAGTCATCAATGAATAATGATGATGGTCATGTTAATGTTATTTGATATAAATCAAAGCCTCAGTCGGAAACTTGACAAGTCTACATACATACCATAATTACAAGAAAGCGGGACAGACAGTTGCTAAAGTTTTCTAAGAATGGGGCCTATCCATATAACCATTCCGACACCTCCCGTGGATGTAAAGCTGACTAAGGATTCAACAGGGATGGGGTAGCAGCATCTATTTCAATAGTTAATTGGATACTAATAATAATAATCCCCTATGAGGGAGACACTAGCAGTGGACTATTGGTTTTCTATTTTGATGCAAAATCTTTCCAGTTTTGTATTTCAGGTAACAAACTTGAATTCAATCAATACTTTGCTATACAGCTTGCCCTGTCCCCATTTAAAAGGCTATTGCAGCTCGACCCGAGCTTGAGGAGATTGAGATATTTCAGCACTGATCTTAAGAGTAAAGTTTGAATCATGTTCCGATCTAGTATCGATGTCAATAATACACAAATATATAGTATTCTCCTCAACTGAAAAGTAATAATATCAAAATGTGACCATGAATCTATGTTCTTATTTCTCTACTCCAATATGTTCAACTATCTGTTCAACCAGTTGAACAAATTGGATGAGTTTTCTCCAATTTTTTCAACTTCAAAATGTAGTTGAACTCTTTGGACTAAAAATTACAATAAGTTCAATTTCTATGTTTTTATTAATAAAACAGGGTACTCCTGCAGCTTGATTTTTGACATTGTATAGAGTGCTTTTGATAGAGTCAAATGCTGGAACTTCTGAGATTTTATCGAGGCCGATATCTTTTATAGATTTAACTACTTTTTTATAAATTTTGGGAACCGTTTCTGTTCCATCTGATAATTTGATTTTATTAGACGCGTCTCTCTTCGCTCTTTCCAACGATTATTATTTAATTATGGTACAAGTGTGTAATATTGGTGATTACCACTGAGGCACCATTGAGAACCGAGCCGTTATGCGAGGGTCTTAAGACAGCCGAGAACGGTAATCATCAATACACACGTGTATCATGCGACGTTTTTCAACACACTAGTGAAGAAAATAATAATAAAACAGAAATACACACTCCGTGTAAATGTTCAACTGTCTCTATAACTCACTAGTGAATAATAGCAATGAAAAAGTCACAGTTTGATTAAAGGTGTCCTTATGTGCCTAATTGCGATGAAACTTTATGAGCAAGTGTGTTGAAAAATATATTATTACACCATCCTATTCTACGGTCAACATGTATCGAAATGGCCTCGGAAATCAGGTCTTTTCAGAATCAGGAAGTGATTGAAAAAGCGTCAGTTAGAAACGAACGTCGAGGCACATTATTTTAATACTACTATTAGTATTAAAATAATGTGACATCGTATTTACAAATACCTATTTGTAAATACGAGGGAGCAGATTATCAATTTTAAGTTAATACACAATTCAGTCTCAATTCGGTCAACTTTCAGTGTAGTTTTAAAATAATTACGAGAATTTTGGCCTACTGGTCCATATTTTTTTAAAACCTTCGAATTAAACCTTAGAAGGAAGAAAAGGCAACTTGAATTTATTTGTATAAACTTCAGAGATACCAAAAATAACCTATATAATCTTGAATATAATAAATTTCGCGGTACCTATTCCGGGTCACCTTTTATTATAATCACAGTTGAATTTTAATGTCAACAAACGCATTGTGTTTTCATCTTAGAGAATTTAAAAAAATTGTCGGCTCATATAATCAAAGGCTTTCAAAGATTATTTAATAGATTTTGACTTGATTATATTAAAACAAGCTTGCGAAATTAAGTCAAACTTGTATTTATACAATGTTCAGTATATTGACGTCTAGGGTCCGTGCCTCCTTGGGCGCTGAGGTACAGGTTCGTACCGCGACAAATGGCCACTCATCAATTTTCATTGTACATGCTGTACACATCGCTCGCTTCTCACCTCGTCTTGTATACTTATTGTGTCGGGAGCCCAACAGAACAAATTATGTCATAACTCATTGGAGCAAAACGTCGGGTAAAACGGTGCTTGCTAACGCCAGGTTTATGCCAGCACGTTTCCAGAATATCGAGGATTTCATGACGGTTGGAGTGTACGCAACCTGTATATCTACCGAAACTACTTCGGCTAAGTTTACGACCGCAGTACCCGTCGGAAGATAGTAAATACTTACTTACCTACTTACCTTATTCAGATCCGGTACCGATCGCCTTTTCGACTCGAACTGAAGTCCTGAAACAGACCCTGAACTCGACTGGAATCCAGTTTAGAAGACCAAGCGAAGCAATGTCTAATTTCAGGATTTGGCGTGTGTATGCATCTATAATACATGTTTGTAAGTATGTGTGTTTGTCCGATGATAACTGCAGAACTGTCGATCCAATCTTGATTAAACTTGGTAGTTTATGTGTTTTTTTAACTTTGAATATGAGCTTGATCGGTACAAAGGGTTTTTAAGCTACGGGTCACGTAAAGTCACGTTCGGGGCGAACTACTAGTTAATAAAATAGTACAAATAAGCTAGGCATAAAGATGTTGGCGACCCACTCATGGCGCGAGGATTTGCCTTGAAACAGAACGCTTATTTGACGACTATTCATCGTGTCTGAAATGTGCCCGTTATAGATTTTTTGCGCAGTAAATGATGCGGTCCGCTGCGAAATCTAGATAAACGTGATAAATGGACAGGCTTCTTATGGTGGCCATTCATTCCCACTTTTGATGGACGCCTGCAAAATTCCACCGGCTTTATTGTAGTAATCTATTTTGTGAACCTGGGTTAAGCCGGTTATTTTCACAAATATGTTCGGTTCCATTAGGGATTTACGACTGTGCCAACAATTCTGCTCATCCGGTTTATGATCGCTCACGAGCGGCCTCGAACGGCCCAATCACTGTGCACACTGAATACGAAAATTGAATGCTTCTCAGTTTCAAATCTAATGTATTATTCAAACACATAGAGCAACATAGCCACCAGCCGCGCCGTTTTGCTCTATGTGCAAAAACGTCGATAATAAGATTTTCCTGTAAAAAGAAATAACACAGACATCCTACATAGGAAGCGATGCGGGCTGAATGGCAGATGCCAAGATGAATGCCTCGATACCATGGTGGTGATTATAACCTTTGTCAAAGTATTGGCAGTTTAACCGTCTTCACGATCAAATAGATCAGAATTTAATAATCTACATAAACTGCATTCAATTCTTTTACGATATACGCCTACTAAAAGAATAAACTGTGATGGAAAAAAGAATTGTTAGCGATACATTTAATTTCCAGCCACAAAAGCATTCCTATTATGTAAAAACGTTGAAATTAAAAGCTTTTCTGTGTGATCGAACAGCAATCAAGTTTATCTTCTCTTTGAAATGGAATCCATTTCGTAACCGAGTTCTAAAATAGAATTGTATCTTATCAATTCAATCTTTTCCCGTGCAGTTTCAGTTGCGGTACCGAGGCTATCCCCACACATGCTTATGAATAATTGAGTCGAATCCTTTTAAAAAGCTTTTATCTTGTCTGTCTATCCGGTTCAACAATTCTAATCCATTTTTAAGCAAACAATCCGATTGGGCTGATACTTGGAATGTCTGTCAAGTTCCGCCGAGATGAGAATAAAATAGTATAGGGACGAAACAGTGAAACAGAGGTGTGTGTCCTTACCTGCCCTAGGTAGGTACTAACCGAAAGTATCTTAAATTTATTCAGATACATGCACATTTTAATATGGTAGCCTTACCAACTGTCTTCGATTTGAATTTCAGTCGTATTGTCAAAACAGTAAGGAGTATTTTAGAATTAGATACTACGTGTATTTTCTAATAATTAAACCAAATTTCAACCAAATTATGAACGGCCGTAATATTAAGAGAATAGAGAAGCAAATTTATTACAAATTCCATTAACTCGACCTTTGTTTAAAGTATGCTGTCTTGGAGCTTTGCGAAATAACCAAGCGTCGTCGGTCGAGGCGGGCGGAAAATTACAGGTTTCAACAGAGCGGACGGCCTTAACAATACTAAGCACCCGTTGAATAATAATACTTAGACTCATTAATAGGCATTCAAAACACACTTGCAAGGTGAACCATCTTCACCCACGTCTACGTGCACTTCTTATTCTCGATGAAAACACCCATTTTCAAAGTTTAAAAACCTTTACCATTTTATCATCTAGTTAAACTAGCATACGGCAACATATAGATAGGCACTGGCGTGATAATTTATGCGTTATATTATCAGTTTTTTTTAAGCGGATTTTTTAACTAATCCATAAAACCTCTTTTTGGGAAAAAATACCTACATGAGCATTATAATGGTCCAGGTAAAATCTCGAAGCCGTGATAGGTTCAAAAAGCACGTCGAACATTCCCTTTTGTAGAGGCGGTAGAACACGCAGAGAGATCCGATGTCGCGGCTTTGGCTAAGTGGTTCTAGAGTATCACTGAATCTTGGAATTGCCGATGATTCTACTGGCTCTTCTCTGGTACTTGGTTGTTTTGTTATTTTACTCAGACTGTTTATACCAAAATTGCAGTTAAGTAAATGATTATGTACTTATTATTAATTCTCCATACATTTTTAATGGTTGTTTTATGTTTTTTCCTTAAAAACTGGACCATTTTGAACGTTTTTTCATGAATCAGGACGTCTTTAACTATGTCAGAATGTTATATTCAAAAATATTTAATGTGTAGGAACAAAACATAGGAACATGGATGATAGATAGAATGTATGGTAAAAAAATCCTCTAGCGTCATTATCAAGGGAGAAAACAGGGGAATACATTTATGTGGAAAAACACTGCCCGCATTTCCTCTTAAACCCCATCGCGCCAACCAAAAGCTTTCATCATAATAATATAATATTTTGCTTCCTAAGCCAGAACAAGCTCACTGGATTAAATTTGGACGGAACAGGACAGATAAAAGTTTGGAACTATAAAATGTGAAGCGCGCATTATAAGCAATAAAAAGGCCTTATATACTTGGCTGAATTTAGTCGTTTAAACTAGAAAGTAATAAGAAGCACTTTAGAAACTTCTGATCATACTATCCTAATTTAGTTACTGAATTAGTCACCAGCAGGCCTAGTGTGGGCATCGCAGTTAAAACGCGTTTACGCGACCACCGCGTTGGTTGAGTAAACGGCAAAATTAAAGTATACAACAAGTATACTTTACAACAATACGTGACGTGAAATATCAAAAATGTCACTTACACTCGCAAAACTGGGGAAACCCTAGAGAAAACGCGCGACTTGAAATAAGCGTTTAATTTACGCGACGCCATAATTGACGTTACAAACTAACACTCACTAACTGCGCGTAAAACGCGGTCTTGGTAGAGCGCGTAAACTTGTAACAAAAAGTCGCACTACGGCTACAGTTAAAGCACGTCGAAGTCGGACGTATGTCGAGTACGAGGATGGCTCCAGTACTGTCCAGACACCAAAAAAACAAGCCCTGGCCGTTGGCTAAATTAAAATATATATTTTTTTGTTATTTTTGTTCAAAGATGTTTTTTATACAGTTATAAAATATTGAGTATTACTTTTCCTTTTGTAATTTCGTACGCTGCGGACTCACCCTTTACTCACAAAACTAGAAGAGGCGTCTGAAATCAGTAAATAAATGCGACCTTCACACCTTCTTAATTACGTTTCTAATAAGGCTTCAAAATTATTAAGTCAGTCAGAAACCATCCATGCTTCTGAAATTAGGATGATAGCTTGCTGAATGCGATTATACTTGACTAAATTCAGTAACGACTATATTAAGATGACTAAATTTAGCCAAGTGTAATAATGCCTTAAGCTACAGCGCATTCATTCTCATCGAGTGCATTATTCATGTAGAGTCAACCGCTGAAATGTCGTCCCACTGCTGCGACAGCATAGGTATTTCGAATGAAATAAACTGTACAGAAGAAAAAATATTACAATCTTTATTTCCGACAGAATATAATCAGTCTAGACATCGGATTATATGCACTATCAAAATGCCAAAATATGCATACAAATATGCACTTCGTTTCGTTTCGTTTCGTATGAGGTAGTGCTGCCCTCTGGTGACGGAGTTTGTCAAGCCGCCGGCTTCTGACATGGCTTATCGACTGCTATTTATCAATATTATGCACTAAAAAAGAGTGATATATGCATAAAATATGCACAATCAAAAATACAATTATAATAAGAACTTTACGTTGTTTTGCAGCTAAATGGGAAGCAGTACTCACATGTTGATCGATTTGATATTTTTTTGAAGAAGGTATTCGCTTTTCACAAACTTTGCAAAAAATCACAGTCCCATCAATCGTAAATTGACGTAAATTGACTTTCTGTAGAAAGCAGGAAACCTTATTCTATGTAGTTCATAATTACTAGTAGATAACACATCGTTATAAACAGAAATAGTAACACAACTAATATATATTATACAAAATACTGATGTTGATAATATAAGATCGTTGATTATATTTGGTGTCTCGATGCTGGGTTGCAGAAGGAGGACGCGGGAGGGGGCAGGAAGGGGGGGGGGGGGGGCATTCTTTAACCGGACACCACGCATGCGGAGCCGCGGGCAATAGGCTGGTTTTATTTAAATACTATTGAAACAGTTGAGCTATATAAAGACCTTTGCAAACTATGTAAAAAATCCTCAACCGTTCCAAATCACTACCCACCAGACCGGAGCATGCCTCAGACGCCCCGGCTGCATTACCACACCAATGATAAGAGCCGCAACTCTAGGGTCATGTGTCATTTGACCAGACGTCCTGAAAGGATTTTGAAATCCCGAAGGGTTCTGGTATCGTACCGTGGACCCAGAGTAACCCTAAAAGACTCAAATGCGTAAGACTTTTTCGCGTTTTGAGATCCTGAGCCGAATCGGCTGCACTGGCCCTAACTGATGTCCCGGACAGATAAGATGGTATCGGGGTCCCAGGTATCAACGCCCGTACCAAAGCAATTATTTTAAAAATTAGCTAACTTATTTTGTTTTTTATCTAAGCTTAAAGTTTTCCAAGAAATCCGAACGTACCAATTTCTGAAAAGCATTTCAATGTACGCTAATAGAGTTGGGCAACTCTATTAGCGCTGAACTGCCCAGTTCAGCTTACCAATTCAAATGACAAACTGTTTCATGAATTCATATAAAGAGCCGTAAGTAGTTAAGTTTTAAATGAAAGGAATATTAATAAAACTCTGCCACCGCCATCAGCGGGGTTAATTAAGGAAAGTAAATCCATTTGACTTGAAAGAATCACGAACATGACAAAAACTAAACATGATAAATCATATGAAAATAAAAACATAAGTAATCTAAAAATAATCCAGTACCTGACGAAAAAGTGAAATCAAAATAATGAAATATTAAATTTAAATGTACTGAGCGAGGGGATTTGAGATGCGTCGTATATATTTTTTGATGACTTTTTGCTTATTTTTGAATACCTCTTTGGCGCGGTGATCGGGTAGTTAGCTAAGATGCAAGAGGTTGTGGGTTCTATTCCCGCTGCGCGACAAATGTTTGTATAATCTACAGATAAGACTTGAGACGCCTCCAACCACTGACTTCGTGCCACCTCAAGGTACATTTAGTGAGGGGCTATCCTAAAGTAGGTACGTCAGTCTCCACTCGAGACCTCCCCAGATGTTTGTCGGTTCTTCGAGCTATATAGCCAATTTCTTAAAGCATGATACTCTATAATGTCGTTAGTAATACGTAGAGTAATTATCTTCGCCAGATTTTATTTGCTCACCACACTTAGGTACTCGCCAATCTTATTTTTTTCAACATCGGCTATTACACTCTTGGGAATTGTTTGAGAGTATAACCGAAATAAATAAAGCCTATTATGCAGAAATTTCAACAAGTCCGCAAATAAACGGAGGTAGGTCATACTCAGGTGAATCCGATCCACTAACCGTTCCCAGAAATATGGAGAGTCATGTCGCACGATAACTTCGGGTCGCTTATTCGGACTTTTCCACACCTCGGTCACAATAAATTTAGTAGAAAGTTTGAGTTGATTTGCGTATACAATAAAAGCAAAATAACAGTTACACAGTGTTTTGTCTTTTGTATTGACAGGCAAATCAAAACACGGTTTAATTATTCAATGAATGCTTAGCAATTATGAGTTGTTAGTTCTGGGTTTGGAAGGTCCGGTCATCATTAAGATCACAACCATTATGCTACAATATTTCCACAGCTAGCTATAAACCCTTTTTGCGAATGGAGAAAACACAAGTACTCTACCTAGGTAGGTAAACTATGCCTCTTCGTTTTTGACACTGCTGGTTTTCCTTGCTCGTCTTTTATGTGACGTCACGTTTTCATCAAGTCACTTTCTTGTTTGTCTGTCTGTTTGTCATTCTGGATGGAATGTTGTACTTGTAACTCAAATTTCAAACACTTCCCGATTAGTTGTCCGGCTGAAACTTTCAGGATAGCTGATATAACCCGAAGGCAAAGCATAAAAAAAACTGCTATATCTCGTAAAGGAAGCGAGATAGTGGGGGCATCTTTCTAAGATATTAAAACTAAGTAGTAAAGATGTGCTCCACGCTCTTCGAGTTCACCTGTTAAGCATGTAGTAGTGGTGTGTGCTTGTTGTGGTATGTTCTTTTGAGTCATCAAGACCCCCGGACGGTTATTTTATTATTTTTAAGTCGCATAAAAACGTGGCTTTTAGATTAATTTGTAACCTAAATGAAATATCTTTAATTTACAAGTTCATTTTATAAATGTTTAAACTCTGACTATTTTTTGTGTATCAATCAGTTTTCATTCATATAAATAAAACCACATTGAAATCGAAGCACACATTACACCCCAGATCCTGTTCAACTTGTGCTGATCATCAGACTCTACAATTTGTAGAAGACAAAAATTGACAAGGGATCCATCAGGAATTTGAAAGTTGCCTAAAAATGTTACGGGATCGAACAGGACGATCAAAGTCCACAGGATAATTTTCAAGGGATCGAACAGGAACTACTCGAAATATATGCCATGTCGTTTGAATTTATAATTGAGCTCAAACTTGAAGATTCAGCTTCAGTAGTAACCTATTCATCGTCCCCTACCCTGTTCATCATCAGACCCTGCAGCCTGATGTTATCGAAAATAATCATAGGAGCTCAAACTGAGTGTTCTAGAGGCAAAAATGCCTGGGTTCCCTTCAAAAATATTATTGCAAGCTGATGATCTTGGAAGCGGCTGTAAAGATTTCCACCAAACATAGCTAAGAACCATCTCGCAAACGCAATCTTTCATACTAACAAATTGTAATTAAATTAGATCACCCGTTCCGGATCTTCGGGGCTACATACAGACAGACTTACATACTCGTACATACTAATACGACACACTATGGTTTCAAACTTATAAGAGCCCTCTTGTTAGTAAGCGGTTAAAAATAGCAACTCCTTTAGAAATATACACTGCAAAGTTAGGTATCTACTGTATCTACATCTAAACCAATAAGTCGCACTCAAATTGTAGTGTCAACTGGTGCGTTTGAATAAATTGATACGATTCAACTCGAGATATTCTACTGAAATGATGCAATATGAAAATTTTCCGCCAATACAAATGGAATATCAAAAATGCACTATATTGATATCGTGAATTTTCACCGCCCTGTACTAGTGCATCGAATGGGTTTTTTCACGGTAAATGTGTTATCGAGTTGGTCCATTCAATTCGATTGGCAGATGCTGGCGGTTTCAATGCGAGCGTAATTAACCTTTGCATTGTAATTTTCAAATCGGTTTTCAAAATATAGGTCAAGGTTTTATGGATTACCAACATTTTAATGTGTTTATTATGGAATTTCAAAACTGCTCCTATTTAGGAGGGCTGGAGCAAAAAAGTAATCTGTCATTAAACATTTCACCAGATTTACAAATGCTACCCGTGGTACTAATAAACGCAGAGCATCCTTTGAATAATTACACCGTGTTTTGTCTCTTTTGATCTTATATGAAACTGACTGTTAATGCAAAAGATACTGTGTAACTATTCCAAGAATATTTCAAATTTTATCGTTGCACGGTAAAGGAGTACTCACAATCAGTGCATGGTTACCAGTGATGCTAACGTGATGCTAACGGCACTAAGAAGTGGTTGCAAACGACTAGCCTTATACAAAATCACAGAAAAAATAATAGTACACGACACAATTACAAAGTTGCGCAGCCAGCTATGGAGTATGCTCGGAGTTTCACTAATTGGTAGAATCCAAGACGATGGTATGGTTTTTTATTCTTTTATCCGTAAAAGATCCAAGATCACCGACATAGCTCTCAGAATTAGCAAGTTGAAGTGGCAATGGCCCTATAGCTCGCAAAACCGAAAAAAAAAGGTGGTTAAAAGGTTCTCGAGAGGTGCACACGAACCGGATAACGCAGCGTAGGAAGACGCTCCCCTCGTTGGGCCGACATCATTTAAAAGGTGGCAAGAATTCAGTGCATGAAGTCAGCTCAAGAACGGACGTCGTGTCTTGTGGGAGGCCTATGTCTAGAAGTGGACTTCTAAATGCTGATGATGATGATGTTTTTAATATTTTAGGTTGACATGTTACTGATATAATAGTCGCGTGTACCTATTTCTGTTTCCTACTCATAACGAGAAATCGATCCCGTTTGATGAAATGTTTAGCTATCAATTGTGTGCACTGAGAATGACAGCATTAGTGTGCATTGCCAGAATACACACCAGGCCACTGCATTATAGTGTAATATAATCGATTTACACATTTAACAGTACCTCTACTCAAGTAACTAGTGTAAGTCTTGAGCATTGCAGGCCTCCGTACCGGAGAGTGTAAGTATATCACCGGTATTCCAAGTCGTTCCTCAACTTTTTCATCAAGCCGTCGCAGCTTCACTCTAGGAAATGTTGTATTCCATTTTCAAAATCTTCATTGACAAATGTCCTTGAGTGACTTTGAGTGGAGTGGAAGAAATAATATGGGTGTTAATCGTGTTAATCTCTGAAAGAGAAAACAAAATAGTTGCCAATGAATACTTAGTCAGATCTCCAAAACTAAAACTTCTAGATGCACATTATGAAAGGATTCTACGAAACTCAAAAAGTAAGAGAGTTATAATCAAGGATTCGTTTATCACGTTAAAAATTGCAGCAAAGTTCACATGTGAATCTGATTGTGCTAATGAGGCTTGGAACTAATTGTTTTGTTGTCTGGGCCATACTTTTCCTTTGCACACCACGTATAGCGTTGAAAATTTTGTACGAAAATCATCTGAAAAGATATGTAGCAATCTAAAAATATTCTACGGCCGTCCCTACCTAGAAATATTCAATCGTTGTAGACGTAAACGTGCCAAGAACGTTGTTTGATGCTGAAGTTCAGTTATGTAAACAGATTTGTATAATAAGTTAGCAAATCATAAAATTGTTTATTTTGAAAAAAACTGTTCCGTGATTTACGATTGCCCAAGTTTTTTTAGCAGAATAAAAGATAGGTAACATATCTAAAAATATTCTACGGCCGTCGCTACCTAGAAATATTCAATCGTTGTAGACGTAAACGTGCCAAAAACGTTGTTTGATGCTGAAGTTCAGTTATGAAAACAGATTTGTATAATAAGTTAGCAAATCATAAAATTGTTAATTTTGAAAAAAAAACTGTTTCGTAATTTACTATTGCCCAAGTTTTTTTAGCAGAACTCGTGGAGGGTTCTTCTAACAAGGCGGCGCAAAGTAAGACATTAGGTACTGCTGCTTTTTTTCTCTGATACCGAGCATGTGGTGTGAGTACGAGATTGTAAACATCAGAACGCTTTTAATTTTCTCGTATTTCAGACTAAGGAGTAAGTAATTTTGCCTGCGAATAAACAATATACCATCTCAGAGTTTCAACACTATTTTGGTTAGTAAACAAAATAAAACACTGATAGAGTTTACTATTTTTTCAATCTCGAACGCAACCAAATCAGATTACGCCTCAAATTGTTCTCTAGTTCACGAAAACATTTTTATACAGGTACGAAGATGTCGTAAAATAGATATTTTGTGTATCCTAATCTCCGTTAGTAAGTTTACCAAGAGAATGAGGAAAGAATAATATATCGTGGCTTACATTCATCCGTTCCTAAAGGAAACGGCGAAAATCAGATTTGTAGGTGAGTCGGCCGTGCTTAATGTACCATAAATGTGTAGTTACATAATGTAGCATGTTGATGTAATATCGTTACTATTCTAATAACAACTAGGTATATTTTTTTACATAAAGACACAATGAAAGTATATATCAGATTTCAAAATTTGGTAAACCGTAAAGTTTTGATAGTTAAAATCCCTTAATCTTAATCTTTAAATCCCTTTGCGTGACAGAGTTGTAAAACACGATAGGAGGAGCCGATGGTACTACGATATATGGACGGCACCAAGCGAGTTAGAGCCGTAGTAGAGGTAATTAACCCCTAATTTAATTATCTAAGCTAATGACTGTACTGACAAAAGCCTTAGAGAATTAAAAAAAATTGTCTGTCTCCAAATATGTATATAATCGAAGAGATGACGGGACGGTGTAGTGATTTTAATAAACCTTCGATATATAATCAAAGAGATGACGGGACGGGTGTAGTGATTTTAATAAACCTTGCAGTATTTTATGAACGCTGTGTCCATCCCTTCGCAATAAAAGATCTCGGAAACTACGCACCTCTGCGTTTGACTTACATCCCCACGCTGACCTTCCACTTTTTTATACTTCGCGTGAAAAAATTAAAGAGCGGGCCCAGATTATTTTTTGTAAAGAAGATCAACAAGAAAAATCTCGGGGAATAGTTTTATTAAACTAGCAAAACATTTTTTACGGTTCTTTGTAACCTTATCGAGGTCGACGTTTATCGAAGATCTTTCAACAGGGATCCGATATGCCCTAACGACCTTCACTTAGGCAGCCGGTATCGGTAAGTTAACGTGCTCTCTGAGCCACAGAAAGGATTTAGTAGGTATACAACAATCGATCACTTGAATATTTATATACTTATATGACGACATGCTATTATGACGTACTCGTAGATATAACAAAGTTGGTATCATAATTAATTAACCAAGTTTTAAAAATAACATAAGAAAAGAATATAAAAGAAAAACATTTATTTGGCACATATAACGCATAGCACCTAATATAAGGCCGTTTACAAAAACAGGGAACCTAAAATTAAAAAAAACAAGCACCTAAAAAGTTGTAGGTACCTAAATTAGGCAAATAACATTAATATAATTGAAACTTTACTAAAGATATTTAGAGCTTGTTCTGTGTAAAGGTAAAGAGGGATTTTCGTTGGTAAGTATTAGAATCGGAATACGTATTGAGCAACTCTTACCAGCACAAAATTACCGGTGTCTTCCTGGACAGACAGTACAAAGAACCGTACCACCAAATGTGTGTTTGTGCAAAAACAATAGCTAGGCGGCGACAGCTGGCGAGCGCCTCGCAAACTTCATAAAGGCTAGCCGAGATGTGAAAGTACCGCATCGTCCAGTACTAGCTGTAGTTTATTCTGTAACGCTAGCAAAACCCCACTTCCGTACACAACTACAACTACAGCTTCCGGTTCTCTCAAAATTAAGCGTGTTTTGTACGCTAGCTGGGAATACGGCGAATAGTAAAAGAGTGTTTATTCGACTTGACTGACATGTTTTTACGAGTGAATCTGCATTCGCTGTTTTATACAGTAAATACAGATATAAAAAATACGCAGCTTACTTTTCTATAGAAGGTTATTCCGATTTACAGCCTCTTATTTTATTTATTTATCGCAAAACTTACATCTAGGTACACAAATAAACAAGTAAATATAAAATGGAGAGCCAATTACAAGTTTCCACACATAGTAAACAGAAAGATAGATAGGCAATAGATAGGTACTTTATTTATGCCAACCTAATCTAATCTGCATAATTACTGGCACTAAAACGAGAAAATAAAAGATTCATAGAGGAAATACAAGCTTATTTTGGAGTGCCTCAATTTATGAAAGAGTATTTACTTTTGGAAGGCCGAACACGGAGAGACTAAGCCCTGATGTTTTATTCCAGTATCCGCTACTGAAGTTGTGGCCCTGTGGATTTAGTTAGCCTACATACATAAAACCTTCGTCCGAAGAAAATTATGCTTACGGATTCAATCCCGTGGTTTTTGTATGTTTTCTCAATCAAAGTGTCGTTTAGGTCACAAAGATTTTGCTCAATGAACTTAAGCTAGTTTTTAACCGACTTCAGAAAAGATGGATGGCTTATGTTTGTCTGTATGTATTTTTTATATAAGTTCACCGATATCTCCGTCAATTGTGAACCAATTAGTAAAAATATGTTTTCTTTGAATGGGTATACACTCCTTATGTGGTCCCGTAAGCACCGAGTTAGAATCTGATGATGAAGCTCAGATAAATCGAAGGAAATCCTGAAAAATTATTGGCAATTACAGTGTGTTTGTTAATTTTTCATAACAAATTCAGGTATTGTAATCTGGGAGTCATTATCTCATGCTCGTAAGCTGATGATGAAAGCCTCCACTCCTTAGCTATTAAGAGTTAGGAGATAATACTGAATATCAGACTTAATTAAAGATTCAATAAGACTTTTTATTAAAAACTTTGAAGTCGGTTGTTTTTTTGTTTAAATGTAAAATTATCAAAGGCTTGACTTTTAAGTATATTTCTATACAACGTGAATTACGTGAATACACGTTATTAACGTGAATAAAAACCATTTCATAATTTGAATTTACTTCTCTTCTTTTCTTGTGTATAAATGAAATTGCCTTAACAAAACAAAAACTGCATTGCAGAAATTATATTGCGGCCATTGTCGTTAAAAAGAAAATGCTTGCTGTGCAATTATACTGGCAATTATAATTTTATGAAGTTGTCAACATCAGACATAAACATTGATACTCAAAAAGCAACATAAAGCTTTGGTATTAATTAACATTTTGCATTCAAGATATAACAATAGGCTTCGACCAAAGTAAAATTTACGTCGATGACAATAGGTACCTATTGTATATCTCTGTACTCAGTTGCAGCGGGAAATCATATACAATTAGACATAACGTTTGCCTTGTAGTCATCGGAGGCCTGCAATGTAGTACGTAGATAGATAGGTCATATCTACCACAAGGCAAACGTTATATGATTTCCTTCTGGAACAGAGTGGCTCGACCGTATGGAATGAAATCTCCGTCCAGTCTATAGAAGCTTGCGTAATTGGTTTATGAAACGTATTTGCAAGCGATTATTACGTTACACAACGCACATATCAGGCTCAACACAGGCGTCCTCGATTACAAACCAACAGGAAACCGCATTATGAAGTTAAATTTGATGAGCCTTTGCAAAATTGGCTTACAAAGACAGAAACTGTCCAGTATGCTACCATTGATATGTTTTTGACAGAGCACAGCTCATAGTCTAATTTTGCGGAATGCAGTGTTTGTATTACGTAGGTATTTATGTGTCTGTTTGTACGACGATATCTGCAGAACCTTGGACCTAATCTGGATTATACGTGATAAGCAGGTAGGTTATGTGAATATAATTTTTAAGTTCGAATTAGCTTGATCGTTACAGTGGTTTTTAATCAACCGGGTTCGCGCGTGGTCACGTTCGAGGCGAATTACTAGTACCTATCAAGCCTTGATGCCATTGTTCTAGCTAGAGAACAAAGCAACAGTTCAAAATTCACACAGTCAAAGGTCCAAATTTTTCAGATAAAGTATATTATACATACGAATATATATTACATATATTATGATTTTGCTCAACAAAGAAATAGGAACAAGCTTCTTATGGCGCTGTCGTATTGCTACGTATTTATTTCCGACGAATCGAGAATGTACATTTTTATAAGATGCTTGATTTTCCTGAACAAGGTGTCAAAGGAGTCACCGCCTGCGGCTTTTCAATTGACAAGGAATATGGACTTACTGTGATATTGATTTTTAGAACACATATGAGTTTACTATTTGGGTTCCCACTTACAACATCGTCGAAATCTTCGACAGAATTATGATTGAAAAAAATCTGATTCATTGTTTAAAAAATCTGGAACACAACGTGCCTTGATAAGTCTTATCCTATATCTACAAAATATGAATAGATTGGATTTGTAGTTATGTATTTGTATTATTCAGAATCCAGCCCAGCAGCCAGCCAACCGCTGCATTCTGTAATTAGACTCTGAGCTCTCGCTTCGCTCTGTCAGGAACCAGCCGTGCCATGTCAGTTTTTCAACCACTCATCAAAGGAACTTGGCGCGAATGCGGCAAGTGCGTTTACACGTTGGCCAACGCTCAGTTCAGTAGACGGTGCAGGTGTTTTTAGCTTGGTAAACGTTTGACACAGCGTCTGGCCCAATAGTTGAACCAACGTTTATACGGTATCACCGATGATATAGGTACGAGGTCCTAGTAACCAGTAGGTATGTTTACTTAAAGCCAAATAATGGCGGAAGCAATCTACATAGGGGCTGTGGTCGAAATAGTTGAGCTTTGAACAATAGGCATTTAATCTAAAGTACCGAAACCATTCAGACCTATGAGGCTTAAAGTTAAGAGTTCGAATCAATGATTTTGTGGGTACATGGATAGGTTACCTGTGACTTGAATGTTCCTCAAAAGCGAAAAAACATGCAGTTATTTCGTGCCCAAGTTGCAGATAGGATTAGGAAAGATTTGTTGCTCTTGCACCCTGCAATTTACTCAGCTCGCTTCATTTGCTAGTAAAATGTAGTGGTTATCTGTACGTACATCGTCGCTCTCGTACACGTTTAGCATGGCTCACTCCACTCGCCGAGAGTCGCCAGTGGGCTCTGCTTCATTTCTCTCGCACTAAGTATTCTCTCTGCACTCACCAGTTCTACTGGTTGGCTGCTTTCGTTGCTCTCACACTCGCCATTAGTTCTTTGTTATGTATAAATTCGAAACCATATAACTATGTTTCTTCAGTCGTCCAATCCCTTGTCCGATATCAAAGAACAACAGAAACCATGCAAAGCCCATCTAGTTTTCAACGTCATTGGTTCGAACTTTCAGCTACCAACATAGACGTGCTCTGGCATGAATAAAACCAACAATTTGGAGTTTAAATTGCAGCGTGGTGGCGGCGGGTCCGTTTCATTCTTCGTTTTGCAAGTATTTGTCGAGGTTTCGAGCTGAATATTGAATCATTGGAAAAACTTGTTCAAAACATGGTCGGTCGCTATTTTACTACGCTATAATTAGAACACGGATTTAATACATTTAAAATGTGTTTCGTATCCAAATACTTTGGATTATATTTCGTATTGCGCTGTTGGCGTCGTAGTATGATCAATTGATTTTAACGTGTTCTTTTTTGCTAGACGAAATACTTTACAAAATCTATCCTGAGGCCGTAGACAAAGTAACATTCTAATAGCGATGTCGCTTACAAGCCAATAATGTATGAGATTGACGTAAGCTATCGAAATATCACGTGGTCTATTGTATTGTATTACGACTGTTGAAATGGAATCGTTTCGAACCGATTGCCAGTTGGCTAGGCCGGTAGATCAGTACAAAATGTGAAGTAGGTATTCGTTCGAGTGTCAGAAGTGCTGTTACTCCACGAATCTGAACAGATACGTTATATAGTTCCAATATTCGTGATCTGATTCTGCATCCAGGATGTATGATTTGCATAATTACGTACAGAGACCAAGTACCTTCTGGTCTCTGATTCTCGGGTGTTCCCCACTAACCTAACAAAAAATAGCATTTTAAAGCAAACGGATCCCTGTTACAAACATGGTTGTCACATACTCGCAATACCTATCCAAAGAATCCCGCACCATGAGAAAGACGAGAAAAAAACAACCACACTTGACGTGTAGGGGAGTACAAAAAAAGTATTTTTAAAGAATTTATTTTACTCCAAGTCGGCTTGGTTAATATGTATACCACTACCTTTCTAGTACTAAAAGTCTCTGAGCTAAGCCGTGGACAGGGAGATAGACGGACGGACATGGTGAAATTATAAGAGTTCCTTGTTGACTACGGAACCATTAAAAACAAAAGATAATGTTTGCCAGTGCCCTCCGCGCCGCGCAGCGGGTATAACATTCTTACATGACTACCTAGGGTCGTATACTCGATTAGTACCACGTAAGTACAAACTAAGAAAATGTTTGTTCATCGCAAAGCACTGTATCGATGCATAAAGCACTCCATCCATTACGAGCGGCAAATTTGCGAACATTTGGCTCGCGCGGAAGCCGCGCTTGGAAAACTGCCTAGTGAGGAAATCAAATATTTGCGTGTTTGTTGGCTTTTTAAATCTCCGACAGAAAATAACGAGAAAATTTTCTAGGGATTTTTGCGATTGCTTTTTAAATTTAAAAAGGAACAAAGCAAAAGTGTCCCTTTCTTTTGTTTATTTTTATTACAATAAGATATAATTATTATAAAGACCTAATCTTAGGTAAGGATGACCTCTTTTACATAAAAATGACCGCTCGTAGAAAGGACGCCTAGAAATTACGCATTTATAAAAAGTCTCAGCAACGGGTAATAAAAAGGGCCGGGTAAGAAAGGTAAAGACGAGATTGGTACCTACATCTCGTCGCAGAGAGAATCAAAGCTGGCTCCACATTATAGAAAATGTTATTCCAATGTAAAGAATAAAATAGTGCAGCTTATAGAGGAATATATACAATCAAGAAAAAATAAATCACAATTGTGTTTCCAAACTTTATTTTCTTGGAGATAGATACCTGTAACAATCAATATATGTCGTATATGGACTGTATGGACTGGCCAGCATTATTTATTTATTATTTATTTATATAAAATCGTTGACTGAAACATTTCGAAACAACTTTTTCGAAATTTTTTGATATAACAGGTAGAACGGATATGGGTCTGTAGTTACCAGGATCAGTCCTGCTGCCTGATTTAAAAATAGGGGTTACCTTAGCTTATTATAGACTGTCTGGAAAAGATCCTGCGATAAAACTTTTGTTTATGAAGTTGATTAGATTTTGAGCTATAATATTGATTATGCACTTTATTGATTTTGTACTAATGCCTTCGATACCAGTGCTGGTATTTGCATCTAGGCTGTTAATGACTTCATCTGCGGTGCATGGTCGAAGGTCTCGCATTTCGCCTTTTATCTTCAGTGATTGAATATGGGTTGGACCAGAATTGTTCTTAAGGAACAGCATTTTCCCGTAATGCTATCCCTTAAAATCCCTTTAGAAGCATCGTACGGTAGAAAATCGGAACGGAACGAGAATTGAATCGGCCATCCGATGACGAAAAGTGCAGGCGCTACCTTTCTCGCTCTACCAAACGATATATCTGATCAACTGAAAGGGATATAGTTATGGGAAAATGCTTTTCAGTGTAGAATAGTCAGCCTAACGCACCTGATCAAAACCAGTAAACAAATTTTACTCTTCACCACATTGTTTAGATATTCCGATACTCGGAGAAAGCATTAAAATTAAATGGTCATTGATTTTTATCTGGGTGCGGCAGAATACCAGCATAATCATGTTAAAAAATAATTGTCTGTGTCTAGCATCTTAGAGACTAATTACGCTTAAACGCTTAAGACACGATCAATTGCCTGCAAGATTGAAGCGCACTATAAATAACGCTACAGGTAATGACTGAGAGATTTTTCTCGGAGGAATTGCAGTTTATCGAGGAAACCCACAAATGAAACTTGTATTAGACCGAACCTTGTCACTTTACTCTTCGAGCGTCAGCGAAGCTGTAGTAGGCATGAAGTTATAGTGGTAGTAGGTGCATGCTTGCATGACAGTGTAGCGCGTATGGTACTGATTTTGTCGGCACCGGAATTTATATATGTTGCATTTCTACGCAACTCTATACCTATTCTACGCTACAGGCTTAAGATATTATCTCTTCCCTCTGAAGGAAGCGTTGGGGCGTGTAATAAGCAAAATGATATACCTAGGCGAGCACGAATAGATTTATCGATTATATTTTGTTTAACTATTAATGTTCTAGAAATACCAGTAACTAATGAAAATAACAAAAACCCAAAAATTACTAAAAAATACGACCTCCAAAATGACTCATGCAATTTTGATTGTGTTTATTGGTATCTTCAGGAGCTTTAAAGTGTATGCCGTAAATTTGGTCAGTGGGAGACCTCAAAGTTAATTGACTTCGGGTTAGCGCTCAAAAAGTGTCCGAACCGAAAGAGAAAGCAAAAACATTAAAAGAAACAATTCTATCAAGTTTTATCCGTCCATTATACTACTTGATTATTGAATATACACTGACGAGCGATATAAAAAAGCCAAAGTATCACGAAATATTTCCGAAACCACGCAAGAAGCAACATTCAAGTTTGTTTAATAACGCATAAAAAACACCTAAGTAATGAAATCACAACAAATTTAATTAATTGTGTTAAGAAGGTAAAAACAAAATATGGCCTTAAGAACAAACAAAAAATTATTTCTTATAAGAGTGAGTTTCCGAAATTGAAACTTAATTTATTTATCATTCAATACTTAGTATAATCCGCGTTGTCTTCGTGTGCGAAGCACCTCTACTACAAGTAATCGTGAACTCATATTTTTCAAATAATCTTGACGAATATTTATAATCAGGTTCCACAATTTCTTAGATTTTTTGTCATCGGCGATTTTTGATTGGAGTAGTATTTCCCCATAATGTAGGGAAGTTTGCTGCGGCACCATTTACCGGCCAATTTTGATTATATATGGCAGAAACATTGGTACTCAATTCTAAACAAGAATTTCGAATACAAAGCAAAATCGGTCAAAAAGTTGTCACGATTGTCATGATGCATAGTTTTATACAAGCTCGCGAGGTCTACTGCTCGTAGAACTACTAGTTCTATGATTGAATAATTAAATGAAAAGGAGAATAAAAACTATTTTTTCGGGTTTGGTTACGAAATATATTAGCTATGAAGGTGGACCAAAGAGAAATTTGAAAATCCGTGTGTTAAAAATGAGAAACCACCGATGAACGAGCGAGAACTCGTCGGTAAGATTCTTTGAAAAAGGAAGAGCTTTTATTGATGTTATATGGTTGCCATGTAGAGAGATTAATAAAACCTGTTAGAAGGTTTTATTCCTAATTGAATGGGAGGGGTGGGGATGAGACGGGATAAGCTAAGAAGAAATTCAAAGGTTGAAAACAGAATTAGCTGAGTGACATTTCCCTTGTCCTATCGATTTAAGCAGGTACCGAATACACCTAAAGTGATGTATTTTTGTAGGAACTTGCCTATATTCGTAGCTTTGTTACGTAACAATTCTTATCAATAATAGAGTATTGTAAGAGCTTTTGTTTTAACTACGACAAAATTACATATTTTATAACGGTTCGTTCACATAGTTACAGATGTGCCTATATATCACTTATCCATTAAATTAAAAATACATGCACTTACCGCTGTTTACTGGAAGAGTATGTAGACTACGGATTCAAAAGTATGCCAAAAAGTAAAAAGCCAATCTTCCAAGCTCATGTTAGCTGAAACCGCCCAAACGTAGACCAAGTTGAAGTTTCCGCCTAAATGGAAAAAAGTTTGGACTTGTATTCCGGAATATTGGCATTGTCACGACGCTGTCGTCGGGACATTGTCTGCAAAGCAACCGTTTATGTACAAGCCCATTATCGGCAGCTGCCTGCTTATTTTTCCGAGGTACTTTATGAGAATTGATACTTATTATATGCTCTGGTGGCTTAAGAATAAGCGTTCAGAGCATAAATTAACTTAAGATAAATATATTTCAATCACAATCGCTGTGATATGTTCTGCCTAAGAATATACCCCTCCATCTCATCCCGTGGATGTCGGAAAAGTCGACTAAGGGATTACCCGGACTTGTTGATAAGATTCGTAGGTAGGTGGTATAGGTATAAGATTTGTCCTGGCTGTTAGATTATTATGAAATGTGTTATTACTGGAAGAAAGCGTTAGCTGAGTTAGTCGTGGGAAGCAATGGCGGCGATGAGCTCACCACTATGTATGTATGTATGTAATCACATACCTAATCGTTAAATATAAAAGTGTCGCTTAGTTCTGATTTGTGTGGTGCGCATTTGGGTCTGTGAATTAAACTAAGTGAGCCAAGTAACTTCATGCTAATTGCTAAATGATACCTAGTTATGTGGGTGGTTCTGAATGTAGTTAATTAATTATAGACTAAGTAAAGAGGTACCTACCTACATGGAATATTATTTAAGTTTACTCAAGGCAAATAAATGTATTTCAATATATTTTTTACGCTTCCCTCTCGATGTAATTTTGATCAGCTAAGGTATCTACAGTAGTTTTGCAACGGTCTTTACATAGGTAAATTGTTTTATGTATATTTTTGTATCATTTATTATCATTATTAATGTGTCATATAGACAAACGTAAGGTAACAGTCTCAATTCGATACAACAGCAGGTACATCAAATAGAGCTATATTTCTTGATCGTTGTCACCCCAAGGCCCGTAATATTAATAGCAGTTTGATCTATAACTGTCAGTTTAAACCATTTTCGTCCATTGACAGAAATAGTTTAAACTTAGAATCTGCTTTTAAACTGCTATTGATATTACAGGCCTTAGACTACGACAGTCCTTTAACTTGTCATCTAGGGACGGATGTTAATTTTCTCGACGTTATAAGGCTGTGACGAAATCTCAATCACGGCCACCGTTTCTACCATAGACTTAGAATTTTAACACATTGTAGATATCTATGGTTTCTCCCGTAATATCAATCGCAGTATTAATCTATAGTCGTCAGTTTAACATATTTCCGTCCATTGACATAAATAGTTTAAACTTAGAATCTAGGCTATCTACTTATTGATATTACAGGTTTAGAAAGCCCATTTTACAGATACCGTAAAATTCTTACTACAAATATTTACTGCAAATTTTTCACGAGACCTGATTGATAGCCAGCTTTCAATAAATTGTTGTTCCAGAAAATTCGATACACCGTTGCCATTAAAAAAGCGCAATAGCGAATAACCAAATAAAAATACATTTCACAATTATTGGCTATAAAATAAAGACGTGTATATATCACGATCCGTACACGTATTACAGCTAAATAAAATTCCGGAGTTGAAAGAACTCAAATAAATGCATAATTTTATTACAATATCACGCCATTCAGCGAGTCGACGTCGCCGTGGATCTAAAAGGGAACAGAAATGAGCCGAAAATGGTAATACTTTTATTTTACGATAGATTTATTCAGGGTTGGAGTTTATTATCATTATTTTAACAAGCCGGGTAATCGGATGGGTCTTCCTGCCCTCTAATCTTATACAGATTTTATATTGTTGCATCCTCTTGCTTGATCCGTCATCCAAGTAGTATAAAAAAAAACAAAAAAAAACAAATCGTAAGTGAGCATAGAATCATCATCATAGAATCGCTTAATCTGATGAGGTTTAGGTATATGGGATTAAAAGGAGATTACGTCGACGAAAAGGAGGTGGTCGGACGAGACGGGGGGAGCCGCGAAAGGGCGTACGATCGCTCGACAAACACAATTATCCTCACTTTAGCCGTGATCTACTTAAGAACAGTCTTGGAAAGAATAAACTTTCGCTAATGAGTTCTTCACCAAATGATTGTAACCTTGGCGTTTCTTCCCACGTGGGCTCAGATGAAATAATCAATTTGTATTTACTAGCATCTGTGCAACTTTACAGGCCTTTTATAAGTGAGAATCTTGGATTTGAGTTTCTTCTACAATATTTTTATAAGTGAGAATCTTGGATTTGAGTTTCTTCTACAATGTTTTTATAAGTGAGAATCTTGGATTTGAGTTTCTTCTACAATATTTTTATAAGTGAGAATCTTGGATTTGAGTTTCTTCTACAATGTTTTTATAAGTGAGAATCTTGGATTTGAGTTTCTTCTACAATATTTTTATAAGTGAGAATCTTGGATTTGAGTTTCTTCTACAATGTTTTTATAAGTGAGAATCTTGGATTTGAGTTTCTTCTACAATATTTTCACTTACCCGACGCAAAATGAGGGGTGTTATAAGTTTGACCGCTATGTGTGTATGTCTGTGGAACCGTAGTTCTTAAACGGGTGAACCGATTTGAATGCGGTTTTTTATGCGGGTTAAGCCGTTTCATCGGGTAGGGGTTTTCTAAATTTTTAGAAAATTTGCTTAATTTGATTTCTTTTGGACTGGTTTATAATTTGTACTGTTATTTTTAGGTACTTATTGTTAGACAAGGATATGCCGAGGAGGCCTCAGCCCAACAATGGGATGATTCAGGCTAACAGTATCAGTAGTATTTGTAGGATTCCGTAGGTACCTCGAAAGGAACCATGCAATAATAATAAATAATAAATAATGCTGGACAGTTCACACAACATTATCTAGCCCCAAGCTAAGCAGAGCTTGTGTTATGGGTACTAGAATAACTGATATACTTAATATAATACACAATACATAGATAGATATTTTTATTATGCATAGAAGACACCCAGAACACCCTGAACAAATATCTGCAGAACGCACAAATTATTTGTTCCGAGGCGGGAATCGAACCCGCAACCTCCTGCGTCGCAGGCGAACCATCACCAGCCGCGCCACAGAAGTCGACCAATTCTTCAATGTTCGAGGCAATGGAACCATTATAGGCTAACTTTGTTGTATGCACGTGCGTCAAAACACTTAATCTCAGGAACGGCTATTGTGGCGACAGAAGTGTAAAGTTTTTTAAATTAAGGTGTTCTTGTAGTATAAAATGAAAATAGATGATAATATAGATGATGAAATGGTCATATAGCTCGTAGGCCTAATAACCGTTGGTTCTTGATTGGAAACCACAAACCAGACAATGCTGTAGACAAACATCCCCCCCCCTCTCAATAGACCAAATACATTATTAAGGTCGGAAGTCAGTGGATGGAGGTGGCCTAAGAACGTTCGTCGTATCATTCTATGGGAGAGGCCTATGTCCAGCAGTGGACTTCTGTAGACTGATGATGATGATGAAGGTACTCTCGGCACTAAAACCCCTTTTGAGGTTACTGTTATGACCACAATTGACACTGAGCAATGAATCTCGGAATGCCTCAGGGGAAATCAAAGGCACAAGATGGACCCACAATAAGCTCTAACGGCTAGAATAAAACAGAAAGAGGTGCAATATTAAACCTCTGACCATTTCTGATAGGTAAGAACCAGACTTGTTAGTATAAGATTCGATGGTGTAAGATTTGTCCTAGCGAAGAAAGTGTTAGCCGAGTCGTCCGTGGTAAGAAAGTGCGGCGATGAGCTCACCACTTGTCACGTCTATATTCCCACGATGAATAGAGGCCCATTGAGGCTCTGCCTACCCTTTCGGGGGCAAAGGCGTGTGTTTATGTATGTATGTATATAAGAACAGGTCATAATGCAGAAACAGCATAAATATTCACATTATTTTGTAAGCATCAGGCAATTATCAGCAATTGAATACTTTGTGTTAATATTTGTAGAGTACCCGGCGACGCTGTTTCATACGTTCTATGTGATTGCTCACAAATTTGATATAGCTTTTTATCCCGACACTGGCACGGCCAGGGCGAGTTGGTAGTTTGGTCAGGAATTTTACAAAACTACAGTTTACTCTCTTTGTCCCAAGTAAATACTGACGAGCATTGACATGTAACAAAACATGCATTCACATTAAAGTGTCCGTCTTATGCTCATTAGTAAAGCATATAAAATAAACCGAAATCATAACTATAGTATCTATAGTATCTATCCATGTAATGTATTGTATTAAGTATATCAGTTATCTAGCACCCATAACACAAGCTCTGCTTAGCTTGGGGCTAGATAATGTTGTGTGATGTGTCCAGCATTATTATTTATTATTTATAGTGAAGGTTTAATATTTCTTCGAACAGACTCCATGACATTAAGGTCAGAAGCTTACATGGATCAATAGAGTCATTGAGAGCGAATAAAGGATGTTACGAGTTCGATATAGTTGTTGTATACGTGCGGTTTGGTGGGTATTAGCGGGATTACTGAACCTTCAAACGCGGAATGTTTAGTGAAATAGGCCTTTTAGGCCCTATTCGGAGGGAGGTATCCTTGCGGGTCCGCTGGCAATAGAGAGGTCGGCTCCCCAAATCTTCTTTGACAACGGACCGCGGATTTCCTTTACGAACGGCTACATCAAAAATTATACCGCTATTATTTTACTTATTATTATCCTGCCAGAAAGCGACGGGTTCTTTGAATGTTTTCTTTACGTTTCATTAGCAAATAAACATTTCGTGACAACTCAAATATTAACCTTATTTTTCCTCTTAATTAGTTTATTTTCATGATAAGTTCTTGTATGTTTAAGAAAGCCTTTGCTAGTTAGTTATTTTGTTATATTCTACAATCCCTTTCGGTTTCATTTAAATTAACTTACAGCAGGGAAGTTAAACCACGAGGAAAGGAGATGGAAAAATGTAACCACGTCTCTAGCGCCCTAAAAATAATGTGGTGCAAAAATGTCCCATGGTCGCCTATGAATCCTGTGCTACGTACCATTATCGTACCCAGATAATTTCTACATAACCAATTTCGTACGAAGAAATTTCATTATTCAAAAGAAACCAACGAAAATCTCGCTATGTAGCAATTTAGTTTTTTTGAGATTGAGGCATTTTGTATAACCGGTTTTGTACTTTCTAATTGACATTAATGTCTCGAATATAAGTTTCTTGATGTGTTATTCAAGACAGGCCTTTATTATTAAATTGATCTTGGTAGATGATGATATAATAGAAAACTTCACAGACACATATCGACCACTAAGCTCTGTATGTGGAAGTTCAATAGGATCTAATTGAACTTGGTGCAAAGTGCTAACAAGGCAAATTTGTTTGTCTTCCAATTAAACTAATTACACTCAGATGGCCGCAGAAAGCCATTGAGCTGCGCCGCAAACGGCCCGTGCTCGTGCTAAGTGGCCCATTATTACGTGTTACCACAGAATAAATAATAGTGGTTGTTTTTTGGGCTCAAACATGTTTTCAATGCTTGCCAGCCAGGTGAAGTGCTGTTCACAAATAAACAAAACTTGTATTTAATCAAGTCGTCACAACAAAGTTTCGATTCATCATCATTATCAGCCTGAGAAGTCCAATACATATACATAAATTTGTATTTCAGACCAATTGATCCATTTTGGGTTAGTAACAGAAAGATAACTTATATTATGTTAGTACAATAAATTGCTTATAAATAAAACACTAAAAACAAAATTTGATTAAGGCTGGACATACCACCTCCATGGTATGCCACGACGAACGTACGTGAGCCGCCTCCATCCACCAACTTCCTGTGACCTTTATAGTGTAATCCATTTTATATTAACCGGAATTTTTCACGTATGTTATTATTGGTGTAGGCACCGACAGGTTTCCCGTTTTTATAAAATGAATGAATGTTCACGCAAGTTTTTATAATTTTTGAATGTCCTTGGTCCATCGAGAGAGGCCTTCCTACACACTGTGTCGTCCGGTTCGGACGAAAGTACGATTATAAATCATAGTAACATAAGTTATTTACGGTACTTTAACTTATAAATGCCAAACTCTAACGATATCCGGTAGTAGTAAGAATTTAGTAGGTTTTGTTTCACTACCAAAGTGGATTTCCGGAGACTACATACAAACTCATACTTATAATTTAGTAATATTTTATAAATTTTTTATGTCGTCGCGGACTTTTTATAGACCTTTTTGAGTTCTACAACTTTTCTTTAGAAAGCATTTAAATATTTCTTACCGTTAAGACAGTGTTCGTAAAAAAAGCGCGTTTTTCGTCGACTATAGCTACAAGGTCGCCACGAAAAGCCTTTTTATATTAACGGGATAGTATACGCAGTATACCCTGTAACATAATATCCCTATAAGCCCGGGGTACTCTACACATCATGGTGAATAACTTTAATTCTACGACTTTTTAAATTTCGAAGTTTTTCATTCATGAGGTCTATCAATGTTAAAAAAAAAAAAAAAAAAAAAATATGCCTCGTAAGAATCCTGAAATTCCTCCAAAACGTACGTAAAACCATCGACGTAAATAAAATGAATGGAGGGGCCTCAGGGAACGATAGTTTTGAAGCTTCTAAACAGACCTAGCTAGTATACTTCGCTTCAGTCAGTCTTTGTCACGGCAACGAGTGACAGCTATGCTGAAAAATACCAAAATTAGATACCTTGGTAATACAATGCCTTCCTGTGCTTTTCTGCAAGTGCAAACAACACAAGAAATACAAATAAAGCTTCAGGCATCGCATTTAATTCGTAAGTAAAGGTTTTGTAATATAATTTTCATCAATTGATAAAAAACTTATAAATCGTCGTGTGGTAGGAAAACTACATAACTAACACATTTTGCGAAATCGACTTTATTGCATGGTTATGATGGCCCATACATGTCGATGGACACGTCTTGCACTAGAGGACGAGCGACAAGGAGGACTACGCCCCAGGACATTATCTCAATGTTCCCCACTCTGAATGAAAGTTAACAGACACAAGTTTATACTCGTAGATAGTTTTAATTTTAGTCGACATACCTTTTTCTTTTTGATACTTAGAATTATTGTGTTCCACAATTTTTTTTCAGTTTGTTGATTTTATAAGCATTAGTCGTATGATAAGTTTGTTATGTCACTTACTTTGAATTTATAAGTCTGCTAAAATAATGTAGGTGTTTCAGTAGTTTTCTAATATTCAGTCTTGATAAAAAGAAATGATTATAAGTTGGTTTTATTTTAAAATGTATTTTAATATTATATAAATCTATGCCCATGGATAGGATTGTCATATTCAAATAAGTAAATAATAGATCATTTCAATTATTCAAAACTTTGGCGAGGGAAAAATACATAGTCGTTTTTTTATTTTTTTCTCTTAATCAAAAGAACGTAAAAATCATCAAAAAAAAAAAATTAAATTATAATTAAATTATAATTAAATTATTTTATTTTTCATTAAATTCGAAAATAGATACAGTACAAATCTATAACATATCAAAACACGGACTGAAAAATTAGTTACGATAAAAAAGTTATTGCCATTTTTGACGCAATAAAACAGTAAATCGCGTTTTTCTCGCGATGTTGGTTTTGTTGTTGTTATTACTTATTTAGTTTTCCAACTACAGCGACGAAATATTTGACAAGACTTCACGCATGACGGATGGTCCGGTACAGACTGCAAAAAAATCTGATGCCTAAGGGGTATCGTATTGATTTAGAATTGTAATTTGCATTATTTACGTCAAAACATTGCTAAGCACGTCGCTTTAGGTAATTGCATATAATATGTAATGGCATGTTAATTAACCTTATAGCTTTCCAAAAAAAAACTAATTTAAACAAAAATGGATAGAAGTCATAAGACGAGCAAGAACAGACGACTTTTGGAAGTGGAATACATTTTCCCGTATTTGCTCTGATCATTTTCTACACAATGAATTCTATACGCCAAAAAACGGTTAGTAGTAGTAGAGCTTTTTTGTAAAAGAGTTCGTCCGGGGAAGTACTACCACCATACCTGTTTCTGCCGCAAAGCAGTAGTGCTCGCATTGCTGTGTTCCGGTTTGAAGGGTAAGGCTGCCGATGAAATTACGGCCACATGGGACTTTTCATCTTTATGTTTCAGGGTGGCGGGCGCAGTGGAATGCCACATAGGGCGCGTCCTAGGTGGACGTGACCTGAGGTAATGCACTGTTCATAGGCAGAGGGTACCACTTAACATCAGGTGGGCCATCTTCTTGATCTGTCATTCCAAGTAGTATAAAAAAACTCATTGTGCAAAATTCTTAAAACTGCACTCTGCAGTTTCTTAAATACTGGAATTTTTATACATTTATGTTTCCGTACGATTTTTATGATATTTTCTTAGTTTATTGAGTGATGTAAAATATATTTTTCACAAATTGATTGAGCTGAAGACCTTAGGTGGACTTGCTTTTCTATTGATTTATATTGTGTATGTTTGAGAGCTGAAAAATAGATACGTAACTACATAAAACAGAAGGGAACCATGTATTTTTGTAAAAGTTTCATTCAATAATTGCATTTTTTTCGGCGATTGTTTGTACTGTAAACCTACTGAAATAACTTTAGAAAACACATTGCATCTGTTAAAGTATTAAGTATTAAAAACATACAGTTTTTAAGAAGTTCATTAATTTAATTTCACCTAGTTTATTTACAAGACCGCCAGGAGTGGCGCTATAGAGAAGAGGCCTTTACTCAGCAGTGGCTGGATAGATAGATAGATAGATAGATAGTTTATTTGTTGACCGTACCCTAAATCCGCATTGTCTTATTTTTCAGGGACGTTTTGTATGGGTAAGGCCAGTCCATTTATTTTACTTTGGTCGAAGCGTAAAACAACATGAGACGTTACGGTACGCTAGGGTACCTTGCGTGGGGCTGCCTCATGTACTGTTAGGTACATTTTTGGAGGAAGTTCAGGAATTTCTAGAGGAATTTCAGGATGTTTAAGAGGCACTTCATGAATTAAAAATTAAAAATTTAAAATGTCGTAGAACTAAAGTTAGTCGCCATGATGTGTAGAATACCCACTACCCGGGCTTATAGGGATATTATGTTACACCCTGTATAGCCTATGCCCATCCTGAAAATCCATTGGTGTTTTTTTTTAAATAGCATGTGTTGTTTCTGAGATTACCTACCTCCTGCATACAACCTAACAAACATATAAACTTATAAACTTTACCTCTTTATAATATTAATGTAGATATACTCATCGACGTAAATAAAATGAATGGACGGGCCTTAGGGAACGATAGTTTTGAAGCTTCTAAACAGACCTAGCTAGTATACTTCGCTTCAGTCAGTCTTTGTCACGGCAACGAGTGACAGCTATGCTGAAAAATACCAAAATTAGATACCTTGGTAATACAATGCCTTCCTGTGCTTTTCTGCAAGTGCAAACAACACAAGAAATACAAATAAAGCTTCAGGCATCGCATTTCATTCGTAAGTAAAGGTTTTGTAATATAATTTTCATCAATTGATAAAAAACTTATAAATCGTCGTGTGGTAGGAAAACTACATAAGTAACACATTTTGCGAAATCGACTTTATTGCATGGTTATGATGGCCCATACATGTCGATGGACACGTCTTGCACTAGAGGACGAGCGACAAGGAGGACTACGCCTCAGGACATTATCTCAATGTTCCCCACTCTGAATGAAAGTTAACAGACACAAGTTTATACTCGTAGATAGTTTTAATTTTAGTCGACATACCTATTTCTTATTGATACTTAGAATTATTGTGTTCCACAATTTTTTTTCATTTTGTTGATTTTATAAGCATTAGTCGTATGATAAGTTTGTTATGTCACTTACTTTGAATTTATAAGTCAGCTAAAATAATGTAGGTGTTTCAGTAGTTTTCTAATATTCAGTCTTGATAAAAAGAAATGATTATAAGTTGGTTTTATTTTAAAATGTATTTTAATATTATATAAATATATACCCATGGATAGGATTGTCATATTCAAATAAGTAAATAATAGATCATTTCAATTATTCAAAACTTTGGCGAGGGAAAAATACATAGTCGTTTTTTTATTTTTTTCTCTTAATCAAAAGAACTAAAATGTATTATCATTAAATTCGAAAATAGATACAGTACCAATCTATAACATATCAAAACACGGACTGAAAAATTAGTTACGATAAAAAAGCTATTGCCATTTTTGACGCAATAAAACAGTAAATCGCGTTTTTCTGGCAATGTTGGTTTTGTTGTTGTTATTACTTATTTAGTTTTCCAACTACAGCGACGAAATATTTGACAAGACTTCACGCATGACGGATGGTCCGGTACAGACTGCAAAAAAATCTGATGCCTAAGGGGTATCGAATTGATTTAGAATTGTAATTTGCATTATTTACGTCAAAAAATTGCTAAGCACGTCGCTTTAGGTAATTGCATATAATATGTAATGGCATGTTTATTAACCTTATAGCTTTCCAAAAAAAAACTAAGGTAAACAAAAATGGATAGAAGTCATAAGACGAGCAAGAACAGACGACTTTTGGAAGTGGAATACATTTTCCCGTATTTGCTCTGATCATTTTCTACACAATGAATTCTATACGCCAAAAAACGGTTAGTAGTAGTAGAGCTTTTTTGTAAAAGAGTTCGTCCGGGGAAGTACTACCACCATACCTGTTTCTGCCGCAAAGCAGTAGTGCTCGCATTGTTGTGTTCCGGTTTGAAGGGTAAGGGTGCCGATGAAATTACGGCCACATGGGACTTTTCATCTTTATGTTTCAGGGTGGCGGGCGCAGTGGAATGTCACATAGGGCGCGTCCTAGGTGGACGTGACCTGAGGTAATGCACTGTTCATAGGCAGAGGGTACCACTTAACATCAGGTGGGCCATCTTCTTGATCTGTCATTCCAAGTAGTATAAAAAAACTCATTGTGCAAAATTCTTAAAACTGCACTCTGCAGTTTTTTAAATACTGGAATTTTTATACATTTATGTTTCCGTACGATTTTTATGATATTTTCTTAGTTTATTGAGTGATGAAAAATATATTTTTCACAAATTGATTGAGCTGAAGACCTTAGGTGGACTTGCTTTTCTATTGATTTATATTGTGTATGTTTGAGAGCTGAAAAATAGATACGTAACTACATAAAACAGAAGGGAACCATGTATTTTTGTAAAAGTTTCATTCAATTATTGCATTTTTTTCGGCGATTTTTTGTACTATAAACCTACTGAAATAACTTTAGTAAACACATTGCATCTGTTAAAGTATTAAGTATTAAAAAAATACAGTTTTTAAGAAGTTTAATAATTTAATTTCACCTAGTTTATTTACAAGACCGCCAGGAGTGGCGCTATAGAGAAGAGGCCTTTACTCAGCAGTGGCTGGATAGATAGATAGATAGATAGATAGTTTATTTGTTGACCGTACCCTAAATCCGAATTGTCTTATTTTTCACGGACGTGTTGTATGTGTAAGGCCAGTCCATTTATTTTACTTTGGTCGAAGGATATACTTATATATAATCTGATGAAGGTATAAAGAATAGGGGTGAATTTCTCTAATCATGAGAGTGATAACAAAATAAACCAAGCACAGATCTCTCTATAGTATAGTATGGTTTCTCCTGTCCACCTTTGTTAGCGCGGATATGTTAGTAAAGAAGAATTAATTAACTAATATACTTATGGGGTATTCACACACGGAAAAGAGATGGCGATTAAAAAACAGGAATTCGAAGATCCATAAAATAACTTCTATAATCATCGCTCTCTAGCCTCAAAGGCTTGCTGGAAGAAAACCTTTTTAGGGTTAAGCTCTCCTCTGTACGTGTTCGCTACCTCTTACTGTTTATTTTGTGTTTACTTGTTTGCAATAAAGAATAAAGAACTAAGGTCATCGACCTATAGCTAGGCTAACCTAGATCTAAAATCTAAAAGGCCTTAATAAGCTGTAACCCACTCCTTGGCGTAGTCCTCAAACTTCACCCACATTATGAGGCCCACAGTGTCCAACAATCTGCTTGAAACAATTATCTGCCAATAATTCACCTTGTTTTCTGTCAAGGCTTAATATAAGCGTTGGCTAGTCGATCGGGCTTTATAGTTTCGAAGAATTTATTCATTTGTATTTTTTTGCACGAATGCGTTTTGCAGCTTAAGCTTGGTTAAGTCTTCAATTTACTAAAACGGCTTCACTCCTCGCCAGCAAGGAAAATCCTAAAAAAACTTTTTATAGTGTGTATTGCACACCATGAGATTGAAAATTAATTATTTGATAAAATAAGCCTGTGCACAAAGTAATTGCGTGGTCGAGGCCGGCTCAGCCACTATATCCCTATAATACCGTACTTTGGCAAAACGTCACGACTTTCCAGACTGAACTTTTAAGGAGCATAAAATATTAATGGAAACTGCTAAATCTGAAGAATCAACAACATCATACTTAAATGCCGTGACATAATACACACTCTTTTTTCTCTGTAGGAATAGGTAGAGCCTCAATGGGCCGCGCCTCATTTCACTGTATGAACATAAACGTAACTACTGGTGGGCTCACCACCACCCTGGTTTACGCCTTCTTCAGTAATAACACATTTTTAAATGAGCCAGCTACTCAGTTTTATATAATTGAAAATCCTGACTAAAGACTGTTAGCTCTTTACGCTTTTTCTTTTTCTTTTTCTGTTTTTTCTCTAGTGTTTTTTTTTCTTTTTACTTAATTTTTTTACTTCTTTTACTCTTTATTGTATTTTTTGTGTTTTTTTTTCCTGAAACAAGAACCGCTGAGGAAGAATTCAGTTATGATAGCGAAGCAGCGCTTCTTAGGGCGGTAACTCTGTTAAACGCATTCTTACACGAGTTTCAACACATTGTTATTTTTAATGACAGCCTTTGTTGTATTTTTAACGCATTAAGAGTATTTTTAAGTTATTATTTAAGGTATTTAGCATTTTTGTGTAAACTTTTAGCGTACATTTATTTTCTGAAAATAAATAAATCTAATCTAATCTAATCTAATCTAATAACCTACTTTCGAATATAAAAAAACGCATTCAAATCGGTCACCCGTTTAAGAGCTACGGTGCCACAGACAGACAGACACACATAGCGTTCAAAATTATAACACCCCTCTTTTTGCGTTGGGGGCTAAACAACCAAGCCCGTGGGTCTAACCATAACGGCTAGCAAAGGGCCAGTTACCTCAAGACGAATTCCTTGGTTTGCGTCCGGTATTCTTCAGTGTTACGTGAAACAAGTACAAAATACACCGTAAATTACTTCAACAACTCAAGCGTTCGAAGATGTGTTGTTGATGTCTTCAGACTGGCAGTGTATATGATTATATGATTCTAGTAACGACATCTGTGGTGCAGTGGGCGAGTAGTTGGCTGAGATGCGAGAGGTTGCGGTTCGATTCCCACTAAGGGACAAGGACAAATGTTTGTACAATCTTCTAATATTTGTTCCGGGCCTGGGTGTTGTAGTACCACAGTACTCGTAGTTCCTGATACCCAACTACACAGGGAATCCTAGTCAGTGTCCTCTCAACGTTGTGTTATTTAATATACTGAAGGCATTGATAGTATAGGATCAAAATGGTTGTAACTACGAAAACAGAGGCTGCTTTGCAAATTTATTTCTTACATTATTTAAAGTAAGCAGAACTTCAGATCGTTTGCAACGGTATTTTTTAAATTGTGTAAATACCTGCTTTTATTAGTTGTATTATTCTTATAGTGAGCATAAGTCCTTATAGTACGATACGCCTAATTTAAACCTTAAAACAGAAGAAGAAAAAATTGTCTAAATTAAGTATTTCATTGCTAAAAGAATGTTAAATTGGAAGGTGACGTGGAAATCTAATGAAACAGACACTCAGCAACCTTTCACCGCTCTGCGCAATTACATTTTTCCGCTCAAAGTACTTTTACAAAAGAGTTCTGCTAACTTTGTTAAGCTTGGATACTTTGACTTCTTATTAAGTAGCTTACTATCTAATTCCTGTTAATTTAGACATACATAGTGTTACCTAATACGGACAAACTATTCGACCAACCCATTATATGAGAAAACTTTGACTAGTCGTGAAGCCAGACTCAATTTATTGCCTTGGTGGTGATACCTATTCTGTTTCAAGTCGTCTGTGCCTTTGAACTGAGTTAATATTGGGTCATATATTGACTTAGCCTGGACAGACATACTAACATAGGATCACGATTTGAATCCCCAAAAAATATCCTCAGATGTTAGATCCGTGAGAACATCTTAACTAGGTCAGAGCCAAGTACAAACAATCCATTTGGAACATCCCACGGTTTGTATTTTTACTAGGTACTACATGTGACAGCTGTGGTGTGTTGGCAGCTACCTTTCCCTGAGTAGACCCCTCCATCTCCTCCCATGGATGTCGTTAATGCTGACTGAGGGATTGCACCAGTGGATGGACAGCAGCATCCACCTGAGTAATCAACAGCAATACTGCGATCACCAACCCGCCTGGCAAGCGTGGCGATTATGGCAAATTCCCCCATTGTATTATTTATGGGGTCTAAAGGCTGCTAATGATGATGATGACACGTCACAGGTTGCAAACCCATCGCCTATTGGAATACTAACCGAAAACACTTTAAACAAACGAAATCAAACTATCTTGCGATACCAAACAAAATCAATACCAGAGTTTACCCTTTAGTATAACTATTTTCGTACTTTTACTTCCCACTATATTATTCAAATGTGAAAGTTTGTATGTTTGTTACTCAATCACGCCATAACGGCTGAACTTATTTCGATAAAATTTGTTACACAAGTAGATGAGCTGGATTGAGCTAATATGGTAACTTGGTATTTGTCATCGGTATTTTTTGTTAGTCGTTCTTCACGCTTATACTACTGGCCAAGATTTGATGAAATTCTGTGGATAGGTTGTACGATACAAATAGATAAAATCGGCATTAAACATAAGAGTCCGAGAATAAAGTGCGTGAAACCGTGGGCTACAGCTAGTAGGCTATATAACAAGGAACGGAGACCGTGGTAAGAATTTATATATCTCCAAAACAGCTTAAACGAAACTTTTGTATGACTACAAGAAAGGGTTTTAGATAGATTTTATCGCTATACCACACGCTAGGCTTCGCTTTAGAAGAAGACACGCAGGATTTTTTTTAATACTTGTCTTACGCTTCTGATATCTCTCTGTCAACCTTCCAATTTTAATTCTAAAGGACATTTTTTAAAGTTAGGAGGCATACAGCCAAAATCCATCGTTATCTTTTTATAGATATCAGCTCATTGTAGAGGTCAGTTCACGATTTTTTGTTATCGAGGAAATTTATCGAAATCGGGTATTGGGCTCTGTCTATATGAAAATATATATATATATATATATATATATATATATATATATTCAAGTTATTAATAAATGAACTATGAACTATAACTATGACTCCACGCTGTACATATTTTTTGTTGTCATAAACTGTGTAGATTTTGCTAAAAGTACGTTTAAAAGACGCCTATTTGACTCTTGACAGCCTCTAAGCCATTTATTTGGCCAACCATCTGTCTACCTACATGTACAGATATGTTCACTTCATACTAACAAATAATAGGTAGTACCTTTGTATAGCGCTTTCGGTTCGCTGAAAGGGGCTGCTCGCCACTCCAGCCCTGTAGAGATTTTCATATAGACGGACTTCAATCCCTTTCCACATCTTAATCCTTACCCTAATTCAAGTGCCAGCTTAGTAGAGTACTTACCTTCAAGAATGGGACCAAGACATTCATGTAGGTAGGTATAATATTATCCTTCGCCATGCACACTAACGAAATTACATCGGTGTCTGTCCGTCTGTCCGTCCAACACATGCATTTTCCTCCAAGTCTATTCAAAACGTGCAAGTTTGGGTTAAGGAAGTAATAACTGTATCATATGTAGACCCAGTTGACTTTTGTTTGGGGTTGTTTTTATAAAGAAGTTAAAAATATAGGTTTTCCAAGGGTTAATATTACATAATAAGTTTACACCCTCAAATTAATAAATATTTACTATTATCAACGTTGTTGAAATGGAAATCTCAAAAATAAACCAATTGCTTGTGGTTTTATAACTTTTTTTAGGCAAACCCAAAAACAAACCATTGCTGTATTGAGTGCAATGATACAGCAATAAATTACAAATAAACTATTAAAATAAGTTATAAAATTAATTATTACTAAAATACAATTTACGAATCTGTTTTCAACCTTTATCATTTGTAGCCTTTAGCTATCCACAGCTGGACGAAGTCTCACATAAAGTACAATGGATGATTTACCATAATCACCACGCCTGGCAGGTGGGTTGGAGATCGCAGTATGGGTACGGGTAATGGGTGTTGAGTATTCAGGTCGATGCTGCTGCCCATCCTCTATTGTGATCCCTTTCTCAGCTTTAACGACATCCACGGGAGGAGATGAAGGGGTCTATTCTTAGGCTGGACAAACCACAGCATCGTTTCTAGTACACCTCTATTTTCCGCAATAACCGCAGTAGTAAAATAATTCCGTTCGTACGAAGCTAGCACACATCTGACTCACGTGTGTCAGATTTGTGCAATATTACTCACGTAAAACACGAGTTTTACTATTGGTTAAAAACACTCACGTGTGTGTTTTTAACCTATAGGTATAGTATTCTTTTATCTGTGCCTATAGTACAACTCTTGTACTACGTGAGTAATATTGAGGGGCCTCGAAAGTCAAACCTCTTTATACAGGGTATTTCGTAGGTAACATATTGACGATTATAAAATTACTGTTTCTCCAAACAAACAAAGTTACACAAATAAGAAATAAAACTACTAGACTAGTGATTCGCCCCGAACTGAGACCTCGCGAATACACGCGATTTAGGTAGGTTACTTACCTTATTTTTTTTTTTTTCATTTACCCTAATATATCTCAAAAACTACATAAGTTAAAAAATTATAAAAAAAACTTTTGAAATGTCGAAGCGAGGGGCTATGACACCACATTTGATCTGATATTCTCACTTTTAAATTTGTTTCCCCCTCTTTTACCCCAATATCTCAACAACCCCCCTTGAAATTCTTAAATTTTAGACTTTTCTCAGTATTTGTGTCATAACAGCTACAAACGTACCAAATTTCAGCGTTGTAGGATTAGTCGAAGTACCCTAGAGGTTTTGAAATGTCGAAGCAAAGAGCTTTCATATAGACACCCCACTTGATCTGATATTCTCACTTATTATTTTTTTACCCCCTCTTGGATCCCATTATCTCAACAACCCCCCGACCGATATAGCTCATAACCTTACCAACAAATTGTACCAATACTATCTACCGCCTAATCAAATTTCATCAAGGTCGGATTAACGGTTTGCAAGTTATGCTCGGACAAACATACATACATACATACATACATACAAACACCGATTCTTCCAAGTTGACCCAGAGAACTGGCTTTGCTCGTTCAATAAACTATGAAATGAAGAAAATAGTTAAAGGTGATCAATTCCATAAAAAATAAAAGCCACTTTCTAGAATTCGACATCAAAATTTTAAGAAAAATACTTAACTTAAACGTAGTTTGTCTACTTAACTCCTTTCATTACGCGCTCACTGCTTTCAACTTCATTGGGATTGAGCTGTAGAAAATAAAAGATCGCCGTTTGACCTTGCTTATTAAAGCTGAGCGGAGAGATATCGATATTCTATTAGTTATTATTGCACGACAATTCTTATATATCTGCAAATCTCCACTTTGGTTGATACTGGGTGGAAACGCGGCCAAATTGGTGGTAAGGCTAGTCCGTGGGCAATCATTATGCAAAAGCACTACAGAAGTTTAATAAAGTTATTATTGACATAACAAAATGAATTTACTTGACCAATAATAAACATTTAACAATAAACAAACAATAAAAATTTACAAACTTATTTTTGATGGTTATCAAAATAACCCCCTTTCATTTTGTCAGTATAATTCCGAAAGAACCTATATAAATTTGAACGCCAAGAGCTTATTTCGGCTGCTAAACAAAACAATAATCATCATGCGGTAGAAATCCACTGCCCGACGTTGGTATCCACCATTATAGTACCACGCGCCTCCATCCACCGAATCCCGGTGACCGTAATGTTAAAATTTTGGAGTCGTTGCGTTACTTGGTGAAAATGTTACAAACTTGATGTTATTACAGTAAAATTACTTGCGGATGTAATCTAAATACCTAAATTATAGACAAGAAACATGATTGGTTTCTTGTTCACACACGTTTCCCGAAAGCTTTATTTTTTTAAATTGGCCCCCTCCTGTAACTCGTTTTTGGTCCCACCCTGTAAATTTTGTACTATTCTGTAGGTAATCACATTACTGAGATTAATACAAGAGAATTTATTTTCTATATTTGCTACTTTAGAAGCAAAACGAAGTTTTATCAATTGTAGCTTACGTCAGTTACTTCCGAGCTGACGAAATCTATACCTCATCTCATCCCGGTTTCAAGTGAGCAACAATAGCGCTGTCACTTTCTTGCAGCTATTGTTTTCTAGCTAGACTCCGCCCATTCGGTATTTTAACATATCGCCTTATGCGCTCTGCGCAACCATCAGAGTGCATTGAATTGGAGTTTAAACAAAAAATAATAGTCCGTTTTATACATTTTGAAGGTTCAACAAACCCTTCGCAAACAAGTTTTTTCAAAAAACTTATATCTTTGGTAGTTCTTGCAATTAATTGTACGCATTTTAAAATAGCTTCAAAATATTTTGAGAAATCGCCGTTAGCACTTTCGCCGAAGAGTGCCAAAATCGAACACAAAATCATTTTCAATCATATAAACGTATAACAGTAATCAGCGGCAACGTAAAACCGCCCCTGTTGGCCTTAAATATGATTCACGTGCAAGGTGTTGTAAAGCGACAGTCGCACCTCGTACGTCAGAGATAATAGGACCGCGAGAGACAAATGTGCCCGGCGTGGACCTGACACGGGGCTGTAAAAATAAATAAAGGGACCGCATCATGCCACACATGTCTTGAGCAACGATAGGGACAAAAAACTAAAGAGTTCCGATGTGTTTTGGCCACGAATTATATATTTTACTTTGTTAGATCAGTTTTTTTAGATTTACCAGTCTATGGAGAGATCTATGCTTGGTGAACTACGTGATAGAATTCGTAGCAAATATCCGTACAAGAACCAATATCTAGATCTAAATAATACCTAAAATAATTAAATAATTAAATAAATAGGTAATTAAAATAATTTTAAATATAAGTAGATGTAAATAGGTCTCGTATTAAATGTATTACCTATGCTTTACATAAATACAAAAAACAAACTTATTTCGATTAGTTCCCCAACTTATTACGTTTGGGATAATTGTAAAATAAAATTTATCAATGAAACTTTATATTCCGTTACTGTGCGTGTTTGTATCCCTGTTTAATACAGCTTAGTTTGGAGTCAGTCAGTAAAACTGCAGAAAACTCCAGACGACAGACGTTAGACTCCAGACTTTCAAAAACTTAAGTATATTGAGTAAGTATGCCGTAAATAAACCTCTTACACAAAAGATGCCATACAACTCATATCTATAGACGTCTAAAAATCTGAGCTCTTTTGTACTTACTGAGACAGATTGAACTGAAGCATTGAAGGATGGGCGCTTTGCCTATAGATACCTAATACCCGCTTGGTAAGTACACCTTTTACTAGATAACTACTTCACGAGGCTTACTGAATCCTTTCACCACACTTGTTCCTTCGCCATCGGTCACAAGACCCTTTTAAAAGTCACCATCTCTCAACCGTCAACTGACTGCATTTGGATTGGTTTAACCATGAACGAACGAGTGATTCGATGAATGAACTAGATATTCATAAAAGAGGATTATAACCATTTGGACCATATTTTTATTTTTTATGTTTAATACATGATTCTCCGTCATTTTTGAACAGATTTGGATGTTTTTAGGGTTCCGTAGCCAAGTGGCAAAAGACGGAACCCTTATGGATTCGTCATGTCTGTCTGTCTGTCTGTCCGTCCGTATGTCACAGCCATTTTTTTCCGAAACTATAAGAACTATGCTGTTGAAACTTGGTAAGTAGATGTGTGTTCTGTGAACCGTATTAAGATTTTCACACAAAAATAGAAAAAAAAACAATATATTTTGGTGGTTAGAACTACTACTAGAACTATAGGTACTTAGAATTGAAACTCGTTTTTTTTTTTCATCTAACCCGTACTTGTTGGGTATCTATGGATAGGTGACAACAAAAAATATGAGGTTTCTAATATATATTTTTTCTAAACTGAATAGTTTGCGCGAGAGACACTTCCAAAGTGGTAAAATGTGTGCTCCCCCCCCCCCCCCCCTGTAACTTCTGAAATAAGTGTTCCGAAAATTGGTTTGAACGAAATCTAGTAAGCAGATTTTTTTTAATACACTATTTTTAAAATATCGTTTATAGTTACAACAAACTACAAGAACTTTTATATTATGTTACTTGCTGCTACGGACCCTTCATGGGCGAGTCCGTCTCGCACTTCGCCACTTTTTTTTCTTTACTATATAGAAAATGATTTCGGCAGGGTGGCAGGCGCAGTGCAATGTCACATAGGGTGCGTCCTAGTTGAACGTGACCTATAAGGGATTGCATTGGGTTAGCGCTTAACATCAGGTGGGCCATCTGCTTGTTCCGTCATTCAAGAAATAGCATAGGTACTATATTATAGCAAAGTCGCATAAGAACAGGGCGGAAGACGTGGTAAAATGTCTGCCAATTTTTCGGTGCTAAAATCGGATGCAAGGCACCAACGACAACCCAGTCTATGACTTAGCTAGCTCGCGATCGTGTTTGGTGCAATGCTAAGACAAAATGCAAATTTGGTAGATCGGCCGCATCTTGATATTTAAATCTATACTTGAATCTTGAGTACCTACCTAATTGGTTCTTACTAGATATTTTTCCTATTTTGTAAGCAATTACTCAAGAATCAAGATGTTTATTTATGTAGTTAAGAGTATCAATTTGGTCTTAGAAGGTACTAAGGAGCACTTATTTATGTAGGTGTTTAGACGCTAGCAACAACGTTACTAATATATTAAATGAACACAATTATATATAACATAGACATAACACTAAGCTCATTAATTTCATAAGAACCTATTGAACTCCCACCCCACCTTTTATATCAACAGGCTCAAAGCATAATAAGTAGGTGTAGTACCTTGAAAACATACCTAATAGTTATATATTCTGTGCTAATAGTTACGTAACCCTCTCAGACTCGCATCAAAGGCACCAAATGCAAGCTTATTATTAGCATAGAATAAATAATTGCACGTGTTATTAGATACCTACCTAAGCATTGTTTACTAGGGACATTCTAGTTGAAAACGAACGGAACCTACAGCAGCTCAAGTCACCATCATCATTATCTTCATCATCTTCATCATCATCATCATCATCATCATCATCATCATCATCATCATCATCATCATCATCATCATCAGCATCATCATCATCATCATCATCATCATCATCATCATCATCATCATCATCATCATCATCATCATCATCATCATTATCATCAGCCTTAAGACGAGGCTTCCTCCCTCCCCCCTTTAAGGCAAGGGGGGATTTGCTTAGCAGGTCGATTGGTAATCGCAGTATTAATTGGTGTTATATGTTCTCAGGTAAATATTGCTGTTTATCCCCTGGTGTAATCTCTTAGTCGGCTCTTACGACGTCCGTAGGAGGAGACGAAGGGATACCCCCCCAATATACATTTGTAAGCCGGATACACCACGGCGCTTGACGCGAGTGAATGGGCTCCACAAAGTAGGTAGAGATATTCTTCGATAACATCACACCTTCCACTACTATTTTACAGTGAACTTTTGATAGTCATGTTGTCGTAGTGTTAGCAAAGTAATGAACATAGATGTGCACAGTTGCCCTACATTGTGATGGTGTGTCTGGCCCATGGCCTAATAATACGTACAACTCTCCTTTTCTTCGCGTGGATTAAATAAAAGCCAACTAAAAGTATTCCAGGGGAAGGGACGCATTTTTCAGCTTTTTACATTTAAAAAGGCAGTCAATGTCATAGACATAGAATTTTCCCTACGCTGAACAATGTCTTCTTCTTCTTCTCTTCCTATAATGGCTTCAAATGGACTACTCCAAGCAATTCCGCCCATGTCAAGTGATATAATTGTAGTAGAAATGATACAAAGTAAGTAATTTTGTAATAATTAAAAAACCCTGTTCGCAATGAAACGGCTGAACCGATTTTGATCAAACATAGCTAAGAACACACATGAAAACTCAAATTTCAAAGAAAAAAAAACAAAAAATAACGGTTCATCCGTTCGGGAGCTACGATGCCACAGACACACACACACACACACACACACGTCAAACTAATAACACCCCGTCGTTTTTGCGTCGGGGGTTAATTTTTTTACAAAATTATGTTCCTGGCAGCCTGCGAAAGTGTCACAGTCACTGACGCATGCTTTAGAAGTATACCTACTAGATAAAACACCATGCACTGATGGAGGGGATTACCGAGTCACCCTGTGGCCGGTCAGTTAGTTGATAAGGGATTACACGATATCTGAAAGGCCAAGAAATTATCAGGTGATCTCGCGAGACGTAGAAAGCTTTTGTTCAACTTAGATTTTAGGTTTCTAAGTAGGTACTTACATACTATGGTTGGGTGATTAGTGAATGGTTGTCATTAGCGCCATACAAAACGGAATGGAGTTGCAGGACATTGTTGCATGGAGGCGTCTCAGGACATTCACTATGGTATTCTATGGGGGAAGCCTACGTCCAGCAGTGGACTTCTACCTGCAGGCTGATGTTTGTACCGCCATCCATTTAGAATGCGTAGTACGAGTAAGTAGGTACTGCCTAATCTAAGCGCGGACGAAGTCGTGAGCGGGTCAGCTAGTCCTATCCTACTAATATTATAATCGCGAAAGTTTCTAAGTATAGATGGATCCTTCGACCAATGGATGGATGGATGGATGTTTGTTACTCTTTCACGTAAAAACTACTGAATGGATTTGGATGGAATTTGGAATGGAGATAACTGGACTCCCGGAATAACACATAGGCACATTTTTATCCCGATATTCCCACGGGATCAAGACTTACGCGGGTGAAACCGCGGGGCGCTGCTTGTATAATATAAATAATGGAAGTCCAATTAGCATATTGTATCGAGATGAAAGGTACAACTTTATGTTGGTTATTGGTTGTTGATATTGTTGATGCATGAAACATACTGAGCAATACAAAAAATAGCCAAAAATTCTCAAATTAAAGCTTTCTGAAAGGTTTTACAAAGAAGGTGACAGTAGCTATGTTTTTAACGTATAGGTAGTATTATTTTATCTGTGGTATAAGTATCCAAATACTTTATGTGGCGCCGACAATTCAACTACACGTACTTACCTACCAGGCTTAGAAAGCTGCGTTTGATAAGCACTTTCGACTAAAAGTATTTCAACGGACCTCCAATAATGTTCATGAAATTTGAAGCATGCAACTTTGCAACCCCTACTTAATGGGGTAGCTTGACACGGTTGTGGGTAGTTTTGTTTGTCTTAAACTAGTAGTTCTGGAAAGAGTAGGATACGCCAGGACAAATAAAAAAAAACTAATAACCCAAAACGGCAAGAATTGCTTTCTATCTTAGAAAAACTAAATTATAACTTCTAATAAAAATAAATAACTTTCACAGATTCAGACTTCGCCTAGCCCTGAAAAAAAGCTGTATATCTAGACAACCACTTGACCGATTTTGCTCATATTCAAACTCTTGTTTAGAATTGACTACCGATTGTTTCTGCCAAATATTATCAAAAATCGGGCTGTGAATGGCACCACAGCTAACATCGCCCTCTTTTTAACTGCTTGAATGATTGACCAAGCAGTTGGCCCACGCTTACATCTGCCATTAACAATGCATTATCACATAGGTTACGTCCACCTAGAACACGCACTATATGACACTGCACAGCGCCCACCACCCTGAGACATAAATATGAAATGTCACATGTCCCTGTAATTTCACCGGCAACCACACCGTTCAAACCCCTTTTTAGTAAAGCCAATCAACAACCGTCCAAAACATGAAATTATAGGACCCGATCAAGTTTCGTCAAGATTAGTTGAAAAATATGACCTGTACGCGAGTACCAACATAAATACATACATACATCCGGACAGATGAAAGCAAATTTTTCCAGTTATTGCGACGACGCAACGATAACTGAAATGGTGATAAGCAGAACACTTGAACAAATTGCCACCTGATAGCGTGTTGAAAATATCGGTTCGTCGTTGACGTTCCTTATCGTTCAATAACTTGAATTGCAGAAGTCTATAGACCCTCTGCGATTGTGCCTTTAAATATACTTGCTGACATTACGGAGCCGATATTTTGTACTGAATAGTTTTTGAACTGAATCGCTATAAGAGCTCATGGTTACCCCCCTGGTCTATCTTACTATATTGTGATGTATTCATTCACTGCAGTTTTTTTAACCGTCCACTTGGTATGCGGCTATGCGCTGATTGTATGAATATCTAGTTATAATTCAAACTTCTTCAAAGTCGAGGGTGCGTAAGGTTATGACCCAGAAGCCTAAACTTTCCGGCCCGGTACCTAATCGAATAAAAGATTTATCAATTCGGATAATCGCATGGCGATCCAACCTGACGTGCCGTTCAATTTGATAAAACCCCATATCAAATATTGACAGGGGGCTAACATACAAGCGATGCCTTCCTAAAAACGTTGTTTGATCTTAAAACTGTCTGATGGACCGATCCTAAGCCAAATTTCCAAAAAAACTAGATACCGGGAAGGATAATAAAGCATAATCCTCAGAATCTATGTTTTTTGTCTTATCCTTTTAAACGAGTAATATTTTTGTATATATGTATATAATATAATTATATATATTTGTAATCACGTTTGCAATATTGATCAATCTCTTCTCATATATACCTGGGAAAAAATATTTTACCAGAAAAAACTTTTTTTCACCTTTCGGTATTCGCTGATCTGTGTCAGTCACAGAGTATAGAATTCTAATTGCTAATTCTAAATTCTAAATCTAAATTCTAATTAAAATGACAGTTTAAATTTTCACAGATGATGTATTTTTGTTGCCGCTATAATAACAAATACTAAAAAACAGAGTAAAATTAATATTTAAGGGGGCTCCCATACAACAAACGTAATTTTTTTGCCGTTTTTAAAGATAATTGTACGGAACCCTTCATGGGCGAGTCCGACTCGCTTTAGCCGGTTTTTTATATCTATAGAAATATTTTTTCCTACCACTTTACGAATTATTTTATTCAACGTGAATTTTATCATTTCCGCAAAAATTAAATTCGTTCATGATTTCACAATACGAATTAATACGAATATCACGTGCAGACGAAACTGCAAAAAATCAGGTATGAATGGTATTGACTGATGCGGTACCTAAATAAGTTAAATCAGTTGGAATCATAAAATGTTTGTGTTTCGTATTAACCGATGTTATTTTTTTAATACATTCACTATAATCTATCTATGTTCTGGTGCACTGCGAGGTGTCAAGTTCAGGAAGATTCACTAGTTTCTATCATTACATTCCAACATTTTGTCGATTTGGGGATAAAAACATTCCTGGAAACAATTTTATTCCTGTCCTAAGAAATGAATGTTCTCTCAAATGAGGTAAGTCACATCTCTGGGAAAGCTACATCCCTATACTTTGCCGAGCCACCTTTCACAGGCAGGTGTCGGGAATTATCAACAGACTGAACCTTAGCCATAAAGTTATTCAAAGCTACTGAATTTAATATTCTAACTCTTCCTTCGGCTCTTCTCGTGTGGAATATAGTTTATTTTGAGGCCAGGAGTCACAACGAGATTGGAATTGTGTGCATGTCGCGAAAATGTATACCTACATGTTTGTGACACGCTATCATTCATACATTTGTTAGGGTAGATAGACCATAATATTTATATTTACATGACAGCTCCTCACCTTTCTCACCTTGGTTGTATCGAGGTAACCTGCCTAGAGAGACTTTTGAGTTTCTCAAGATAAAAAGAGACAGAATTCCTAAATTCTAAAATTGTATACTTTTCCGTGTATTTGTATCACAGAACACACAACATACTAAATTTCAATATTCTGGGATTGCTGGAAGTCTCCTAGATGTTTAGTTTTTTTACATTTTCGATTTTCCATAATTTCTCAAAAACTATAGTCTTATAAGGGATCAAAAGCAAAGCGCTTTCATATGACATCCAACTAACTGTCTCATTTTGTTTTTTTTACTCCCTTTTGGACCCAGATATCTCAAAAACAGCTACAGACATATTTAGCCTCTACAAATTGTACTAATACTACCAAACCATCAACCAAACATGAAGATCGGATTATTATTATTATTATTTATACTTTATTGCACATAAAATAATGTTACAAGCGGCAATGCGGTAATAGTTCGGAAGTTATCCTTGGACAAACTCACATACATACATGCAAACGCTGATTTAAGTTGAGTCAGACAACTCGCTACGCTTATTTAATTATTATAATGTAATATAATTCATTCATTATGTCAGACATTATAGGGCCATAGTTTGTTGGTATATGTTCTTAAAATCTATGTTTTAAATAAATCAGTTACAGGTATAAGTTAAAATAACCCGTATAAAAGCCTTCATTACTGGCAGGTCATAACGATCAGGAATGAGCTGCAGGATGCCGTCGGAACAGCTCCACACTCTGCTGAGCAATGAGGCAGTTTTATTACAGATGATGGCAAGAAAACCATCAACCCGAGCCTCCGCAAACATTGTTGATGCACTGCAGAAGCGAGGAAGTCCCGTCCCATCCATCCTAAAAACATTATTATATTGGACGCGCAGGGCACTAAGCAACTTCTACGAATAGCTGAACCACAGGCTGCTCGTGTAGAAACATTGGCAGTAGGTTATTTTCACTTGCCTACTGTAACGAGCAAACCTGAGTGCCAGCATATTACATCTGCCAATACCCTACGCTCCCTCTCTATGTCCTCCTGGTCATCATGGTCATCAGTAACGTAATGCTCCAAATATTGTAACATACATGTTATAACTTGTTAACCCGTTTTAGTTTGGCTCCGTCAAGCTCTAAAACAGACACAGATTCGGGAACCTTACCGGTGGCCTTGAAGATCAGGTACTTGCTTTTTCTATAGAGCAGGCCATATTTATGTGCGTACTCCTCACAGACTCCATTCGCAGATTCCTAGTCTTCTGGGAGCGCCAATTGAGGGCACAGCAGCACCATGTCATCTGCATAGCTGATATTGTTTATAAAAACATTATCAACACGCTCACTGCTGAGCCCAGCGGTCATTGATATAAAGGTTGAAAAGTTGAGCTCAACCCCCACCGCATTCCAGCCTGTACGCACCAGATAGTCTGCCAGCCCATCTCACATGGTTTATTTGATTAGTGTACCAGTACTGGAAGAGACGCTGCACCTGTGTATGCACGCCTGTTCTCGACAACTTCTTCCAGAGCTTGACACATGGTCAGATGCTTTAGAAAGTTCGAGAAAGCATGCGTACACAGGTGTGCGCCTCTTTGTATAGTACTGTACAGGGTGCTTTAGCGTTGCGGTTTCAGTTGAAAGCTGCTTTCTGAAACCACAATGAGCATCATGAATGTTTAGATGCTTATCCAATTCCAAGTCAAGCACAATGTCCAGCACCTTAGCAAGAACAGTAGCCAGCGAGATTGGCTTATAATTGCCTTTATCCGATAGGTCACCTGTTTTATTTTTCACAAATGATACCACGATGGTTTTCATAAGTTCCTGGGGCAAGTATGAATGGTTCAGGCACAAGGTGAGAAATATAAACAGGACACGAGGCAAGTGGGTTCCTGCAAACTTTAAGTGCTTAATGCTGAGGCCATCGTGGCCTGGTGACTTGCCTCTTACCATTTCATTAATAATTACTTTGATAATTACCGCTACTTATTTCGCTGTTATGCTGTACAGTCCACCTACCTCGACAGGCTCAGCATTGATTACAGAAACTGATGGGCCCAGAGAGGAGCTCACTCAATAAAGCCCCCAGTAGTTTATCCATAAATCTTTTTAAACCATTTTTTTTTCTGATTGAGGCCTTTGCTTCTTTATAACATCAATACTGGCGGTTTGTGCCAGCATCCACTGCCTCTCATATGCCCTCAAAATTTAATCTGAGAGCACGAAGGTCTAGAAGTCTTCCAAAGATGAAGTTCACTCTTGCCTTAAAGATACCCAGATTATAGTTTTCAGGAAAGACAGACGACGGCAGCGTGTTCCACTCCTTAGCAGTTTACATTATATGTAGGTGGAATCGAAACGCTTAGTACGACTTACGCTGACGTTAAGACTGAACTTCACTATATACATTGTTCTCTGTTCAAGTCACTGGATTTATTCACACTGAATGCCAATTTACGACTGACTAGGTACTCTACAAACAAATTCTGTTTATATAAGTGAGCAATAGAGATCTCGAAAGTTCCATTACTAACGAGCATTCAGTATACCTCTCTCGAAATATCCAAAGAGGACAGATGATACTTACGTCTTGCTCTACCACAAATAGAGTTAGCAATTCTACGACTACTTGTCAACAAATAGCGCTAGCAACTCTAAATTTACTATAGCGGCTCTAAATACGTTTAAGTCAATTTGGGGTATAGTATTATTATACCTGTGATTTTGGGTAACATTACAAATAAAAAAACATGTAACTTCGAAGTTTGACATACATTCAAGCTAGGCATGGTATCTTATTAATCAACCAAATTCAACAATCTTTAAAGCTACAAAACATAACTGAAAATCTAAAGTTACTTACTCTACGTACATTTTCGGGTTTTGAGTTTAAAACAACTAAAAAAGCCGTCTGTTTATTTTTGTTTCTTGTATAATTAAGTGCCAAAAACATCTTCCATTTAACATTTAAATGATATGCCTGAGGCAGTACGCAACAAGGCCGTTTATAATAAAAAGCATTAAAAACCAATTACCTTCATTTTTGTGACGTTTATATTTTAATGTTAATTAATAAAAAATCAAGCAGCTATGATGAAGTTAATGACTGTATAAAGCCGTAGCCAACATAACTATAGTTGGCACCGTGCATGAGCTACATCAAGAAAGAAAGTTCATGATAAGTTCATGATAGTTTCAAAAGTTATAACATGAAAGAAGTTCATAGAATTCATCGAGCCACCAAGCTGACGGAGCCACAGTACGGAGTGAAGCACTTGACACGTCACGCCGCAATCACTACACGTCATCGTGAGTCGGATGATCGTCCTGTGGGACCAAGCCATAGCATTCATTTGGAAACGGCATTTTTATACGTCTTTATGTATATGTCTTTGTAGTTGTTTCAAGGGTTTTCAGTATTCCAATAAGCGATGGGTTTGCAACCTGTGATATGTCATCATCATCGTTAGCAGCCTTAGATCCCATATAGAATTTGCCATAGTTGCCACGCTTGCCAGGCGGGTTGGTGATCGCAGTATTGCTGTTGATTATATACTCGTTTGGATGCTGCTGTCCATCCACTGGCCCTCAGTCAGCTGTTATGACATCCACGGGAGGAGACGGATGGATTTATACGGGGCCAAGGGGGCTGCCGGGCACACCACGGTTGGCATATGTAAAAACACAAAACGTGAGATGTTCGAAATGTTAGAGCAAGACGGCCTCTATTCTATATTCGAAATTCATTGTTTGGACTTGGCTCTAAATAAACCCTGGCACAGGTAAAATAATACTTCCTGGTAAGATGTCCTCACGGATCTGAGATAAAATAAAAAAAAAAAATAAAAAAAAAAATGCTGGACAGTTCACACAACATTATCTAGCCCCAAGCTAAGCACAGCTTGTGTTATGGGTACTAGATAACTGATATACTTAATACAATACAATATAATACATTATACATAGAAAATACCGATAGAAATAAAAAAGATCTGAGGATATTCCCCACGGGGATTAAAATCGTGAGCATATGTAAGTATGTATGTACAGGATAAGTAAATAAATGGCTCAATATTAACTCTGTTCAAAGTTACACGACATGAAACAATCACCCCCGTACGATAAAGGTTCTCAAGTGGTGACCACGGTCTTGAAAAGCAGTGTGTCCTACACTATTTCTCCGCACGACCACCATTCAATGGACTGCTGACATTGACAGGATCGCAATAAGTCGAGGCCTTCAGAGGCATTGCAATTTATTGACGTTTTCTTAAATAGTCCAGTCAATAAAGGAGGTGTACAGTGTGTGAGCAGCGACCTAAGAAATTCTTTCAGAAACATGTTCAGGGTGCTGAGGGAGTGAACATACCTGAGTCCTGAAGTCTAGGAGGTGAGCCGAAGTTATGTCACGAAGAATGACCCACTTTTGGGTTTTTAGCTTAATGTCTCAAAAACGGTGCCTCATATAGATTATTTTCTGTTACCAAGTGAATGAAAGCACTACAAATTTTCCAACCAGTTTCAAGCTACTCCGGAAAATCACCACTCTGTTGACGCTTGATTCTTGTCGTATATAATATACCTTTTGAAAAAAAACAACTTCGAAGCTAGGAATTTATCCCCAATACAAAATTTTATAATATTAGTGATCGGAACCATGTGCTAATCACAATGAGCCTATACACGGCCATAGAACACGATGACATCGAAGCGTATATATGTCAACGTCCTACTTCCTGTCTGCTTAGGCATGGCTACAAAAACAAAGAAAGCGTTTGACGGCGGCCGGGGCTACGATGTGTGCAGGCCAAACAACTCCTCGTTTGCCCATTTTAGATATTGGAGGATATTGCATATTTGTATAAGTCGGCAAATACAAACATGTAAATCGTAAAGTTCTTTGGTTCTTATTACGAGCCATATATAAATAGTTCACTGGAAAAATCCACAACTGAAATATACGGACGTCGATATTGGATTTAGAGGTAGGGACGGCCCAAGTTTCCAATCGAATATTGATATGCAAGATTTGTTTTGAGTTCTTTATATATTGGACAAAGGCTCTCGTAGTGCTTCAAAGTGGAAACTTAGCCAGGAGTCTAAAGAACTGGGATTGGATATTACTTATTTATTTTATAAACTGCATGGTTTCACTGAAATATATTGCAGTGAGTCCCGGTCTAATTTACTTCTATATTTGACTATGACATGGATATCGTCAAAGGCGTCTAAGGAGTTATGCCAGGGAACTGACAGTAAGTGTGGTGTGTTTGGCTTAACAACATACCCGTCTGTCTCCTCATAGGGATGTCATAAAAGCCGACTAAGTGTTTACACCAGGGCATGGGCTGCAGCATCCTTCCGAGTACTTTACACCAATTCTGCGATCATCCGTCTGCTATGTATGGTGATTTTGTGAACCCAATATGCCGTGGGGTAGTCCCCGTCCAAGTGTGGGCGTCACCCGACTGGTAGAGCTTTAAATATCTGAATGTCAAATTACCTGCATCTAGAATACAAGACATTATACCAACCAAACTATGTTCAAATTATGTATTTATCGTTAATAGAACATTTTACCTATTTTACTACATAGCTAGTATGTTGCTAGTAGGTATCTAACATTCAACGAGCTCCAATGTAATCCTATACTAATACCATTACTGTTATGAAACACAGCATTTCTCTCAATGCCCGGTCAACAGCTTCAGCAATAAGAGGATTCCAAGAACTTACAAAGCTAACACGAGAAGAAGTTACGAAACCTACAGCACTTAACTAGTGCTGACATGTTTTAGGAAGTGTAGGCATGCACCAAAGTAGAGCTTATTCAAACTCAGATCGACTGGGTGAAAAGGTCTCAGGTACTCGAGTTTTTACCTGCTGAAACTTTACGAATACATTATCGGCGTTGGATTGAATTAATGTTCTTCCTCCTTCTTACACCTACCTAAGTAATGGTGAATCGTGAGCGCCGCCTCACCTGATGCCTCAAAATAATTATTTTAATAAGAGAGACTTCGAACCAGCGTTTTACCTTCCAATATATATTTGCCTTCCTATTCATTTCAACATTTTTCTGCTCGCTCCGTGTCTACATCCAATAAAGTGAATAATATTTTAAAACGCCGACATTTTTGTCGCCCTTTACGATACTTTTACGGGGCAAATTTTTTTGTAATGTTTTGTTTTTTTGATAATTCGATATTTCGTACGTTAGTATTTTATCTTTATATTCAAAACTAGCGACTTGCCCCGGCTTCGCACGGGTAGCCCCCGTTGAACCCCCCCTCCCCCCTCCTTATTCCTTATTCTGCTATTCGGAGCGGAGAAGAATCCACCAAAAAAGAGATAACTAACATCGGTCCAGCCGATCTTGAGTTTTAAGTGGTGTAACTAACACGACTTTGTTTTATATATATGTATAGATGATAGCTTACAGTTTGTAATTGTTTTATTAACTTATGTTTAAACTCTACTCATTTCACTTAATTAGTTCCTTACCTACCTACCTTACCTACCATACCTTACCAACCTTTACCTAACTTTGCATACATTTACATTATTGAGTTTCTCAGGTCTAATAAATTAGCATTAGGTTGGTAGTGTGTATCGTATATACATACGTATTTAAAAGTGCTGCAATCATATACAATAATATATTACTAGTGTATAAAGCTATGGTGCATTACCCATTCGAGTTTGATTGCAGACTACATTCAATAGACATTGTACTTATCTACTGAACTTGTTTTCGACTTTTCAGGTGCAAGATTTTCTAATGTCAAGTTTGCACTCTAATCTCACTTTCTCGTGTTCGATTGAGCTGAAATTTGGTATACCTATCAAGTACAATACAATATTATGGTGATAGCGAGCTGACCTAAGGATGGAGATCGAAGGTGGACAACGGCACTGCTCGTTAGATAATAGCAGTGTTTGGACTCATTTTGATCACTACACAGTTCTGATCACTAATTTAATAAAAGCTTGGTTTGAATAAGACATTTTTCAATAAAAGTTGTTCAATTTATTAATGAAATACGGCACGTCCAATTAAACTCTATGAGTAACTTGGAAGGTAACTTAGCCCTCTACAAAAGGTCCGCGAAAGCCGCGAAGCCACTTTGCAAACTTAAAGCTTTAAAATAAATATGGTAAAGTGCGGATGAAACTCAGTATTAATTCACACAAAAAATAAGGTTTTAAAGTTCCCTTCTCAGTTATGCGAATATAAATCATCTCGGAAGTTAGCGGAAGTACCGCGTCCTGGGATGCTTCCGCGTCCGCAATAAATAATTGTTTTTGCATACTGACAACCTCAAAAGGACACGGAATCTCATCATCTTATCCTGTTTTGTGTTTTGTAATTTTTTTATTACATTATGGTAGACACCCGATAAATGAATACTTTAGAGTTTGTAGAACGGCGATTTAGGCTGCCTCTGCAACGCACGCGGTAACCCATGAGCGGTCTCGCTGACACTAGCGGGTGTCGTGCATTAAAATGTTTTTAGGGTTTCGAACCTAACAAGGTACCAACGTAACCATTAAACGATCACTTTGTTGTGGTCTTTTGATGTGTAATATCTTTCCTCTTGCTTTCTTGCAATATCTGGGAGTGATTTCGTGAAAACAGACAATAAGATAAGATAAGATAAGATAATATTTATTTCTGTAACTTAATGTAACATAGAAATATCCGTAGTTGAGACCACCTTTTAAGTATAAAATACCTGTGCTAGGTGGTCTCGCTCTTCCGTACAATAAGAGCGCAGTTTCCTATATATATATTTTTCCGAGAGGATGGTACTATCAGCCATGTTGCTTATTACCAAGGAGGTGAGATTTCAGATGTTACACATCATATGCGACTAGGTAAGGCTCGCTCTTTTTTTTAATGATTTGCAAATATTCGTTCTGTGTCTGGGTGTAGTGGTACAATGGTAAGTTACTCGTAGTTCCTGATACCTACGACACAGGGAATCCTGGTGCGTGTTGAGTGTCTTGGTCTGTTGAGTGTTATTTATCATTTTATATAAAAAATACCTTGCTCTTTTAAGATTTTATATTACAAAGTTCACCCCACAAACCAAATTTGAAAGGGAAATATGAAAAAAGTAATTTGATGAGCCCAAAAGAAAATTTGCCACGACATGACATAAACGAGGTAAACAGTATTTCGTAATAAATTGAGTTACCAAACTTGATTGCAATTTCTTATTTTATTAGGAATAAGTCTTTATTTACAGAAATAATTAAAAAAAAACATTTATTTGTGTGTAAAAACACTGAAACTAAATACCCTGTTTAATACTTAGACTAAATACAACTAATATAACCAATACTAGTAGGTATGCACAATATAAAAAAGTACAAATAAAACAGTTGAGCTACATAACGACTGTATTTTTTAAACTTTCACGATCAGAACTCATATTTATGGATATTATCACGGGTATTTATCGCGTATTACCTTATTATTTATTTTCCCCGACGTTTCGATAATGTTGCAACAATCGTAGTCGCGGGCTGACTGGAGTACATGGAGCTACCATTGAGAAGCGGTGGCAGTCGCAGGAACTACCCTCACTTGGTCTTCAGAATTAGAAATGTCCGCGTACATACTCCGGCACACCACACTAACTGTATCTACACACTGGGATGACAAACCACTACGCGCACACCAACTGATAATGGGATTCCACGACGTAGAAAGTCTAAAACCATGCTCACGATTGAAATTCGGGTACTTCTTGATCTCAATAGCCTCCCGAATGATTCTCTTGTAGTAATGAGGTTCACTAGAAAGTACCTTGGGATCATGAAGCTCAATCCAGTGGTTAGGTCCTGAATCCACCAGGTGCTCGGCTATCGCAGATTTGTTGACCTGACAGTTCTTCACCGCTGCGATATGTTCCTTTACTCGTTCGGCTATAGTTCGCTTAGTCTGCCCGATATAGGACCGCCCACAACTGCAATCCACTTTGTACACACCTGGTACTTGCAAAGGTATTTTATCTTTCGGTGTTCGCAACTCCTTCGCCACCTTTGTGAGAGGAGCAAAAATTTACTTAATTGATTACTTCTTCAGAATGTTACCAATTTTGTCCGTTACATCTTTCACATAAGGCAGGAATGCAGGCTGTCTGTTGACCTCCGTTTGTTTTCCTCTGCCAGTGGTGGCCTCTGGTGGCGTATTTTCCCACTATAACCGTTACGTTTAAGTACCTCCTGAGCATGTGCCAACTCGCCCTTCAAATGCTCAGGGTCACAGAGATCATGTGCTCTGTTCGTCAAAGATGAAACAACCGACAGCAGGTAAAGAGGATGGTGGTGTGACGCAGCATTCAGATACCTATCAGTATGTGTCGGCTTTCTATATACAGAGTGTGCCAAAAATCCATCAGACTTCACCATAACATTAACATACAGAAAAGCCAGCGCTCTCTTGTCCTCCATCTCATGAGTAAACTGGATTTTAGGATTATTGGAGTTTAAATACTCTGTAAATTTATCAACTTCCTGTTTACCTCCTTTTAATATGCAGAAAACGTCATCTAAATACCGTTTCCACAACTTTACACAATGGGCTGTGAAAACTAAACGACTTTCAAATTGCTCCATCCAGATGTTAGCTAAAACCGGAGCCATCGGGCTGCCCATGGCCACCCCATCAATCTGGAGGTAATGTTGCCCTTGGTATAAAAAGAAGTTTCCGCCTAAACAATTTTCAAGCATTAGGACATACTGATCAGGATGCTCATGATCGCTTAGCTTCTCCCGTACCACATCACGGCAATCTCTAATCGGCACATTGGTGAAAAGGGATTCTACGTCAAAACTCACCAAAACGTCATCAGATTCCTGATAATGTCAACGAAATGGCGAGAATCCTTCACAAAAGATGACGTCTTACCCACGAGTGGCTGCAGTACCGCAGCAACATGCTTAGCCAAGTTGTAAGTCGGTGAGTCAATTTGACTCACAATTGGTCGTAGAGATACATTGGCCTTATGCACTTTCGGTAAGCCATACAACTTTGGCGACTGCACAATTTTATGCTTGTGAAGACGGTGGAATTAATTATCTGTGAATAGGTCTTTATATTCCACTAGAAGCGCTCTCATACGTTTTCTTACTCTCACTGTTGGATTGTAGGTCACTAGCTTATACTCCTTATCGTCACTAAACAAACTCCGTATTTTACAATCATAATCAGTTGTGTTCATCACTATGGTGGCGTTTCCTTTGTCGGCCTTTAACACCAGGATGTCGTTATTAGCCCTTAAACCCGCGAGTGCTGTACGCTCATCAGCGGTGACATTAGATCTAGGTAATCGACATTTACGCAAAATAACCGCAATGCGTTTCCGCATCATTGGATGGAATAACAACTAATTGTCTCCTCCACGCTACTGACTATGTCCTCGTACGGTATTCGTTTAGGTGAAAGAGCAAAATTCACACCTTTTGATAGAATGTTCTGCGCAGTATCATCTAAAGAAACATTAGATAAATTGATAACCGTCTCAGCAACTTTTGTGTCTGACTATATCTTACGTTCCACAACCTGACGAGCCAGTAATTTTCTGAACTTTTTATCATGCTGCTCAGTACACAACTCATAAGTCCGTTGTGCTTGAGTGTACGTTATGCGGTCACACACCTCAAAATCACTGATCGATAACACACCACTACAATCCAGGTGAAGTTCGTATAACCTGCACTGCACTCTGTCTAAATAACAACGGTCATTTCTAATTAATTGTTTTAGAAGACGGACATTGGCATTCCTTAGAATTCCGTCGGAATATGCGATATCACTACGCGCCTTAATCCGAACACACGTAGGCAACACGTCCCAGTCACGACATTTTGTAAAAAATGCCAGTGATGTTACTAGGTGCACACTTTTCTTCCGTAGAAATTCAAGTTGTCGAATTTTGTTTGCCATTTCCGGCCCGTTCCTCATTACTACAAGAGAATCATTCGGGAGGCTATTGAGATCAAGAAGTACCCGAATTTCAATCGTGAGGATGGTTTTAGACTTTTTACGTCGTGGAATCCCATTATCAGTAAGTGTGCGCGTAGTGGTTTGTCATCCCAGTGTGTAGATACAGTTAGTGTGGTGTGTCGGAGTATGAACGCGGACATTTCTAATGCTGAAGACCAAGTGAGGGTAGTTCCTGCGACTGCCACCGCTTCTCAACGGTAGCTCCATGTACTCCAGTCAGCCCGCGACCACGATTGTTGCAACATAATCGAAACGTCGGGGAAAATAAATAATAAGGTAATACGCGATAAATACCCGTGATAATATCAATACATAACGACTGTTGCAAGCGCTCTAAAGTTAGCTCAGCTGATCCGAGTCACTACCAGTCGAAAGAGTCTCTAAGACATTTTATTTATAATTCATGCGAAAAGATGTCAATTTTTTATTCGATTCGGCTTATAAAGCTGAAGCCGAGCGAGATACATACAAATGGATATAAATAAATCTTTGAGTCGCTTTTCTTGGTACATCATTGGTACTGACGGCAAATCTAATTGGTTACCCCCGCTTCACAGATTGAATAATATTTACTACAAATCGCGTGCCAAATAAGTAAATTTTGTATTGCAGTAGGAGACATTGAAAATTTTCTTTCGATTAAATACTCGCTTATGGTCTAAGAGCTGGCCACAAAAATCTGGTCGCAATATAAAGAGCAATGAAACCCCTCTAGTTAGTGTGTCATACCCGTCACTAATAGATACGGACGCCTGACATAGCTGTTCAACGGCGCGGGTGGGAGTTTACGGCAACCCTTTGGTGCAGTAAAACTAAAAAAACAATTGATAAATTTAAATCGCGTTAGAAAATCAATTGAAAGTATGCAATTTATAGAGAACTGGGTTTGTTGTGGTATTCTAGCTTAATAAATTCAAAAATAACATTGCCAGGCGTTTTGGCTGGTGGAAAAGTAAGGCCAGGCGGTATTTCGGTAGATTATTTTCAATTTCGGTAGATCACCCAATTATTTTTTCAATAGAAAATCGGTAGGTTTTACTAGTCAGAAGGAAGACAGTTCGAAAATTACGTAAACAACGTCTTTACGCATAAATGATTTTAAATATATAATGAGACTATAAATGAGACTACTTCGACATTTTTTTACGAACCTCGTTTTAATTGGGGGAACTCTACATTTCCCCCAAAACGCCTAGCAATGTTATTTTCGAATTAAATACATAATTAGCTACAATACCACAAACAACGCAGTACTCTATAAATTGCACACCTTCATTTGATTTTTCAACCCCTTTGGTGCCATAGCACCCCACCTCCACCGATGCACAGCTGTAAAGGCGCCTGGGTCTATTAGTGACGATGGTATGACATACTAACTAGAAAGGTTTCATTTCTCTAGAAATTTCAACCATTTTTTAACCAATTAGCTTTGCCGTCGGTATATACTCCGGTTCACTTTTTGTACACAAAAAAACACAGCTCACTCATAAATACAGGTACTGGCTAGCTTGTTATTTCATTGTTAGATTCAAATTATTTTCTTGATTTATTTTCTTAAATAAAGAGATTTTGACGCTGACATTGACGCTGCGACTCTTTTTTAAGAAAATAAATCTAGAAAATATACTGAGACTGTGATTTTTGTGAACAAAAAATGAGCCGGAGTACTGAGAGCAAAGCTAATTGGTTAACCCAGTGCGTATAGGTTTGAAATTATATTTTTATATTATAATTGCAAAATATAAGCTATTCGAATCATAATCATAAGCTTGAGAGTAAAAAACTATATGAGCACATGAGATGACGCCTTCAATACGCGGCTCTGGGGAAATAACACAGGCAACAAGATCTAAGAAAATTATCTTCTACATCAACGCAACATCCAAATGAAATGAAATGTCATAGTGACTACACTCAAGGGATCTGCAAACCTGAATCAAATCTTATTATAAGAAAATAATAAAACTGCGCTTAAATCTGAAAAGTTATCAGTTTTTTTATAATTTATCACCTCAAGCCAATTTTCTTAATCAAGATATGTAGAAAATACATATAAAAGTTGTGCTACCTGAAGACCGCTGTTAGTTATATTATTCTTTCTGTAAATAAATGTATTTATTATCTTATTTATTTTATGACCACTCCGAAAATTGGCACCAAATCTAGACTGTGTTGTGAATTGTCTGAAAATTGGTATTCTGTTCCCTCCTAATAACAATTTGGTCTACCTTCAACCATACAAAAATATATTTCTATTATTAATTTTAAAGATTCAAAGTGAGACACGTTACTTGGAATAACATAAGATGACGCATTGGAAATTTTAGTGGCAGGATCTAGATTTTTCTCAGCAATTACAAAACATATGAAACTTATGTTTGGTTACATGATTTATCATTTTCTGTCTTTTTTTTAAAGTAGCATTTCACTATAGGTTTACTTTTATAGAAGATAAATTATCAAAAACACGTCTTTATAAAACAGAGATTTACATTTTACAGGCAATGGAGACCGATTGAAGACTCTCAATTTTCTAGGGACATTCGTATCAATATTAAAGTAGATTTTTAACAAATCCATCGTTTTTTTTAAAAATTTAAATAGAAAAACGTTTTTAGCGTATACAACTTCATACGAAACCCTGTAGGAAACCATTCAAAATATAGTTTATCAATGCGTTGCCTTAAAAACGTAGTTTGGGTCACATTATGCTATAATCACGTTTCCGTGTGGCATTGTCAGTTACTACGAGTATTTAGCAGAATACTATTTGTGCCATTTAGGACATCGACACTAGATTGGAGCATGAACCAAACTATAATTTGACTATTTTAACAAGTTTTTATTTAGTTTCACCAGTCCTGGTATCAGTAATCAAACTTTCCGGTGTTCGATGGACCTGAAATTTGACATACCTGTCCACACAGATAAAAGAATACCCTGCCCAGTTTCGATGACAGTACAAAGGAGGTGGGCAACCTTGACCCAGGTCAAAAATAAATGAACCAGGGCCCATTCATGGAAGTAGTTAGTACGGTTCTGAATGTTGTTTTTTGCCCAATTTTTCCAAAGAACTTGTATATTTTTAGAAGTTGGGACTTTGTGCAAATGGGGGTTCAGGGAGCCGAGTCTTTTATCACCCCAAAGGAGCAGCTACCACCAGGACACGATCTGTAGTGGCCTGTGTGGATGTTGCTAAATCGACTCCGGACTCAGGTTGGCCGCTGCAGACTCAACTTGTGCAAATGGGGGTTCAGGGAGCCGAGTCTTACCCAATGCGACTGCGGTGCTTCGACACAGTTCATGCCACACTTGTTGGTGTGCCCCTCGTGCCCAAACACCTGTACGAGGGAAGACCTCATCGCGGCCACAGATAATGCGATTAAGGTGGCCACCTATTACTCCAAAGTTATTTGAAATGCATGGCATAAATATATAAATATATAGCATCGACACGATAAGAAGAAGAAGAAGTTGGGACGCATAATTTGTATTGCTAAATAATCAGATAAATCAACTCATTGCATTTGCATGAAACAAAACGCAACAAGCTTCATTTCTTTCCCACAACTTCTACGCAAGAAATTACATTAGCTTTTTCATTATCTTAACATATATTATCAATAACCAAACTACCTCAACTGTACGTTACGTTAGTCAAAAAAGTTGGGTCAAACAATGTATGGGGAGTTGCCCATGTTCTTTATGATGTCAGTGAGCTGATCTGATGATGGAGACTGAAGGTGGACAACGGAACTCCTCGATGCATAATAGTAGACTGGCCGTGTTTGGGCTCATTTTGTTCAGCACGCCGTTCCAATCACTTTTATTGATTTATTTAGTTTGATTTATTTATTTGGATCACCAACGAAAGAAATACAATTGTGCAAAAATATAAATCTAATTACTTAAATCTAGTGTTCCTTCAATTATAGGTAACCACATGCATATTATATTTAAAAACTGTGAATACTACTGGGTAAAAACAAATAGGTACACAGGTACAAATGTTTATGTACAAATGTTAACTTATTTTATAAAAGATTGTTACGAAAAAATATTCAACATAAAACTAGTTTATTACGAGAATTGGACTTCTGATCTCTGACCTAACACAGGATATCCAGGAGAGAACCGTGACACGAAGTAGCAGTATTATTATAATTTTATATTTTAATTTAACTTGTGACCGTCTAACAACCGAGGAGAATCCGTTGCACAGACGGTAATCGGTTTGTTCATAGCACAAAGTGGCTTATAGGCTAACGAGTATATATTACATTACAATTTCATACACAAGAGTGCACTTTAATAATTGGATAAGTATAGATACTCGTACGAATAAGGAAATTCAATGTTGATCATTTTACCTACTTTGGTTATAGTGGTAGTAAAAAACTATTATTATTAGTTCTTGAGTGGAGACGCGTCTTGGTAAACGTAGCGTGGGGTGCCCTCTGGCTAGGTGGAGCGATGACCTACGAAATGCGGCGGGCAGAAAGTGGATGAGAAGAGCCGAACACCCGGCTCAGTGGCGCGTAGTGGGAGAGGCCTATATCCAGCAGTGGACTAGTGTGGGCTGATAATGATGGTTATAGTAGTACCTAGAGCAACCGAGCTTCGCAAGTTGTTTTTTTAAAATCGTGTTTAGTATGTGGCTACCCTTCTAATGCCCGTCTTCAAACAGTATTGCCATTAGAATTTTCAAAATTCGATTTCGTTTGCTCCGCCTGGTAACATCTGACTATTCAATATTCTGTGACTGACACAGATTAGCGAATAGGAAATCTTGAAAAAAAATATTTTTATGGTAAAACTATTCTCAGAGATGAGACCTCGATCGCCCCCCAAAAAGCAAAATACAACGAAAACGTTTCCGAGACGTTTTCAAGAACGTGATTACAAAAATATACACAAATGTATACATATACATACAAACCCTTGCTCGTTAAATAGTAGAGGATAACATACACGAGAGTGCACTTTAATAATTGGATATAGATACGAATAAGGAAATTGAATGTTGACCCTTTTACCTACTTTAGTAATAATACAAATATAATCCCAGCAAAAACATTTTCCATGTAAAAATTATAAGTCTCGCTCCTCTACCTAATCGCACAAACATGTCTGACATGTCATATAGTACCAAGTCAGGCATCCTCTAAGAATCTTCCAGATCATGAATTAAATTAACAACTTTTTTAGTTAGCTATCAAGTAACGACCGAGATGAGAGGCGTATTAGATTTTTGATGTATAATTTTGTTTCTGACGTTACCTTCACTCATTTGAATGGGAAGAATACGGAATCCAAATATTACGTGGTAAGAATCTGGAATAATTATTATTACTTTTAGCTTGTGGAACGAATTCCTGGGATGAAAACGGACGCACCCTAACATGCAGCACATATCAGCATTTTGTTCCAATCCAACAAGGAAAAGTGGGTTGAAAAGTGCCCGCGTTGCTTCGAGAAAAGGTTACGGCACGGCATCACCCGCTTGGCTTGGCGGGGGCGCTGCCGTGCCCGTAGATACATCAATGCTTTTACCGATCACCGTGATTTAGTTGTGTAATACATTTACGATATTACACAGAAATCAGATCATAAATGTATAATGCGGCCAAATCGCGGTGACAGGTAAAACATTCAATTTCCTTGACATTACATTGATGTTACGGGCCCAATGAATCAGCGTTTATTTGTAGATCTTCAGCTGTTTGTACCACAGGTGTAAAATAGTTCGTATATTTTTAGGGTTCCGCACAAAATGGGTGGCAACGGGACCCCATAACTAAGCCTACGCCATCCGTCCGTCCGTCAGAACTCTGTCACAGGTGTATATTATCTCACAGCCATACGAGCGAGCGAGTTATGATTATATTGTGTTGTTGGGGCATGAACCCTAAGCAAATAATAGAGAACCTGTGATGTGACGGAAACATTTAGAGTTACATTGTATATACGGTGACTTGAAAACGAAACCCTACATACGCGTTCTCCACGTTCGCATTTGCGCGGTTTATTTTGCAAACTTATCTTTTGGCAGATTTTTACTTTTTAACCGAATTTAAGAAAGAGGAGGTTCTAAATCCATGTGTTTTTTATGTTTGTTACCTCCTATCTCCGTCATTCAAGAACCGATTTGGAAATATTTTTTTAGTTGACGCAATATATTTCCAGATTAGCCCCATTTTCATCATAATCTGGTTCTGATGATGGGATCCATGAAGAATTGGGGGAACTCCTCAAATATTATAAGCACACATATAGCGATTTATAATTATATAATATTAACTAAAATAATATAATAATTATTAATAAGATAATATTAACTTGATTTAATAAAATAAGTGAAAAATTTATTAAAAATCAATCCATTTAATAGTTCAAATCTGTACTGTTATTGTACCAATCGTATCACAATCATCAGGTTCTTACAAATTTATTTAATTTGGCAATTATCCAGCAAAGCTTTATACTAATTACGGACGTCCTTGGCACGGCTTTGGAGCATTCATTACCGAGTGGCTACATAGCCGGTTTGAAGCGTAAATTCTGCGTTAACTTAAAATATTCATTTTTTATTTCAGCCCTTTCTGAATTTTGCTAACAACAAATTAGCTTTTGTTTCGTATATGAATTTTGCATTGTCCTAAGAGACATCGCAAGTTTGTCATATTATACATCCTGACCGATACATGTGTAGATTACTTTTTTTATATTGTTATAATTATTATTCTTTTATTTCTGGTTATATATACACCCATATAACATAATATATTAAAACACAATATACTTAAAACTACTACATACAACAACAAGAGGTTACCGCTTAATATCAGGGGGGCCATCAGCTTGTACCATCATTAAATCAAATAAAAAAAATATCAAAGGAATAAACTAGAATATTTAAAAAAGACCAAGCAAATAACTGCCTTTTTGTGTCCACCCTAGGAATAGACCACTCCATCTCCTCCCGTGGATGTCGTAAAAGCTGTATAAGGGATGACATCAGGGGATGGGCAGGAGCATCTACCTGAGTACCTACTAATAATATTGTGATCACCAATCCGCCTGCCATGCGGTGATTATGACAAAACCCCTCATACATTTATAGGGGAAGACTCATCCATCAGTGGATGTCTAAAGTCTGCTGAAGAAGAATCAAACTTGCATTGCTGAGAGCCGGCTCTTATCTGGCTCAACGCATCAGTATAGCCATTCAGCGTGGCAATGCAGCCAGCATCATGGGGACGCTTCCGTCTGGTAGTGATTTGGATTAGTTGATCATTTTCAACGGGGTTTAGGTAGCTCACTGTATCATTTGTATTTTTTTAATTTTCTATTTACCAAGTTGTATTCGTTGTTTTATTGTTTCTGTAAATAAATACAAAATAAACAATGCTGGACAGTTCACACAACATTATCTAGCCCCACGCTAAGCAGAGCTTGTGTTATGGGTACTAGATAACTGATATACTTAATACAATACGTTATATAGATAGATATTTTTTATTTAACATAGAAAATACCCAGAACACCCTGAACAAAATATCTGCAGACCGCACAAATATTTGTTCCGAGGCGGGAATTGAATTCGCAACCTCCTGCGTCCCAGGTGACCCGATGCCCGCCGCACCACAGAGGTCGGACAGGAAATAAATATTACATAATATTTAATTAATAATCAACTTACATTTTTTTTAAAAAGTGATTTTTATTAAAAAGAAACTCCGGAGAGTTATGAGTGACAGACGGACCCCCGCTATATGCATTTGTTCGAGAGAAGACCCATTGCCGGTATATTTTCATTACTCAAGCACTTAGGTTACATTATTATAGTATCTATACATTAGCAACCAAACATCCTATTGACTAAGCACTCAATTGATCAATATCAATATTGGCATGTCTTAATGCAATCTCATTTCATTGGGGACCAGCGTTCAATTAATTAATTTGCGCCACTGGGTATTGAAGAACCCACAGATCAGTTCATTGGTGTGGTGTATTCTATACACCGTGGTAGAACTACAATCACACCATCATCAAAGTGGTCCCCACGTTTCGCAAATGGCGCGAATTGTAAGTTTTATTATGGGCTACTTTTATCCTGATAAAACGTGAGCAAAGCTACGGGCGGACGTTTACTCATTTTTAAATTATTCCCAACCACGATAGTTTCAGTTTTACTAGTTTACTTAATTGTAATAAATTGTATGAACTCCCTAGGGAATAAAGTAATTTGAATTTGGAACGTCAAATTCAAAAAAGCCCATATGACATTGTAAAGAGGTTTGTTCGAAAATCGAACAGGCCGCCTCATGTGTATTCACACCTATTACTTATTTCACCTAATGTGAAATAAAAGACGGTGTTTGGTGCTGTGATTTTCAGTGAACTTTTATTGTTTCGCAGAAGGCGTGAAAAGTAGAATATGCTCCTATGGAATAAAGCCTGTACAAAAATAAGACACTGCTTCATTCCCATAGTGCATAATCTACTATTTCAAACGCAATAGCTTTTACCTTATTATCTCCTTACAACCTACTTAGACGCACCAGTTTATTCAGGAAAATAATAATAGGATAGATATCCTTTGGTAATGCGTAGCCGAAGAACTACGCCTTTGAGAATGTGATGCGGCTGAAAACCCTATAAACCTATAATGTGTTTACGCAACCAGGTTTTGCAATGCACGTGGAGTTTTATTTATTTTAATCCATCAATACAGACAAGAGAGCGCTTTTTAAACCTACTTACAAAAAAGGAGGAGGTTCTCAATTCGTGAGTTATTTTTTAAACAACTTTAGAAAAATGAGGAATTTCTCATTTCGTATGTATTTTTTTGTTATTTCATTAATGAACCGTTTTTATTTAAATACTTTATACTTTTAGGTTGGTCATATTTTCATCAAAATCTAGTTCTGATGATGGGATCCATGAAGAATCGAGGGAACTCAAATAAATAAAATAAAAAGAAATATTAAAGGCAGACATATAGCGATTTTGGTATTTTCAGCAACAAATCAAGCATGTGTATTCAGAAAGTATCATTGGTGAAGTGGAACTGATGAAGAAAACCAGAGATGGCCATTGGAACTCCGTGGCGATAAGGGTGACTTTCCGATATCCGATTGAGCTGAAATTTGGTATACCTGTCTAAATCCGATGACAATACACTATGATGGTGACAGTGAGCTGATCTGATGGAGACGGAAGGTGGTCAATGGAAATCCTCGATGGATAATAGTAGACTGGCCGGGTGAAGGCTCATTGTAATCAGCACACGGTTCCAATCACTAATATTATAAAATCTTGTATCGGGGATAAATTCATAACTTCGAAGTCAGTTTTTTTTCGTAAATAATTATACTGAGATAAAAATAGTGTTGCACAAGAATGTTAAATAAGTAACTTAACCTTTTTTTAACTTAGTTTTACATTTCTTTGTCTATGTGTGTGTGTGTGTGTGTATGTGTATGTGTATGTTATTTTGTGTGGAATATTGTTTCCATGGTTTGTTGACACAAATAAATGTTTTTTCTTCTTTCTTGTTCTTTATTATAATAGTTAAATATTTTTAAGGTACAAAGGTGAAAACAGGACCCAAAAAACTTAATTTACCTACCTATGATCCTTAATGAAATATGGGTACGTCCGAAGCATAGATGTCGGAGAGTTGAATCGATAACAAAAACCGTAACAAACGTTTGTATGGACATCGTGGTCACGTGGTACAGTGACCCACCCACAACCAATATTAGTGGTTTTGACCCAAGAATTCATCCTTTGAAAAACCCTTAGTAACTATTACAAACGGATACCCGATAACTATCAAAAATATCTGATAAATATCGGACACATACAACCGCCATTGTATGTGTCCGGCCTAAGAATAGATCCCTGCATCTCCTCCCGTGGTTGTCGTAAAAGCCAACGTATGGATTACACTACGTGACAGGCACCAGCATCCACCTGAGTCATCATCATCATCCTCAACAGCGTTACACGTTCATTGGTGGACGAGGCCTCCCCTGGGCATAGAATCCAATGGAAAATTTGTCATAATCACCACGGTTGGCAGGTGGATTGTTGATTGCAGTTATGGTGTTAAGTACTCAGGTGGATGCTGCTACCCATCCCCTGGTGTAATCCTTATGTAGACTGTTACAACATCGTCGGGAGGAGATGAAGGGTATATTCATAAGCAGGACACTCCTCAGCCAATCCACATGAGTACCTAGCACCAATACTGCAATCACCAATCTGTCTGCCGAGCGTGATGGTGCAAACGACCTCACCTCATAGCATTGGATGGGGAAAACCTCATCCAGAAGTCGACATCAACCAGCAAGTGACAAGGTGATCAAGTATTATGTCAGGTCCTACTTATCGATTTGGAGATTGTGATAAAACTTGATAAAAGGTAAGCATTGAGACTTTGTGTCCAGTTATTGTTATAGCTGCATATTTTCTGTACAATTTAACGCCTTCAGAAGTCGATTAGTGTCTGTGAGACCTTCGACCAAAGTAACTTTGATCGAAGTGTGAGACGATATTTACACACATATAGGTTCCACCTGCTAGAATTCAGTTCAAGAATGACAATCTGTCCGCGAACCATAACTGAAACCTTTGTTTATAAATGCACACTAATATTAATTAAACGTTTAAAATTAAATCTTAGTATAACATGAAAGTTTGACTAAATAACCAACAGGTGAAAATAGGACAACCAGCCGCGGGCATTTGTTAATTAACTCCGGTAGGTATTGTATATTAAATATGTAGGAAACACGTGCAAACGGTGGTTAATCAATAAGAATATTATCACAATTCTCGTAATAAATAATAGTGAAAATAAAGTTTGGATCATGATAGTGTCGATAATATGTCACCGTACCACCGAGGTTGCATAGACAAGAATCGACAGAAGTACTCGTATATATTGCTATTATGACGGAGCAGAGAACCAATTTTCAGACAATTCACAATTCAGTCACGATTCGGTCAACAGTGTGAATAATTACGACAATTTACCTTCTGAATGTACTCTAATTCAATGCGTATGAAAAACATGTGCTGTATATTTGGTAAGCCTAGGCATCGCTAGGCAATGCAATTTATTTTACTGGCAACGTGAGGGTTTCATATTCGTTGAAACAATATTTTTCCCGAATTTGCTGTTGCGAATATTTTTATCACATGTGGAGTCCATACGTCATCCATATTGATGTCATTTGACACGTATCCTGCGTCTATTGAATATTTATACTTTCATTTTTAAACTCATTTATTAATCTTTGATTCACTCAGTTATTTCATATTGAATACGCTATTAGCCTTTTAAAATTTTAAAATGTTTTTTTTTAAGTTTCTCCTATTGATTTTACTAAGTTAGTCCACGCGTAGCGTCCAGCGTGCGCAAGCTGCACTTTGAAATTATCTTGTTTATTGGTCAAATGATTTCAATCAAACAAAAACTAAATTTCAATACAAGGTTATCTCTGATGGAAAACCGGTGCAGCCGTTCCCAGGGCCAGGATGACAGCTGATAGCGTGTTCTATTTTTTCCTGAGGCGACATAAGGTCGTGAATAGAGATTCGCTTCAGGGCTCTTCATCCTACATAATGCGTGCTAGACACTGAATTGCTTCCGTAAGTGTTCTGTTTTTCCAATTTTAATGGAAAACCAAAAATAGTCGGGGTTCATTTAAATTTCCATAAAATTTAATTGTTTTACAAAAAAATATAGACACCGTTACGTTAGCTACAAGTACTCACTTTTGATAATGAGCTAATGTATCCTAACAATGTGTACCTGAAAGCTTATTGATGTGCTACTTACAGCAGGCTATCAGCTCGCACAGACAAAGGTCCGGTGATTGGGCCATCCGTGAGATATTTGGGTACATCCACCCAATAATATGGAAGTAGTTATTAAGGGGCCTTACGTGACACCTCGCGTAATAGACAGAATCAATTTCGGGCACCGACAACGACACAGGGCCCATACAAGATCAGATAATAACCTTAATAATCTAACGGGTGGACAGGGTCGTCGCATATATGTTATGAATATTGTTCATTATATCCCTTCGTAAGCGATGATAACAATGATTATATACTAAGCTAGAGAGAGGTGATACAGGAGACATGATGTATGGGGTTTGTGTAATATGCTGACGGAAATGGAATTTATTGTTATTTTGATGACCTTAGTAAATAAATAAGTTTGTTATATGTTTATCATAAACAAGCTGTAAAAAAGATCTAGCTAAAAAACCTCTATTGCATCATTATTGCTATCTAAATAGCCTTACCGCCCATTCACTCAGCAATCCCGGTTGCACAATTTCTGGGCGTTTCTGAGCCACAGTTATATTTTTGATTTAATATCATAAGCAGGTAGTATCATATTGAGAAATAAACCTTTTGATTTTGATTAATAAATAAATACATTGGCTTAGTCAAGGCCTCCAACGGTTTGCGGTGATGAAAACCTACCTATCAATAGTACAAAGCCTTTGAATCCTTTTCATGGCCATACATACTGCCAGGAGGGTTACATTTGTACAAATAAGTGTGGCCATAATCCACTCTGTGTCGGTGCAAACAGGTGGTTTTTTCTCTAGAGTAAAATTACATATAGTTTTAATTTAGTTACAACCACTCTTTTAGAATAAACAGTGGCACTAAACGGTTTTATGCAGTATTCACAACAAAAAAAAAACACAATAGTTATCAGATGTATATTAAAACACTCGCCTTGTAGCCCGCGGCTTCGCACTTGTAGTGTTGGGACAAACAGACACCGGTTTTTTTTAATGATATCGATGCTCAGTAAATGTAACCCGGCTCTTCACCGTTTATTGTTTTATTAAGCGGTAATTTGAAATATTTAAGAAGTTCATATTTTTAGAAGGAACCTTACCAACCTTAATTAATTCATCGATGCATGGAGCGTATCGATGAGCAAATTTTGAATAGTGAATTTCACGAGCCGAGTGAAACGAGTCGCGGGAGCGGCCGAAAAGTGCTAAAATAAAGCTTATTTTTCCTACAAAAAAACAGCTTTCTGCAAAGTTTTTATTCAAAGAGGGGTTTTTAAATTACTAAACACGTTGATGTACTATTAGGTCAAATAATTTTAATGCTCCTAGCCGTTCAGGTGGTTATAAAATGAATCAATAGTTTTCTCCCCCTCAAAATGCTACTTAAATTGCTGCTCAGTTAAAAAGCAACCATTCAAAAATACAACACTTAAATATGTAAGTTGTTCTTGTGGTAGGTATTGATTACTTTCTACGAACTACGAATGTAAACATACAACATTAATGTAAATCACTGGGGTTTGCGTGCATACAATGTAGTAGAATGAGCCAACCTGATATTTGATTCAAAAGTAAGTACCGCAAGGATCTAATCTAAGTTTGCTTGTTCTATTTAGAAGTTTATGAATTAAATCAGTATTTAAAGTTCTATGCGATGTTTATTTAGATTTGAACAACAAGCCGTACACCGTTAGATGGCACCTGCCTTGGTTAGCGGCCAACAAAAGAAGGTGTTTTTTTTTATATACTACTTGGAATGACGGTTCAAGCATATGGCCCACCTGATGTTAAGTGGTACCCTCTGCCTATGAACAGTGCATTACCTCATAGGTCACGTCCACCTAGGACGCACCTTATGTGGCATTGCACTGCGCCCGCCACCCTGAGACATAAAGATGAAAAGACTAAGCTTAAGCTTCTTGGTAAGTTGGTAAAACATTTGTCCATTTACCCTTTGAGTATCAACAGGATCCTATTATACGAATTACAACTATTCAATTTTAATTTTGTTTTCTGTGTGGGTTACTTCTGCCTTTATGCAAATCTGGGTTTTGATAGTCCAGGATTTTCCTTCTGCTGCAGAGGGATATATACTTTGGCCACAATTTTAGCCTTATTCTTCTTATCTTAGGTAATGGCTTCTGTGCATTATTTGGAACAATTTAGCCAATGTCAAGTGATATAATAATATATTTTTATAGTCAAGTCGTCAAGAGTCTCCGTCAAGTCATAACCCAATTTTAGCCTTTCAATCTGTCCGTCCGTCTGTCTTCATAAATTGACAGCCAGCCGTAAAGAGGTAGCCAGTTGGATTTTTCACAGATTATTTGATTTTGAGAAAGAGTTTTCATCAAGCAATAAAATCGATATCGCGCTCTAATCTACTAGTGGTGTCATCTAGTATTGAGTTTTTTAAATTTAACCTGTTAGTTTTGTGTTATAGCACAGATAAAATAATACCATACTAGTAGTTATAGTTATAGGTTGTCTTCGCACGGTTTGTGCATTTGCCATTTTCAAATATAATTTTATTATTGTATTTGGCAACGTTACAATCTTTTCAAGTCGTCAAAGTCACAGTCAGTATATAGTCTATGTTTACTTTGGTAGATAATTTCCACCAATTTGAAAAGTCACGCAATATACAAACATTAAGACACAATTACACAATTACATATTATGCAATAAATTAATATGAATATGAATATATACACTTCCATTTCATTTCACTACACGTGCTCTATAGATAATTGAATAACCCGTAGACAATACTTATTGAGTTAAACTCAGTTTAAATACAGTAGACTCGATCTGTCATTTTATGAAGAAACGTTATTGTTGTTTGGGTTATATCGCGTAATTTTGCTGGCATTACTCAGATAAAGAGCCCATGTTTGGTATAGTTGGATAAAAGGTCACATTATGACATTAATTTTGCCCCAACCTGTTGTACCTGTATCTTACAGTTATGCGAGACATGACCTTTATAGACATCAAACTGACAAATAATTTATTTTAATTAAATTTTGAACCAAACATATCACGCATAACCTGTTATGGTTACTTTTCGAGTTATGAAGGGACAATAATTTGACTTCGGAACACTACAGCTATGTTTGGTTTAATATAATACATACATACATAAACACACGCTTTTTTCCCGGAAAGGGAAGGCAGCGCCTCAAATGGGCCTCTTTTCAACGTGGGTAATATCTGGAAATATAACTATCTGGCCTCGACATTGAGTGCATTTAACAAAATGTAAATATTATTTCAGTTTTTAGACATCATAACAAAAGTGGCATTGTTGCGTTGAGCTACACAAGCAAATTGCAGGTATCACCCCATTTTCTCTCGCGCAGTGCATCACACTACTCCACTATGATTCAGGCAGATATATGCCCTGTCACAGTTCCCAGTGGCGATGCCTACGAATGCAGACACGGGTGTTGGCGTTGATAAATGTATCAGCTAGGCCTCATATTGGATTACTAGCAAATTGACCAATACACAAGTCCCGAAAAGTATTCAAATAACTTTAACAGTCTTTAGAAAACTAAATAAATACACGCAAAACGCGGTTCCGGCAAACATCCGACCGCGCTAATCGTTCAATAACCTTCCGTTTATTTGGATTCATCTCAACCTCGAGAGTGTCATACAATATATGAAGTATCAAAAAGTGCAATAGATAAAGTAGGCTTGAAGTATTGAAGTATATTTCTCAAAACAATATTTTATTCGGAACTTTTAGCTGATCAAAATGACTGACACTAATCTTTGAGGAATTCCGTTGTCCATAATTATGTAGATCATCTCGCTGTCACCATTTTGTTTAATGGGGTGTACCTGGATATACAATACCTTTATTTCCAGAAAGAATAATACAATTAATACAAGTAGCTAAGTATAAACTACTGCTGCGCCCCGCGGTGTTATCCGCATAAGTATAGACTCGTAATATTGTGACAAAAAATAGCCTATGTATTATTCCAAGAGTCAAGCTATCTCTATTTCAAATTTCATCCAAATCTGTGCAGCCGTTTCAGCGTGAAGAAGTGACAAACACACTCACAAATATATGCATATAGTTTGATACCTTAATCACAGAATAACCAATACAACTTCATTTTGATTTCAAAATACCTTTCAAAGAACATATAAATTGATACGGTACGCATAAAAAAAACATAAATTATACAAAAACTTGAAAATATTTAAAAAAAATAACCTCCCCATCGTACAGACGAATCGATTAACACATCATTTGTGAAATCAGTTCAGGGGCTTTCATGTTCTGAAGGTAGGCATACAAACATACATAGACGCTAAACTTATAACTCTTCCTCACTGAAGCGAGACATAGCATCGCTATGCCTGACTAAAGTAGTCGAGCAACAAGCTTTTCTTTGAACGTACTAAGCACAAAATGCCTCGTACTAAGGTCCTTCGCACCGTGCTGTTACGATCTCGTGCTTCTACGCCTCAAGGTCACAAAGCAACTGGAATCAGTTCAGGCTGCCTGCCCTAAATTGAAATGGGCACGAAAGAAAGTTTAATAATTAACTTATGAAAATGTGGGCTATATCTTTTCTAGTTCAGAAGCAGACACCGGTATTCCTGTTATAATGAAAGAAAAAGGTCTAAAGGTGGATTCATTTTAAATTCATAGTGAACATAAAATGGCAATGCCGGTTTAATTCCGGTAATCGAGGTCATTAAATGCCAGCATCACGGAGGCACTGTCGCTGCCCCTAACGACCTTTTACCAGCGCATTTACCTAACGAATGACCTAGGCTCCGGTCGCCCGCTGGCCAGCCTGTTAGTAACAGCTAGCTCAGATCGATGTGTTCGTTCAGCAATTTACTTTGGTCAATGATGCGGTAGTTCGGTAAACCTATGATTATATAATGCGCAAGATAATTTTTTGTAATTCTCTAATGTTAAAACATATAAATTACAAAATGATTCCCATCGTGTAGAAAATTTTGCGATGATAATTAGTTGTTCCTTCTAAAGCATTGAGATACTATGCTGTTCTTTAACATTTCACTACGTGGTACAATCCGGAATGAGGAGATCCGTACAAGAACTGAGATCACCGACATAGCACTCAGAATTAGCAAAGTGAAGTGGCAATGGTCAGGCCATATAGCTCGCAGAGCTGACAACTGTTGGTGAATAAAAGTTCTCGAGTGGGGACCACAAACAGGACGGCGAAGTCCTTTGTTCGCATAAGGACTGTAGGAACTCCCCCTTCTTGATGGACGAAAGACATTGTAAAGGTTGCAGTATGTCAGTGGATTGAAGCGGCTCAAGACCGTTCGTCGTGGAATTATATGGAAGACTGATTATGATGTGATATAGTCAAAGGCAGAAATAAACACATGCCAATCTATGATTTTACAGTAAAGTCACAGGAAATTCATTATTTCCCAGTACCTTGGTAAAATATTTCGACGATCCATTGACAACCGAGCGTAGTAACGTTTTGGAAATTATTATATAAGATGTTAGTGAACTAGCTGTATGCATTGTAGACTGCGCACCGTCAGCACATCGTTGTGATTTAAAACTAAAATATGACCCCCCCCCCAGCTTACTCGGCCAAACTAACAAAAACAGTGCTAATATGTCGGCATCTTGCACGTACTGCTAATTATTTTATAATATCTAGCTATTCGGCTTCACACGGGTTCAGGGTTATGATTTCTGTGCAATAAATAATTCAATAAATAAATAACAAACGTAGAAAACGCCTTACGTAGAAGTGTGTAGCTGCGCGTAGCCTTACGTAGCAGTGCGTAGCTACGCGTAGTACATAGCAGTACGTAGCTGCGCGTAGCCTTATGTAGCGATGCGTAGCTGTACGTTTTTTTTTTTTTTTTTTTTTTAACATTGATAGACCTTTGTTTGACCACGATCTCACCTGTTGGTAAGTGACGATGTGGCCGAAGATGGAGCACAAAGGTCTAGAAGGCACCTATTCACTCTAGACTTGAAGAGACCCAGATTATAGTTTTCAGGAAAGACAGACGACGGCAGTGTATTCCACTCCTTAGCAGTTCGCATTATAAAGGTAGAACCGAAACGTTTTGTGCGAATAGAAGGTATACTAATGAGGTAAGGATGGTACTGAGCCGTACGCCTGCTCGTCCTATGATGAAAAGGAGATGGTGGGATCAGATCGTGCAGTTCCTGGGAGCATTCCCCGAAATGTAACCTATAGAAGATTGAAAGGCATGCAACCTTACGACGGTGCTCGAGACTCTGGATCTTAGTCTCCGCCATATGTTGCTCACCTATAAGCCTGAAAGCTCTACGTTCGATCGAGTCCAAGGCAGCAAGCTGGTATTTGGCCGAACCATCCCAAACATGGCAGCAGTACTCCATACCAGCCCGGACTTGTGCTTTATATAAACTGAGAAGCTGTCCTGGTGTGAAGTAACGCTTTACCTTATTCAGGATGCCTAGCTTCATGGCAGCTGTTTTTGCCTTAGACTCGATGTAAGAGCCAAAGTTGAGAGTAGGCGTGAGCGAAACACCTAAGAGCTCGAGGTGATCTCCTATAGCTACAGGTACATCGCGGAATACAGGAACTTGGAGAAACGGACTTTTTTTCGCCGAGAAGAGACAAGCCTGCGTTTTAGAGGCATTGAACTTGACTAGATTGGCATCACCCCAGTCGGATACAGCCTTGAGAGTCAAATTCAGACGCTGCAGCATCTCATCTCTTAACTCCTGAATTTCATTCTTCCTAGCTCGCGCAGTAGAAACATATCTCTCCACAACTGTGCTGTCGTCTGCATACCCAATGATACCGGGCATTAGCAGATCGTTAATGTGCAACAGAAACAGTGTGGCAGATAGCACTGACCCCTGAGGTACCCCGGCGTTAATAGCCAATTGATCCGACGAGCAGCCGTCAATAACTACTCGAATGGATCTTTCCCTCAGAAAGTCTGCGAGCCAGGAGCAGAGTTGAACTGGCAGTCCGTAGGCAGGAAGCTTGCCAATAAGGCTAGCGTGCCAAACCCTATCAAAGGCCTTCGAGACGTCTAATGAAACAGCTAGTGCTTCACCGTATTTCTCGATGGCCTCGCTCCAAATGTGCGTGGCATACACAAGAAGGTCCCCAGTAGACCGGTTTCGGCGAAATCCGTATTGGCGATCACTGAGGAGGTCGTTACCTTCGAGGTATGCAAGGAGCTTCCTATTCAGTACACGCTCCATACATTTACAAAGTACCTTATGTACCCTTATGTAGCAGTACGTAGACGTAAGGAAGAAACTACCGCCGTTTTCACGCCGTGGATATGGATTTTGGCGCTTTAAGAATTGATGTATAATTGATATAATTCAAACATTTTAACAACTAGCAACTCACCCTGGCTTCGATCCCCACCTCCCCTATTCCCTCCCTATTCTACTACTGTCGACATCTAGTTTTGACTAAATAAAACTTCGGAACCCATCATTATGCACGGTTCGAGAGGAGCTAGACGTGTCTGCTTAACTTCTATTTATATTCTTGTGAAATAGACTATTACATATAATAATATATTAAATTTTAGATGACCAATTGGTCATTAATCATTGATTATTAAATTAATACTTAAAAAAAAACAATTGCTCACATTTGCACATACCTTGCATATAACGCATATATATTTTTTTCAGAATTTTTTTGAAGTAAAATTGTATTATCTAAGCAATACCGTTAAAAAGGGATAAATAGCGACTCAACCGGATTTATTAAACAAATACTATTATTTTCTTTCCAAATTGGGTTTGATAACATCTATCATATCTCATTGTCAATTTATATCGAGGATCCAACCCAGAATAAATCATAATTACTACGTTGGTTGTTTATAGAAACTTATCGTTCTCAGTCATGATACTTCAATTTATTTCCAAACGATGTTTACATTTCCGTCGAAAACATAATTAGATGCATTCCCAGTCCAATAAAATTGTGTTTAAGCCAAAATTAAATCTAACGATAGAGATGACTGTCCTTGATGTTGCTCGCTATCTCTGGCTCCCAGCGATCTCCGTTCGCGAGGAGCTTCTCTTTGTTGTAGAGTAGCTCCTCGTGAGTCTCCGTGCTGTATTCGAAATTGGGTCCTTCGACAATGGCATCGACTGGGCAGGCTTCCTGACAATAGCCGCAGAATATACACTTAGTCATATCGATATCATAGCGAGTGGCTCGCCTCGAGCCGTCGCAGCGTTCCTCAGCCTCGATGGTGATGGCCTGGGCAGGGCAGATTGCCTCACAGAGCTTGCACGCGATGCATCGCTCCTCGCCTGTAGCGTATCTCCGGAGAGCGTGCTCACCGCGAAATCTCGGTGAAAGCGGCCCTTTCTCGAACGGATAGTTTATTGTTGCTGGTTCCTTGAACATGTGACCTAGAGTCACGGCGAAACCTGAAACCATGCTTCATAAAGTATCAAACAATAATTATTATAAGTAGGTGCATTACGATGACATGTTTGAGGCTACAAAAGAGCTACCGTCATTATGTCGGTGCTATTTGTATATACTCGTAGTAAACAATAAGTTATAGACAGACAGATTTATCACGAAACGCGTAACGTACTGGCGTGATTGGAATTTCCGTATCCAATAGCAACTTCCATTCCACAACAGCTAACGAGCAGAGTAGGTACCTACTTGGAATTTATGATTCTTGTAGCAAATATGAAAATAAACGCTGCCGAAGTTGGCACTACTTAAACTGGAAGATGAAGAAATTAAAGTAATTTGCATGAAGCGATTGCTTGAGTTGCTCGTAGATAGTGTCTACCAGCCGGAATTGAAAATACTACTCATTGCAATTTTAATGAATCGGTCAAGGATTTGCGCTCAAGCTCTAGAAGTGAAATTCAGAGGAAAACCAGAGGGTTGGGTTTAGAATCGTTTGGCAGGAGGAGGAGGGTGGGAGTAGGGGGAGAGGAAGGGGAGGGGTACCCCTTTGCCCCTGGTACCAGTCCCATAACAAGGTAACTTATAGTTTTCGAGAAAAAAAATAAAGAAATTTTTGAGGTTAAGTATGAAATTTTTGAATTGGAAGTGTCAGATGTTACGGGAGTCATCGCCAACTTGCAGGGAGGGTGCAGGAAATTCCAGCCTCGGCCCCCTTGTCCAGGAAACTTGTGCTTTTAAAGAAAAATAATAAAGAAAATTTTACAAAATCGGAACGTAAAATAATAATATTAATGATTTAATTTATGAGTATGATACCTCTTTCTGTAGAGAAGGGATGTTGAAAGAAATAAGAGAGATCCTTTTGAGGAATTAATTAATGTTATAAATTATGGATTTTTTATTGTTGACTGACTGTGTGACTCGACACAGAGCACCCCGACAATAGTTGGTTAGGTCCGAAAAGAGTGGCAGACCCGATACGGAGCACCCCGACTCCACGTGGTACTGTGCGTCACGCCCCTAGAGTGTATATAAAAACGCGGAGCCAGTAGCTCGCGTGGGAGATCTTGAGTGGAGCAAGCCCGCGAGGCCGAGCGGAGTGAAGGGGGGAGCTGGCGAGCGAAGCGAGCCGGTGACCTCCGTAGCTTAGCAAAGGTCGAGTGGGTGAAGCGACACTCAAGGGCGACCTCGCGAGAGTACTGGCGGGAGCACATACCGGAGTCCGACATTTAAAATATCCATACTTAACAAAAAAAAAACTTTATTTTTTTCTCGAAAACTGTAAGTTACCTTTGCATAGGAGTGGTACCAGGGGCGAGGGGGTACAAATCCCCCACTCCCCCCCCCTCTCCCATCCTCCTCCTGCCAAACGATTGTAAAGTTTTACCAAAATCTCATACTTAACCTCAACATTTCCTTTATTTTTTTTCTCGAAAACTATAAGTTACCTTGTTATGGGATTGGTACCAGGGGTGAGGGGGTGCCCCTCCCCCTCCACCACCCACCATCTCCCCCTCCTCCTCCTGCCAAACGATTCTAAATTTTTACCAAACCAGAAGCTACGTGCCCCGCTAAAACATAACCTTGCGCAAAAAAGTTACACTTTTGCAAGCATATTTACCGGAATTGAAGTAAAGTGGTTTCTCTACAATATAAATATTTAATAACAATCACTACCTACTCTGTATCTTATCCGTATGTTCCAACAACGATATGGTATTCGGCGAACTAACAATTACCGTGGGTCGGGTAACAAGTGGCATAAATACTTTTATTTGGACGTAGAGAAGGGTGAATCGTTCGTGTCAGGAGTATACACAGTACAGGTAAAATCACCAAGAGCGATTTAGTTAAGCTGACATATTTACCGAGAATTTTCTTTGACCTTAATCTATAGAATAAATTAAAAAATCGAAAAAAGGCTGAGTCTGTAGGTAATTTTAATATTAAGTAAAAGTCATTCTAAAGACCAAGCCCAATCTAGCTACCAAGCCTAAAACAACAGTTACTAGATTGTATGTTTGCCTGTGCGTTTGTTCGCGCTAATCTCCAGAATGGTTAAATAATTTGGTTAATTATTATGCGGTTTCCAGTTGTGTATTGAGATAAGCTTGGATTTAAATTTAATCTTTGTTTCATTTAAATCGTTTGTCAAAAAAACTAGTAAATAACAAACAAAGGATGAAATGGCGGTTAGTATGTTGTATGCAAGTCCTTTGTTTTTGAAGTTAGAGACATCAAAATTGATTCAGACTATTTATTAGTATATTATTTTATTGTATTATTAAACATTATTAAACACTAATATTATAAATGCAAGACTCATGCCAAGACGGTTGAATCGTTTTCATTGATATTAGTACATTTCGTTTAAGCTATATTGTGTATATTTTTTTTTTTTTTTTTTCTTTTTTTCAGTGTTTTCTTTTCCCCTAGAAGTGTGGTCATGTAGGTACTAATTTACTGTGTATCTGGAATTTATCCAATATACCAGGCGAGCAGCAGGCTGCAAGAGTAGTCAGCCGGGTTTCGGATACTGGATCCAATATAATGTTGTGTGAACTGTCTTGTATTATTTATTTATTTATTTATTTTAATATTAACAGCAGGCTGCAGGAGTAGTCTTGTTTGTATGTCTTGCTTTCTCGCTAAAACGACTGGACCAATTTTGATGAAAGTATACACAAATATAGAGCAAAACCTGCATTAAAAGGAGAATAACGCGGGTGAAACCGCGGGTGACAGCGAGTATCTAATAAAAATAAGAGCGCTAACCCCGGACTATTTCGGTCCAGAATATAACTTGTGATGCGCGATCGAAAAAGTCTCTCATCAAGGTTCCGGGAGGTTTATCATTGACGTAGACGAACTTGACATCGAACATCGTCCGAGGGCAGCAGAAGAATGGTGGCTGCATCGGCGGACACGGTGGAGCTGGCGGGCACGGCGAACACGGCGGGCACGGCGGGCATATCGGTACGCATGGGTTACAACCATCAGCCATGTTCCGAAGTAATAAATCAACCTGCCTCGCTGGACTTTTCAGTGGCAAAATACTTTTTGAATGTTTCATAAACATGATCCAGGTGATCCTACAAAAAGCCGATGGTGTCTAAGTCGTTTTTTTAAACAATTTATAAAAGAAAACTCAACAAACTCAGGGATAATGTGTTTGATACAATATAAATAATCACTCAATCGAATTCCAATGTTTTATCAAGTTATCTGTGATCATAGATGAAAAAATACTTTTTGTCTTTAGCCATATGACGCGTACAATGTCATTCGCAAAAAAAGTTTATCCTATTAGTAATTCAAAAAGTATATCGTCTTCAAGCATCGACAGTTAGCCGTAGTTCTCTGATCGCAGGATAGCCTCGAGCAATGTGACCTCCAATTTAAACCAGTCGGGATCGGTTTAATGCCGGCCACTCACGCTCAAGTTCACCGTCAAGTTTGTAGCGGACTTGATGCGGCGTCCAGTGAACTTGACTGTGTATGGCTATGCGTGTGCATCATGAAGTTATAGGTAAATCCTATAGCTTTATGGTGTGCATGACACATTGTATGGTAATATGGTATGCAAACTGGACGCGGCTTCAAGTCCGCTGCAAACTTGACAGTGAACTTGATCGTGTATTGCTTGCATTACAAAAACCTTAAAGAATACTTATTATACACGATAAACTCTGAACAACTCAATTCAAAAATAGTTTTTTTTTATGTGTAACATCTTTCCTCTCGCTTTCCTGCAATCAGTGGGAGTGACTTCGTGAAAAGGGTTGAAAGTGTTTAACAGGATGTGTGCATATATGCGATAGGTTAGTACTATCAGCCAATTTGCCTATTACCAAGGAGGTGAGATGTCAGATGTTACACACCATTGCGGCTAAGGCCCGCTCGTTTTTTTTTATTAGCGCTCTGAGGGGCAAGTCTGAGTTTACACACACCATCGTAACGATGAACGTAACGACGATCGTACGTGTATTGCGTAGTAACTAGCCACTAATCTGTGACGTTTTTGACACAGATTAATAGCTAGTTATTTTGCCATACACGTACGATCATCGTTATGATGGTGTTTGCAAAACTCCGACTAGGGCCTCAGTTTTACAAACATCCTAGTTTTCCTAAAGACAGAAGATTTTTTTATGACTACCAACTTTGTTTCTTTGTTCTCTTTTAATAATATTTGATGAAGCATATCGTAGAGCGAGAATAAGGAAATGGCATGTAAGATATTTACATGCCATTTCCTTATTCTTAGAAAGCATGTTTCAATATGTGCATGACCAAAAGTTAATCTTTACCTGAGCAAATCCGGGTTCGCACCTGATGTTAACAGAAAAAGCCTAATTACGCCATTACAGCTAGCCGTGCGAGTGGATACATTTGTAGCATATTAGATACAAAATAAAACGGCACGCTTCGTATACATTCGGCATACATTCGTGTTTGCGGTGTCTATCTTAATATACATAAGTCTGAGATCAGTCACGAGTTTAACATGGATGTAGAGGAGCTAATTATGTTTCAAAAAGTTTTTTTTTAAAAGGTAGCTCTAAAGTCCATTCTCTATACTAATAACGGTAGAAATATACTGGAAAATTATTCCTTTTTAGGGTTCCGTATTCAAAGGGTAAAACGGGACTCTATTACTAAGACTCTGCTGTCCGTCCGTCTGTCTGTCTGTCCATCTGTCATCAGGCTGTATCTCATGAACAGTGATAGTTAGACAGTTTAAATATTCATAGATGATATATTTCTGTTGCCGCTATAACAAAGAATACTAAAAAACAGAATAAAATTAATATTTAAGGGGGCTCCCATACAACAAACGTGATTCTGTTGCTGTTTATATAGATAATGGTACGAAACCCTTTGTGCTTGAGTCCGACTCGCACTTAGCCGGTTTTTCTAATTTAAAGATGGAGGATGGTGTGGCCAGTGCTTTATGAAATTGATGAAATTTACCAATTTTTCACATGAATATTAAACAGATTTGGGAACACCCAAGCGTTTTAATTTGTACGAGCTGGTTGTATGGGATAGGATGGGTGGTATTTCCCGGTTAAAATATTTTCCCCGTTTTAAGGGTAATTACAGAAACCCTGTAAAAGTGATATAAAAACATTTTGAATTAAAATTTTATTTAATAATATAGAGTAGGTTAATATAATTAAACTTTGGTCGTTTTGGTTGCTCTTAGCTGGCAACCCTGCGTGAAGGTTATGTTTGTATTTTTAGAGTCAGACTCGAATTTGTCGAACAAATTTATTTTACCAAAGTTAGGAGGTTAAGATTGTTTAACAGACTTGTTGCCAGTATCCTGAAGTAGTTTTCATTGACACACCTACGCTCGACTGACGTCAGCGTTCACCCTCGGTTGAGCCATAAAATCTAGCCTAAATCTAGTTAAAATTTAGAGAATGTTGCACAGAATCGACACCAGTGTTAAGTATTGTATTTTTAACTGATAACAAATATTAGAACAGGTTGATCGGCGAGTACCGTCTACCTTATCGTAGATTCACGGATAATGATTACAAAATGTTGAAAAAGTTAGTAACGTAATCACAGCGGAGATTATGTGAGGGGCGATAGGCAGGCGCCTGCTCGTAGCTATTAGCATAACGACCCGCTAACGAGTGGAGCGATGTCGCGCCGCGGCGACGACATAGTCAGGTAAAACCTGCTGTTTCAATGTAACTAAACTGCCTACAAACTGATGTCACAATAACTGTGATTTATTATATTTAGATAAGTTATTTGTAAAAAACAAAAACCCCAAACGAAATGAAACGGCTCAACCGATTTTGATAGAACATGTCTAAGAACTATTGATAGAAAACCTGTGGATGTCGTAAAATTCAATTAAGGGATTCCATTACAATGATGGGCTGCCGCATCCATCTGAGTACTCAACACCAATACTGCTATCACCAATCCACCTGTTGATTCAATTATGGCAAATCCCCCGTTGCATTCTATGGAGGCCTCGTCTTACAGTGAGCGTCTTGATGATAATGTTGACCTTCCTAGCATGTAACTGCTTTACGCTGTTATCTATTCCACAAAACACTCAATTTCAAATTCCTGAAAACAGATTACTGACCTGGAAGCTTCGCCTTGTTTATTTCAACTCTGTTATGTGGTTAAAGATTATTTATTTCTCAAAAGAAATTAACATTTCACTTATATGAGAAACTTATTTTAATAATGTAAATAAGCGCTTCTAACAATTCTAAACTTAGTAATAAATTTTAGGTAAATTGACAAACAAAGCTAAAGTCATTGCTTGTCAAATGTTCGAATACCCGCAAAAACACGTACTGTGCAGTTACGCTGAGGCAGGACATAAATAGATATTACGAGTGAGCGATGCAGGTTCGTTCGGTGCGTCACATGCGTTATACATGGAACTGGCTTGCATCGGAAACAATAAATTAAAATAAAGTAGATTAATAGTCAGACGCAGACAGATTGGGCTGGCCTACTATTATATTTTATATTATACTATTATATTCATTATCAATAAATGAAACCTGTAGGTAGTAACATACAATTAGTTTTTTCAACAAAAACAGTATATGAACAGGGAGTTGATCGCAGAATACGAAGACTGTCTTCAGTCCAAGCTTCGATCGGCTAAACTAATCCACTATTTTGTTTTCCACGCTAAAAATCTACAACACCAACGGACGGTGGTAAGAAAACTCCGTCTGCCAAGTTTTTCAAGAAAATACTGAAAACGTTCCAATTTTTTATAAAACCTGGAAACGTTAGGAAACGAAATAGATTCACTTTACTATTTCTATCCAATGAGACACGCTCGTTCGTCTAACAGCTACCAAGAAATTCTATTACACTTATCTGCGTTTTCATATTTTCTTTACGGAAGGCTGCAAAGTGCCGCTGAACATAATAATAAGATTGAATCGATCCTAGAATCACTACGGATACGTTGCAGATAGATGGGGGTCTTGGAAACGAGGAGCTAAGGATTCGGAGGATTTTCCAATTAGTGGAGATATTGTGAAAGAGGCAGGAGTGAAATTGGTTGAATCGTAGCATTTTCTCAGCGCAGGTTTAACTCATACCATTCTGATAAAGTAGCCTGACAGATTTTGGGCTCATATTGATCAGCTCACGGTTTTGATTACTTATTTTAGAAAAGCTTGTTTGATAAAAACGTTTTCAATAAATATCCTATTATTTAACCCCCGCCCAAAGTTCCCGTAATCTGACCAGATGAACTGAGCAGGTGGACCACGGCCCATGCCTCAAAAAGGGGTGTTTTAAGTTTGATGTGTGTGTATCTGTGCATCTTTCTGTGGCATTAATGTTCCAAAACGGAAAAACCGATTGTGATTTACTTAGTATTTTGTTTGTTTGAAAGATGGCATGATCGAGACTGTTCTTAGCTATGTTCTGTTTTAATTGGTACAGCCGTTTTCAGGCTCATCACTCGCAATAATTTTTTTGAAGGGAACTTAGCAGACTTTCTCTACTCTTCGATGGAATTACCCATACATTATCAACACCAAACCTTTGAAAATTCTCCATCCACTGACATTTTCCGGTAGAAGTCCACTGCTTGACGATGCCTCCCTCATAAAGTAGGAGGGTTAGCCAATGACCATGCTTGGCAGGCAGATTGGTGATGGCAGTATTGGTGTAAAATATTCAGATGGATGGATGCAGCCCATCCCCTGGCGTAATCACGGTCAGTCGCCTTTTATGACATCCATGGGAGAAGTTGAAAGAGTCTTAATCTCAGGCCAAGACTACCACAGCACATACAATTATATGGGTAACTCGAAAGAACGTGAACTACATAGAGTCCAAATAATCACGCCAGGAGATAAGGTAAGATGTTCTCGCATGGCGCGTTTTTTTGTGTATTTTGCTCATTACACTGCAACAACACATGTTTATATATAACATGGAGATGTGGTAATTGATAGTATCTCATAAATATCATCAATTGAGCTACGAATACCCTAAACAAAATTTTAGCAAAAAACACCAAAATAATTTAATTTCGAGCCACATGCGAGAACATCCGCCTTAAATACTGATTATACCTTAAATTAAACTCCTCAGTATTTCCTTTATTTTCACCTAATGAGAAATACTATTGTACTTTAAATTTACATTAGCCAAGTTATCTTGTCGACAATCTACGATGGCTAGGTAGGTACGTAATTAAATGAAACTTCGTGAATGCCCCTCGGTGCCCATTTTCATCGCCTATTTCACTCCAATGCAAACTATTTAGGAAATCTTATAGCAGAATTTTGGTCGGTAATTGGTTTTCTGTGGACGGCTTTGTTGCTGTAGTTAAACGAAAACTTATACCCATACGAGTATAATGTGTTTGATGTTTTTTTTTGTGTAACATCAACTCATTCTATTTAGTAGCAGATTTCTGTGCTCTGCTAACTGTTCTAAATACTTTTAAAAATACTTTTTTACATATATTTTTGTAATTAGTCACTGTGGTCACTAGTATTAGATTTAATTCTAATTTTCAATCTACATAATCAAAATTAAGTGCTGGGGATCGATTTTTGAGTGTCAGCGAGTGAATAATAGTCAGCAAATGACTATTATTCACCGATTTCCAAAAGTTCGTATTTTTGGAAATCACCGCTGACTAAAATTCTCATACTATGATATCAATCCGAGTGCCTCTACCATGAAGTTATAGGTACCGTGAGATCTGTGCACTTTGCCACTTTTTTGAAGTATAGAAAGTTTAAACAGAATTTTCAAAAAAAAAGTATGCAAGTACTACGTTTATAGTATTTACAAATCTAGCATATTTCAATGATATTGCTAAAGCAGTCTTATATTTCCTTTATTTTAATATCTGTGATAATTAAAACAAATAAACAAATGTGGCAAAGTCCACTATCACTACTGGCAAGATTGCCAAATGTAAAAAATATAGGGATTCATACAGCTATGCTATTTTACCACTATCCAAAAAATCAAAATCAAAATATTACGTTATTTAGCACTGGTTATGAAATTCTCCATAAAAGTGGCAAAGTCACCAACTTTTTAAAATTTCTTCATACTAAACAGAATAGTGTGTCAAAGATGTCACAAATAGTAGGTTGTTCACTGAGTATCAATTCGAATTAAGCTTAAAGAAATAAGAAAAAAAAAATAAGTAAAATTCATTTCATAAGCCCAAATATTTTTTTATTTTATAAAATGAGGCTGAGTTTATAAAATAATTTTCAAAAAAAACATGATAAATTTGCTATTTTTAAGTATAGCAAATGTAAATTGTGCTGTTTTATTTACTTTTGCTGATTCTCTTAATATCTTACATCTGATTACCTGATTAGTTAAATGAAATGTCAACGCATCGAAAAATGTACTTAATAATAGTGTCTTTTTACCGACTTGCAATCGAAGCAAGTTTAATAAAAGCATGTAAAAACTGAACTTTACCCCACTTTAATAACGATACAAAGGAATTATTTAAAAATAACATCCACTTTATTACATTTCGTGTGACGTCACATAGTTGCGAATTCTTTGGTGCCAACCCTAACCCCAACTAAAACATGGCAAACTTGACATCACAACATTTTTTTTGTCGGTGACTTTGCCAAATCGATTTGTGAACTTATTAGAGCTAGTATTACAATAAAACAGCAATTATTTACTAAAAGAACATTAGGTTAACGAACTATGAACGATTTACTTACGTGGACAATGTTTTTCCCGGTTAGATTTATAAAAGTTCCGGAACACTCACTTGTTGACCGATACCACATGAAAAAAGTATCCATCAAAAATGACATCTTAGATGCTTTTTAGGTTGCCATATCATCGAGCAACGCAGGCCTCCGTACCGGAGGGGAGACGCCATAGAGCTGTCAACCGATACATATTTATTCAGAAATATTTGGGGGGGGCTTCACGCACTCACTTACACTTTAATGCACACTTTTGTAACCAGTCGTTCTATTGCTATAAACGCACACATCTATAAACAGCAACACATCAAAAATCTTTATACACACATAGATGCTTTCTGTGTACAAACATCATGTTATGTCACAAAATTGACAGTAACATCCGTTCTAGGGACTTCCAGCACTCAAGTCGATAAATGAATAGTATCGATAACTTTTTGGTAAGAACTTACTTTGCCTACCACCAAGGGTCATTTAAAGGATTTAAGGGCGGCTAGGGATGAGGGGAGGGGTTGAACGCTCTCTATGAAGGGGGAGTTGCTGAACCGCCCCACTTTTCGAGGATAGCATAGAGATCATTTTGTGGATAACTATGATATTTTAGATTAGTAAAAGGTAGTAGTAGGCTGGAGAGAGAGGGGGTTAACGCGGAAACTTAGAGTATAGAGAAAAATCAAGAAAATTTTGAGTACCCCAGGTACAACCTTACTTTACAACAACTCATGAGATGATTAGTTCTTGGGAAAATTGAATTAGAATTTTGTTCAAAGCTTACAATAATTTCATAAAACTATGGGCTGGCAAGTCAAAAGAGACGAAAGGAAAGAAAAGGAAAAAACGCTTTACTTAGCTCCCGTCTTCCTACTAACCTACATAATCCATGACGGTTCTGGCCTCAAAATATACAATGTATTATATATATCTGTCATTCACTGTTATTGTCAAAAACCAAAAATCATGATCCTAAGTGCTAAAAATCTAGATTAGTCATTAAAATTTATAAATAGTTTTTTTTTTATTTCAGGCATGATTATCCCACGACACAGGGGATCCTAGTGTGGGATCAGAACTATGTAGGTATGTGTTGGGTGTGTTAAGTTATGTTGATGCTAAACGATGGTAGGTAAAGTAATACTTAGCGCTATATATAGTGAACAGAAAATCGCGTTGAAAAAATTATACCTAGCTATATTATTTTTTACATTCTTTTGTCAATCAAATAGGATTTGAATAGGAAAATCCCACGACACAGGACGGACACTCATGACACGACTTTTCTTGAAAAGGAGTAAACGAGTTCAAACTGGGAAATGCTTTTGTTAATTTATCGTGATCACGTATCCCACAACCTAGGTAGGCATGCACTTTTTACGAAAAACTATCACACCTCTAGATTTGTAATATCACATAGTAATTTAAATTCATGTCTAGATAAGTTCACTCATGAAAACACTAGTAAAAATGACTTGGAAGCCCTTGCAAGCCTAGCTAGTAATATCTTGGAGCAACACGGCCGCCGCTGGAGGTCACACGAGAGAGACACGAGGAGGTCGCGGCGCTTTACATCAAGTAAAGGCGTTCCCCTCTGGCTATGCACAATTTCATTTGGGCATACGCGTTAGTAAAACTGTTTTACTAACTGTTTTAAAAACTATCCGTTGTAATTTAACATAGTAATTTAAATTCATCTCTGTGTTTAAATATAAACAATCAAGGAAAAGAAGCTTGCTAGCCCTCACCAAGCATGTTTTGCTTTTGCTAGTAATAAAATTGTATCATGATGGGCCAATTGCTCTGTCAGACTGAATCGATCGTGTGACGCATAGAGTAAAACAGTGTGACAGTGCTACAAATACTAAAATACCGAATCGTTACATTTTCTGCTGTAAATCAAGGTCTGTACCTGAGTGAATTTCATTATATATATATATATATTTACATACATACATACATAGACACACGCCTTTTTCCCCGAAAGGGTAGACAGAGCCTTAAATGGGCCTCTTTTCACCTTGGTTTTCAACAGTTCTCAATAATATATATATTTTTTTATTTTATTTTTTTATGTTGGACACAGTTTACACATTATTATCTAGCCCCAAGCCAAACAGAGCTTGTGTTATGGACTAGATAACTGATATCCCTAATATATTACAACAACATTAGTACAATAGATAGTACATAGTACAACAGTACAATACATAAATATTTATTTTGTATTAACATAGAAAATATCCAGAACACCCTGAACCAATATCTGCAGATCGTACAAATATTTGTTCTGAGGCGGGAATCAAACCCGCAACCTTCTGCGTTACAGGCGAACCTTCGTCCTCTGCGCCACAGAGGTCGTCAATTTATGGCATAAAATGAATAATTTCAAATTAAAATCATAACAGTTACCTACCTTGTTACATACCAACACCTTCATGGTGATTGGATTAACGGTTAGAAAGTTAGGTTAGGTTAGGCTATGGCGTCTCCCGAATAATATAAATCAAATTTCAATAGTTTGTAAAGCATAATAAACGAGCATTTATTTTATCGACAAAAAAAACTACTTTATTATTGAGGCACATCACTAATTTAAGTAGTACATAAGAAAACACGGGCAACTTACTTTCAGGAATTTTTGAGAAATAAAAAAAACTGTTAAATGAGCTTAAAGCTATTTCAGTGTGCATTGAGGCTGTTATTGTTACATACATACATACATAGACACACGCCTCTTTCCCCGTAGGGGTAGGCAGAGCCTTAATGGACCTCTTTTCACAGTGGGTTGCAACATCGTGGGAGATAGACGTGACAAGTAGTGAGCTCATCCCTGCCATTGCTTCCCACGACTGACTCAGCTAACGTTAAACACAACGTGCGAAGATTGTACAGTAACCTAACAATTGGCTATCAACGATTATTTTTAAAGCTTCTTTATTTACTTTTAACTGAAAAGCAATTCAATTTTTCAATTTTTCAATTTATATATCAACCTATTACCTATTGATGTATTTTACAATGTGTGTGCCGTGTCCGTGCTGAAAATCAGCGCTGCAGTTTACTGCAGCATTATGCTGAGCACGGGCCTTTTTTGACGGCAGTATACACGCAGCATAAAACGTGTTCTGTTTGTGTTATTATTGTATTGTATTCCATTATTGTGTGTGTATTTGCTATTCAAAATAAACTATTTCTATTCTATTCTATTCTATTCTAAAAGAGTAAAGTTATTTAAGTATGATCAATATAACCGATTTTGATCAAATTAACCACGCAGTTTTATTCTTATTATAAACTAAAAGCAACCCGCGGTTTCACTCGCACAAGTCTTGATCCTGTGGGAACATCTAAATGCTCTTTCATTTTACAATGCTTTCTTAACACACAGTTTCTTATTCTATCTCTCAAAGTCCACCATACATACTTCTCAAACCTCTCATCTTCAGTGCATTTATTCTACTTTCATGTTTATTCTGCCTTAGCAACTTTCGCTACCACCATACATTAGTTTTGGCACTAACACTCCTCTATTCACATCCAGTCGTGCCTTTTTGGATACGTTCCGGCTGATAATAAGGCGTTAAGTTCACCTGGTTTCCAGAATTTACTCTCATTTAAATATCATCTTCATGCTTGCCATCTCTTGTAATCAAAGTTCCCAAATGTACAAACTTTTTCATGTTACACTTGTTGTTAATAGTAGTGTGATTTAATTATATTTCTTTAAATATAGTTGCACATGACATTTACGTTGACATATCATCATACACCTCTGCGAGGCACAATTAATCCTTTTACCATACTGGTTCTTTCACCATTGGTCACTAGGCCCCTTTCAGGGACACTATATCTCAAGCTGGTCACTGAACCAAGAAAGAGCCCGTGACACGAAGTAGTAGTAGTTAGTAGTTACCGGTTAGTTAGTGGTTACATAGCCATCAAATACAAATACACGTTATTCCACATGTCACATGATGTCGAACGTATTTAATGAATAGTATTTAGTAATCAAGGATATTAAGTAATCATCCACATCTTGGCTTACTGACATTACACGTTATATACATGTTTACGTCAGCAGAATAAATACTGAAATGCACATTGATGTATTATACACATTTATATCTACGCTTTTGGTCACTTTTATGTCGCCCCTGTGTCACACGATTAAGTGGAGCTCGATTGAAGAGCGAGCAGGGCAGTCGTAAGGGAATTGGCTTTCATTGCGAATAAATCACGTAACTTGGCAGTGATTTTAGAGTAATGAATGACCAGTGTACTGAAGTGCAGTCGCAGTGAAGAGTGAACCAGTGTTATTGAATAAAATATTCACGGTTTGTTTTGTTAAACCGTTCAGTTTTATTATTTTACCCCGAACACGAACTCAAAAATTACAAAATCTGAGATGGCCACTTTTGTTTTTATACGGCTTAATTTTACTTGGTAAATTTTTATGCAATAAGTTATAATAATTTAATTGAAATTCAGGTACATGTGAAAGGAAACACTATCTTTTTGTAAATTTGATGATCCAATAATTTTTTTACAGCATAAAACTGAACAATTCGGCATTTTTCTTAGAGCTTTATCTCCCACGCGAGTCGATTCAGTCTGACAGAGCGATCGGCGACAGCTAGTTTTTTATAAGCTGTATGCCCTCGAGGGCATTAAATTTAGAGGGGAACTACAGCGGGGAATGCCTTTGATGGCGTCTCCATTCCGTGTTGCTCGATGTGCCATATAGTATTTGTTGTTACCATAAAACAATCTAACTTTGCGAAAAAGGCATCTATTCACGTTATTATTAGTCTAGAGGGTCATAAATAATATTTTAGTCACAAAAAGCGGGAGGTAGCAAAGACATGCTTCGTGGCAAAGTGCGCAGATCTCACGGTACCCAAATTCAAGCTTCTTGGCCTCTTCACACTAGATTTGAAATCACTCCGTGACTATTTTGGCACTGTCATTTATGAATTTATTTACTCAATTTTACTCCTTATCTTATGGCGTTCCTATTGATTATAAATTCATGTCCTATTCATGAAGTTATACCCAGACTTTTGACCGTGCAGTGATGTTCTTATGGCTGACTATCGTTTTTCAGGGAATACAAATTGGAAAAGTTGCACGGAAAATTGGAAATTCGAGATAAAAATAAAATTGTTTCTCTCTATGTGATTTTTGGTTGGGTCAACGGTTGAGCGGAATTTGATGATGTTTTGTGAAGGGGTGGATGCTGGGGGGTAGAAATGGGGCAGGAATGGAGATTATTTTCCTCCCGATACCAAGCGTGCAAAGCCGCGGGCAAAAAGCTAGTTAGCAAAGGTTTACCTGTAAATAATGTGCACCTGCTGCACGTGCTGTATGTAGATCTTGGATTACCCTTCCTAAACATTAATTACTACTTAAATTATTACAACTGATGTGGCCTGCACATCCATTATTTATCAGGTACAAGCTTCGATCAAGAATAACCCTAGATGTCAGGTCGGCGCAAAAAATAAGTCTCGGTAAATAACAGCTCACTTGAAAAGTGAGCTCTAATTTTTTATTTGTATTTGTGAGAACTTTATATGTAGCTCTCTAAGGTTGATTTCACACTAAATTTTGTTTAACCTATATCATTTTATTTCTAAGTGACAAGAGTAATTTATTGCTTTGCTCGTTTTTTGTGACGAATGATCGTATACGATGATATTTTGAAGATTTGCTTCTTTATTGCTATTATTACTTTTTAGTAATAAATGTATTAGATTGAACTTAGAACTGTTTTAAAACTTTTGTTTCAGTTCGTTAGTAAACAAATATAGCTGTATCACGCCAGTACCCATGCGGACGGTATTTAGCTTTGATATTTTACGTGACCTGAAATCTAGTTGTATTCTTGATCGAAGGGTACAAGTCTAACAAAGCAGTTATGGATCATTTGGAATTGAATTGAGTCGAGAGACACTTGTCTGATTTCACTTGTAGATTCAGAGCTAGAGTACAAATTGAACTGCTTCTCATACCAACTTTTTTCTTTTACCATTTCAGATGCATGGGCAATAGGTAAATAACACAACGTTCGTCCCAATGGAGAAATTTTAATTATAAAAAACATATCTACTAAATGAGGGTTAATTAGTAAACGTATTAATAATAGGTAGTAAGAGATTGATTTCGTCTTTCTATAATATTGTATACTAATGCAATGGCGCAAGGAATTGTTCTAATGATTATTTCTGACCATTTCACTCATAATGTATCAGGTTGTATGTTTTATGTATTCGATAGTTTTACAAACATGAAATAATATACGTTACCATGGAAGAATGAGGAATAATTTATACAAAAAAAATAACACCAGCAGGTATGAAACAGTTGATCAATAGAACCTAAATATTTTTAGGATGGCGATTTGATCGATTGTAATAGTCATGTATACATAAATGGATGTTAGAAATGTGATTGTTAGTCATTAGTCTGCATAACGAAATAGACAAAAAAATCAGGTGTCATTGGTTTTTATTTTCGTTTCGTATTGTTAATAAATAACCTAACCCAAATTTGCACTAGCAAATGGCTAGGGGCTAGGGGAACATATACATGGGGATTCATTTAAGCACCTTAGCACTTTGCAACACATTTGAAATACGAAAAGGGGCCGTTTAGATCAAGAAGTCCCTTTTCAAAGTTGATAAAATAGTTGTATTATATTATGCTAACACAATCCGTATGAGTATCTTTACAATAGAATACATTTACGGTATACATTACCACATTCTAAAATCTATCAAGTAAGTCAAACAAACAGATTCGGACGGTAAAACATTGATTGTTGATTTGATTGACAACCAAATAATACTGAATTCCTGGTATTCGAATAGACCGGGTAAGTAGATACACATTTAATTTTAGCTAAAACGGTCCAGAAAAACCAATTCCAGGGCATTGAAAAGGTCTTATAAATATAAAAGCACTTATTACGTAGGTATCATACAATAAAATATTGAAGATCTACCAACATTGATTTTACAACATAACTTGGTACGAATATTTCCAAGCCACGAACAGAAGTATTATTAATAGATTAGAAAATGAATTAAACTGTATTTCACTGAACATACACTGAAAAAAAGTTTTGTTTCTTTAATATCCCAGGTAATTTAAATTGATTTTAATTTGTGGCTTATTTATTAGTTCCTCAGAAGTTACAGTTTGAGAATCTACAATTGATTATAGAAATCCAAGTATGCTCAGCCAGAGCCACTGGTGCTTACCACTGATTACTGATTGCTGGCTCAGTGAATCAACTATACTTTGTCTTTGTTGTTCTTGTGATGATTTGATTATAAGCCCAACATACTGATCTAGAAATGTAAATACATTTATGCCCTAAAACATTAAATATCATATTGGTTCTAAACATAGATATGTAAAATTATGCCACCTTTGGTAGCTTCTTTACAACAAATTTACCTTTAACTATTTTAAAAGCAATTTTTGGTATTATTATAAAAATGTGATATCATAAGTGTTTTTGATGAACCGGAAAAATACAAGTTAACTATTTTATGTTGTTTCTTTGGTAACTTAACAGTATTAGTTACCTACATTTGTAATGAAAGTCTCAGTACAACTTGTATTAGCAAAATAAATAATGCACATTATCTATAATTGATAATTATTAACTTATTGTTTAAAAATCTTACAATTAAGTCTTAATCTAAGTACTTACGGCAATATAAAAACACATTTATGCGACCGCTATTTCAAATATAGAATTATTATTATCTCAAAAGAGTTTACATATTAACAATGACACTGTATTTTTGACAGAAAAAATAATATCTAACTTATCTCTTAAAAATAAACTACAATTAATTTCAGGGCGTCTGGTCAAAGCGACACGTGACCCGAGAGCTGGCTCTTATCTGGCTCAACGCATTAGTATTGCCATTCAGCGTGGCAATGCAGCCAGCATCTTAGGGACGCTTCCGTCTGGTAGTGATTTGGATCAGTTGAGCTACCTTTAGATCATTAGCAGCGGTCTTCAGGTAGCACAACTGTTTCATAAGTATTTTTTTATTTTTTCGTACCTACTTGTAAAAACAAAATAAAATACTGTTACCTACTTGGGCAATTTGTGTTCACTAAGCTATTTTTAGGGCCACCACAGCAAGCTGGTCTTGGACAGGAAGCCCGAGAAATGACCGGTTATATTGAAAAGAAGAAGCTATTATTCTCGTGCGACTGTGAACTTATTGAAGTTCATTATCTGACGTTCTACAAAGCAGCGACTGACGTTTAGGCAGATTAACAAGCCTCAAGATTTTCTCCCTATAGTGGTCTACATAAATCTCTCGTCGCTAAGATCGTCGCAACCTATTTGCTCTGAATAGTGCTCGGGAAGTAGGATTCCATCCGTTCTCCCCCTCCCCCAATATTATGAAATATCTACGATTAACTAAAGTTAAAGCGATTTTTTTTAAAGCTTCTATGTATAATTTTGGGCATGGTAGCATTTTCGAATGGAAACTTGTACTTCTACTTTAAGTATCGTGTTGACTCTTATAGAGGTATGTCAGTAACCATATGTTTTTTTTTATTTTCTTATTTTTTCTTTGTTATTTGAAAGGAGTTTTGTCACTGTGTTAACAAAATATGAAAAAAAAGAGACAAAAAAAATGAGGTTCAATATAAATGACATTAATTATCTTTATAATTATCTACGTTTTAAGGTAAAACGAAGGTTTCACTTGTCACGATCTGCCTTGAAAAATACACTTTTCCAATAGTATGACTACAGTTTAACAGTAACTTCATTCAAAAAAAAACATAATAATATAATTTTCTCATAATAAAAGAATAATCTTATGAAATAACATTTATTATTTCACTTCACTAGGGTTTAATAACTTATAAATCTAACACATTCATACAAAGACACAAATATTTTTTATCTTTTTTCAAGTTTTTCAGTTTGTTATTAATAGCATATTAAGTTTTTTTTTAAGTTTACAAAGAGCTCTGGATACTGTGGAACTAGTGTAATGTTCATATCGTCCGAACAATAAAGTGTACATACTAATTTGGAAATATGTTTTAAAAAACCTGACTAAATCCTTAAATATTTAAATTGTTATTTATATTTAAACTTAAAAATGTTTAGGGTTCTGTACCTACGGATGCTAACGGGACCCTAAGTACTAAGCCTCCGGTGTCCGTCCGTCTGTCCGTCTGTATTTCAGCGGGCTGTATCTCATGCACCGTAATAGGTAGACATTGAAATATAAATTTTCAGTGTTTTTCTATTGCCGATATTACAAGAAAGAAAGAAAATTATTTATATTAAAAATTAAAATTAAAAGAAGAAACGTGTTTTTTTCGACGTTTTATGCCCGACCTTAAAAATTATATAGTGTTAAATCTTGCACGATAATACAGAATCCTTCGTGTGTGAGTCCGACTCGAAATTGACCTGTTTTTTTTTATTTTGGTGTAGTTTTAGATTTCCAAAACAAGTATAACGTAATGTCTTTGAGTGTAACGTAAAGATAACCTAATAATATTTAGCTCAAAATGCTAATGATTTTAGCAAATTCAAAACAAATAGGATTTAACACTCACGACCTGCGTCGTGTACGGACCTGCGATCCTCAATAAAGATTAATAGGTATTCTTATATCTTTAATAAAATCGGTATGTAACCTTGAGCCCAACTTAGGTACAAAATATATACATATAAGCACATAATGTGTTCAATTCTACATAATGCCTAGTTATAGTATCTTATTTGAATATTTTCATTAATTAATTGGTGTTTTGCCCTTATAGTTTTTAGAGTTTACAATTGTGTTAAGCTATATATGTACTATTAGTAGACCGAGGCGACTTGGATCAAACAAAGCAAATTGGATTAAAATAAGGAGTTATACGATATTTCTGAAATCGTGTTTATTTGCTCATACTATTTAGTTTCTCGCTTTAGAATCGGTGATTATTGCATGAGTAGGAGCAATAAGTAGGATTGTCGAGTTATATTCTAGTACCTAATCTATATTTGATGCACAATTCCATAATTAATATTACGCGCCGATTGTTTCGTATTAAAAATTAATTACTTTCAAGTGATAACGAGAAAATATAATGATGTTTTTTTTTAAGTATACATTAGTCTTAATCGTTGATGCCATCAGTGCGTCCGTCGACCGTCAGTCACAGCATCAAAACTTTGCTTTACATGTGATCCAAAAACTTAGAGAATTGCGCCTGCTCGATGTCCAAAAAGCAATAAATTAGACTTTATTTTGATTTTATTTTAGATCTCCACAAAATTATATGTTTACATTCTCAGGAATACACATGTAAAATGTAAAATGTGGGAGTTTATTTATTAGCGGAACTCCTCATTTGGCTCATTATTATTTATTGCAGTGTTTTGCTAAATTTTTTGTTTTATTGGCTCCATCAGCTAGATGTAGGTACAAAATCTTTCACGTTGTTGTCATTCCGGGCATTTCTAAACTGCTTTAGCTAAATATTTGTAACTTTCCAAGTTAGTGGGTCACTGGGAAGAAAATTATCTCGGCGATCTTGTAATGAAAACTTTTCGAGTTATATAGGGAGGACAAAATGCGAGTTGACGGAACCTTATACTATCCTACACTCCAACTAGCACTGAGCCGGTTTTTTTAAACAAATTGTTTGATATGTGCACTTATATATACCCTATCTTGTGTCTATATCCTCAAACAAAGTGTTCTGGCTAGTTTTTCTCCGTCTACTACAACTGTTTTTTGAAGATTTTCTGTTTTTTTAGGAAAATATTTTTGTCTGTATACTATTCCACCGTTTCATCTTACAAATCGTTCGCGTGTGAGAATAAATTGATATAATATAGTGCTTTCGAGTGCCTCTTATTCACAGAATGTTTTATTTGAACATCCTTGGACATAATGTGTTCAACAGAGGAGTGGGAAATAAATATGAGGTTTTGTTGAATATGTATTTTAAACAAGCTTTTATCAAATTTAGCAATCAGCACGGTGCGCTGATCAAAATGAGGACACTGCCAGTCTATCATTATCCGGCACTCCATTATCAGATGCTCGTTGTTACCATAATATAGTAATTGTCAGCAGAACTTTTCTGTTTCAAAATTGGCTTGTAAGGTTGGACCTGCATATAATAGCACCTAGACCTAATTAACCATGATGAGTTCATCAAGGCTAATTAAATAAAAGCTTGTAAAAAAAAAATATTTTAGTAAAATTAATAAAATAGAAAATATCTTACTTACATACGAGTAAAACCAAACTTAAAATACCAAATTTCTAAAATGTAAGCATATGTATAAGAACATTCTAATTTTGCAACAAGCCAAATAAATAATCATCTATTAGAAATAACTAATGCCTTGCTAATAATCAGAAATAATAATTTAAAAATAGTGCATCAAATTATTGCGGGTAAACAAATAGCCCATGTTATTCATTCATCATTCCACGTAGTACTAAAACTATATGAAGGTAACTGCCGTAAGTACTATTTATATCTTGGCACAGTGCCATTTTATAGCTTATACCTATGTAAAAAATAAAAAAACTTCGTTTACAATAATTATTATGAACTACTATAAAATCAACGTTTAAATAGAAGTGTTTCTGAGCATTTGTTGAAAATATTATATGGACAGGACAGATAATATATTAAAGTTATTTACTTTACATAAAAAAGAAAAGCCGAAGATCGAAGCTGAATCGATGGCGGCACGAAGCAATATAACCTAACTCCTGTGATTGCGTCGACATTCGTGAAAATAACGCTGCACATGATTGTTATTATTATTCAAAAAAACATGATATGTTTTCTTTTTACGAGCACGTAGCTAAGTGGCAAGATATTGAATTAGAGGGATCTAGTCAAAAAAAATTACTGGCATGTACATGTGCGACTATAAAAACACTAATCTTTTTAAGCTTCTTTTCTTTACCTTCGAGGTGAATTAAGTGCATCAGTCTTCGGACACAATGAGTAATGCGTGGGCGACTTGGAGGGTTGGTCCAGTCCAGGATCCTAGCTAGATCCTAGCTAACATCTCAGACTGGAGTTTTACACAACAACAGGGCACCTGTGACCTGTAATAACCTGTAACGGTCACGGAATGGAGGTTAGATCACCTAGCTATCATCCCGGACTGGACCATTGCAGTACTTTTCCTTTTACAATTTGTAACTCATATCTTACTTACTTCAATGCTGTAGTAATGTTAAACATAATTTTAATTATTGTAATTTATGTTAGATGTTGTCGAAACACAATACAACATTTGATAGGTATTGAATGCTAGTGTTTACCGCCCTTTCTAGCTATCGATGTTGTACTGCGATTTAATACTTGTTTGCTTAATGTAATATGTATCAACTGATAAAAGCAATTACCTAAAACCTTTGAACATGGGGAAAAGAAGGTTGCACATTTATGTACAGGAAAAATTAAACAGCAATGAATGAAATCCAAAATGTACAACATGCACCGAATATTCGAAACATTATTTTTAAGTATAAGAACTTGAACAGCGTTCCAGCTTCATAAATTAATTCTTGTTTAAATTATGTTGAACCGAAAAAGAAAAAGCCACAGCCAGTTAGTTGCTGCTATTATGGAAAATAATGACTATGCATTAATCCATCGTGCCATCAGTAGAAAATTTACAATTGTGCCCCGACAACTTCTAGCTCAAGTTATGAGTAATGCAACCGCCTCGAGGCAGACCATTTGATAGTCTGACGAGGTTATAAAGGCTTAACAGCTGTTGTCCAAGCTGATGTTTTCTATATCTCTTATGAAACCCACGGAATGCGAAGGGGTGGCCTTAAGCTAGGGATACACATGCCCGTAGCTTGCACACTAGCATACCAGCTACTTGCACGTGCCAGCTACTGTCATGTGTATACGCTGACTGGCATGCCTGGAATACTGGCATACATGTCGCTAGCACAGCATTTGATTTACTTGCATGCCCGTTGAGAGAGGGGTCGCGGGAGGCTGCTAACCTGGCACGTGTGAACAGACGCGACAGCTACGGGCATGCCAGGCATGCTTTTACTAGATTCACCTGTATGTATAATTATATGTTTGTAACCGACTTCGTTAGACTCTAAATACTAGTAGGTATTTATCGTTCATTACGTTTGTTAGGGTCAAATCTTGCGAGTTAAATTTGACCCACTTCCCAATGTCCGATTGAGCTAAAATTTTGCACACGTATAGATTATCGGGGGCAATGCAATATTATGGTATCAGTGATCTAATCTGATGCTGGAGTCAGGACCTGTTCCTTGAGTGACTCTCACGAACTGTCCTGTGTATACGCGATGGTAATACTGGCATGCAAGGGCACAACTTGCATGCCAGTATTACTTGCAAATGTATCCGCCGTGTGCTAGTTACTCGTACATGCCAGTAACTTACATGCCGACTGCTTTCCCGATTTACTGGCATGTGTATCCCTGCCTTTATTCTCACCGGGAGCGATGGCCACATCGTGTGAAAAAACTAAAGAAATATTAAGGATTGTAATTATTAAATTGTTGCTTAAGAGCTCTTAAAAAAAACGGTATGCGCTTACATGTCGAAAAAAAGGATAATTGAATGAAAAAAGTTACTTCTGAATTACAAGATAATATAAGGTAAGACAATTTATACTAAGCTCGATTTTATCCTAGTTTTGTTTCACAAACATGATAATATATACCTACATAGGTTCTTAAATTTCTTGATCAAATCTTTTCCATTAAATGTCATTAAACTAATCCATATTATAACTACATCGATTCTTTTTTTTTAAACTGTTGAATATAAAGTCTAGTTTACATATTTTTGGTTTATAAAAATATATATTTCTTAGCATAACAAGTCTTGACATCAAGTATTAAGTGGGACAAGATTGGTGTCCCACTTAATACTTGATGTCTCGTTCATCTAACTTACCTAAACGTAGTTTATAAATGAATAATACTAATTTCAGTTCTTTGGTCTATTTACACTAAATCTTTTTCGTAAGCATAGTCATCATATCACATTATCGCATCATCATCATTTTCGAATCCAGGCGGTGGGCGCAGGTAGTGAATCGGGATTTCTTCGAGAACCGGCGAGGGAGCTGGGGTCATCAGGAAATGAGGAGAGTCCGAGAGTTCATTGAGCGCGACACGCACAACCCGCCGGCACGGGGTATGAACATGGCGTTAGCTGTGCTCACCCGGCGCGTGGTAGGGTGCGTGGATGGTGGCCAGGGTGCCGAGCTCGGTGTGTGGCAGCAGCTCATCTGGGTGCTCATGGTCACGCTCCAGGCGCTTCTCTTCGTTGGTGTAGTAGCGCTGAGCGCGGCGGCGCGTGCAGCACAGCGCACCTGTTACCGCCGCCAGCGCTGCCACTAATACCAGCACCAGCCCCGCGATTACGCTCATTTGCGCCTCATGCGACGTCGGACACACCTCTAGCGAGTCGAAGCTCATGTTGGCCAGCAGCGTCCCACGCAGCCGCATCGGCGAGTAGCAACGCAAATTCCTCAAAGAGCCGTTCAAGACGGTCGTGCTCATGTACACGAGCATCATGCCAGCCGAGCACTGATCGCAGTGCCACCTGTTTTTCGACAGTAATATCTCCGGTATCGCTTCCAATCGCTGGAGGTCTGGCTCCTCAAGCTTGGTCAGGTGGTTGTGCGAGATATCTAATCGCTGTAGAAATTTAGCCTTCGAAAGAAGCTTCAACGGGAATCTGTTTAATTTATTCCATGATAGGTCAAGAGCCACGAGGTGTTCGTTATAAATAAAAAAGTTTGGTGGGATTTCCGGTAGTGAAAGATTGGCAAGACCAACTCCATTAAGATCCGGTAAGATTTGCAGTAGTATCGCGACTTCATTCAGTGGCATGTTGTTTCCGCTGAAATTGATAATTCTCAAAGTTTCTACGACAGGGGCAAACGTCTGCAGATCGAAGCGCTCAATTTTGTTATGACTGATATCAAGATGCAGTAGCTTGGTGAGGTTTGTTAGTGAGTTCGGAGACAGCAACGCCAGTCTGTTGTACGCCAGATTCAATACTTCCAATTCTCGATTCTGCCCAAACACATAATCTACTATAACGGATATCTGGTTTCCATCCAGTTTTAGTTTTCTAAGTTTTTTGAGGTTTGGGAAATCATCTATTAGTACATATTTTAATTGGTTGTAACCAAGATCTATTTCTTCCAACTGCGGAGCTAAATGGTAAATTTGAGTGTTAACTCTTGCTAACAAACAATCCCTGCACCTGAAAACCGTCAGTAGCTGTATATCCCTAAATACTTCTGGATTCAAATCTTCCAAAGGATTCCCACTCAGGTCGAGTGTCTGAAGTTTTGCAAGCATTCTAAACAGTCTGGGCATCAGGACAGAGATATGATTATACGCTAAGTTAAGCATTTTCAAGGAAGTGCAATGGCGGAATGTTTCACTAGGCATATTTTCAATGTGGTTGTGGGAAAGATACAACTGTGACAGATTTATGAGACCTCTAAAATTGTCCATTCCAATACTGGTGAGATTGTTGTAGGTCAAGTTCAACACTTTGAGATTTTGGAGACCCCAGAAGGAGTGTTTTCCGATTGATGGCACATTGGAGTTGACGATATGTATTTCTCTGAGTTCGAGGAAAGGCGCAGGATGGGTGAAGATGGGGCCGATTGTCAGATGGTTTTGCCGATTTTTCGGGGCTCCTATTACCAGCTTATATACAGATCTATCGATGTCATCTATAGGGATGCGGTTCATGTCACCGTTAAGGCACTGCACGCGAAGAACTGCACCATCCTCTGGATCGAACAGGAGCCTGCATTTGCAGACATTGGGGCACCTTACGTTGCTGGCGTTGCCTTGAATGCTGATTACCAATGTGAAGAAAATAAACATCAGCGACTGGCATCTTGAGTAACTGCAACAAAGAGAAAAAGTGTTCAGTAAAATGTTTGTAAAAGCAGTGTGAAAAGCTGGTACAAACTACATGTTATATCTGGCGCTGGGCGGGCTATTGTCAAAGTTGATAATAACCCTCAAATATAATATTTATAGCATATGACAAAGTGGTTTGTTACAAGTTACAATACAAGTTGTTTTCAGGGTTCCGTAACAAGTCAAGGAACCCTTATAGTTTCACTAGGTCCGTCCGTCTCTCTGTCCGTGGCTTAGCTCAGAGACTCAGGCCCGTATTCCAGAACTATGCTCAAGCGTGAATCGAGAGTCAAGCAATGTTTTGGTGACAGATTGTTAGTAGTAGAGCTGTTTTGTGAAAGAGTTCGTCCGGGAACCACCATACCTATTTCTGCTGCAAAGCAGTAGTGCTCGCGTTGCTGTGTTCCGGTTTGAAGGGTATGGTTGGAAATTACAGGCACATGAGACTTTCCATCTTTATGTCTCAAGGTGGCGGGCGCAGTTCAATGCATGATAGGGCGCGTCCTAGGTGGACGTAACCTATGAGATAATGCACTGTTCCTATGAACAGTGCATAGGTCTCATAGGTCAGTGCTTATGCAGAGGGTACCGCTTAACATCAGATGGGCCATCTACTTGTTCCGTCATCAAAAGTTGTATAAAAAAAAGAATATTTTAATTAAATTATAAAATAAATTAAATATGTCAAAAAATCTATTTACTTGAGACTTAGTACTAGAAAGTAAAATGTTGTTAATACATATATGTAACTTTATACACATTATACACGTAGATACACATTTAGAAAGACGTTCAAGGGATTAGAAAAACGTTGACAGCTAGCAGCACAGCTCACGACCAACTCGGCATCAAACAAACTTTGGTAATAAATCTATCGTAATCAACGCAGCAAACTGTAGGAAAGGTTTAAATCCCAACTATGAGATAACCGTTTGAAATATACGGACGCTTCGTCCGCGGCTCTGCGCCTGAAAAATAACGCGTAGATAAGAAAATACTTTTTGACACGCGGTCCCTAAAGCGGAGAGGCGTCACGGGAAATAACGGAAAATTCAGAAATATTTTATTCACACATTTTATCACTAACTCTGTAATCTTTGTTAGCAGGTATTAAATGAGAAAGATAGTATCTGGTGAGCCCGTTTTAAAATTTCGTGCATAAAAATCGTTATGTATGTGATCTTACTGAAATCCAACCACGATAAAATAAATTTGGTCATGCAAAATAACTTACAACAATAAAAATTAAATTACTTAATAACCTTAGCGCAATAACTTTCTAATAACTTACTGCTAAGTCTAAGCATTCCATACAATACAAACGTCAAAATATAGCATTTTTGAAAATTCGTGAGATTTGAGAGTTCGATACACTGCTGGTTCACACTCTAGTCTTTCAAATGTGTTAAATAACCAAGCAGAAATGGACGGATAAAACTTGGCAGAATTGTCCATCTCTGTGCGTTTTGTCTCTCTTTTGGTTCGGCCTTTTTTTGAGTGCTGACCCGATGTCTATTTTCTGTGAGGCCTTTGAATCTTTTTCTATTAAACCTATTAACCTATAATTTACAATAAATTAAAACCTATTAACTTGTTAATTAAAATAAGTTAATAGGTATTAATTATTATCTATTTAGGAAAAAGGTTAAGAGTAGTTATATCAATTGTGAATTACTCCGTTGTGATCCTCTTACTAAATTAAAACGTGAGTTTTAATTTAGTAAGAGGATTCATTTTCAAAATATGTATTTTATCGCAAAATTCTCAGGTTGGACGTTTCCTATAAATAAACTGGTATTGACATCAGCTGATATAAAGCCTCCCATATAAGAAAAATATGATCTTACAGCGAGGAATTTCATTATTTTTAAACTCTGAAAGGGTCTTTATGACGAAAATAAACTTTTCACGCATCTAATTAATTTACCTATTAATGTTTTATTGTGAGTAGATATGTGAAACTGTATTCACATGGTCTCTACTTTATTTTATTTTATTTTATTTTGTTGAGGTAAACCAACAGCGTTACAATATACTCGTATATATACAAATAACAGAATACACAACAATAAGCCCAAAAAAGTGTTACACAAATATTACAAAAAATTATGGATACTAACAAAAAGGCTTATGCTAATTAAAAAAATCAGGAAAAATATGATTAAGTGAAAGTAAATATAATAAAAATATAAGAATATAAATTTCGCTTGCATGGCTTTGATGAGGTGAATAAGTGGGTGTGCGGGTGTGTGGGTGAGTGAGTGGGTGAGTGAGTGAGTGAGCGGGCACTCCTGTTACCACCAGTCTCTTAAGAGTCTGGGCATCACAGGAGTTACCCTCACACGTATGGGTGTGTGTATGTTTCCGTAGGTGTGTGTGTGTGTGTTGGTTTATACTTACATAAAATTATAGTTCAAAATATTGATTTTGCATTTTAGGACAATTTTAGTGCAATTTTTTGTTGTACCAGCTATCGCTTGGCTACTGAATATTAATTGGCAAAACTAGAAAGCATTACTTTTCCTTACAATCAATATGTGAATATATGCGCGCAGGACCCAGAAAAGTCAGTAAGACCCGCAATATAGAATATCGAAAATAACTTATTCGGAAATAGGTAGGTATTTGTATTCAGGCCGCCACCTCCCTCAAAACTTTTAATAATAAATAAGAAAACTTACACGTTCCAATTTCGGTAATTCCTATAAAGAAAATTATGTAGCAGTCGTACCTAGCTTATGAAATAAATGAAAATTCATTCAATACAAATCAAGTAATGTCCCATAGAAAGTGTCAAGCTGAACTCTAGTAGTACATTACACCTAGTGGTACCCGTTCCACTCCTTTATGATCGTGGTTTTCTTTTGTTCTGAAGTTGTGGTAATTTTTCTACGGCCTTTTTTGAATTTCAAGTTATTTGATAAAGCCAAATTAATGGCGACAGGTCTCAGGAACAACATGTGATCCGCGAATGCCCCTTAAACTTACTACAAGACGATCGTCAGGCCTGTCTAATAGGGATCTGATCTGATCTGATCTAATGGGATCTGAATGTTGGGCTACCAAGGCGAAGAATGAAAGAAGAGTGAATGCCACGGAAATGAAAATGTTGAGATGGATATGTGAAGTGACATGAATGGATAAGATAAGAAATCAGTAACAGTAGTAGTAATATCAGAGAAAGTTTGAGAGTAGCGCCAGAAAAGATGAGGATTTATAAATAGGTAAGCGTAGTATGGGCATGTTATGTAGAGGGAAGAAGAAGTGTTACAAGAAGAGTGATGACTATGAATGTGGATGGATACAAGAGTAGAGGAAGGCCTAAAAAGAGATGGCTGGACTGTGTGAAAGATGACATGTATAGGAAAGGTACTGGATGGCAAAGGCAACTGATCGATTCGAGTAGAAGAAATTGGGAGAGGCCTACGTCCAAAATGGACATTTAATGGCTCGTGAATTTGATGATGATGATAGGAAAGGTGTGAGTAGATATGACGGGAGAATGCGAGAATGGAAGAAAATAACACATTAGTGGGATAAGGGCAGGGAGATGATTGAAGTAGCCGAATTAAACATAAATTAATATGGAGAACATTTTAAATCATCATGAAAAAAACAAAATATAAGAAACATTTAATTAACATTAATTTAAAAAACAGATGGACCTAATACAAAAATAAGAGAATTGGCCTTCAAGTATAAACTCAGGTTATAACCATCTTTTTTAGTAAAAAATAAATGTTTCGTTTTTCCAAAATGCGTACGTAACACTAAACAAGATAGTCCTACTTCACAGAGATGCTGTAATCTCACCGGCTTGTAGAGTCCGCTATCTAAACACGGACCATTGAATTCGAATCAATCTAATTAGGCCTATCGTGGAAAGGCTTCTTAATGCCCCTATTCAGATGTACTCGTCAGTGGGATTTCATGCTACATTCGTAGAAATGCTCCTGGTCTAAGCCCGACATGGACCCGTGTATGCAGTTATCGGGGCGTTTAGCAAAGATTACTTCCCTACCATTTAGCCAATAATTGAGGGTTAGGTTATGAATATATAAATTACATTACCTGGCTGTATGAGGGGAAAAATGCACCGTACTTTGATATATTTCATGCCTGATTCTTCTAGGTTTGGTCACGTTGGAACATGAGTAGGTAAATTTAGTTTATAAGACGATTCAAAATGATCCTTCTGACTTCAATGAATAAAAATAAATACAAAAAAAAACTTGTAAACCTGCCAGACAGGTCACAAAAGGTTGAACCAACGGCATTTTGAACACGAAATTGTCCGATGATGGAACATCCTTAAGCCACAATATCGAAATATATAGAAATAAATCTAAAATTAATCTAATTAAAAAATCTTATAAAGTTCGTCATTAATTATAAGGCTGGCTTTCAATACAAATTATGTTTTAGTTTTTAGGTTAAAATAAACTTTGTTACCAAAAACGGAAATAATTATTTACCTTTTTTTTTAAATAAAAATACAAAAATACGAAATACTTATTACTCTGTATATATTTAAAATACATTAAATACATACATAGTAGTAATAAGTAAGATTTGTATTTTGTTCTACTGTTTTTATTTTATTTTGGACTAGCGACTCGCCCCGGATTCGCACGGGTAGCCCCCGGTTAACCCCCCCCCCCCCCCCCCCATCCCCTCCTACCTCTCCCCCTATGTCAATCTCCTGGTTCTAAGCTACCTCCCTACCAATTTTCAGCCAAATCGGTTCAACCGTTCTTGAGTTATAAGAGATATAATTAACACGACTTTGTTTTATATATATATATAGATTATACTTCGGTGTTTTTTTTTTGAAGTTATGGTTGGTGACTAATGTTTCGGCAGAAACAACCATTGATTACTAAAAATACTAACTTTTATAACTGATAAAATTAATTACAAGCGTAATATCGTTAGGGACCAATGGAAACGCGAGATTAATTGGGCTCGTGGTCATCCTGTGTCAGCCGACGGTACCCTAAAAACTTCGATTAATTTAGTAACTCCTACAAAACTTTTCTCATTACGAACTCGCCTCGGACTTTTTATTATTATGATGTCATTTTTTACCGGCTATCTCTATAATCTTTATCAGCACCTCTTAATTTCCAATTCAGAAGTGATTGATAGTAAATTATAAAATCAGTGCAGATTCAAACAGTTGAACCGTGTTAGTAGCGATTTAAAAATGTAGTAGTGGATGGATATAAACCCCACATCCACTATAGGAAATCTGGCGTTCCTCAGGGTTTTTTAGTTATTTAGCGCAGTAGTCATTATGCGTCATTATCGTCTTGCCCTTATCCCATTGGTTATCAAGCATCTAAAGCGCATAAGGGTGGGCATTTATTACAAGTATTCCAAATTTGGGTAAGAGCAAGCTTTTCAAAGTGATGGGGTCACGTAGAGGGGCGGCTCACTCGGGTGTCTCTCGTCACGTAGGTAGGTGCCCACATATAAGTCAGGAAACCCAGCACGGGCCTGTCATATTCAATCCGTTTATGGATAATGGGAACAGGATACACTACCTTATTATAGGAAACCTCAATTTTACTGCCACTTGGTGGACAAATCTTATTCCGCCTTAATACGTGAGCCGAGTTCAATTAGACGAAATGTTGGGCTGTCGCATCGGGCACTAATGGTGATGGCTCCCAACGTTATTACTATTACTCGACGTAAACGTAATTTAATGTCTGCCGCCTAGACAGCGGCCTAAAGTCTTAACTATGTATTTTATAGCCGTTGCTATGTTTAAAGTGTTAGGCGTACACAGATAACTTAACTGGGTTGCGCATTTTCCTCTAATAATTAAAAATATAACCAGACACACGTCTCCCTCAACCACACATAGTATAGGGTTCTGAAGTCAAGTCACAGCCTCTCCGTAACGCGGAAAGTATTCATCACAGGATATCCAGATAATGTTATATAGTACCTAGATAAATTAGATAGTTTTAACTCAAGTTCATTATATATCCAATAGAAACAATATTTAATTTAATCAATGTAAAAACGAAAAATAAACAAATGCCATGTTATGCACGAACGCAACATGAATAGTTTACTTAATTCAAGAATAGATGTAGCTATGCTCGGAGTTTCACTACGGATAGAATCCGGAATAAGGAGATCCGTAGAAGAACCAAGATCACCGACTAAGTTCTCAGAATTAGCAAGTTAAAGTGGCAATGGGCAGGCCATATTGCTCGCCTTAGCCATTTGGGAAGAAAGGTTCTCGAATGGCGACCACAAACCGAACGACGCAAAAGAGGAATGCCCCCCTTTCGATGGACTAAAAACATTAAAGTGGTCGCAAGAAGACGGTGGATGGAGATAGCTCAAGAACGTCGTGGCGTTCTATGGGGGATGCCTATCCCGCAGTAGACTTCAGTAAGCTCTGCTGATGATAATGATGATTAATATCAGATGAAACACCTGATAGTTATGAATTATTATTGATATGCCTTCGTTTGCAAATATAAAGATTTATCGAAGCAAATAAGGCAGAAACAGTCTAAAAACCAGAAAAATATCAAGTTGTTTTTTTCAAACGGGCTCATCCAACGATATTGTAGATACAAACAAGCGTATAAAGTAAAAGTGCTCTTACCCAAGGCTGATACAATAACGGCAATTTATAGGTACGAAAACCGTGCTCAGGTCATCTATTTACGAGCTTGACCAAGCATGAAAAATGCATTACAAGATTTACGATCCTTTTATGCTCAGATTCCGGGACACCCCAACAAAAATGTAATTTGTCAGACAACTTCTTTTCGGGCTTTGGGAAGCGATCTGTGAAAGGGACACGCGATGTAATGTATTTGCGCGCACTTAGACGCCGGGAATCTTGTGCATTCATCTACAATGTGATAGATGTATTCTTTCTGATGGAATACCTGTCCGAATTCTGCGTTACTCTTCTCTCTATAATGATGAGTTAAATATGGAGCTTACCTATATTTTGATTTAAGATGCTGAATTGGAAATTTGGCCGGATTTAGATTTTTCTCATCAATTACAAAATATATTATGTAAGTGATTTTGCTTACCTGATTATTCATATCACAGACTTTTTTTGTAGTAGCATTTCACGATTGGTTAAATTTTACAGAAGATTAAAAAAAACAACGACACCTCTTATAACGCAGAGATTTACATTTTACAGGTAAACGGGACCGATTTAAGTCTCTAATTTTTCTAAGTAGATTCATCCAAGCATTAATTTTAGCGTATACGACCTTATACGAAACCCTATACGAAACCGTTCGAAATAACAGTTTATCACCTTAAGAACCAGTGGGCTTTTTATAATTGAAAGGAAAATAAAACGATTACGTAGTATATTATGGAAAATTATTACTTTTGAATAAAACTAAAGGAATTCACTTTCTACCTGCCTCCGCATTCAGGTCAGGTCACAATTTTAAAATATGTATTTTGATTTTCTCATCAACAGTGCGCGAGTCTTGACTCTCACTTGGCTGAATTTATTAAGATACATCCGCCCGCGGCTTCGCTCGCTTTTTACCAGGATAAAAAGAAGCTCAATCCAGGGCATAATCTATCTGTGTACCAAATTTTATCAAAATCGGTTAATCCGTTTCAGCCTGATTGAGTAATAAATATTCAAACATCGCAACTGGGAGTCCACATTGTTCTAAGGTGTAGAGCATTCACTTTAAAACAAAAACAAAAATTGAATGTCTTGGTGTGTGGATGTTTGAATGTTTGTTACTCAATCACGGCTGGACCGATTTCGATGAAATTTAGTGCACATATAAAATATCATCTGGATTGAGCTATAGACTACTTTTTATTCTGGTAAAATACAAGTGAAGCCGCCGGAGAACACTAGTTTGGAATATATCGAACTACTCTTGGTACTTAATGGTCCGCTTAGCATCCTTAAATTGTGTCGTGTTCGACCCAATTCTGTTGTTGTTTAACACAATGGAATGAAATACGAAAGAAATAGAAATATCTTTCAAAAACCCTAAAGTAGGTAAGTGGCGTCTTATCCCGGGGGAGATTGCGCATGATAGATTGGAGTGGTCACTATGGAAACAGGAACCGACGTTCCAAAAATTCCTTTAACTTGGGTCCAGGAACCACACAATGCTCCTCGTCTATTGAACTCTGTCGACAAAGGATGCATTGAACTCAAGGCATATTCAGACGTATGAGTATGCATTTTTAGGGTTCCAAGTCCGACAAGGGAACCTTTCAAAATCGTTCGGTCCAAATTCAAAATGTTTCAAGATGTCTGTACCAGTCAGCATACAGCGTTATAACTTTTAAAGTTATGTTAGTAAATTCCTTCAGGGTAGGCAGCGCATCGACAATACCCCCGGTGTTGCCGGTGGCTAATAAGCGACGGTGACCACTTCACATCAGGTGGGCCCGTAACCTACTGGTTTACGGATTTTGGGGAGAGGGGGAGGGGGACCGTTTTTGAACGCGTGCGAAGACACGGGCCAAAAGGCTATTTATATACCTATCTTATAAAATGAGGTAACCGACCATGGCTACCAAGGAACTATCATTTTTATACCTCAGGATTTACATGTAACATGATATTGGAATGGACCTGTTCTATAATATTACCTAATATTTTGATCCAAAATGTCATCAAAGTTAGAGCTGAAGACGCTTAAAGTTCAAGACGCCATTTTGGAGCCACCATTTTTGATTGTTCTTAAATTCGTCCCAAACCTCTGGATGCCGATCGGTCAAGTTTCAGAGATCGGTTATGAGCGTGGCGGCCTTCTTGGATTTTTCAAAACGTCAATGACTAATTCCTGGTCGCCTTGACAACCCGAGCACATCCCTAGAACGTCCCATCACTAAAATGACTCCTTCTGGGAGAAAAACCGTGTCAATGCAGTGAGTCAGTCACCGTAATCCAGCTTTATATTAGCTAATAACATAACCATAAAATAATGATAAAATCATATGACTGACTGAATAGTCAGTCAACCTGACAACGCTATGATTGGATAATCATTTTTATATACTTCTACTTTATATCAGTCGGTGTAGGTAGGCCTGCAATGCTCTAAGGTGTAGGTAGATATCTACACCGACTGTCAGGGTCTCTAACCAGCTTTGTGGCTGACCGAAGCCTTGGGCTTTGCTGTATGAAAATCTTAAGCATCATCGAGATAAAGTTTCATCTTTATTATAATAAAATTGTTTCTTTACATAGAAAAGATAATAATGTGGGCACCTTCATTATACATGCAGCGAAGATTCTAATGTTTCAAGATTGGTCGCAAATAACACAAGCATGCCAATGCTTTTTTTGTCTTGATCGCAATGAGATAAAGCGCTATACTTAAAGAATCTTCTCCTCGGGTCAATTCGAGTGGACTTTATCGCTATTACTTATCTCCGAAACACATTTGTGGGAGCTCCACTTTATCCCTTTATTTTACATGAGTCGCAGTACAAATTGATTTCCCAGGCTCCCCTAGGATAGGGGCCCGATAGAAAACACGTAAGTCATGCTTCAATGAATTTATAGTAGCTTTTTGTCATGTAGCGAATGAACGTACGATCTTTTTGATTGTAGCACAGAATACATAATAGTACAGGTACAGAAGGTTGAATCCATAAAATTATTTAAACAAATAGCGACTCTTGATCCCACACGATAAAGTGCAATTCAGGTCACACAGCGGTAATTACCTACATCTTAAGTCACCTAGTAGTTACCTCTCTTTCTATGGCGTAACTCTTACCTTGTCTGACTCACTGAAATGACTCGACAAGTCGAGTCCGCCTAGCCTGCAGCTTCATACCTAAAGTGCGAAGATTGTAGCAAATATATTGATGTACTAGTTGTACTTAGTTAATATTATATTTTTATTTTACTAGTATCCACTCGCTGATTCGCTCACGTTTTACCAGGATAAAAAGTAGCCTATAGCTCAATCCAGGTCATAATCTATCTGTGTACCCAACATCGAAATCGGTTCAGCCGTTTCGGTGTGACTGAGTAGGTAACAAACATATAAACATCCGAACATATTTTTTGAACTGCTTGAACGATCTAACCCTCAGATGGATAGTATATCTAGTTTTGACCTCTGTGACTATTAATTCATCTGTGCCTCTGTGACGCGGCGGGCGAAGTTTCGCCAGCGACATAGGAGGTTGCGGGTTCGATTCCCGCCTCGGAACAAATATTTGGAAGATCTGCAGATATTTGTTCAGGGAGTTCTGGGTATTTACTATGTATAATAAAAAAATATCTATCCATGTAACGATCAGTTATCTAATACCCATAACACAAGCTTTGCTTAGCTAGGGGCTAGATAATGTTGTGTGAACTGTACAGCATAATTTGTTTTTATTTTATTTTTGTTTAGTATTTATGTTCAAAGATAAAATATTGGCCTTTACAATATACTCGCTAGTAACGCGCCGGCGGCAGTCAAGCAACAACTAGGTACACATAAAATCACGTAAAAATTCACGTGCCATCTAGCTCTTTGTGTTATACTATTCAAAGAAATCTTTTGTTAGCTACCTACTAAATGGCGAATACGAGATATCTGAAGTGAACCCGAGCATTCAGCGCGAGCTGACATCAATTCTTATTGCGTCGTTCAACTTTTTTATTATCTTTATAATGTTCAGTGTCGTACATTTGTAATAAAACGTGATTTATGCTGTATGCAACAACACCCTAAATCCAGTTCCACTCAATACTACCTATCAAAGGGATTAATCTCTCTCGGCGCAGCTGCTGTCCCTTCAGCACCATCGTTCGGCATCCGAGCCGCGAATTTGCGTCCTTACAATATTTATTTAACATTACAAGAGAAATGAGGGGCATCAGGCACCGCGGCCGTCGAGACGCAATTTCTGGAGGTCCCTTTGTTAGGATGGCGGCTGGCGAATATCAGAATAATGATGCTTATTTACCGAACCGGTTTAAAAATATGGTTTTGTTCCGAAATCGGGGAAGCTCACAAAAGACGTCGACACCGCTAAATGTTGCAAAACTCATTATTCACTATCTGTTGCAGGCGGTTTCACCCGCGTTATTCTCTTTTTAATGCAAGTTTTTATCTATCTGTACTGTATACCATCTGTATATTATGTGATTAATAGCTCAATCTATCTGTATACCCAACATCGAAATGGGTTCAGCCGTTTTGGCGTGATTGAGGTACAAACATCCAAATATCGTAACTTTGTGATTTATGTTACTAATGGGATTAATATGGTACCTACGATCTCTAAAAGTTGCTCGCCACTTTTGCTACGTTTATTAATACCTACAACAAATGGGGTGACTGTTTCCTGAGGACTTATCATTAGAATCGCTACAGTACGGGCACTTTCATATTGGACGATAACAACACGACACGATATTGTCGACAACACCAGGGACGAAACAATGCGCACACGACCTCAGACACAGAGATAGGTGTGTGCTGCGGCGCGTCACCCCGCCCGCTACAGCTTGTTCACCGGAAGATGGCACCTGTAAATACTCCATGGTAGGTGTCAACTTACGGTGAACGGTCTGGCTCGTTCACCGTAAGGTGGCACCTGTAAATACTCCATGGCAGGTGCCAACTTACGGTGAACGGTCTGTACTCTCCTTCAACCCGCACCGTGTCGATAACGATACCGTGACGATATAGTTGACAGTGTGAAAGCGTTTAACAGTAACCAAACTTGACATTGGCTAAATTATTGCAAATAAAGCAAAGAACACATTTTTTTTTTAAGTTTAGAGGTATGTATTCTGCGATCGTGTGTGTGTGGTGTGGTGCGTCGTTTCACTCCTAATAATGCGCGTCATGTAAAAAGAACGCTGGCGGTCAAGCTTCTTCAGGCGTTCCAGCGTTCATTTTACATGACGCGTAATATCGTCGACGATATCGTGACGTGTCGTTATCGTCCAATGTGAAAGCGCCCTATACTGGCGAGCTGCCCCGAGCCCCGCCCGCAGTCCAGCAACACAGTCAAAACTTTATTATTACTAACAGATAAAACTAGGCCTTCCAACACAATAAAACCTCTCCCTCATATGAATACACATGTGACGTAAATAAATGAAAATAAATTTGATACAATTTATGATTTTTGGGTGTCCAATAGTGGAGGCGATTTACAATGGTGGAATGAAAATGTTCATCACCATAGGGTCTATATTTAATTTTTCAGTGCAAAAAGCATAGATTTTTATATTGACCTACTTAATAAAAAAAGTCTTAGGTCAAAACTTAAAGAAGCAGCTGATCAAAGGTGGCATACATTTAATTCGATACATTTAACTCCACCACACATCATGATACACGCAAGTCGTCGTCGTGGCATTCTATGGGCGAGGACTATGGCCAGCAGTGGAGTTCTGCAGGGTGATGATGATGGTTATGATGAAATGTTTTTATTAGGTAAAGAAAGTAGGTAATCGAAATGGCGTGCATTCGCGAGGTCTTTGGAGGCAAACCACCAAGTTATTCCTAGATCACTAGTGTACCCACGGGGGGGGGGCACGGGGCTCCGCTCTCGTTTTACCGGGATTTAGTATCCTATAGCTCGATATCTGACATAAGATGCCGTTTATCAGGCAGCACTCCCAATACTCTTTGTTTTTATGAAGCTATTTCCAATCACCCCTAGAACTAGACTTTTTCCGCATTTGACTGATAGTGTTCTTTTATTGTTTTTGTTGATTGATTTGGAAAATACGGGAAAGTGAGTTATATTAAAGAATAAAGGTTTTTATGTTTTCAATGAATACTTTATCTTAATTAACCTCATAATCACAACCAAGCTGTTGTCATCGCTTTTGAGTCATCCTAATGTAGCAATATTTTTTCGAGATCTGTAAAATGCTGAGATCTCGCGAGATTGCAATTTACTAATCACGCGAGATCTTAAGTTTGTGAAAAAAATATTAAAAACAAAGCTAATCAATTTGTTATTTATTTCTTTTCAATCGCTTAACGCGAGCGCTTTTTGGAGCCCGAAACTGTCCATCAAAGTAATACAGGTTATTCATCAATACCTCGAAATAATGGACTTAAGCTTTTTTTATTTTGCCTTTTTGCATAACTTATTGTTGTTTGCTGGGAATATAAAACAACGTCAGCTTTTCAGGAATATCCAATTTGAGTCCCATTTAACACGATTGTGTATAAAGTTTCATGACATGTTTTCAGTACAATTTTTTTTTTGAGATGTTCGTATAAGGCCCACATTATGTGCACTGTGAATGCAAATCTACATAAGATTAGTAAATATTTTCATGAAAACTGAATACCACGTAGAATAATAAAATTAATACGTTTTAGTCCCAAAATTTGCGGTTATACTGAATAAATGATGAATGTTTGATTGGCATTCTCGTTAGCGCGTCAGAATTAGAAGTGATTTTAATAATTTATACACGCACCATTGTCTGGTTGAACTGAAACTTTAGTTAGATCGATGTCAGATAAGGAGGCTCAAATTACCTACCTAATCCATTCTGCCGCGTACAGAATGGTCTTCTTGCTTCTCAATTTGTAGGGTTCCGTACGCGTGTAGACGTGTTCTAAGAGCCCTGTATTGCTCATACTCATCCGTCCGTCTGTCCCTCTGTCATAAGGGTCTAGCTGCGAAACCATTGAAGCTACAGTCTTTATATTTGCACTATTTATGTATCTTACTGAACCAAAGCCAAATATATAACCCGAAATTTCCACAGTTTGGATTTAGACCCGGACTGTCTACTGAAAATGCTATTCTATGTCTTAAGCAAACTGTCCAGTATTATACTAGTAGAAACACGTCTATTACATTTATGCGTATTTTCTAGATTTATCGAAAGCTTTTGATCTCGTGGCCTAATACGATGTCATATTGCAGAAGCTCCGAAGTGTTACTGACTTTTCGCCCGAATTGACGACCTTAATCAAATACAGGAGGCATTATTATTCGTAAAATTATTAATTATTAATTAAATTATTCGGAGGCATACTCATCTGAATGTGGCATAAGACAGGGTGGAATATCCTCACCTGGGCTTTTTAATCTGTATATGAATCAGCTGATCGTGGAACTTGACAACACCAATGTCGGATGCCGTATAGATGGGCTTAGTGTAAATAACTTCAGTTACGCTGACGACAAGGTGTTGTTGAGTCCTTCGATTAGCGCTCTTAGGAGAATGATTGGCATTTGTGAATCTTATACCCATGGACTCCGATACAATGATAACAAGTAACTAATTTTGTAAAAATTAAAAAACCCTCAACTCAATGAAACGGCTGAACCGATTTTGATCAAACATAGCTAAGAACAGACCCGACAAATTCACCATTCAAACAAAAAAAAAAACCAAATCGGTTCATCCGTTCGGGAGCTACGATACCACAGACAGACACACACAGAGACACAAACACACAGATACAAACACAGACCCACACAGACACGTGAAACTTATAACACCCCGTCGTTTTTGCGTCGGGGGTTAAAAAGTGTGAGTTGATGCTGTTCAAATCCGGAAAACAAAACATATTCTCACATACCACCTGTGAGCATTAAACATCACCTCACGTTTTACGTACCTATCTGGGTCATTGGCTCACCGATAACCTAAGGGATGATCTCGACCTGGAAAGAGGGCGTGTATGCTGGCCTGGAGGTTTGCAATGTGTACCTACTGAAGGTATTAGAGAGAGAGAGATTGCCAGTCCTTTTACACTTGCAGCCTATGGACCAACTATACTCAGAGAGTATACAATGCCTTACGCGTTCAGTACAACAATGCGTTCAGGGTGCTGGTGGGGCTGCCTAGCTTCTGCAGCGCGTCTGGCATGTTAACGGAAAGCAGAGTTGATGGCTTCCATAACATCATGCGCAAGAGGTGTGCGCGTCAATGAGGGGAAGGGTCCGCGTTGTCGGGCATGTGGGACTGTCCTAAAGCAAACCACTGGATGCGCCTGCACGTTGGTTTTGTTAAAAATGATTTTATTTAATTGTAAATGTGCCTTTCTACTAACATTATTATAAGAGCAATTACCGAAATATGGACAATGGCTGAAATAAATAATTTGAATTGAATTGAATTGAAATTATTTAGAAATCGTTGGGAGGGATTACAGGTAAAGGAGGCCGTGACAAAAATAACTATCTGCTGTCGATTTTTTTAGAACTTTAAGTCAATTAAGATTGTATTTTTTATTTACAAAAATATCTAATGGTAAACAAAGTCATGAGAGACCGTCAAACTCAGTTTTTTTGCAAAACTTTGTTAACATTAATTTTTAACTTCCATTTGACCTAGGGACTAGAAAATTTGTGAATACTTCTTTAGTATATTTTACAATCAGAAAAATTTCAAAAATTTCAAGAATTTTCCCATTTTTAACCCCCGACGCAAAAGCGACGGGGTGTTATAAGTTTGACGTGTCTGTGTGTCTGTGTGTGTCTATCTGTGGCAATGTAGCTCCAGAACGGATGAACAGATTTTGATTATTATATTTTTTGGTTGAAAGGTGTTTTTTTATGGAGAGTTCTTCCCTATGTTTGATCAAAATTGGTTCAGCCGTTTCATTGCGTTTAGGATTTTTATAATTTTTACAAAATTAATTACTTGTTCTAAAACAACAAACTTAATTTTGCATGAGTATTAACTAAACTGTTTCATATGTATTTTGTACATACCTTGTAATACGAGTAGTTGTATTATTCTTTCTGTAAATAAATGTACTTGTTTTACAAAATGTATGCAATATAACTATAAATACACAACAATATATATATATATATATATATATATAACTTCTACATTTGGTACGGAACCCTGAATTCCCGGGGACCGACGCGCGCTTGGCCAGTTTTTCTACAAGCTGGGGATCATGACTAATGCCATGCTTTATCTAAACCACGCGACGCGACGTTTTCATATTCAGACCCATAAGCATCTAAAGGTGTGTGCCCCATCGGCGAGCGCGTTCGATTTGGGCGGCTCAGTTGAACAGCTCATAGTGCACACCAAAGTCATTATGGAGGTCGTGTGAAGTCGTTGGATTATTTGGGGTCAAGGCACTTATGGGGGATGACCTATGTCCAGCAGTGGACTTCTATAGAATGATGATGATGATGATGCCTCACACACCGGGGTCACATAAAACCAGCGATGCAGCAGCGTTAGCGCTATCGCAGCATACGCTGAGTGGCGTCCCTTTTTGCTAATCATTAATATTTGTAAGTTCTGTGTGTGTGAAATTCAGAGCTATGTTGGCAAAGTAAATATTTTTTGTGTATGTATGACGATTGCAAAGAAAAAAGACGTCAAATTCGAAGTTGAAGTAGTTTTGAGAAAAAGTGAAGTGAACATTTTGCAAAAAAAACGAGTTTACATTTTGCGAAGTGGTCATTTTGAGAAAACTAGATATTGTGGGGTGGCAGGGTTGCGCCGAGCTGCGATACCTATAATGCTTGACGTAAGTACGAACTCCAGGCGTAGATTGTAACGGCGGCTGCCTAATTTTTGCTGATCCCGTCCCGCTGTCCGGAGTTGTATGTGGGAGACAGGAAGGTAGATGACCTTCAGGGCGCCCGTATTGCCCCGAGCCGTGATGCCTTGTCCTGCCTACGATCGATTGGGGAGTGGGAGTCCTCAACAATGAAACGATACTTCCGTTGGTTGAATGGTGCTTAGCGAGGTTGGCAGACCGTGCATTCGTCGGGTCCGTTCCCGTTCCTAGTACTGGAAGACTTGTGAAGATTTCAATAGGCTCCACCTCATACTGTTTCTTTCTTCCGGACTATTTCTTTCTTCTTCTCGCATGTACGTTATGCGAAAAAATAGAGTGTACATTTTGCAAAGTGGACGTTGCGAAGTGGCCATATTGAGAAAAAGTGCGGTATACTTTATGAGAAGTGGACGTTTTGCGACTGAGCCCTGACTGGGCTTTGAGCGACTCAGGATTAGCAGTTCAAACCGAGTACTCTCACAGGTAGGGACATACCTTTATGTTCTGGTAGATGCCAATCGAGCTTCATACATGAACTATTGGTAGGCAAATTTTAAAACCCCCGTATATTTTCAGTATTCCATTAAAATTGAAAAAGAAAAACTTGTCTCATGGACGCACATCGGTGTCAAGCACGCATAACGCAGGGCCCAAAGCATCTATTTACGACTAGATGCCGCCACAGGAAAAAAAATAACGCGCTATCACGTCTCATTGGACATTTGCTATAGTCTCGAAGAATTTGTGTGAAGAATACCCGGAAAATCCTCAATATGGATTTTTCCATGACTTTTCACAAAGAAGAATAGTAATTTTGGTTTGAAAATAAATGAAAAGAAATACTTATTTGCTTGAATACTACAGGTAGTTTGGTTCATACTCTATTTACTAGATTGTCGTGCAAATATTTAATTTTTATTTTAGCGCTATTCACCTAATAATTATTATAACAAATCATTAAAAATTAATTAATTAATCATTTTTTTTTTATTTCAAAGTCATCATTCATGTAAATTAATTTATTGATTTCATTCATGATTTTCATTTAAATGAATTTCATTCTTTGTAAATCATTTCATCATTTAATAATTGCTATTTATGTAAACTTGTTTGGGAAAACTAGACAAAAGGCACGTGACTTGAATTATAATCAAGGGTAAAATCTAAACAATGCCTAAGCAATAAGTTTATAATTGAATCGACAGTACGTATATCAAATGAGAAAATCCTGCTTTCAATAACGAAGCAATTATTGGTGTGTGATTGAAAATTCACCGTTATTTCCTATTATCTACACACGACTCTGTAGGAAGGAAATCATCATCATCATCATCATCATCATCAGAATAAAGAATAGAATGCCACAAGTTTTAATACCTTTAAAGATGTTTGTATGGTACTCAACCACGCCTACCTACCTATGGTAGCTACTATTTTGGATGAATGTAGTAGAATGGTAGATTATATAACCTGATACAATAATTATATCCCGGTACCCGCGAGCAAAGACGAGGGTAGAAGCTAGTTGTATTGTAATATATATATAGCTCTAATATATGTTTGTAGCTGTAGGTTCTGTGTGTTATGTTATCATGGTAGTCGTATTAATTCCTGATACCCACGACACAGGGGATCCTACTGTGGGATCAGGACTATGTATGTGACTGTTTGGCATTTGTTACGTTATAGTTTACCTATAGAAACATAATAACTATCCAACTTAACTAATCTGAGGAATAAAGGGCGCCCGACTTGGCCGGGGCGTAGCCGTGCCCCCGATCTAGAGTGGCGACCACTAACCGGAAGACGCAATATACGACCACAACTTGATGGATCGATATCGTTGTATCGCTCTCAGGAAGTCAGCGAATGGAGGCGGCTCAAGACCGTTTGTCTTTGCATATTATGGGCGCTTTCACATTGGACAATAACAACACGTCACGATATTGACGACAGGTAAGCATAGGTATGCAATACTACTAAACGCTTTCAGATGGCAACGATATCGTTGACGACAACGATACGGTATTGGCGACGATAAGGTGAAGGAGAGTTGCGGGTAGGGTGACACGTGATACCATAAACCATGGGTTCCCAAAGAGGGCGATAACGCCCCCTTGTGGGCGCTGCAGGCCTAAATGGGGGAGGTAAGAAACCCAGAAAAAAAATGGAGGCGTCAAATCAGACACACTTTCGCATTTTAATAGTTATTAGTATTCCTAGATAGGTCATTTTCGTAGATAATAGACCGCGGGCAATCATGTTTTAACAAGTTTTTGTTAAATAACCCGATTTGTGCATTTTTAATTTGAAGCTATAGTGGTGTTTAAGTAAGTGCAAAAATGGGGGCACTAAAAAATAATTATGAAGGCGCTAATAAATAATTTATTCTCAAAGTGGGCAGCAGACAAAATAAGTTTGGGAACCCCTGCCATAGACTTATCTAAAATGGGTATGTCTGTGTGTTACACTTTTTTTGCTGTAATCATGAGTTCTGCGATCGTGTGTGTGGTGTGGTGCATCGTGTCGCCACGTGCATTGTATCGTCGACTATATCGTTACGATATTGTCACAATATCGTGTCGTGTCGTTATCGTCCAATGTGAAAGCGTCCTATGGCGCAACTTTGTCCTGTAGACCTGCCGTGGACATCTTCCGAGTGACAAGATACGAGTCTCTCGGACTCTCGGATAGTGTACTGTTTTGGAGCTGATCGTATCATCAAAACTATACCGAGAGAGAGTGAGATAAAGATAAATTTAGAGGCAACTATTCACAATTTGGTTGAAGGGAACTGAGGCATTTTTGCAGCCTTCAGTTTAGGCTCAAAATGTTTCTTTTCTACCACATCAGGCTCCTGGGTCTGACGATCACCCCTCAAGATTGACCTCAAAATTCAATTTAAGATGGCATGACATGTCTTCTTTCCACAGACTCCAGGGTTTTATGTTGACCGGCACATGATGAATAGGATATATAATGCAACGGGTGGTCCGATTTCAGTGCGGTTTTATTTGTATGAAAACTGGTGTTGAAACATTGAAAATAACCAGGGTTATTTTTAATTAGGTACTTAACTTGTTTTCTGATATTCAGAGTGAACGTGTAGGTGTAACTTTATAATTTCCAAGTCAGATTCAAAGTTATTCTCTTTGTGGAGTCGTAATTGTACTCCGTGCCGCAATCTCTACCACTGCGGTCTTGAGCAACTCGATACAAGTGGATTCATAGCATAGTTATTTTTGTAACACAACTAGATACAGCAGTGGCACTTGAGACATTGATACCTACATGATTGATTTGAAGATCAAAGGCTCAAGTGAGTTAACCCCTCACACGGTAACATAAATGTAATCAACCTAAATTCGGCGGCAACGTTCATGATGCCATAATATTGATTGCGGTTCAAATAATAGAGTAATATTATCTAATCATATTTCACTTTTCGATGCCTTAATATGAAATTAAATCTGAAATTAATGTTCATAATCATTTGTCAGTTATAAGAATTCGAGATATTTTTTGTAAACAAACAAATGTCACCGTCAAAGAGAAAAGCCAGTGGTAAAAACCATTTTTTTGCGTGGATCATATTTTACTAGTACTGACCCGCGGCTTTTCCTACGATATTAAATTTTTGTAATATCCGCTAGCGGGTTCGCTCTCGCGGTATGTACCTTCAATTTGCGGCAAATAAACACAAACCCACTACCTACCTAAGTTTATCTGACGAGTCAATGTGTAAACGGCAAAATGTTATATATAACTCTTACCTATTGATCAGTATGACCATTCCATTGTAAAACTGTGCGAAAAGCACATTCGTATTCGGCAAATGAGGAGAAACGAATTAAATTAACAAAATGGGGACCGGCTTTCAAAATAAAGCCCAATGTTTAGAATCTCTGCAGTGTTCCAAGTAACATGAAATATTTTATATATTATATTTTATTATATTTTTGCTTGATAACTTTGTTAATAACCAAAATAACTCAAACATATATACGACAAAATATTGATTACTTTATAGCTTATCAGATCTGAGTTAGAATAACATGCCTAGCCTGTGTATTGGCCTAATTTAATAAATTAGCATAGAGCATCTATTTTTTTGCTATGTTATCCCCTTTGTTTACAAAAAATATCTAGAATTCTGAACCAGGGTATAGTCTAATCGAACTTGGTTTTGATAAATCTTACATAAGTACTTAGATGGATTATTTACTTATTTTTTTGGCTTACGTATCTAAACAGAAAAAAACAGTTGTCCGTCTGTCTGTATAAAAAGGATATAGTCCTTTTTCTCGGGAACGGCTTAAGGTATCCTTTTAAACTTACCAAATATAAGTGTCTGTAAGCATATTGTGCCGTAAAATCAAGCTTCTAAAATAAAGGCATTTAAAAGATATGGCAATTAATGTCTAATTTTTTTAAGGAAATATTATTTACGAAAATAATATTTCTTTTAATTGGTACATCTTGGCTGTAAGATAAATATCTATTGATAATCTGCATAAAAACTTGTCTGATAGGCTCTCTCACGATTTACTGAAATTTTTGTTACGTCTGCACACCCGGGCAAAAATGCAGATTCCAAAGCCAACGCCTTTGATTGGTTTATCCAAAGATTTATTTTTTAGCCAAGTTTTAAACTGATAGATGGAGTAGATTAAGTCGTCAGCTACTCAATTTACATAAACGTGTTGCCTGACTGACTCACTGACTGATCACTGACTCCCTGACTGATTCACTGACTGACTCACTGATTGACTCACTGACTGAACTCACTGACTGACTCACTGACTGAACTCACTGACTGACTCACTGACTAACTCACTGACGTACTCCCTGACTCACTTACTGACTGGCTCACTGACTGAACTCACTTACTGACTCACTGGCTGACTAACTCACTGACTGACTCACTGACTGACTCACTAACTGACTCACTGACTGACTCACTGACTGACTCACTGACTGACTCACTGACTGACTCACTGACTGACTATCAATACCCAACCTGAACCATAAATCCTAGAGGCCTGAAAGGTACCTACGTACTTAGTGGTCTAGTGGTGCACTAAAAAAGGCATTTCTGAAATTCACTTCCTCTTCAGGGGATGCATAGGATTGTTCAAGTTTTTATTGGAAAAGAACACCATGCTGACTAGCGTAGTCAATTGGAGGATTAAAATCAAACTACCATCTTCCGATTTAATCCAGGATAATCCGGGGACATTTCACAAGTGAATTGTTGAATTTACTTACTTACTAAGTAAGAAGACAATATAATACGAGTATGATAGTTTTTCTCCTTATGGGTCATTCAATAGTTTACCCAACATCCATGTTCGCAAGCTAATCTCGGAGGTCTAGTGAGCAAGTAGTATAGCCGGTGGTAATATTTCACTTGGTTCCCTCGTAAAGCACTGGGTGGGTTATGTTCCTGTTGATAGACACCGATCTGAAAAACAAATGGGCGCCCGAGCGCTTCACCGACACTATTATCTAACACACTTACCTGCTCTGCATATTTTATGATGACCGATTTCGTGTAAGTGCCTCATATCATCAAACTTAGGGAGACTGAAAAAAATATCTGTTATGGGAGCAAATATATTGTTTATCTACACTAGTTAGTACAACGCCCGCGGCTTTGCCCACGTTGTCTGTTTTTTTCATACAATCGTCATCATCATGAAAATTCCTATTTAAAGATACCCTTCAAATTGCATGTCTCTTGGATTTTTTATTACATCTGCAGATTACCTACTATCAACTTCAATTGTATTTTTAAGCCACTGTTTCTTGTTCTTTAATTAATATATTTTTATTTATGTTTAAAAATCCTTCCTGATCCTCCTTCCTCTATAAATAATGCTTAATTTACCTTTCATTAAAATTGGCTTTTTGATTTTGATTTAAATAAGCTAAAGTTGCCAACCCTTTGAAACTACGTAATTCTCCACTATAAATAACGTGTAGGGATTTCATGAATTAATTAGCAGTTGTAAATTGGTGTGTACCTACAGTGTGTCGGGGGTTAGCTAAACACCGAACGTATAATTAGTGTACTGGCTTTGAACTTAGTAAATCAGCGCAGTTTACGCTAGAAGATCAATAATACAGGATTCTAAAATAGGTTGAAAAATTTCATAAATAAATACAATAATAATATTTTAAATGTGTTATGCTGAGGTCACGTAAAATAGATGACAGCGAAAAATGGATTAGTTCCAGCCTAACGCCTATCACCAATACTTAACTCACTTACCTAAATATAGTTCAGGAAAATGCAATTTTGACGCTTACGTTGGTTACTGGCGTGAATTTTCTCGGAGGATCGGTTTCCTGGCTCCTGATAGAGCATTTTTTTTATTCGTTTTGTTGCAGCTGTTGAAGTTTTTTTTTATACTACTTAGAATGACGGAACAAGCAAATGGCCTACCTGATGATAAGCGGTACTCTCTGCCTATGAAAAGTGCATTAACACATAGGTCACGTCCACCTAGGACGCGCCATAGTTAGATATAGCGAGATAGTTTGGTCATTCACAAAATTTACAATATATGATCACTTCGGAGATATTTAGCTCAATATCGCCAAATATTTACTTCAGTCAAGTAGGATACCACTTCCACTTGCTTTGACTGTTCTGTGATGGTTTACCTTGGCAATGGCTCTACAAATCATGCGTATACTACTCATACTCGTATCATCATGTCGAAACATTGTTGAAAGCACTTGAGATATCACTGAATACGGATTATTAGCCTGAAATTCATTAAAAAACCCTACTAACTAAACTGTCAGTCACGTTTGCGTTAATTTTGAGATAATGATAAGATAATAAGATAGCTATATATATATATATATCTGTGAGGGTATATCGGATCCCTACGTAGTGTTCTAGCGATTGAAGCAGAAAATATGGTGTGGATAATATAAACACCTCCAGCCAGTTCAGTGGTTTATTGAAAAGTCAAATCCTAATAACACGGTTGCTATAGGAAACTCTCAAAGCTACTTTTGGTTCATAAATTAATTCATCAAAAAGTTCGTATTACTCACACGCCCCCTTAATTTATGCCCCAAAATATTAAATAACTATCACAACAATGTACCTACTGAATAACAGAATATATGTTACTAACTTAAAAACTGTCTAGACCTAAGCCTATCATACACATATAATGTGCTTGTTTCGGCAACGGTTTCGTTAACACATCTGCCATCATTTTTTTCGTTGACACATATTTCAGCTCAATATTATTGTTATTCCTCAGTACACTTCTGATAAAATGATATTTAATATCTATGTGCTTACATCGGGAATGGAAAACTGGATCACCAGCCAGGGATATTGCACCTTGATTATCTGCATGTAACGAAATCTTTACATACCTATGTAACCCGATTTCAGTGAGTAAACTATGCAAATATATGGCTTCTTTCATTGCCTGTGAAAGACTCACATATTCCGCCTCACACGTTGAAGTTGCTACGCATTTTTGTTTTTGTGATTTCCATGAAATGCACGCACCGCCTAGAATGAAAGTATAACCGGAAAAAGAACACCTATCAGTAGTACAGTTCCCCCAATCCGCATCACAGTAACCGATAACTGACTTACCAGTTTTCTTGAAAACAAGTCCGTACCCTTGCGTTCTTTTCAAATAACGTAATACGCGTTTAGCCGCCTTCCAGCACGTTTCATTAGGAGCATTCGAAAATTGCGCCAACTTCACCACACTATTGGAGATATCAGGTCTGGTTCCAGTGGACAAATACATCAAACTACCGATCAGCTCTCGATATGGTCTTGCTGTATTATCTTTACAATCTTCCGTTTTATTTGCCAATTTCTGTCCAACCTCCATTGGAGTTGAAACAGTTTCTTTACAATTCTCCATATCGAATTTTTTCAATAAATCATTAACAAACTTTTGTTGTGACAGCTCCTGATTCCAGATCATGTAGCATCTTTTTAGCTTTGATCCTAACACCAGGGTCTTCAGTCTCTGTAGATTCAAGTTTCTGCAGGCAGTGTTTCAGCAACTGTGGTATTTTCATGTAAATCTCTTCCTCTAAAATACCATTTAAATAAGCTGTATTTATATCCAGTTGATGAATTTCCATATCCAATTCAACTGCAAGAGCACTCAATAATCGGACAGTATCAAGTCTCGCAACCGGAGAAAAAGTTTTATGGTAGTCAATACCATATCGCTGACTAAAACCTTGAGCTACCAATCTTGCTTTCTTCTTTTCGGTTTTATCTACACACACCTTTGTCGTCAAAACGTAACGACAACTTACAACGTCATTAGTTTTTGCTTGAGGTCTCGAACATTCTTCCTCTAAAATTTTGATCTTTAGTGTTTCCGGATCAGGAATTTCATCACGTGATTCGATTGCACACCTAAAGTTATCAAAACCCGTCGGCAAGCTATACAAAAGCATTATCGAGAATAGATCATCGTGGATTTCTACTTCCATAGCATGCAACTTATCTTTTATATCGAAAAATTTCAAAATATGCTCTTGGATGTCATCGTCCTCTGACATTTTTGCCATTGTCAATTGTTTTAGAAGAGTTGCCTTCTTAGCCGGCCCTTTCGAAGCATACACCGATTTTAATTTATCCCAAATCTCTTTGGAGGTCTCGCACCCTCTTACGTGCCTCAACTCACTAGGAGAAATTGATAGAATTAAATCTGCCTTCGCCTTGGCATCCTTTTCACTCCACTGACGAGCTAACTCTGCGCTCTCTGGTTTAGGAATACTCCCACTTGCGTATCCCCATGCATCACCCTTTACTAGGAGAGCCTCTGCATGCATACGCCAGCTGTCGTAATTTTCTTTAGTCAAAAAATTTATACGTACATTCTGAGTATTCATCGTGATATTTTATTCACCTTTTACCGCTCCAGTCCTGGGCCCATAACCAATGTGAGGGTATATCGGATCCCTACGTAGTGTTCTAGCGATTGAAGCAGAAAATATGGTGTGGATAATATAAACACCTCCAGCCAGTTCAGTGGTTTATTGAAAAGTCAAATCCTAATAACACGGTTGCTATAGGAAACTCTCAAAGCTACTTTTGGTTCATAAATTAATTCATCAAAAAGTTCGTATTACTCACAATATCCAGTAAGAATAACTATGGGCTAATGATGATAAAAATATGTTCTTTGAATGTATCAAGTAAGCGGTTACATCGTCTGACCTTGGTCTAACCTAGAACGTAAGCCATATTTTTAATGCTGTCTACTATGTATGAGCTTTCCTATTTCCCCCATAGTAAGTAATAAAGTAAGCAAATTTCCAGGTAATAGATTCAACAACACATACTGGTTTTATGGAAGCAGCTCTCACACATGTTATTGTAATAAAAAGCTTATATCCGTTTCAAAAAATTCATTATTTATTCGCAAGGAATAGACGGCCGAGTAAAATGAAAATAACAACTCCGCTCTACCAAATACTCATCAAAGATACTATTAGTATTAATCTACTGAACCGTTAATAAGCTGTCCCAAAAATATTTGTCACAAAGGGCAAGCAGACTAGAGCCTTCATAACTAACAAAGAGCTCTAAATACGTACATTCTCTTTAGTCCAAATGAATGGATCGCCACCGAAAATGTCTGCTTTTAACTTTATCCACTCTTACAAAGGGAGGGACAAACATAGTTGGCGACGACGCAAAGAGACGTCTCGCGATCGAAGCACGCCAAACTTGAACTTCGTATCTTGGGTTTAGCCGAGCTCACTCCTTCTCGTACCAACTTGATAATAAGTTATGGTGGCTGTTACCACACCAGATTAGACCATTCGCAAGAATCCAGTACCTTGCCAATAGAACCCCTCTATTGAACAGACTTCTGAAGTCAGGATGACTATAAAGTCATACTGACTTCAGAAGTCGGGCTCCACTTTACGGCGTTATTGTAATTTAATTAATGTTGAAGTGGTGAGATCAGTGAGTCTGTAACATTTACGAAAGCGACGGCTGTGTGTCCCTAACGACGCAAAGACGTTGAGAAAGGCCCTCAGCTCTATCATCACGTGGCTGGAAAGCAATTTACCTTGTCTACTCGATTATCCAACCATTTACAGCGTTGAACAAACCACTCAAACACAAAGCAAAAGTGATTTTATTACGATGTGCTAATAATGGGGCGAACGACATTAGATAAGTAACCTGCCGGTGTTCGATCTACTCGTAGGGCGAGGGATCGACATTAACAGACTACGGGCTATGGAACGATTCCTTTCTCCTTTTTCTTTACAAATGGGAAATCGGACCCACATTATTACCTACGCGCCTCTACGTGCCTAGCTTTATATCTATATATACCTCTTTGTACCGCACGCTCCAGTTTTGCTCGAGATTTATATTCGCTTGAAAACAATCAGAGTTGAAATTAAAACACTATCTTTGAGACAAAGAAAACTAGCCAACCTGGCTCCAAAAGCTGCCTCCTTACCTGCCTGCCTCTGGAAAGCAATATGATGTTTTTTTTAATAATGCTTACTCATAATAAGGACGAGGTATATCTGGTTCTTAATAATGTTTTTAAGGGGAAGTATTGCGGTTTTTATACAGTATAATAATTAACCGCGGGCTAAACCACTAATATCATAATTATGTCAAAGTTGCAATGTTTGGATGTTTGGATATTTGTATGTTTGTTACTCAATCACACCGAAATGGCGGAATCTATTTCGATTAAATTTGGTACACAAATAGATGACTTTGATTGTGCTGGCTTCTTTTCACCCTGGCAAAATGCGAATGAAGCCGCGGGCGGACACTAATAGTAAATATTTGGTTTGATTTTACCCCGCAGAGCTACTTCTACTCATACACAGTTTCAAATTTAAGCGTAGGTACAACGAGAACAGTGAATACCGTGATTCACGTATTCGTTTCTTAAGTATTGTAACATATCCAAATCTGAAAGCCAGGCTCAGAGTAAATAATAATATGAGGTAACATCTGTATTTTCCCACACTCTCAAAACTATGTAGGTATTTCTTCAATCACATTTCTATGCTCTCTACCTTAAACAATACTTCTACACGTACCATAAACATTGGCGTTATTCGATTTTTTGTTTTTTGTGCCAGTTGTACCTATGGTATATAGCTGTGTGACTCTACCAAAAATAGTAGCAGAAATAATCCAACGATTCCAAAATAAAGTACTCAGAATGCACCCTGGTACGTAAGAAACCACGTTCTCTACCCTTAATAGAGAATTCGAATTTAAAGTCAATAAAAAATATGCAGAAACTCACGAACATACTTCATCATCATGTGAACGTCAATCCAGCTTTTCGACAACACGGACATAGTGAGATGACCCAAAATAAAGAAATCTCATGATTACTGTAAGCAATATTGAAATGTAGTGCCAACAAGAGCTATCTAATAAGAATACAACAACAAAGGAGACAGTAAAAAAACTGTTGATTTAGGTCAATGTTAAATTACTTATTAGCCTGCCTTACGGCTAGATTGTAATGTTATTTATTACGTACGCTAAGAACGAAAAAAAATATTTCTGTGTTTTTTATATGGATATCCTTCAGATAACCCCTTTTTTGAACACATTAATTTGGTTTCATTGAAAAATAGCTCAAGCATAACCATTATAGTTTTAACATGTATGTCGTCCCATGCGTGCGTCACACTCCGATTGCTCCCTCAATTACGCATCGTTATACATATAATAAACCAAAACGGGACATGAAAACAAAATATAAGCGCATTTTTTTTTTTCAACTTTTTGACTGACTTTACTGTCTGATGATGTTATGCGGTAACCTCCGCCTTTAACAATGCATTGCCTCATAGGTCACGTCCACCTAGGACGCACCCTAAGTGGCATTACACTGCACTCGCCACCCTGAGACATAAAAATGATAAGTCTTATGTGCCTGTAATTTCACCGGCGCACGGCAAAGCGAGCACTACTGCTTTGCGGCAGAAATAGGTATGGTGACAGTACTTCCCTGGACAAACTCTTTCACAAAAAAGATCTACTACAAAAAAAAACAATCACTACTAACATAAAATACTACTGTAGGTACTAAGTTGTCTGGAAGAAATCGCTATAAGCGATAAGACCGCCCATTGTGCATTTATGTTATATTTTGTTATTAAGTTATGTTTTGTATTTCTGTGTGTTATTTGTGTACAATAAAGAGTTAATCTATCTATACAACACTAACAGAAATACAAAAAAAAATATGTTTTGTCGCTATTTTGTGTAGGGTATCATTTAACAGGTCTCTGAAAAACTCCTTTTGATTTTGACGGCCAGTTAAGTAAATTTAGGGCACCAAAGTTCTTAAAATTGCGATCGGATTATTGTGATGTGATTGTATCTCCTCTCCATCCTAAGGTTGTCTGGAAGAAATCGCTATAAGCGATAAGACCGCCCATTGTACATTTCTGTTATTTTTTTGTTATTGAGTTATGTTTTGTGTTTCTGTGTGTTATTTGTGTACAATAAAGAGTTAATCTATCTATCTATCTATCTATCTATCTTGTCATATCGAGCTATCCTTGATTACGCAAAAAATATACAAACATCGCTATAAAATATGTAGCTTCTGAAATTAACTCTAGAAGTATATTAGAAGTTATATTATGTACCTTTCAGGAGCTCAAGGTTAACGCAATGCAGAGGTTTTTAAGAGCGCTCGTAAGAAACTAGGCGCGAACAGAAAATTATTTTTTGAGAAACTTAGAGCATGTTACTAAATAATAATAGGTATATTAATATGTATGGACCCAGTAATATGTATGGACCCTTACTAAAGTCTTAATTTATTAAATCGATTAAGTATTAACATTAAGAATCGTAACCATAAAAAGCCTGGAAATCTGTGCTAAGGTGTGTTTTATCATAATTATACATAATCTGATCCTGCAGGAAATGTTTTATTGTTCGGAAATAATAAGCATTTCTGTACGCGATGCAAACCACCTATCTCAGCGGTTCGAATTCAATGAAAGCTCTTACCTATGTCAAACGATTCGAAAGTTATGACAAACGAGTGATCCCCGAGGACGGAGCTTTTACCTTTTCAAGATAAGAGCCCTGAAAATGGCTTAACTTGTATAATTGAAAAACACGGCTGCGAAAAATTTATACACCAGTAATGTTCGTTTTACGGTTGTATTTGCATTATAACGAGAATATTTTAACTGCTGTTGTAAAAGTATGACGCTTTATGCAATACTTTAAATATTGCAAGTAATAAAAAAGCATACCTAAGTATTTTTATTTTTATTTAATTTGCAATTTCAACAAGAAAATCTTCTATATTCTTGATTCTGAGCGCAAGTTCAATATCGGCAGTACTATTATATATTCTGTGATATCGGGCAAATTTTAAATTGCACCCTGTTTTGTTTGATAAAAGGTGACCCCCCTCTGTTAACAATACAATTTGGGGTTCGATAATTAGAATTGGGGAGGGACTGCATAGAGGGGAGCTCTCTCCTGCATCTGACGCTGACTCTAAATAATCGATATGAGGTCATTTCTTTTGTGACGTTTCGATATTCTTAATCGAACTTATTTGAAATAGTTATTTATTTTTACCAAACATCTGCCAGTGTTAATAATGTTCAAAACCAAGCTCGAAACATATGCAAACAGTTTCAATGTTGTAACAATACAATAACTACTCTATTGGCAAATATATTAATGAAATTATCTTCCGTAAGCTGACTTTATTCCGTTAACCTATAAAATTGCTTACGCAAAATCATATTTATATTCAAATGGGGTCCGTATCCCACGCCTATGGCAGCAATATTAAAGTGGCGCTTAATGGTACCTGGGTAGGTATAACGATACGGAATAGGAACATTATTGACCGAGCGAACGAAGCAGGCGAAGTTCTTGCAAAAACTGGCAAAATTTGCTTTCATTCAGGTTTTCAACTAATCTTGAAGAAACTTGATACAGGTTCTACAATTTCATTTTCTACTTTTTTTTTTTTTTGATTTCGCTATTTTTATTGTATTGGTGTTTCCTCCAAAAAAGAAGGGTTTTCTCCAGCGTCATTTACTGGTCAATTTTGATAATATTTGGCAGAAACATTTGGTACTCAATTCTACACAAGAATTTCGAATATGCAATGAGCAAATTCTACTGTTCGCAGAACTACTAGTTAAGTACCCAGACAAACATTTATAGGTTTTTTTTGTCTAAAACAGCTTGACATTCTATTCGGTTGGAAAAGTGAAGGTTTTCAACTGCAGCTTTCAACTCCCAGTCATCATCATCATCACCAATCTATAGAAATCCACTGTTGGATATAGGCGTCTCCCACACAATTCTACGATGAACAATCGCAGCCTGCCTCTATCCACCGACTTCCTGCGACCAGTAGGTATGTAAAATAGAAACTAGTGTGAATTTTTAATGTAACCCCTCTCTATGCAAAATCGTAGCATTGAGGAGACGACAGCGAAATTATACCGTGAATACCAATACAGGTGACTTAGCAAGTTGAAGTGGCAATAGCCAGGCCATGTAGCTCGCAGAACTGACAACCGTTGGGAAATTAAGATTCTCGAGTGGACGACGCAGTATAGGAAGATTCTCGATGAATCAAAGACGGTGGTCGGTGGAAGGAGGTGGCTCAAGATCATTTGTCGTACCATTCTAGTGCCATAGCATTCTTTGTCCAGCAGTGGACTTCTATAGGCTGATGATGATGATGATACAGGTAACACGATGTTTTTATAAATAAACCTATGAATGTTTTTTTTTATCTTATCAGCACTGCGATCCTAGTCCACCTACTAAGCCTGGTAGCTATGGCAAATCACCCCATTACATTCTGGGGCCTCGTCCAACAATGGACGTCCAAACGGCTTATGATAATGATTTCTGTTAATATAAATCTTCACGCAATTCATTTAAGAAATAAATTTTATCGGGGCTAATATAAGAAATCCATTTGGAGGCTTGGGATCAAGAACCGATCATCAGAATCCCTTACATAGACCCAAATTGATAGGCACCGGATGGCCTAGCTGAAACTAGTCCCTTTTCCTAAATGGCAATTATTTTGAAATATGGCCACAAAAGACTGAAGCATTGAAAAACGTTAAACAAATATCTTAGATGTTGTGGTAGCCATATGGAGAAATCTTAATTTTTATGATGTAGGTAAAGAGATTCAATTTAAAGTTTCAAGATTTAACTAAACCTATAATGAATTGGCAACGGTTTTTGCTGTACACAGAGCGCTGCGAAAAATAATTAGAGCTTCTTCTCTCCCTTTAATGGCTTCTGAGGAAGCAATACATACCAAGCAATTTCACGAATGTCAAGAAATACTATTGTAATAAAATTATATGTAATACATTTAAAAAAAAGGAATTCAAAGCTTTATATAAAAAGACTTATGCTCATTTTTGACTGTTGAATTTAGTCTGAAATTCAGTATTATCGATAAGGAGTGATGCACGAGCACGAGATGATGTTTTCCAGACGCAGACACCGCTGAATAAGTTATAAAACATTAACAAACACTCTGTTTGTGCCATTTATTATTGATGAATTCTTTCAATTTCTCTGAGATTCCATCATCGGTTCCTGACTTAGTGAATATGGGAACACCTCGGGAGTATACACATTCAAACAAAAAAAGTTTTTTTTCAAATTGGACAGAGTTATTGGTGAACATATAAAAAAACCACACGCAAACGAACATAGAACCTACACACACCTAGACACCTCCTTCTCCTTTTCTAAAGTTGGTTAAAATTAAATCAAGCCGTCGAGAGTCTCAGTCAAGTCATAACCCAGTTTAAAATGGTGGCAGGAATAAGTTGTTGCAGGACAAAATCCACCAATCCGAAAAGACACGCAATACATTTATATTTAACTACACACAGTGTGCTCTTTATCTAAGTAACACCGGTTAAAATGCCACCAAAATTAAACAATATAACTCAGTAACAATATAAACATAAACAGTATTAAAAAATATACTGAAATATCAATAAATCAATAACAATAATAACGTTAATCTTTAAAAGATCTTAACCTCACTGACGATCTGTCTGAGAGACTTTCATCATCTCCGAGCCGAAACCGCTGGACCCAGAAAGCTGATAGAAGGGTAGGTTCCGATTAAAGCAGGACTAGAAAAGAAAAGATTTTTGTAAATTCAATACGTAAGGGGGTGAAAAGGGATGACAACCATTGTATGAAAAATCGTATTCCTTGAACTTTCAACCTTGAAACTTTGCATAAGTAAGCCTCAATACTAATCATACAAAGTTTTTTTTTAAGCTACCCCTAAATGCGGTTGCAATGGGGAGTTAAAGTTTGTATGGGAACTTTTTAATGAGTGGTTCGTTTTGCTTGTTACTTGAAATGGGTATAATAATTCAACACATATTTCAGGATTTTTCTTCATTATCCTTAAAATGGCTAAAGAGGACTGTCCAAGTATTTGGGCTTCATTGTAGCGAAGCACAGATATTTAGCTAGTTAGATATAAGGTGACATGACCTTTTAAAATGGCGGATTGTAAGCAGCCTGTAATTCAAAAAGACAAAAAGCGGCCAAGTGCGAGTCGGACTCGCCCATGAAGGGTTCCGTAGCAGCAAGTAACATAATATAAAAGTTCTTGGATGGATTACGATTTATGACGTATTCAAAAAAAACTACTTACTAGATCTCGTTCAAACCAATTTTCGTTGGAAGTTTACATGGTTTTTTTTTAGTTTTATCATTCTCTTATTTTAGAAGTTAAAGGGAGGGCCACACACTTTTTACCACTTTGGAAGTGTCTCTCGCGCAAAGTATTCAGTTTAGAAAAAAATATTATTAGAAACCTCAATATCATTTTTGAAGACCTATCCATAGATACCCTCCCACACGTATGGGTTTGATGTTTTTTTTGTTTTTATGACTTTCAGTTATAACATATGGGGAACCCCAAAAATACATCTACTCACCAAGTTTCAACAGCCTAGCTCTTATAGTTTCGGAAAAAAGTGTCTGTAACTTACACGGACAGACAGACAGACAGACAGACATCACGAATCTATAAAAAGGAGTATAATAAAGTCTTTCACGCTCTGCTAAACGAATATAAGCCGAAGAGTTAGCAACAAAAAAATGTTATACTCTACAAAAGTATTATTTACTTAATTTGGTTTTTATTACCGCAGGAAAATAACTAGGTTCATCGAGTTTCCACTCATTAAAACCCGTAATTGAATAAGACCAGCGAGATCTACTTAGATGGCTGGTGTTTTTCTGAATTTCATTAAAGCACTGATTAGAATTTTCTATTAACTTTCGTTGGGTTCAATCGACAGTTGCTATTCCGAATTCTAATTGCGGCCACACTGTATTACATAAGGAGGGGGCCTTTAAGTTTATCGGACTTTACAAAAATATTGGTTCAAGCAGTTCCAACGAACATTTTTGTATGAGGCGTAGAAGGCGAGCGCACGCTCTGCTACCGTGTGTTTGTGTTTAAAATAATAATAAAAAACTGCCCTTTAGAGTTTTGTTAAATTCTGTTGATGACTTCACTAACTCAAATAATATTTAATAAGTTACCAAATGTTTCAAAAATTAAAACGTGTAAGAAGTAAGTCTCATATGGTATATCAATTTTAAAAATTTAGTTTTTTTAACTTAAGATTACCATATATTCTTTTCTTCTTGAAAACTGAAGAACTCTTATCAAAAACTTAAAAGTTCTAGAGCTCATAATAGACATGCTGTGAACCTATTGCGCCTTAATAATAAAATCGAGTGTTGACGAGAGCTATTGACCCATCGAGTGACCCATCTCAAGCCCAACGCGAGCTATGGTTGGAGAAACATCCTCCCCCCCCCCCCCCCCTAAACTATATCGAGCCTGCACAAAAACTCCCGCCAGGTAAAGACCTCCCCTGGCGCAAGTGGAAGTCGCTTAACCGACTTCGGACACAGGTGGGCCGCTGCAGGCTCAACATATGGAGCTACTCAGAAGAGACAGCTACAACTTGTCCTTGCTGCGGAACAGATTCTCAAACAATGGCACACCTAATGACTTGCCCAATGTGCCCCAACACCTATACCTTGAGTGACACATACACTGCATCTGACAACGCCGTAGAAGTGGCAAAATTCTGGCAAAACAAGATATGAAATAGAAAAAACATAGATCCACCATCGACACGACGAAGAAGAGTAATAAAACTCCTATATTATGCAAATAATTTTAAGATTTTAAAATAAAATACTGGATGACCCGGTGAACTTCGCATCACCTAATATTCACGTTGGCTGCCATCCATACAAAATTACCCTAACGCCACATACATATCGGTGAGCATCACCGTTTCACCGTCATCATCATTTTAATTAACCAAGAGCCTTTTTTATAGCTCATAACAGTAGTAATGCTGGTGAAAATTAGAGGTGAAATAATTTCATAATTATTACGAAAGGTTACTCAGCGCAAGCGTGAAACGTATCGTGTGAGGTACATAACAAAAGGTACATACAAAATTAAATAACAGCTCAAACATGATCATGATGATAATGATCTCATCGCTGATGCTCATGGCAGCCAACGTGTTAAGAGTAAGTAAAAATGGAACATAGTACTTTTTTCAGAACCAATTTCTCAGTGGCTGTTAATTCACACTGTTAGTTCTTTTAATTCACAGCTATGATACCTAATTCATATATTATGTCTATGAATTCGAATTTTATCATCATATTTGACGACCTCTGTGGCGCGGCGGGCGAAGCTTGGCCTGCGACGCAGGAGGTTGCGGGTTCGATTCCCGCCTCGGAACAAATATTTGTGCGATCTCAGATATTTTTTCAGGGTGTTCTGGGTATTTTCTATGTATAATAAAAAATATCTATCTATGTAATATATTGTATTAAGTATATCAGTTATCTAGTACCCATAACACAAGCTCTGCTTAGCTTGGGGCTAGATAATGTTGTGTGAATTGAATTGTCCAGCATTATTTATTTATTTTATCATCATCATCATTGGCAGCTCAAATAATAGCAAACTGTTGAGTCCAAGACACCCTCCCTCAAAATAAATATAAATTATAAAATAATAATTAAACGTTTTTACGTAAGCACGAAACAATAAACTTTTCAGTCATTCGTTTATCCAACTGTTAACGAATAATAATCTGGGAAAAATCATACTTACTGGGCACTAGCACTAGTAAGTGTACGATATATTATTTTAAAGTTTATTGAATTAGTACTTACTTGAACTAAACTTGAACTTAAAAATATAAGGAAAGTTATGGAAAATAACTAATAAAGTTTACAAAAATCCGAATCTAACGAATACGAATAACTTTTATATATTTTTTTACTATACGTTTTAATGTAATTAAATATCTAAATAATCACTTATAAGACGATGCTTAAAGCGCAAGTCGTGTTAAAACGGGAATTCGTAGACTTGTTGAATAAATAGGTGAAATATAAATGTGAATTGGGAAAAGTACAAGATATATAAATATTTATTGAGAGGTTTGCGCTGGGAAAAGTACTGTTCTTTATGTTTGGTCCCCGAAAATTGAATGGGCTCTTAAATTAATTATGGCTGATTGAGAGAGGCCATGTTTGGCCTCATTGAATTGCATTACAATTGTGATTACTAGCTTCATCACCTGTAATTCAAATAAAAGGGGGTTTTAAAAAAACAAGGACTAGTGCGAGTAGAACCCGTGCCCTGAGTGTTCCGTACCGTTGTTTTGACATAAGTTGTACCATGACGATTGTAGTGATTTTGTGGAGCTTTTTCCAACAAACTTTACCATCACATTCGAGGGGTAAAAATTCGAAATTCCTTTATTTCATTATTTTTCGTTTATTTGTGTTAAAAAGAAGTGATTTCATCGACCGATTGATTGGCAGCTAATTGTGAGGTACTGGAAGTACCCTTGCAGTTTTTATTTTCGCGGTTTCCATACAAAAATAAGTCAATCATATCTTTTTAATGCATTGAGTTGGAAGCTTGTTTTTTTACGGCACTATGAGACGTTTATAACTAGTATAAGTTGATTTCATAAACCGCGTGTCTGAGAAAAGGGGTCTTGACCAACAGTTAGATCCCACCATCTCCTTTTCATCATAGGACGAGCAGGCGCACGGCTCGGTACCACGATTACCTCATAAGTATACCCTCTATTCGTACTAAACGTTTCAGTTCTACCTTTATAATGGGAACTGCTAAGGAGTGAAATACGCTACCGTCGTCTGTCTTTCCTGAAGACTATAATCTGGGTCTCTTCAAGGCTAGAGTAAATAGGTGCCTTCTAGACCTCTGTGCTCCATCTTCGGCCACATCGTCACTTACCAACAGGTGAGATCGTGGTCAAACTAAGGTCTATCAATGTTTAAAAAAAAACAGACAGACTGACAGCAAAATGATCCTATAAGGGTCCCTTTTTCCAGTTAAGTTACGGAACCCCAAAAACAATAAAACTGCCAATTTTGGTCATATAAGGCATCCCCTGCTCAGCTTAGGAAGATACTGGGCTAAAGTTAGTACGTGTACACGTTGTATGTCATTTTTACGAACTTTCCCGAAAAGATGTTTTCAAAAAGAATGCTACGTTTTACTGGAGTTATTTCTCTAATCATGATACCGGGTCCCTTTGTTCTTGAGTTATACGAAACTCGAAGCAAATAACGACTTGTTATTGCTCCATTCGATTTAACAAGTGGCCCGTTAGGTGCTGACAAATCGTATGTAACGTACCGGGATGAATTTGTCCCAGTAAACAAAGATCATTGTTACTTTTTAACCCCCAACCACAGATACTCCAACTAAAACGGGCGGGTGCCATTGACTGTTATAAGTTTGAGGACACATGTCTGTATGTATGTTTATTTGTCGCCACGTAGCTCCGGAATGGGTGTTCTGATTTCAATGCGGTTTTTTGTATGAAAGATGGTGTTACACTGGAATTGCTCGAGTGGTTTAGATATCTACCTACTGATTATGTAGCTGGAGACGATATAAAAATTAGCACCCCACCACGTGTTTTTGTTGAGGTACGGTTGTGTTTATTATTGAAACAAGCATATGGACCTGATGTTAAGCAGTAACCTCTGCCTTTAACAATGTAATACCTCATAGGTCACGTCTACCTAGGACGCGCCCTATATGGTATTGCACTGTGCCCGCCACCCTGAGACATAAAGATGAAAATTCTCATGTGCCTGAATTTCACCGGCACCCATATCCTTCAAACCGGAACAGAGCAATGCGAGCACTACTGGTTTGCGGCAGAAATAGGTTTTGTATAGAAATAGTACTTCCCCGGACGAACTCTTACACAAAAAACTACTACATACTAATAAAAAAGAAAGGAGTTTTTTACTTTTTATTTGAAACCGTCAACGTACTTAACCTAATTTGAACCAAATTTTCAAGTGACTGAGAAGAAATCATTCAAACCTAATATTTGGATTTTATATCGTAAAAATTTTGGGATGGTTTGGTATTTAACGCATTCAACAATGCGTTCTCCGTACGTGCACGTACGTGACTGGACTCAGGAGCCCAGTCTTCCCCCGGCCGCTCGTGGTGGGAGCGACCACCAATAAACGCGTTAGACGATAGAGCCTAATTATAATACAAACGATGCTGGCTACCAAAGTAACCGGTATAATATTATACAAAAATTTCTTGAACATTTATCATTTAAATATGTCAAGGCACATACCTATTGACGTATTTTAAACCCCCGATGTAAAAACGAAGGGGAGTTATAAGTTTGACGTGTCTGTGTGTATGTGTGTGTGTGTCTGTCTGTCCCATCGTAGCTCCCGAACGGATGAACCGATTTCCATTTTTTTTTGTTTGAAAGGTGAATTTGTCGGGAGTGTTCTTAGCTATGTTTGATCAAAATCAGATCAGCGGTTTCATTGCGTTGAGGGTTTTTTTAATTATTACAAAATTAATTACTTGTTACCAATATTATTTTGGTTGTGTTTATTTATTTGCACTTTGACGCTGTCTCCATTTCTCCGATTCAGACTATAATGACAGCGAGCTGACCTGATGATGGTAGACAACGGAACTCGCAATGGATAACAATAGACCGGCCATGTTTGGAGTCATTTTAATCAATTTACAGTTCTGATTTACTAATTTCATCCTATTCAGTTGAAAGGATCCCACTAATATCATAAACTTCTATGTTTGTTATTTATTACCGTTCTTTTTCATGACGTTACTTTCTTTTTACGACGTTCTAAAGATCTGAATTAATAGTAGACTTTGCGAGCACAAACTTGTACAAAACTATGCATTATGTCTATCCATATATTTGACGACCTCTGTAGCGCGGCGGGCGTAGGTTCACCTGCACATCCACAACACGACATTTGCAACAACCATGGTATTGCAAACGCGCTGCCTACCATTAAGAACCCTATTGATATTTCCCTTGAATTTACCCATATTGTAGCCCTGTGGGAAGATATACAACGGGAGCTCATTCCACGCCTTGCATGCAGGTACGCGGGAGAAACGAGCGCGTGAAACGCACTGTGCGAAGACCTCCACGCATCCAAAATGTGCGGGTGAGCTCGCTCACGATAGCGGGATGTGCGGTTATAAAAGTTCGAAGCTGGGATTAGCTCAAACAGCTCCTTAGAGCATTCCCCGTTAAAAATCTTATAAAAGGCACTAAGAGCAGAGTACTTCGCTCGAAATATCGACACCCAGGATCGAGAGACCATTAGAAATGGGAAGGGTAAATACCCTGAAACGTGAACTGTCCAGCATAATTTATTTATTTATTTATTAATATTATTATAATAATCAAACAAAGAAACCAAAAATACATGTTTTTTTATAAATATTACTTGAGTTTCAAAAATCAAAATAAATTTCAACTTTTTTGTAAACTTAGTATTTCATCCTAACTTCTTAGTATTTTATTTAAACAACAACTTGACCGATATTGCTCATTTTTTAAATTTATGATAAGAATTCAGAAACGATTCTGCCAAATATTATCAAAATCAGCCGGTAAAATTGCATCGCAGCAAAATTCCCCCCTTTTGGAGGAGTTCCAATTAAAAATTGCCAACGTCATTAAAAAACTATGAAATTTTAGAATCTGTTTAGTAGGATTTGTCAAGCTTAGTTGAAAAATACGACCTGTACGCGAGTACCAACATACATCCGGTCAGATGAAAGCAAATTTTGCCAGTTGATGCAAGGACTTGGCTCGCTCGGACAAATATTTTGTGGTCCTAACTCTTACTTTTTTATTATTCTTTCTAAAAATACTAGTATCAGGCTAAAAATGTCATGAATTAAGTAGATAACTGATAATCACATTGTAAGTAATTATTATTACAAATGTGATTATCAATATCCTTTATTTCATTGGGTGAACCACGGAAAATGCATATGATCTCCATTAAAAATACATCTGTCCTATCATCAATATGTGTTACTGGAGTCCGAGGATATTGAGGTCCATTCCAATTGTCCAATTTCCTGCAGAAAACGTAATAAGTAAACTAAAATAACAAACAAGTACACAAATTAAAGAAAACGTTATTTTGCGCTAAAGAAACTGCAAGAGCAAAGTTTTACACGGCTTATTTCTAATATTTATCACCCGCGAGCTGGCTGCAATGTCCGAAAAATGCAATAAATTCTATAAATCAGCAGCGTAAACCTATAACAGCGCGTGGGACACCAAAAGTTAATCAAAACCTTATTAAAATATACGTCCGAAAAAGCGCTTTTAATTGATATCGATCTGAAGACTTCAGAAATCAAGTAAATAACAATAACAGTACAAACCTCCTCCAACGCCAGGAGCTGCTCTGAAATTTCAGTACATCCATTTTCGCACTAGTATTATTTATTTAAAAGTCTAAATAAAGTTTGACCGCACGCATAGCAAGCTCAGCTCAACGCGAGCTCGCAGAGGCGTGTCGAGCGCGCTGCGAAGCTGGACAGACTGACTGAGTGACTGAGCGAACGATACACTGCTAGAGCCTTGCTTGGCTAACGGCAAGCCCAGTCGGATAGGGTGGATACCGGCCCCGCACCACTTCCCGCCCCTGGAGCTTGCGAACCCTGCCGTCCCCCTCACATTACTCTTCGCTGGACATAGGACGTTAAGCATCAAAAAACGGATAAATTACCCGCTATTGTCACTTTATAGTCGACAATAATATAGCTTGCCCCTATTTGTTTCGGGATTTGCGTTTCGGCGCGCACAACACTCTCGAAGTTTTGGTAGAGCAAACTGTAAAAAATAACTTCAATCACAGAAACAATAATGAAACGAATACAAGTATATATAAAATTTACAAAATAGATCCAAATTACTACTAGGCGGAAGCGTCTGGTCCTTGAGATGCTGGCTGCATTGCCAAGCTGAATGGCAATACCAATGCATTGAGCCCGATAAGAGCCAGCTCTAGGGTCAAACTTCGCTTCGACCAGACAATTTAAAAGCAGAGGACCCTGACCTCTTGGAGTCTCGACCCCGACCTCTGTTTGTGGCTTTTGTGATCACAAAATGACCCAAGGCGAGACCGAGAAATTCAAAAACCTGCGAAGTAAATGTGTTTCATCTTCAGGAGCCTTTAGATGTCCACTGCTGGATGAAGCCTCCCCATCGAACGCAATGGTGAATTTGCCATAATCACCACGCTTGGCAGGCGGATTGATGATCACAGTATTAGTGATGAGTACTCAGGTGGATGCTGCTGCGCATCCCCTTTAGGCGGCTTTTACGACATTTACGGGAGGAGTCTACTTTTAGGCAGGCTCATGTATTTCCGTCTATACCCAAAAAAAACTTTGAATCTATGTGATGAAATCTAACCGTGTAAAAATATCTAAAATAAATCTAAATAAAACGTGTATTATCTTTGTAATAGTTACACAGTGTTTCGTCTTTTGCATTGAAAGGCATTTTCAAATTATATTGAATGAGACAAAAGACGGAGATATTCAGCAGATCGTCCTTGGAATTGTTACACCGATTGAATTTGAAACTGTCTGTCAATGAAAAAGACAAAACACTGTGTAACTACGCCAAAGATAATATGAATTTTATATTAGCCCAGTTAGTTTCAATAATCTGAGCCTTAGATAATTTATAACTGGCTGGTTTAATAATCAGAGATCTGAGCTGATACGCTGGATTTAATTAGCGCTGAGTAGCTACTCAACAGATTGTTTTCATTATCTTGTTGGTTCAACTGAAAATTTACTGGTTCCTGCTTTCAAAGAAACAGGAGCACTCGGCTGATGGTAAGAAATAAAAATACTTAGTAGAAAATACAAGCTGAGATCTATAACTTTTACATAACGTTTTACGTCGGGATTTTATTTTACTGCCTATTTAACTTCTAGAATAGTTTGGCTAATTAGGTGAGACAATAGAGATACACACAGAATAGAACAATACAAACATTACAATTTTATTCAAATCATACAAGGAACGTGGTTAGTTGTGGTTCGTGCTTTTCTCTAAAGCAGGAATGCTCTTCATTTTGAAATGTACATACATAATACAGATAGCAAAAGGTCAAACATACGCCTGGCTTCACATTAGCAAAATTACGAGAATCTTCCGCCCGCGTCTAAGTTCGCCTTACCTGTATTTAGCGGATTTCGATGGCATTTGGAGGGTGAATGGATGGGGCGGGGACTGTTTTTTAGTCCAACACTACACGAGCAAACCCGCGTGCTAAAAGCTAGTCCTAAATAATGACGCACTTAGCAGGGTACCTAATTTTTACTAACTATTAGCTAAAGTGCAAAAGTAGCAATATCTTTAGTTTACAAGTTGACTCCATGGCCTGCTCGTAACAAGCTCCAACTCTTGAGGAGAATTGAAAACCACTCCAATTATCCAACTTCGCAAGAGTAGTAAGATAAATGCTTAGCCCAAGCTTTAAACTCACAAAGAGACTTGCTGCTTAGATTGTATAAAAGTCTACTGATTAAATGTTATCTTCATTCTACATCTAATCCACGGAAAAATTGCGGATTTGTGTCCAAGGAGTTAGAAAGTTTAAATCGGATGAAAGCGAGTGCAGACTTGATAAGAAGATGGGATAACAGAACCGATCAAGTGCGAGTCGGACTTGAGTATAGAGACTCCCGAACAAGTAAGCTATCACACTAACACTTAACCAAGAACTTATTAGTCTTCGGTGAAATAAAGCAACACACGCATTTTCATACGCATACGGAATTTACAGGCTCTCGGTTATGTTTTCCGATAAACTATGAGTAATGCCAAAACTCTCGTAAAATGTTTGTAAATTTTCGTATAATATTTTTATTAGTATAATATTTATTATGCAATTTAACATTATAAAAAAGTCATTGTATTTCTCACATGAGCCATTTCATTTCGTGCTACATGATGCATTTGACAAGTTTTTTATTTTATTTTCTGATTTTCCCCCATTATAAACCCAAAATTAGTTTCTTTATGGTATACGTACGTGATTAGAGCAACTAATGCCTATTTGTATATTTCATGTTTTTTTGTGCAGTGCACAGAAAATAGGCAGGGGACAGACAGTGATGTACTGGTTCCGTTGGTAACTTTTGTGGTTAGGAACCCTAAAAACTTAAGGAACTTGGCACCACGTGTGTAATTTCATACCACGCCTGACGTCGTATCTATACATAAGAAGTAGATAGACGAGTACAGAAGTTTGTTTAGACAAAATACTTTTCAGACGCACTAACATGTTTGCCTGCTGCTGCTATTTTTATTTGGCCAGAACCACCCTTAGAAGAGGTTCAACTGGTGTGCTAGATTTTTCATACTAACCTTCCTTTACCTGAGCATTTTTTTTTTTTTGTTCTTTTGAGACAACCGTATACTGCGCGAGTCTATACAAGATATTTCCTCAGATGCGTCTCTACCACTATAATTGATGTCATTAAACGCACCTAAAATCAATTATCATCAAATCAACGCAGTCAAGGGTATAATCGTGTTACTATAGATTTCGAATTATCCTTGAAATAGTTGCACTGTGTTTTGTCTCATGCATTGACAAACAGTTTCATATTCGATCGAAAGAGATAAAACACGGTGTATCTACTCGATGGATATTCCGCGTTTATAAGTACAGCACGGTAAGGATTTTGATCATTAGTGTGGATGTTGATCATATTTTATGTTGGACCATTTTACATTGTGAAATACATCGAAAATACCGAACTCTGGTGACACCATAATTATCTAAGCACCTAATTTGTATAATTTCGATAAAAATAAGGAGGATTATTTGCGGAAATAGAAGTTCTTAGCCTGGATACAGCGATACAAACTTGAAGTTCTAAATTGAAAATCAAACAGTTAGACCAACGGAGACGACCAAATGAAAACGACAATGTAACCGATTTGATTCGAGAAGTTCCATAATGCATACAATGTGGCTCCGCTGCGTAGATGGCAGTTGACAAACAAGTGGTCGCTGCAGGTCTATAAATTGGATGATTACTTTCGATGCATCGGGTATCATTTAAGGCAATTGCTTTACAGTGCCAGTACAAAGTTTTGAATCTCTTTGACAATACATGATTGCAATAGGTATTGCGCATTGGCAATGCGCTTTCTATTCGCTTCTGGTGTTGCAGATGCCAAAAGGCGACGCGCGGTAACCGTTTACCATCAGGCGGGCAGTAAGCCAGTTTGTCAAGCAATTAAATAAATAAAACAAAAGATCTTCCTTCTTTACGGGCCGTTTAGGATGAAAATGGTAAATAATAAAAATAGAAATTGAAAAAAAAAAATGTTAATAAGCACATGTCAGAAAATAAAAACATTAAAACCGGAGCTGGGGAGGGAGAAAAAGTCTGCAGAGCCCTCTATAATAATAAAATCATAAAATAATAAAAATAAAAAAATAAAATGAATTGAGCAAAGTTGCGAAGCTAATGGCGGACGTAGATTGTATGAAAATTTAAAAAGAAACGTATAAGGCCGATGTCTTTAATTAAACCTCAATAAGCGTTTGACCAGGAATACGTAGGAAAACTCCTCTGCTCAGCTCTACAGCTGCTCATCTCTGTGGCCAGGGTTGATTATACTCGTACCACAAAACATCATATATTTCTTAGGGTGTGATGTTATTTTAGTTTATCATATACTTTGCACAACCTACGTTTACTAGGACTACTATTACCTAGGAATTATCTTTATATCAAGTATACCTAGAAAACTGTAATTTTGACGTGTGCAAGTTATTATTAGCAAACAGCTCTACCTACTATAATTAGCTACATACGTTTTTTTTCCCCCTAAGGGGAAGGCAGCGTTTCAAAGTTCATCTTTACATTAAGGGCTACTATATCAATAGAACAATAACCTTTAAAAAAGTACTCTATTAACAGAGAATTGAACTGAAAGTTAGTTACACAAAAGTTATCATATCCACCCTTGTAACACCTATTTAAAAATGCTGCAAGGTACAAAGGTAAAGCGTGACAACGTGCGTAATCAGATTAGTTTTTATTTTCAGCACACCCGTTTCGTGTAAAAATGCCATAAACGAAATGCCCCACACAAGAATTCGATACAACTGTTATGAATAAACAAATACAGGTCACAGTAACACAGTTTTATTGAATTTTTTGCGCTCGGCTCTGATCATAATTCATGGCAGGATTGCGTTTTATGAACAGTAAGATTGAAGTTTTGCTGTTCGAATAATTACGTTACGATAGAATTATTGAAACAGAATCATTTGTAAACGATGAACAAAAGGAAAGATTCAAACAATGAGAGACAATTAAGAATGATACTAGAAGACTATTCATTCAAGAGTTCTTAAAACCGAAGCAGATGCAAGAATTGTTCAGAAAATGTGTTTTCTATCTAACAAGTAGGTAGTACATTGTTTTACCCAGTTATACCTATTCTATAAGTTGATGCAGGAAGAGACTACGCATATCCGCCATCCACATATCTCAAACCGCTTTCTACGATGATCAAGGAAATTTTAAAGTTGTCCTTGTCTTTCTTCATAATACGCACTATCATTTTGACAAACTTAATCAAGATCGGTTCAGCCGTTTAGTCGTGAAAGGTAACAAACATACAGGAACTTTTGACTTTTATGTTAATGAGAAGTGTGATGTGATCGTCAACTTTATTAAGAAAATGTATTTGTGATGGAAGCGAATACTTAAAAGAAGCAGATTAGGTACCTAGTGGAACGTAGCCAAGTTAAAAGGAAAGAACTAAGTTGCCTTAGCCTGAAATGTTAAGTAGCAACTAGACGTTTTTTCTGTGGTTAATGTTTCGCAGAGATATGTATTTCAAAGCAAAATACTGGCGTCAGAAATATACGTAGTTGAATAAAAACGAAACGGACAGGAGCACATAGTAAAAGGATTGTGTTGTTCGCTGAAAAAAACAAGCTTCATGACTTGTATGTCATCCATTCCTTATATCAAAGTAAGTATTTTGTTGAAAAATATCTTTTTCAAAACAAACTGTTATAAAATGAATGATCGAAACGGTGTGCTGCTCAAAACGAGCCCAGATACTGCCAGTCTACTAACATCGATCGAGGAGTGCCGTTGTCCACCTTCCGTCTCCATCATAAGATCAGGAGGGCAATTCTGGGATTGTAGAGATTAAGTCAAATTCGACATAATCATGTCGAAAAAAGATGGCGAATGTCGAATAAAATCTTCATATGCTATTCTCGTGATGTCACAAAATGACATAAGCCGACCAAAATCATTGAAATCGAATACGATTTGATGGTTATTGTGACATTTTCGTGACATTTCTTGTAGACATTCATGCTTCGACATTATCTCTAATTTAGAGATAATTTCTACAATCCGAGAATTGCCCTCTACTCGTTGTTGTTATATTGTATTGTCATCGGAACTTGACAGGTGTGCCCAGCACAATCGGATATCGGAAACAGTAAAAAAAAAACAACGCGAGTTTTATCCCAAATATACTAATAAACTAACAGTTTAAGTTAAATAAAAGCTTGTAACATAGACCTTAAACTAATACAAAAATGAAGTACGTACGTAATCTCATGTGACCTTCAACGAAAAGCTCTATAATGTCATATATTTAGATGTAAACATCTGTCCTAGACGAATCTAGAGCGTGTATTAATCTTGACTTAGTGTATGTAGGTACACCTAGTTAAAATTACAACAGTTGAACACTTACATTACTGCCACTCCACTAGGTAAGTAATTATTAATTGATACGACAGTTGGTGCACGAATTTTTAAACTAGACTCTATTTAGAGGGCGTGCCGACAAAGCTATTCGACATTAATCAGTGCAGATTTCGGCGGGGTACGATTGTTGAGAGTAATTCATTCTTCAAAAGATTAAGGCAAATCAGGAGAGGTGAACCAAGAAGCACGTCATTTATCAACGCCTTCGTTTGACAACTGACTCCGTGAATCTTAAGGCGATAATATACCCAAAACTGCAATAGAGACCTCTCTCTGAAAGCTTACTTCTTACAAACGTATTAACGAATTAATATAAAAATTATGCAACGGATGTCAAATGTAGTCAAAAATATTTATAATGTTTATTTTTTTGAAGTAATTGATACTTTTGACAGGAAAAATATCAAAAGTTTCTAATGGATTACACAAAAATAAACAGCTGCTTCCAAATGCCTGAAGCTATTTTAGTGATTCTTACACAATATTAATGTTTAGATTTTTAAAATAATCATTTACTTCAGACATTTCCGGTTTTCCATGATTTTCGTTCACTATTTGTTTCGCGTGCTCTATTCTGCCTCGTTCTTACTTACCTGAACTTTACTGAGTTAAATAAATTCTAAATAACAAAATAAATTCGGGGTGAGTAATAACCTTAAATGGAATAAGTAGATACCGTAGCTGTGATCATTTCGAAATATTTTACGGATCGGAACCCTCAGGGCTCGAGTCTCGTTCGCACTTGTCCCTTATTTAGTGGCCTTAGCCTAGTAAATCTCAATCTCTCCAATTTTGCCACTAGCATTTATATTTTGATAGTCAAGTCGTCATGTCCTAGTGAAACAAGAGGTATTATACCATTTTCACTATTGTTAAGAAAAAATACATTCATTATTATATCTTTTTAATAAATTGAGTTAGAAGCTTGATTTATTTAGGATACTATGTATATACAGATCACAGATCTTTTTTTATATTTGCTATTAGTTGATACCGTTAGCCGTTTCTGCGAAAAAGGATCTTGACAGACTAGATATACAGACGACAGACGAACACCGTAGGTAGTGGTAAATTTTGAGGTGCTGAACTCTAAAAATAACAATGGCTGTGAAAATACAGATAACTTCCAAGGCATGTAGAATAACAACATACCTACCAACACCGTCGGACTATGGTCATATACTCGTTGTCGAGTGGTGGCGAGGTGGCGTTTGGCAGCCGGGCCCTAGCCTGCGCGGGCCCCACGGGCTTGCAGGCCCCACGCGCTTGTGGGCCCCATGGACTAGCGGGCCCCATGGTCTTGCAGGCCCCACGGGCTTGCAGGCCCCACGGGCTTGCAGGCCCCACGGGCTTGCAGGCCCCACGGGCTTGCGGGCCCCACGGGCTTGCGGGCCCCACGGGCTTGTAGGCCACGCGGGCTTGCGGGCCCCACGGGCTTGCAGGCCCCACGGGCTTGCGGGCCCCACGGGTTTGCAGGCCCCGCGGGCTTGTTGGCCCCACGGGCTTGCGGGCCTTGCCGCAACTTCCATTTCATTTCACTACACATAATCTCTATAGACGAGCTATACATTGGTTAAAATGCCACCAAAATTACACAAATTAAATAAATAAAACACCAGGAACGTGAATAAAACAAAAGTAGGCGACGTCTGTTTTCGAAAATGGCGCGATCACTTTTGAACTAATCAACCTCCTATTGTGACGTTTACTTAGAGAGTAAACCATAGTACACGACATTTGACATTGGTTAGAGATAGGTACTTTAAAAAATGGAAATGTGAGTTTGAAATTTTCCTAACACACAGTCACGTGAAACCCCGTCGTCTTTGCGTCGGGGGTTAAAAAAGAGTTGTCCAATATTGAATGTTGCAAGAAGCTTCAAGAAGCAAATAAATACCTCATTTATTAAATACCTAAAGTAGTTTCAATGCCAAAGCTCGTTCCAAATTGTTATTCATTAATTTAGTTATTTTCTGATAATATCCTATCTACCACTATCCCGTTCCCGGCCCGGGCTTCTGGGAGCCACCAGGGCCCTTCCGGCCCTGCCTACCAAACCCAGGGAACGATTTCCAGTTTAAGATTAACGTATTTAATGATGTACCTAAACACATAGTAATTTTAGTCACGTTGGTTACCACAGCAGGAGTGCATAGCATTTCCTTATTCATTTCACAGTAGATACAACGGGAGTTTTACCTACTTTGAATACGTGATTAGGTCGGGAAGGGCCACTCACGTATATTCTTTGCTCACATTTGTCAAAAGGAAGTTAAGAAAAGTTTTGTCACGTTACCAGCTCGTCACAACAATGACAACAAGGTGTCTACTTAACAATTGTAGGCTTCCGTACCTGTAAAAGTACCAACGGAACCATTATGGGACCACTTTGTTGTCCGTCTGTCAGTCTAGACCCTTTTTCTCAAGAACGGCTAAATGTATCAGCATGTTTTTTTTATCAAATATAAAAGTCTATGAGCTTAAAATGCCCTAAGAAAACAATCTTCTAACTCAATGCTTCAAAAAGATATGCAGATTAATAGCTATCTAATTTTTGTATGGAAATGGCGAAAGTGAAAAACCTCTAGAGTACCTACTTCCAATCTCCTCACAATTCTGAAGTTTGAATGCTAGAATACTTTATGACACAAATAAATAACAACTCTAAAATTGAGGAATTTTAACTTTGTTACTCCTAATATTACTTGGTGAAAGTAGGACAAAATGGCTGAAACTCGGAGAGGGCTCTTACAATTTAAAAATAATTTACGGACCTCTCAGTGTGCGAGGCTCGCTCGCACTTGCTCGTTTTGTTTACCTTGTGTTTGACCTATTTATTTTACTTCGAAATTCTTAACATAAGTGCATGTTGTGGTTACCTATAATTGTAGAAACAGTAGATTTAAGTAACTATAGACTTATATTTTCTTACAACTACCAAGTAATTTCATAATAGTTCACGTAAAGTACAAAGCAAACACAACAGTGCAACATTTTAATGCTCTTATTAAACAAGTAATTAATGTTGTTAAAATTAAAAAAAGCCCTTAACGCAATGAAACGGCTGAACCGATTTTGATCGCACATTGCTAAGAACACTCACAACTAAAAAAAAACATCCGTTCGGGAGCTACGATACCACAGACAGACACACACACACAGACACGTCAAACTTATAACACCCCGTCGTTTTTGCGTAGGGGGTTAAATATTGCAGGCATGTTGTATGAAAACTCATTGTATCCAAGGGAGACATGATTCTAACAAACAGAAACTGAATTTAAAATAATTGGGTTAGTACTAGTAAGTTTTTTTTTACCGCTTATCAGCGTGTTTATTATGTATACCCATGCCAAATTATAGCTCGCTAGGCGCGGACAGACAGACGGACGTACCTACACAGCGAAACTATAAGGGTTCCTTGTCTTGATGACTACGGAACCCTAAAATTAATAAAAGTTCCTTTACAACGATCAAAAATTATCATCATCATCAAAAAAAAAGGGATTTCTTGTTGCTTTTAGCGAGAGCTACGTGAATAGTATTACTCGGTGCACCAAGATGTCACTTTCTGCTCGGTTGAAGAATCTACCATTTTGCACGCTTGTGATTAATTCGTCGGTGATCCAAATAAATAAGTACAATAAACTGTCGCACAGAACTAAAATAATTTAATAAAGTTATGCGACCTGAAAACATCATACTTTCTCACCCAAAATACATTCAAACAAATTGTATTCTCTGCTTGGCACTCAGACTAGCAAATAAGCCTAAAACTTTACCCGTATTACACGGCACACGCTAAAAGATAATTTCTAAGCTCCGATTTGTCCACGAATTTGGCTCATAATTCTATATGTAATTATATTTTACCCTTCATTCATAACTTGCGTTTAGCGCACAAAAAATATTAAGGAAACATGGTATTTATACGACAACTTTGCCGGGATTACACGAAGTTTTGCAAAGGGAAGTTGTCGAGAAAAAGAAAAACCGCAAACAAGTCGCGGGGACGGGACTGCGGTGGCACGTGTTATCAGTATTGTTTTACACGACGTCACCCGACGTATACCTTCCTAGCTATGTCATGTGGTTCGTCCTACACTTATCATATTACCTTATCTTTGTACTTAATACTAGTTCCCACGTAAGTATTTCCTTATTCGAGCAGATATTTGCCAGAATTGAAATGAATCGACAAAAGGCTGCGAGCGGTGCAATGAATATTAAAATATTTCTTTAGTAGATTATGTGAACAAGTTAATTTCATTTTGATCTGATTACGTGTCATCTTATTTGAATTTTCACCTCAAACTTGAAAAATCAGCTTCTGTACCCTAGATCCTGTTCATCCTATGGTCATCATCAGAACCAGGAGCCTGATGTCATCGACAATTAAAATTTTGAGCCCAAACTGATAGTTCTTGCTGTAAAAATGCCTCAGGTTCCTGCAACCAAATTATTGCGAGCTGATTATGTTACTGGAAACGGCTGTATCAATTTCCCTAACCACCTCATCCACCAAATTCTCAAATACCTATCATCTTTCATACAAAAACGAGTTAAATCAGAGCAGCTGTTCCGTAGCTATATATGAGGCCACAGACAAACAGACGGAAAGACAAATACACCATGGCCCTCTTTTTAGTCGGGGTTTAAAAACCAAGATCACTGACTTAGCCCTGACTTAGTCAAAGAGGCAATGGGAAGGTCATTAGGCTTATTTGACAACGGATGGCGAGTAAAAGTTCTCGAGTGGTGACCACGAACCGGAGAAGGCCTTTTCTACAGGAACTGTCTTTCCTTTTACGAGTATGCAGCATTGACCAGTGTGTTGTGAATCTCTCGATGAACCAAGAACAATATAAAGATCGCAGGAAATCGGATAATGGACATTTGTCTTTCTATTGGAAAGGCTTATGACCAGCTGTAGACCTCGAACGGCTGATGATGAGATTGCTTGCATATTCCGATTAGGTACATAAACATAAAAAACATAAAAACATCATAAACAACATTTTACATCATCAACAGATCACATTTACACAAACTAAACATACAACAACACAATACATACCTACGTATACCTACTACAACATAGAGTCCTTCTGGGCAGGCAACGCATTGGCAATACCTCTGGTGTCGCAGATGTCAATAGGCGACGGTAACCGCTTACCATCAGGCGGGCCGTTACCAGATTGTCTAGCCATTATTAGGAAAAAAAACCTCGAGTGCATTTGATTCGCCTCCGAGTAATTTCCAAATCCATCATATAAGCGGAGCGCACGACAGCACGTTCCAAAGCTTTGTATACAGCACTAATTTTGCACTAATCCCTACCGTCTCGGCTGCCTGTGCTAACAAACTGGCCTGTTTCATGAAATACTCTTCATCTTTAGATACATCAGTTACGTTACTTACGTACGCAAGTTACTAGATGGATAGTGCATAGTGGAGTCCACAGAATCTAAAAGGACCCTTAGCTTAGAGCGATAATAAGGTAAGTAATTATTATTTTAGTGCTCGGTTTATACCTCTGTACTCTGTCTAGAGCCCTTAGGCAGCTAAACTCTACAACCTAGGTATATTACTAACGGCCCGCTCGCGACTTCTTCGCGTGGTTCCGGTGGTCCCAGTTTGTTTACCGGAAAATTTATTTACAATATTTAGTGTAGCTTTATATTAATGAAATAATTATGTGATAATAATAAATAAAGTGGCTTTTATTTATGTAGGTAGGTACAATCTTGGACGAAAAGTCCTCTTGATTGATGAATATTTAATTGTCATGTGAGTTGTACGGTTTCAGTTTCTGGAATGATTCTTCGAAAGGGCCAGTACTATTCGTCTGTACTTTACAATTTTTACTGTTTTTTTTCATACAATTTGATATGACGGAACAAGCAGATGGTCCATCTGATATTATGCGATGAACTGTACCTGACTGTAACTGTAACCGTAATGACCCTCTGCCTAGGGGCGTAGCATTAAAAAAAAAAAAAAAAAAAAAAATTCTTTCTTTCTTTTATATCTTATACGTCATGACCACTAATTACGCGCCCTATGCGGCATCGCACTGCGCCTGCAACACTGAGGCAATGATCAAAATACTTGTGTGCCTGTAAATTCACCGCTGCCCATAATCGTTCAAACCGGAACAATGCGAGCACTACAGCTTTGCGGCAGAAACAGGTAAGATATAGTAGTTAAGAATCTACCCACCTATAACGAGTCTGCCATTTAACGATAATACAATTTTGAGTGACGATTTAGAATGCACCTACCGAAGAGTAGGTAAAATTACAGAGGCTTTTATGAAACGGGACCCAGACTAGTCTTTCATGAAACAAGGTTTTGGTTTATTGAAACCCGTTACTTATGCCGTCAGCCCAGGAACGATGAGCAACATGCTCATCGTACGTACATGCATATCTTACGGATTTGCTGTGGTTAGGTGTCGTCGTCGTCGTTTCGTATGAGGTAGTGCTGGCCTCTGGTGTTAGGTGTTACGTGTGTCGTTACGGCGTACCTGAACACAAATTGAAATGCCGCTGCTCACTTCTAGTTCTAGCACACTCGAGTACACACACATAGGTACCCATCGATTGCATTGATTGCGTAGGGTTTAGCTTTAATGCTGGAGCCTTTAGACCAGCGGGCTTATTGTCTAATGAACTGGTAATCGCTATTTCACCCTCCATCATCATCAGCCTTTTGCGTTCACTGTTGGGACCACTTCATCATACATACAATTAATTTAAGTCACAGGTCCAAGACAATGTTTAGTAAATGTAAAGTTCAGTCATACTATGTAGGTATAAATATGTAGCTACCTAAAAAAAAAAGATATTCCTTTTTGAGACTGACTAACCGAACAGTAACTTTGATTTTTCCAAGCCTGACAGGGAGGATCATTCGACTAGTTTGACCACGAGAAAAGATTATTCCTTGTGGTCAAACCAGTAGAACTAAATAGTATGCCTAAGAAGCCAGCTACGAAGCCAGTACCTAGTTACAATTTATTTTTGCAACAGTTTCGGTAATCACCGCGGCGAATCGCGCAAAAACTACGGCAAGTCGGACGCGAGGGAAATAAATGTCTCTTTTGCGAGCACAACTGCCCTATAACTGCCTAATTAGAGACACGTTATAGCGGGCAAAGTTTGGAATGCCGACAGTCCTGCTAATAAGGACATCGAGGCTGTAGGCTAATAGGTACAGGAAAACTTTTAGTATGGGTCTAGCAAGGAATCGTATATAAGAGTTCAGAGGAAACAAAACTTTAGGTAGGTAGGTACCTATCTAATCTTGTTGGCAGGAACCAGAAAGGTAGGAGAACCTACTTCGAAGAAAAATATTTCTTGATTCTCATATCATTTCACTTTTATTTAACCTGGAGTAGATTATAACAGCAAACGGAACCAGTTGAGGAAAAGGTGAAGTGAAAATTCTCATCGAAAAAAAATAGGTAGGAAAGACTAATGTAAAATGATCCCTTGAAGTCTTTGATTATATATCGACAAAAAAAAACATTCTCTAAGCTTGAAGAAAAAGTAATTAATTGACCCTCAACGCAATGAACCGGCTGAACCGATTTTGATCATACACAGCTAAGAACACTCCCGACAAATACACCTTTCAAACAAAAAAACAACGAAATCGGTTCATCCGTTCGGGATCTACTATGCCACAGACAGACACACACTCAGCCACACACACACAGACACACACACACGAACACACACACACACACACACACACACATACACATACACACACACAGACACGTCAAACTTATAACACCCCGTCGTTTTTGCGTCGGGGGTTAATAATGATCTCTCGCTAGAGCAGAGGCCGTAGACAAAGTAAGATTCTAATCTCGATTCTAATAGCGATGCATAGAAAAGCCAACATTACCTAGAGATCCACCAACTTATCTGTAGAATGAAATGTATGTAGATGATAGAAAAGTAGTAAAACGGTGGCCGTTTTACTAAAACATGACTTGACTTTGACTTTGCCGACTTGGAAGGAGTGTACGTTGCAAATACGAGTATATTGAAAATGCAATAATAAAAATGAAAAATAACTTGAAAATGAAAAATCACATGAAAAATAACTTGAAAATGGAAAATGCACAAGAACCGCGGTGCCAATGGTCATGCCGCCACAAAAATATGGTGAAAAAATTTGAAATTCTTTTTTTATTCTAGCTCTAAGTAAACCCGTAGGTACTTCTAAGTTTACCCGTGGACCCATGGTCCTTCCAAGAAATAGGTGGCTACCGAATTAAAATAGTATCTACCCAAGTAAGTAAAGGCATTCCTTTGTGTTTCTTTCGAAGTGCCAGGAGAGCAGAAGTTCATAGATCTATTTTTGTACGATTAGTTATTCTTCACAAGTAACAAGTAAGAGCGATGGTAGCCTAACGGTTCAATAGTGCAACTCAGAATCCAACGATACCGTGTTCGATCCTAGGCTCCGCACCAATGACTTTTCTAAGTTATGTGTGGATTTCCATCCACCAAACGGGGAGAGGGGTTTCGGCCACAGGTACAATTTTATTTTAATTCGGCAGTATTGTATTTCTCGGCAGGACCACGGGTACAAAAATACCCGTGATATAGTTCTTCTAGGGACTACGGGAGGGACTACGGGTAACAAAGATCTTAGTGCACCCCTACACAACAAAAGGAATACTAACAAATAAATAAATAATGCTGGACAGTTCACACAACATCTTCTAGCCCCAAGCTAAGCAGAGCTTGTGTTATGGGTACTAGATAACTGATATACTTAATACAATATTATACATAGATAGATATTTTTTATTATGCATAGAAAATACCCAGAACACCCTGAACAAATATCTGCGATCGCACAAATATTTGTTCCGAGGCAGGAATCGAACCCGCAACCTCCTGCGTCGAAGGCCAACCTTCGCCCGCTGCACCACAGAGGTCAAACAGGTATATAATCTCTATGGTCTGCTCACGCATAGAAAGAAAAAGTGCACTCCAAACGTACATACAGCCGTAGGGTATCGGAAGTGCACAGTGTGTGTTGGATTCAGAGGGTGCCGTCATTTCACAATCATGGATCACATGGATCACAATTGGCATTGTGTATCAGTGTGATACACAATGCCAATTGTGATCCATGTGATCCAAGCTCCCAGGTTCATTTAACAGTAGAAGATGGCATCGTGGATACAATCCTGATCTTATCTTTGCCAGTGGCAATGTTAGCACGTTATGCAAAAATATTGTGTACCAGCCTATCCCTAGAACTCAACATAGGCCAATTGGTGGCGATCGCAGATATTTGTTCAGGGTGTTCTGGGTATTTTCTATGTATAATAAAAAATATCTATCTATGTAATATATTGTATTATAGTATCAGTTATCTAGTACCCATAACACAAGCTCTGCTTAGCTTGGGGCTAGATAATGTTGTGTGAACTGTCCAGCATTATTTATTTATTTATTTATTTATATCACAAATGAAACGAGCTTCATACTTATTTTGAAAGAGATTTTGAACAACTGGCGCTTTCAGGTTTATCTTAACCATACCCCAGATAAAATAATACTATACTAGTACCATACTAAAAGCAGATGGCGATACCAGAAGAACGGGCTAAACCAAGGCAGTGTGCTGGCTCCTGCTCTTTTTAAAATTTATACAAATGACCAGCCAAGCGCACCACAAACACAACGATTCATATACGCTGACGATCTTATTGCTTTAGCAGTTCAATCGCACACCTTTGATGAGGCAGAAGAAAAATTGACGGCTGCTTTGCAGACACTTGTGAAAATTTACAACAAGAATTATCTAAGGCCTAATCCTTCCAAAACTGAGACATGTGTTTTCCACCTTCGCAACCATGATGCCAAAAGGATATATATATTGGCAAGGCGTTGAGATAAAACATAACTCGCACTCACGATACTTGGGAATAACCCTGGACAGATCTTTGACTTATAAAGCCCTCTGCCAGAAAGCAAAACAAAAAGTTAGTCCTAGGAACAATCTGCTTCGATGCCTGACATCAACCAGCTGGGGAGCATCTCCACACGTGCTTCGAACAACTGGTATGTCTCTCGCCTTCTCTGCCGGTGAATTCGCCTGTCCTTTATGGCACCGGTCCGCTCACGCTAAGAAGGTCGATGTAGCATTGAATGATACCTACAGCATCATAACAGGGTGCTTAAAACCTACGCCTCTAAAGATGTTGTACCCGTTGGTAGGTATTGCTCCACCTGTTGTTCGACGAGAAGTAACTTGTTCCATCGAAAAACGCAAACAAGAAACAGATAGCCGAAACCCCCTGTTTGAACACAGACCACCACCTGTCCGCCTGAAGAGCCGGAAAAGTTTCCTGAGAGCCACTGCTTCTTCGGATAAGAGTGCGACAGAAGCCAGGTGCGAATTGTCGAACAGCAAATACCCCCCTCCACTGGACTTTATTACCCCGGCAGAACACCTGCCTCCTGGACACGAACTGCAGTGGCCAATTTGGAAGTCACTTAATAGACTCCACACCCAAGTTGGCCGCTGCAGAAGCAACCTGGCCAAATGGGGTATAATCGACGCAACTCATGTTCAGTGTGAGTGCGGAGCCCAAACACAGAACATGCCGCATTTGCTGCGATGCCCGCTAGTCCAGCTCTCCTGCACGCAGAAGGAACTCAACAAGGCGACAGACGATGCCGTGGAGGTAGCCCCTTATTGGGCAAAATCAATATAGATTAAGGAGTCATTGACACGAAATTAATGAATGAACAATCATGAAAAGCTCAGCCTTGGAATTGATGTACATCTATGGTTGCCAATTCCTAGGCTGCGCTTACTCGGTTTGCGCTTTCCTGGCCATGCAAAATAATAGACACCCTTGGAAAACACAGCTATGGAAGAGGCATCCAATTGGCTTTCAATTACCGGACTCTACGTTATTTGCCTGCTTAGAGCATTGCAGGCCTCCGTTCCGTGTTGCTCGATGTTTGCGTGTGTTCTCCAGGGTTGTTGTACATTCCAACACGTTCCGATAATGCACAGCTTCGATGCATAATTTATCGAAGATGCACAGCCATGGAATGTACAACCTCAGAATTGGATGCCAAGGATACGTCATACTCGTGACACGAAGGGGGGAAGTGGCGAGTCACTCTCTTGAATTGAACTTCAGTCAAACTTTTACTAGATGACACAAATGGAAAGCGTGGAATCATAATGGCACTGTCAAATGAGTGGCAGGTGCCAGACAGGGTACCCCGACTCCACCTGGTCTTATGCATCATGCCCCTAGAGTGTATTTATAAACGCGAAGCCAGTAGCTCACGTAGGAGGTCCTGAGTGGAGCAAGCCCGCGGAGCCGGTGGGAGGTGGTCAGCGAAGCGAGCCGGCGACCTCTGTAGCTAGTGAAGGTCGAGTGGGAGAAGCGATACTCTGGGGTGACCTAGCAAGAGTACTGGCGAGAGTCCATCACTAAAAAAACTTATTATAAGTGGAATGGTAGCTATATTGAAAACACCGGAGAAATATGAAGGGAAGGATAATAAAACTCAGGAACTAACGTTACTAGGGTGGAAGATGGTATACTGACATATCTCATGACATGGAAGACTGCTTGTGAAATGCGGAGTTAAATACAATATTCGAGAGTCAAAGTGAGTGCAACAAACACATGAATCTACAGAAATTTTTCAACTTCAAATTTGAAGCCCAAATTGGCCAAATTCATAGCAGTAGGTTGTAGAAGAGATCGTGAATAGACTAAGGGTGCAAAAAGAGGAGATGCCGGAGAAAATGGTGATGGTGAAAATACAATTTTTATTCAGTTTACCATATACTTACAAACATTTTTTGTCAGCTTGGGAGACTGTCACGCCTGAGAAGCAAACTTTACAGAGGTTGACTGCTCGTTTACTGATTGAAAGAGGAAAGAGTTGTTGCAAGAGAGGTAGATAACACAGCAGCTTTACTTACTAGGGAAGAAGTAACATGTTTTGAGTGTGGAAAGCAGGGACATTTCAGAAGAGACTGTAAATCCAGAAAGTGCAATTACTGTGGTAAGATTGGTCACGTATTCCAAGATTGCTTTATGCGACAAAATAAAAATTAGAAAGAGGGGCTGAATTCATCACATAATGCTTTTACAGCCCACGATGCTTATACTAATTGTGAATTTATAATGGATAGGTACAGGTGCAGTGCAAGTGAACATATGTCTGGATATAGAAGGTTTTTTTTTTTTTTTTTTTTTTAACATTGATAGACCTTTGTTTGACCACGATCTCACCTGTTGGTAAGTGACGATGTGGCCGAAGATGAAGCACAAAGGTCTAGAAGGCACCTATTCACTCTTGACTTGAAGAGACCCAGATTATAGTTTTCAGGAAAGACAGACGACGGTAGTGTATTCCACTCCTTAGCAGTTCGCATTATAAAGGTAGAACTGAAACGTTTTGTGCGAATAGAAGGTATACCAATGAGGTAAGGATGGTACTGAGCCGTACGCCTGCTCGTCCTATGATGAAATGGAGATGGTGGGATCAGATCGTGCAGTTCCTGGGAGCATTCACCGAAATGTAACCTATAGAAGATCGCAAGGCATGCAACCTTACGGCGGTGCTCGAGACTCTGGATCTTAGTCTCCGCCATATGTTGCTCACCTATAAGCCTGAAAGCTCTACGTTCGATCGAGTCCAAGGCAGCAAGCTGGTGGTTGTTTGGTAGTCTACGAGAGGTAACCCAAATTGTTAAAATAGGTGATGGAAGTAGGTTGAAAGTAGAAGGGGTAGGAAACATAAACATACATAATGTATGTTGGTAGTAGGTAATTATTCACCCGGTGTCATGATGAACGCCTTATATTTACCAGGATTGAAGGTTAACTTATTTTCAGTAGGTAGTGTCAGCGTTGGACAAAGGGTACATAACATAATTATGGTACCTAGTCAAATAAAGACAGTTTTTCTTCTTCTTCTTCTATCTTAGGTAATGGCTTCTGTGCATTATTTGCAACAATTTAGCCAATGTCAAGTGATATAATTATTATAGTTTTATAGTCAAGTCGTCAAGAGTATCCGTTTAGTCCTAACCCAGTTTAAATTGTGGTAGAAAAACTGAGTTTTTACAGGAAAAAATCCACCATTTCGAAAAGACTCGCAATACACTCAAATTTCACTACATCACACATGTGCCATTAATTCAAGTTACACCGGTTAAAATACCACTAAAATTACACGAAATAACTCGAAAAAACACATTAAAATGTAATAAAATAAAAATGACGACATTTCTTTAAAAAATGGCAGATTTCAACCCCGTCTTCCGACAGTTTTTCTTTTTTTTAAACGGACATGTAGGTAGTTTCAGTTGCTAAAAGGGAAGGGAATAGTTTCGTCAAGAAACTTAAAACTGAAAGTGATGCAAATTCATTACCTAATCATTAGTAGTCTAGGGCAAAAGGATGTCTACCTCAGCTAGTTCGGTTCAGTTCTTGTACAAGTGGCTTTTGCGGAGTACAGCACACAGCACTCGCTCCTTTTCGAAGACTGGCAAGCATTGGCATCATTAGGACAGAACCTGGTGGCTTTTTTAAAATCTGTGTGTTCAAAATTTACCTAGATAGGCCCTGTCTGAAAACCAGCGCTGCAAGAAAACTAGGTCTGATGCAGCTTATCCTTAGGCAGGGACCTATTTGACCCCACGCAACACATAACGATGCCTTCCTACATACATACCTAAACCACTAATGACAAAAACTAAAATAAAAACTGGAAGTAGTCTACTACCATGTTTAAAAAAATTATCATGGAAAATCATGCAGTGCATTATCCTATACATCTTCATGTCGTACAATATAAATGGGCAGAACACATACTGAACATGATTAGTTCCGGCACCAAACACCAACGGTGGCTATTCTACTAAATAGCGTGGCCTTGGTTTTTCATGGAACTCCATATCCAGTGATACGCTGGCAGTCGTAACTCGTAAGCATTTGTGACCATGTTCTGCAAATAAAGCATCAACTATCAAATTCATAAAAAGGATCAGAAAAAAAAACTATTTCGGGAATTTATTTAATAATAATCTGGTAACACTGATCTGTAGCGGCAAACTAGGAAGATGTACTACATGGAAATAAGGCTATAAACAAACCGGATTCGATTATACCAGTCTCATTCTTTTATATGAATGCATTCATGTGTTGGAATGAGACAAGCATCTATCTGTTCTTATTTGTGTAACTTGTACGAGGCCAAATTTCAGACTTGGTACCAATTACTACTACATTCATGGTACCAATCTAGTAAGATGTACATAGTGATTACCTCCTCAGTGGATGTACATTCATGGTACCAATATTCAGTGTTATGGAAAGGAAAAACGACTATCGTGTGACAATATATTTGTTTCTCTCTAACATAGGATAGCAAGCTATCTTCTAGGATAGGAGTAAGAAGGAACACTCTATAAAATTAGTGGCTATTTTAGCACTCAATCCATGTACTACTTCATTCGTGGCGGCAACACACTACAACCACTGACAGCAAAGTGGCGTTTTCAATAGTTTCCATTTTGGCCGTACTATTATTTGACATTGGCGTAATAGTTTGGAGCACTCCTCAGAAGCCATTATATAAAGAAAAAGAAGTAGAAGGAGCTTTGCTTTGCTTCAGTGTTGTCGCATCTACCAATTTTTTTGTAGATCTACCTATTTTACCTTTATTCTACCTATCTACCAACCTCGGCCTCAAATCTACCTATTTTTCAAAATATTACAATTCTCCACGCGAGTAACGAATCGTTACTTACTTACCATCGAATTTAGCCTGTCTTGTAGTTGGAGCACTTAAAACGGAACGCGTTAAGTGAAATAAGTGAATCAGTTCTGTTCGGTTCTTGAACAAGTGGCCCTTGCGGAAAAAAAGTGGTGTACCTACCTAACGATGAACATTTGAGATTGTTTATTAAAAATATGTGTATAAACATCACCAATAAATAATTTTATACAAATTAATAATAATTAAAAATGTACTTAAACTTGATTAGTAGAACTACCTATTTTTCATTTCAAATTCTACCAATTTCTACTAATTTTTGGACCCTGTTCTACCATTTTGCCAAAATTTTATGTGACAACACTGCTTTGCTTTGCTATCTGTGGCAGTCAGTATTCTTTCTTGGATCTGTGCACAGGCATGTAATGGATGGATTAAAACGTAGTGATTACCTGCTCAGTGGGATGGATTGTATATTGGATCTGTGGATTCTGTGGTGTAATTTTTGCCAGCTGGGCGGTTCCGTATTTTATTTTTGTAAATAAGTTTCTCCGTCCGTACCTATCTAAATTGGTGATAAAGCCAGATAAAGTACTACAGTACCCAGTAAATGTTAGCTCAAGTGACTGATCAAAGAATCTTCTCGCCTTCAACAAACAGCTAAATGTGAGTATTTTGTAGGTACCTCTGCAAGTTTAATAGCTGCGTGACTCTATGTTTGTTACCAGTCGATTGTAATTAATTATAATGCGACCGAACACTGCAGACGAATGCCATTATATTAAATTAAAACAAATGTTTTTGAGCACGCAAGTTGTCTGCAAATAATAATGGACGAAACCCTTTCATTTTCGAGCGATATGTGGCCAGATTGATGCCTCGATCAGCTTGGATGAGCAATCGTGTGCCTAGACCCACTTATAGGTCGTTACACAGCAAATTATTGTTAGTATACTAATAGTAACGCTTTGTAAATCTTACCAACACATTAAAATCACAGAACAACATTGGGTGACTGATAATTTTGGGGTCACTTTGATACCCCAATTAATTTTGGGGTAGTTTGACAATTTTTCCTGCAGAACTGAACTATACCAATACTAATTTTTTTCTTGTAATTTTATTTTCTTGAGATTAACTATGTGTGACCTACTAAAATAAGCAATGATCAAAGTAATGATGAAGTAAGTGATGATGTTTGATGGATTTCAAAGAGCCTCCAGTTTGCCAATACTATATTTTTACCTTGTACCAGCTAGTTATTTAAGCTGCTAAGTATTGCTTACTCGCATCCTGAAATAAGGTAACCATAATCCCACTGACCTCAAATTAAATGGACTTCGGGTCATCGCTCGTGTCTGAACCAAAAGATAAACAAAACTCATAAAGTTTTATCCTTCCATTGCTGCTTGATTAGTGAACACATTTGAGGGCAGTGTATCAATCTCATTTGTAATCATTGATAGTGTGGAATGCTAAGGCCATCGTAGAGTTATTACAAAGTCTTTGCTAAATCCTAAAAAAACATACTGTAATTGTGTTAGCCGAGTGGGAACATGTCATGGGTATATGCCCTCAGTGATTCAGTACCACCATAGTATAAGCCCCGTTGTAACCAACTTGCCCAATTTTGGCCACCACTTGTAGAGCATGTCCTGGGAGGAAAGACTTTTGGTACACAAATATTTTTAATACTTAATGATAGAGATGTGATTGCGATGTGAATTTGAATGTCTGATGATGCATGGTTTAGTAGCCTTTGATCAGTGAGGTTTTGCTATTGTATGGGAGAAAGTTGTAATTTTCCCTATAATCTTTCACCGCCACGACATGCTCTATGATCCTCCCCATTTCATTTGTTTATTTATCATTAATTTTACGATAATTAAGAAATGGGCAATCAATAGACTTCTGGTGGTCACATGGTCATCAGTCCATCAACAGGGGCTCGCATGGGTACACTATACTGCATTGTTTAGTTTGTAGTCACCCCTCGATAACCATTTTTCCCCAGCAGTTGTAAATTCTGCCGGATATATGACCATAGCCAAGTCACCAATAACCAAGTAGATATGGATTAATTATTTCACCAAAAACTCTGCTGATTAACAATAAAAACGGAACATCCAAGGCTTGCCCCGCTCGCCCTGGTGTACTCTGTGGTGCTGCTTCTTGCATCAGTCTTCGCTTGCAAAGCACAGAGTTTTTATAATATCCAAGATATATGTTAGTGAAAACCATAACAAACTCGTAACATCCGAACTGTTGTTTTTGGCGATTTAAATATTTGTTGTCAGTTTTGATTAAGACTTATATAGATAGATAGAAAATTCTTTATTACACATAAAACAAAGAAGTACAAAGGCGAACTTAATGCTAGAAAGTATTCTCTTCCAGATAACCTTCGTATATTGCGGAAAAAATAAGTAATGGTGCACAAGAAGGGAAATATTGGATAAGTTTAAGAAAATTAACAAAATATAATAATAATAATAAATAAGTACTTAAATTACTGCCTAAAATATAATTCAATTAAATTTTTTCATGAATGGCATGGAGTGGTGTTGCCACTAGTTCGCCAATGTCACGAAATAAACTGGTACATAATTGACTTGAATTAACTTTGGTAAAAGTTAAATATGTTTGAGGTTTCAGCGTCAAAATGACGCTTAATAGCATAACCGCGCTTAATAGTATTGTAAATAGGTTATCGGAAAACCGTTATAACAAGCAATGCCGCCATAAACCTCTAGTACAGATTGATTGTCGATTGTTGCCTCTTGCGATGTAATCTCTTTAATATGTTGTGGTGGTTCGCAGTCGCGAGAGCAAATAGCAGCGACCAGCAAGTGAGCGGAAATTCGAATCAGCGGAGAAAAAAACTATTCTTATTAAATTGCCTGTCTAAAGCCGTGTCTAAGCCATCCACACAATACATTTGCTGCTCCTACATGTTCTCGACATTTTGCAAAACATGTTTCTAGAATATGCTCTAATAGTTTAGCAAAGGGACCTTGTCATTTGATGTCTCCCAAAAAGCTAGTTATGTCTCGTAGATATTTAGTACCACAACATATTTCGATGCAGATATACGTAATGTGCTGGCTGGTACAAGTTTAAATAATTGTTGCTGACTTGTTCCTTGCAAAACCATAGACCGATTATAAGCATTCAGCTTCATATATCTGTGTCGACGTATGCTGTATCTTGCGATGCAATGCTAGTGTTGAACTCGACAGGTTGCTTATCGTTGTTCTCGTCTTTCACTTCAACACCTGATGCGCTACATGCAAGCCGTGCGTCAAGCGGCAACGTCGCCCGACGACGGCTTTAGAGATGAGGATATTGGCCCCGCGCGCATAAAAACGGGCCGGAACGATGCGGTCGATGTACCCGACACTATTACTTGTCAGCTCATCTCGCTCTACTCGTAGAATGAACTAATTACTATAATTGTATTTGCCATAGCGACTGCTTTCTGTGTCAAGCACGGCTGGAACTGCTTTTTCTTAGCGATTGTTTTTAGTTTTATAATATGTTCTTTCTCTTGCAAACGAATTATTAGAATATCTAAAGTTTTTTTACTAGTTAGGCTCAAACCACGTGGCCAGAAGCGGTATCTTTACGTACCTACTTAGTAATAAACGTATGAAGTTATGGGTTGCTAAAAATTACCATTGAGTTCACTTCTACTAAAGTAGTGTGCTTAAGTTATTCTAAAAATTGGTGTGTATGTGTATGAGAATACGATTTATATCCTATGTTTTGATTCTAAGTTACGTACTCGTTATTTAAAATTACGGTTTCTACCTCACAAACCAGAATTAACAGGTCAATTGCATAGTGTAGGGTTCCGTTTTCAAGTCACATTATTACAACGAAGTTTTCAGCTCAGGATATATTTATTATTTGAGCAGGGTTCATGTGCCAACAACACTTATTTGTGTAAAATGTCTACTGGCTACTTGCTACCGAGATATACCTGTGACAAAATACAGATAGACGAAGAACGGCACAAAATTACAACCTTGTTACAAAATTACAATTACAGCATTTGTAGGAAGTAACGGACCACCCGACAATGATTCACACAAGCGTATTTTTTATTTAGCGAACCATCTCAAATAACAATTACGGCAAGAGCATGTCAAACATGCTATATGTATTGAGGTTCCGTACGTACAAATAACCTGCAAGGGCAACCCTTTAACCCAGCGGGAAAAACAACAAGAAATAGTGAGATCTGGGTGGCTACCCTTGAAAACAGTTTCAATCCTAATCCAATCCCAATCCCAATCCAGTTTTCACAAAATTTTGCACTCTTGAACAAAATCGAGATTGAAATTGAAATCGTGTACGCGACCAACTTCTTGTGATGATTCCTGAAAGAACAACATGACGTAGGTGTGGCTACACACAACGCAATAAAACTACCATTCATTACATTTGAAAATAACTTGCTTAATCCTTATAATTTCACCTAATTATTACTTATTTTCCCAAATATCTTGGATTCGAGTATAGTCGATTTCGTTTAGTTCCTTAAAATTCCACCAGGTTCGCATCCAATCGTGTGGCAGGATTGGTTTCAAGAGTACCAAATGGCACGATTTGACAGCAAATCCCAAATTAGGATTGCGATCGAGTGTCAAGGGTAGCCACCCTGATAAGAAAAATCAAATAATCAGTTTTTCTTTTGTTTATTTTCGACTGTTAAAGCTCTTATTTCAGCTAAAATCTGAATAAATTAAGTCAGTTATAAAAAATATACTGTGTCGTAGGGTTATTGTCAAAGCGTTGGCGATATAGTTTCACTATTGAAATTGTAATTGCACGCTTAGATTGCCTATCGTCTCATTTCCGTCGCCATATCACGGGCTATAAGTATAGATATCTATCTATGTTATGTATTGTATAAAGTATATATCAGTTATCTTGTACCCATAACACAAGCTTTGCTTACTTTGGGGCTGGAACTGTGTGAACTGTCCAGCATTCTTTTTATTTCTTTTTATTTAGGTGGTGTCTCGGTAGGTTGTAAAGTTTTTGTCGATCAGTCGTAAGTATCTTCTCTAATTTCGGATTGGTAGCCAGGACAACATTTTTGATTCAACGGATGCAAGAAAAATAGAAAAATACCTACCTAAAATTTAACTGCCTAATTAATTACCTAGAAAATGACGTTTAAAATGAAAACTCACGGTTCGGACACACTGAGCCCATTTCCTATTGAATTTTAGCAGTCATGCTACTAACAATCCTGGGAACAAGAGCTAAACGATATAATTGTTCAGTGAAGTTGTCAATTTGTTTTGTTTCTACAATTTTGTCTCTTGATTTTCTCAGATCTTAGCTTTTACAATATCCCTGAGACACATAATTTTTATTGGACATACACAGACACTGGTTAGCCATAGATTAAATATTAGCTACTTTGGTAATAGAAACAACGAGATTCAAAATTATACGAAGCGGCATCATGGCAGTTTTTATATGCAAAATTAAATGATGACGATTACACAAATATGTGTACCACGGACCTAAGAATAGACTCATCCGTCTCCTCCCTTGGATGTCGTAAAAGCTGATTGAGGACTGATTGATTACACCATGGCATGGGCAGCACCATCCCGTTGAGTACTTAACACCAACACTGCGATCACCAATCCGTCTGCCAAGTATCGTGATGATTATAGAAAATCCTCAATATAGTATAGGTAGTAGTTAGTAAAAAGTTTGTCCAGGAAAGTACTACCACTATTTCTGCCGCAAATCCAGTAGTGCTCGCATTGCTGTATTCCGGTTTGAAGGGTATGGGTTCCGGTGAAATAAATAAATAAATAATAAATAAATAATGCTGGAAAGTTCACACAACATTATCTAGCCCCAAACTAAGCAAAGCTTGTGTTATGGGTACTAGATAAGTGATATACTTAATACAATATATTACATAGATAGATATTTTTTATTATACATAGAAAATACCCAGAACACCCTGAACAAATATCTGCGATCGCACAAATATTTGTTCCGAGGCGGGAATCGAACCCGCAACCTCCTGCGTCGCAGGCCAAGCTTCGGGAACCAAATGACAGGCATATCAGACTTTTCATCTCTGTATCAGGGTGGCGGGCGCAGTGGTCCTCCGTTGTTGTAAGAGGGGGGGGGGGGGGGGGGGGGGGCTCCAACACGGAGTCATCCGGTGTCCGGTTCGTGGTCGCCACTCGAGAACCTTTTAATCTCCTTCGGTTGTCAGCTCTGCGAGCTATATGGCCTGCCCGTTGCCATTTCAACTTGCTAATTGATCTTTCTCTTTCTACGGATCTCCTCGTTTCAGATTCTATAAGGAACTCCGAGTATAGCTCGCTCTGTAGCCCGCTGCGCGACTTTGAATGCTGTTTAACGACCAGCCAATTTAAACTAACATAATTAAAGTAACAGTTCTTAAGCCTACTAATTGTTGGCAAACAAGTCAGTGAATCTTGCAAACCTTGTTTCGGCAGCCATAGTTTAGAGAACAGTGCATAGTCCATGTCGCTAAGGTGTATGATGAGTCACTCTCGGCTGCCCACGTGATGTGACTGCTCTGACCAGTTTTTAGTCATAACAAAAAATAACTGTACATGTATTAGGTTAGGACCGATAAACTTCGGCCATAAACATTCCTTTTTTTAATACGCTTGTAACAAAATCTGAACTTGTTAATGTCTACGTATTCATTCAAGTGATTTCGTTACAATAAGCAGCCATCGAGCACCTTTTAGGATAATCAGTTTGATAATCAGCTGTCTCGCTTGATTAATTAAATTTATCCAACCAGTTTGACTCGAACTGTTTTAAAATGATGTATTTATTTATTACACAGTGGCCCAAAACAACTTTTTTTTTTCATAGATGTAAACATAAAGTTTCTTAATTTTCATAACCTTCTTTTTTTCTCTTTTCTTTGCGACATTTTACCATTGTTTGATGGCTAACAAAAATTACGTCGACGCGTAATAAGAAACCTTACCCGGCGTACGGACAACAACTCTACAAAGTCTACACTCAACATTTGCTGTGGTTTATCCGGCCTAAGAATAGTCTCATTATAACAAATTATAAAAATAAAGATTTATTTAGTTTATAAGTTTATAACTCGATTAATACATTTATTTACAGATAGAATAATACAACTAACCCAAGGTATGTACAAAATTTAATAAAATACATACTAAACAGTTGTTCTACCTGAAGACCGCTGCTAACGATCTAAAGGTAGCTCAATAAATTAATTAAACAATGTATATGGGTACGTACTTACGTAAATTAAAATATAAATAACATATAACTACATATACTTTAATTAACGTGTAAAATTAATACAAAATTAATAAAATCTCTTCTCCGCGTTATTTTGAGCCAACCTGTACATTGGCACCGGGAGAACTTGTGGAACTTGTTACTTTATTTTAAAACTTTTCAAGATATTGTTGTAAACTGTGACTTGACTCCGGAACCCTACACTATGCATGATCCGACACGCACTTGTTCAGTTAATCAATTAAGCTCCCTTTTAAATTCTGCTCAGTTTGAGTCGATTAATGGATCAATGATAACTATCTGTCCCAAGAGCGTGTCGATTTTTTTAATCGACTTGGTTTTATTCACACCGATTACGGTGTGAATAGTTGGGCTGCGCTACCAGCCGCTGTCACTAGACAGCGGCTGGTAGCGCAGCCAAAAAGTCCGTTACAAAAGGTGCCTCCACATGTTTGGCAAATATACAAATGCAAACGTGTGGATGAGGTGTTTGCGTAGGTTTGGATGGGTTTTGCGGTGGCTTGTCGCCGATCCGTCAGTGACAGGTTTTGTGCACAAATTAAAGATAACGCAAACGTTTGTGATGCATCTTTGCAAACGTTTGCGATGCATCTTTCGTCGTTAGTGCTGTCCCACGTTTAGTCTTCCAACCAGACGACGACGAAATACGTGTTTCAGTTTTTTTTACAAACGATGACATTTTGGGAATGCTACCAAGGAGAACCCTGCATTTGGAACCCGAAGGACTTATTCCACGTGAGGTTTACGTTTGTGACAAACGGAAAGCGTGTGGTGACGGCGTTTGTCTCACGTCATTTCAAACGTTTGTAGAGACGCGGCTGGCTGGTCAGAGGTGGCGCGCGAAGGTGCTGCCGCCCGCTGCCATCGTAGTTTGAACTGAGCCAGTTTTGGTCAAAATAAATTTTATTTCTTTCATTCTTTCTTTCTCCTGAGCCTTAGGGTAGAGTAACCTACCAGCTGTGGGCACATAATGCACTGAGAATAATATACCTTTTCTCCTTTTGCAGTTAATGTTTGAGCCAGCGCCTCTTGCGACGAGTACACCAACATTTACTGAATTCCAAGGTATTCTAAGCACACTATACAGATATAAGCAAGTAAGTATCAAGTTAAGTATAAGTCATCAAGCAGTATCTCTTTATTTTATAATACCTATACAATTACAGCAGTAGGGACACGCTTAAACTCATTTTCTTTCATAAATGAAATGGGATTGGTTCGTTGTTCGTTTGGTTTCATAAAACCTGTATATTTTTTACGATACCGACAAAAGGTAACTGTGAGCGTGTTCTTACTGTAGTAACGTCAGACTATTTTAATTAGAATATAGTTCAATTTGTTTGTAGGTACTCATGATGTTTATTTATAGCATAAACATAAAACAAAATTAGGCTTTTACTTTCCTTACACTTGATGCTTTTAGAACGTAGGTATTGAGATGCAGATGGAATAAAGCATTAAAACGAATGCTCGGTACTTGAACCCTTCAAGTAGCCAACAGTAATTCTTCTATCGTATCAATGTCTAAATTTTATTTGATAAAACATTCAATTGAAAATCTACAAGTACTGTCTAAATTACCTTTTATAAACTAACTTTTTAATTGCTGTTAAAATGAACCTGAAATCATTTTAATTCGTTTTTTGTTTTGCAAAATCATTACAATACACTTCGTTTCTCATAAAAAATATACAGTGGTTTCTATTCTGACGGGGTGTTTCCACTTTGCCCCACCAAGGCGCCCGCGTCCCACTGGTGGGGCACTGTCCACTTTTACTTTATGACGTATTTGCTTCCACTCGTAAATTTTTCTAAATTAATCTTTTTTTTTTTAAGTAGTTGTTCGTAATCGTTCCCCTATTCAATTGCTGTTCAATTGCTTGATCCTATAAGTCTGAAGTTATTTTATCTTCAAAACTCCTTTCAATACAATTTGATATGTGACGCCTGTGTTTAGGCTTATTTAGTAGATATCTATGGATTTGCATTTATGGCTTCCGCTCTCGTTATCAACTCTATCTGCTTAGAATAGAATAGAAATTTCAGTTTTATTATAGACAGGCATTAATTTTTCATTGATAGTAAGAATATGGCATTGAATGCAATATTTATTAGCACAAATAAATAAAATTGCTCACAAGGCTGCTTTTTCCCTTTTTCATGTTGTTTAACGCTTTCCCGTAAGTGAAGCCGACACCTAAAGTAAATCTGTAATTTGATTTATTTGTTATCGTCAAACTACCTAGTATTAGGCAAACACTGCTTGTCGCGAGCTCGACTGTCCGGAGCCTCCTTGAGTGCTTTTTTCTGCTGTATCAACAAAATAAGTTTATGTATCAAATTCGACCAACCAAACCTATTCTTTTAAAGACCTAAAGTTCGACAATATCACCTTGAGCATGTAGCAAAGTGCAGCTCATTACTAAATGAATAAAAATTGTGCACGATTTGGTCCAAGGTAAAATTTCTACTCAGAATCCTGCCTGATCCGAGATTCTAAAGAGATCTTTAATACAGCTGACGTGTTCTGAAGTATTGAGGTATACAGTCGTCCCATGAAAGACACGATTGATCTGAGTGTCCCGAACGACATATGTGGCAAATCAAGGTGCAAACGTAACCGGGGCAATCTAGACAGACTGAAACCCAAAATAAAGTTTCGTCTGATTGTCTTCTTTTTAGCTCTTTTTAAAATATTTTTATTAATGACGCCGGTATTATACTCCTGTTAAATATAGGGTTTCTAGTCTGAGATGCTCTGAGGAGCAAGTCTGCAAATTTGAAAAGCAACTTTAACGGGCGTGAGGTGTACACTACACGGATTTTAGTATGGAATTTCAGGTTCTCAAGGTGCCAGCTAGGGGCGCTATTCGTATTCTCCATACTAATATTCGTGTAGTGTACACAACACGCCCGTGTAGTTTGCTTGTCAAATTTACAGACTCGAGGCTCGGAACACAGACGTGTCTTTGCATATTTTATACTTAGCCAGGTACGGAGAGCCTGCATTGAAACCACGTTTGATTAGACCAGCCTCCTCTTGGGAATAATTCAGAATGCCTAATGAGTAAAATCTTTTAATTTACAGCTGTAATAATTGAGATAATGAATGATGTTGCTAGATGTGCAAATAAAATTAATATGTCGAGGACACTGACTAATCTGTATTCTCTTCATTACCAGCGGTGTCCCATATTCTATAGTTAGTAACTCAATGCGGACGCTACGCCCTGTCTCGTGGACTGTCGCACCCTCGTTTGAGTACTTATGTCGTCAATGAACATAGCCTATTTAATCCGCAATAGCCACTCCATTTCACTTGGAAATGTTATTGCCTTTCTATTTACTTGTCCGGCTGAATTAATTAGTATCTTAACTTGTGTAAAAAGAAAACGTCACAGTTGTTTGAGTATCATATAAGAACTAATGTTTTTAGAGCTAAAAAAGTCATCTTCTTCATTTATTTATTTATTTCAGTCTTTTTTATCTTTAGAAGCATTCTGTGTTATTTTCCACTAACTCCTGTAACTCGAGAATACAGCAATTTAAATAATCTTTACATAAGTTGTGTAACTGTGCTGAAATATCAACGCCTGCCTGGATCACTCGGCCTAGATACTTGATAAAGGGATTGGTTTTGGTTAAAGGTTATTCGAATATTATGTTTTCACCCAACGAATAAACTTTGCAATTTATGTTTTTATTTGGTGCGTGTTATTTTACATAATACTTACTTGTTGTCCTCTAATTAAAATATCATGATTATAAATAAGTTTTTATGTATTTTTATCACCTATTTTGATGGACCACGGTGGAACCGTGTGCTGATCAAAATGAGCCCAAACACTGCCAGGGTACTATTATCCATCGAGGAGTTCCGTTGACTATCTTCCATCTCCATATCAGATCAGCTTGCTGTCACCATAATATTGAATTGTCATCGAGACTACACAGGTAGTTTTTCAGCTTAATAGGATTCTAGCAAGTGCTTGAAAAATGGATTACCAATTTCGAAACGGAGAGACATACGAAAGAAGCAAGTTAAATAAAAGCTTTTAATGAAAAGCGGTCGCCGGGGTGCTACCGTCCGCGTTGTTCTCCCAAGGGAATTTAATATCGGGATAAAAAGTACCTATCCCATGTTTTAATCCGCAGGCTTATATCTATTTGAGTACCAAATTTCATTAAAATTGGCACAGTCCTTTTGACGTGAAAGCACGATAAACAACCAACCACCGTCATAATTAATTTCAATGTTAGTATCTAGCAATGGCTTTCTGATGATTTATTTTACTGGCACTATAAATAGAACAAGCATATTTAGGCTCATAGTTATTATAGGAATTACATATTTTTTTATGAATAGTTATTTATGGTATAACAATGTATTATTTAACGTAAATAATACTGATTAGTCATATAATATTACCTCATCAGAATTGAGTAACTAGGAACTAGTCATCATCCGACTTTGACCAAGTTGTTTCTCGTTGAGATGGCTGTCTTACAATCTGACTGTTTTGGTATAAAGTAGCAACTGTATATTTTTAAAGAATATAGATCTGTCATCGGCGTCGTCGTGTCGTTTCTGATGAACAATTATGTACAAAACTATTTGTTGGTGTAGAAAATATCAATGTATCGCAAAATGCCTATGGTTGATTTCATTTTTTACCTATGAGGCTGTTAAGGGTCAAATAGGCGTCTTTTAAACGATTTTTTAGCAAAATCTACACAGTTTATGACAAAACCAAAAAAAACAATTAATCTTCATCATATTTCCAAGGGCATGATAGAGCCCAAAATACGAATTCGATACATTTTCTTGATAAGAAAAATCTAGTACACAGATCCATTTTCTAAGAATATCTAATCGCTACTTCATACCAATGAGATACAACTTAGTCAAAGCCAGATGATGTCTAATGTTTAGTTACTCTACAATGAGCTTACAACGTGAATATCTCTATTACCTATCAACGTATATTGATAAAATTAATAAGTGTAACAAATAATATTATTTTAGAGGGTTTATATTTTCGGTTATGCCGCAAATTTTTGTTTTAATTCTGTTTTTCATGGTTTAGATAGTGACGGAATTTGGCTGTTTTCAACCTGTTAAGTAAATCAATTGCAATATTCAGATAAAAAATATGCATTATAATTCCGAGAAATCTCTCTACACCAAAAACACAATAGGTCAATATTTTCTTGAAAAAAAAACACAAAGTTACCTATAAGTTGCTAGATTTTCTAACTTTTGGCTAGATTCGAATTCTCAATATGGTGTACTATTATTTATTCTGTGATATGGTGCAGAGTATTGGGTTAAAAATTAGATAAATATCACCAAAAAAATAACACCGAAAACATACTGTGAAGGTTTTGTAAAATTGTCTATATTTTAAGGTAAATAATCAATTACAATTCCCTTTTCGAGCAGAGCGGGACATTTTTATTCATATAATGAAGTTTCTGTTTTCTTTTTGCCAGCTTAAGGCGGCTTTATGCTATGCCTTCTTAGCTTTAGAGAAAGGTTCATTTGAATCGAAATCCGTTTCTTAAATGCATCCAAAATTACAAAGCCTATGCCTGCGCATGTTGTTTGCGTCTGGCTCCTGACACGAAAACCTATGTAATGAAGAACTGAGCGGCCTTCATGCTTAGTGGGAGGCTGACCGCGGGCGGATCATACCGTCACCGCGCCGACTTTCACCTACGGGAACTGTTTCATCAAAACAAAACTTTATTACACCGCAATTGAAACGGTCTTATTCGCGTAATTGCATAGATCTAACACTCTAAATCGTGAATAAATAATTGTTGCCTATAAGTGCATTGTGACTGGTGTATAACGCAAGATCGTTCATGATTTCACGACCACTATCATTCATCGTCCGTTTGTGCATGATTGGCGGAATGATGCTGGCTTCAGTATAAATACGTACCTATCAGTAAAAAGGGTTGCGTAGATCGTTGTTCTCATATCCACATATACGTATCATAGCATGTCAGATAACAAGGTTTCCATAAAGTCCAACAACATTATTGTTTATTAGTAAAATATTTAAAATACACTGATAAATCTTTAAAATCAAAAGTTAGACATCTCAATTTGCAATCTCAACATTTCTTCCCAAATATAGATGCTGCCTTTTATGTAAAAACTAAGTACTAGGTACTTCTATTTATATTCACTTATAGAATCTCTTATCAAAAGATATAATTATATTGCTTTGAATACGATGTACAGTTTAGGGGAGTATCTGTACGGTTGAGTGGCAAGTAGGGGGGCGTTGCACCTTTGAGAGAGTAGTGCTGATGGCGTGACGCGCGTGTCTGGTGCAGAGAGGAGCGCGGCCAGTGGTTGGGAGAAGGGCGAAAGGAGGGCTCTGTATGGCAGATCCCGAGTCGCCATGAAGGTGGATGCAGACGTGAAAGACGAGCCGGCCGCGACTGCGGCGCCGGCCGCTTCACCTGGGACCCCCAACGCTAGTAATACAGAATCGCCTGTGTCATCCTCTGACGGTTTGTTGGTTTAACACTAACATCTCTCAGCACTTGTAAATATCCCGCTTGCATCGTCACTCAACTCACGTCACCTACGGTATGCCATCTTCATACGATTTCACAACATTTGTGCTATAAACTGTTCTGCTTCAGGCTTACATACTAATTGCCGCCACTGTATATATTTTTATTAGATACACAGACTAACTTACATTAAATACATTTTGGTAGTAAGAACTTAAAAATTAAAAACCCCAGGATAAAAATTATCCTTAATGCGGTGAAACCTCAGGATAAAAAGTAACCTGATTCATAGTCTAGGTCATAATCTATCTTCGTACCAAATTTCATCGAAATTGGTTCAGCCTCTGCCATCCCCCGGCATCGGTGTTCATCATCCAATCTTCCTCATTTCTAATATTAGTAAATCATCTTATAATCATGTTTTTAACTACTTTCAATTAATATTAGATAAAAACAATACATTAGATAAAACTAAGTTATGAATTAATACAATTAATTGAAATTATTATAATCTGTATTTAATTACCGCAAAATAAACGTGTTTTAACATTTATTTTATTTTAAAAGTATACAAAGACTAAATGTTCGAATCTCTTTTTAAATTTTCTTACAGTTCAAAACTTTAGTTTCAGTCCAATAAAAAAGTTTCCTAGAAAGAAGTTTTATAATATCAGGATAAAATCATATGAACTATAAACGATGCAAAATGAATCTAGAAATAGGCATTTGGCGGTTTACGATATTATAGCCATAATACGCAACTGTATTGAAAAAGTCGTATAAAACGCGTGAGCATTGGTCATTACACTCTCGGCTCCATTACTGCAATTCCACCTTTACTGTAATGACCAACTTAGCTCACTTGTATCATAATGTACTAAATTAATACAGTTGATCGAAAAGTGTACCTACAAGGCCAGGGCCAGTAATCATATCTTGAAAGTTAATTTTTCCGCACTAGTATGATTTGTTTATACATAACTGCACTATTCTTTATTTTCGACAATGCAATTAAAACTATTACTAGCAAGGAGTTTAATATATTTAATGAGAATCAAATGATTTTGATTTTATAAGGACAAAAATGAATAAACAACAATAACAAAATTGATATTGACAGGCTTAATAGTACATTGTCGTAAATAGGTTATGAGAGGACAAACGAGATGACGTTTGTAAGCCCTAGCCAAAAGTGAGAGTTTTCCATCATCATCATCATCATCATCATCATCACCTTTACGCCAGTGTATCATGTGACGTTTTTCATTAAATTTGTGAGAAAACAGGTAAAAGAAATATACAAGCAAAATATTATTTTGCGTGATTTGAGCCCCATTTAAAATATCGGGCAGAGCTAATGCCAAACTATTAAATATGTATTTCATCACTTGAACTGCTCATAATTACATTTGCTACAACAAAAGTCAGTGAAAATTTTACGAATATGGCTTGTTTTTGCATCTATATACACAGTGTATAATGGTACGGAAGTTGGCAAACAGGTTCTGAAACCGCTAATTAAATAAGAGTATACAATCATTTCAGTTGGCGGGACGATCTCGAGGCTTATGAGAAGGAGTGGTGGGAAACAGCCAAAAATTTTCCAGTCATCCCGATGACAGGAAAATTTTAGGGGAGACCTTTGCCCAGCAGTGGGACACAATAGGTTAACAAAAAAAACATTTCAATAAATTTTGTAAATATTTAATCGGTTTGTTAATTTTTCTTCGTATAAATTCGACATCATGTTATTCTTAAAAACACCGTGCTAGTAATTTTTTATCGGTTTTGTAGAAATATAAAAGTAACTGCAAAGAAAACGCACTAGTGCAGTACTCGTAAAATTATCTTTTAAGATATGTGAGTTAACTTAAACTTTTCGAGCAACTGTATTGAAAAGGTTAACGAACTCTTGAACCTTCGCCTTCGGCATCGGCTTACAACGTCAACTCGTTTTTAATAACCTATTTACGTCCCTAGTATAACAATGTAGTATTGTGTTGTCGCTATCTTATGGTACACTATTTGTGTGTAAGGTAGTTGTATCATAACGTAGCTAACTAACATGCGAGCTGTGAACTGTTGGAAATTCTTATACATTATCTGTTGCTAAAAACCAGTAGTTGATTACAAACAAGCCCATACAAATACAAGATTTTGTATGTGATTTTAATAATTTGATAAAATCTCATAAATTCTTTCACCTCAAGTGAATAGTATTGCGTACAATTTTAGTAGTGTTTAGTTTTGACTAAAGTGTTTATAGTTCCATAAACACTGTAACGGTAAGCTATAATTACAAGTTCATGTACCAGTTTCATAAATATTTATGTACTGAACTCGACGCTGCGCTTTCGCCGTATATGTTATGGGTTCGCTGAATAAAAGTACTTTCGTCCGCAATGTCTGAATTTCCGCACTCCATGTTCACAGCTGTGCTTTAAAAGTGTACTGTTGTTTTAGTTACGGTATTCGCGGTTACAATAAGTAAGGGGGTGTGTGTACTAACGTCTGAATTTTCCATATTCTTGAGCTTAACACGACTAAAGTTATACGAAATTTCAGATAAGTTTAATCTTTGGATAATGTTACAAAATAAATGACTGAAATTATGTATCTCGTTTTGGTTCATTTACTTACCTAATTAGCTAATTATAGTGCCGAAATATAAGTATTGACGTAGTTCTTTATTCAGACTTGCGCGTACCGGTGGGTGTCGCTATCCCTTCACCCGAAAGGGTGCTGCTCGCCAAGCTGGAGGAAGAAAACCGAAGAATCGAGGCCGATGCGAAGAGTGCTTCGCTCACGACCGTGCACAGCCGGAAGAGCTCGGACACGTCGCAGATATCCTTAACCTCTGGTAAGAAAGAGACAATTTACGTACAACACAACCCTTTGTTTGGTGTAGGACAGATTCTGGATAAGACGGATTCAGGATTGGTCAGTTTCGTAATTCTGCAGATTCGCTACTCGACAGATTCGTGAACTCAACACAACACACTTGACGACCTCTGTAGCGCGTCGGGCGAGTAGCCGGCTGACATGCGAAAGGTTGCGGGTTCGATTCCCGCTGCGGGACAAAATGTTTGTATGATCTGCAAATATGTGTTCCTGGTCTGGGTGTTATGGTACCACGGTACTCGTAGTTCCTGATACCCATGACACAGGGAATCCTAGTGTGGGATCAGGACTATGTATGTATGTATGTGTGTGTATGTTATGTATGTGTGTGTATGTATGTTGGGTGTTATGTTTACGGCGGGGGGTGGCTTCCTTTTCTGCGTCGTCCGGTTTGTGGTTGCCATTCGTGGAACATAGAGGAAAAAGTCACAAATTACTACGTTTCTCGAGGATCTTTATTCCCCAATAGTTGTCAGTTCTGCGAGCTATCTATCTTGCCTGCCTTTCATTGCCTCAACTTGCTAATGTGCGAGCTATGTCGGTGATCTTGGTTCTTCTACGGATCTCCTGTTATTTTATGAAGAATTAATTCTTGGGGATGGTCATCAAACAAAATAAGTTAACTTCACCTTCGCGAAAGGCACAGTTAAGAGGCTGGCAAGAGTGAAATAGGCTTTTCTTAAACGTGTTTTTATCAAAATCAACACAGTTTGACAACAACAAAAAAATGTGTTAATCTTCATCATATTTCTAATAGTAGAGGATCCGCACTAGAAACGACCTTCACCCATCTGTTTAATGGATGACAAGTATTTTATATCAAATTTAATATATTAGAAAATTTATCTCGAGATAATCGTACGGAACCCTTCATGCGTGAGTCCGACTCGCACATGACTGGTTTTTAATTTTTTAACGTCTTGGCAGGAATTTTGTAAACAACCCACTCGAGATATATTTTCTAATATATTAAATTTCATATAAAATACTTTTCATCCATTAAACAGATGGGTGAACATCGTTTCTAATGCGGATCTTAGACTATAAGGGCATGATAGAGACCAAAACAAGATTTCAATATATATTCTCGTTAAAAAAGAAACTTTAACTAATCACAACAATGCGCTTATAACGTAAATATATCTATTACCTATATTTAACGTGCATTGATAAAATTTACAAAAGTTACCAATAATATTATTTTATAGGGCATAGTAGATTAGTATTGCAGATTCCGCAGCAAACATTTGTTTAAATACGCTTGCGCTGTTGCGCCAGCACAATTCTGTCACTTTCTAACTTACCTAAACATTAGTGAGTTAGATAATGAAGGAATTTGGCCGTTGTCTGCCTCTTAACGGCTTCTAGTTAATATGCCAGCTTATACAACAACATCCTTTATTTTCAACTGAAATTGCTTACAAAAAGAGCTTGCATTTTTAAACGCATCGTCAAACATACCTCGCGCGCGACGTAGGTATAGTCTCCGTCTTTACCTACAGTTACTTGTTACACAATCATACAATTTAGGCCACAACTTACTGAGAGCATTACGAAAATTCTAACTGACTCCTTCGTTTCCCGCGGTTTTATTGTGTGTCGTATCGTATAACTAACTTCTCTAATGCTAGTCAGATACGCTTTTATCTCTTATCAGTCAGCCACGAAACGTAACAGTGTAGATACGTTAACTCTTACTCGACTCACTTCAGTGAACATTGTGTTTTTAAGTAAAATGAACGAGTTAAACGATCACTTCTATAAAAATAGTGTTGTAGAGTTTTATCGGTCGGTCGTTTTGGAAAACATTTCATTATGTTCGTGATGTCCTAACTTTTTTACTTCTCATTGATGTGGCCCCTGCGTGACTCATCTAGAGACGAATCGCTTCAAAACTCGTGCCAAAAAAGAATTGTCAAATTTCAAACGCTGAAATCTGTTTTTATCTGTTGTCTGATTGAAAAACTTCTTTATATGTAGATAATTATCTTACGGACCGTTTTTTTATCAATTCCTTATACAAAAAAAACTTAATGCCTTTTCCTTTGTTAAAATTGTACATGAATGATTTCAGTGACTAGTTTAAGTCATGAGGCTGAAGCGAGGGTCAGTGGCAGCAGCAATGGCGAAGAGGACCTATGGGGTCTCTGGGGCCGGGTAGTCACCAACTGGGAAACTGAATGGAAGCGGCGGAACCAATTCGTGCGGGACATGGTCCGTCAGGGGGTGCCCCACCACTTTAGGGGCATCGTATGGCAGCTATTGGCAGGCGTTGAGGGCCTGCCGGAAAAGAAACTCTACGCTTCATACATTAAGGTAGGTACTTCTATCAGTATCCGGAACGAGAATTCGAGGTAAAAATGGTCCACCATAATGGTACCAAATAATCGTAAATGCATCCAAATTAATCGTGGGATTTAATCTGGTGTTTAAATATAACCTGGAAACAATAAGATCGAAGTAGATTTTTAGAACACACTTCTACGTTATAACAAAATATGGTAATCTGATACTCTCGCCGTTTCCACTCTCTAATGAGGCAACAAAGTACAGCTCATTTAACTTTTCGGCTGGATTACGCTTCAACTCTTATTTCAAATTATACTAGTTCATTGTTTCAAAAATCTATAAATCTGCGGACCTTATCCGATTATATCTACAATATATTAAGAAGATTTAACTTGTAGTTTTTAAATTAAAAAGAAACTAGAGCCAGACATAAATTTGTAATTAAGTCATATCTTCATAAAATGTTATAGATAGGTATAATCGAACAACACTTATTATAAAGTTACGCAGCGTTCTACATTTTTGAAACAGTGAACCAGAATAAAAAAATACACTTGAAAGTTTAACTATCTTCTCAGAATCTTCTTAGATCTTTTAAGAAGTTAATCAAAGCGTTCGCTCTTTTCTAGGCAAAATCTGCCTGCGAGAAGGTGATCCGTCGCGATATAGCCCGAACTTACCCTGAACACGACTTCTTCAAAGAAAAAGATGGACTGGGCCAGGAATCTCTCTTCAACGTGATGAAGGCATACTCGCTCCACGATCGGGAGGTCGGCTACTGCCAGGGCTCTGGATTTATAGTGGGGCTTTTACTTATGCAGGTATGTTGTTTATTTTTGTTGGATTTGGGGATACGTCACGGCTCCGGTGGGGTTGGCCGGGAAACCGCTGAAGTGACAACCCTGAATTTAGCAAAGTGCCCGAGAAAAAACTAGCGACACTACAAACGAACCGTAGATGGAAGGATTTGGGAGGGACCTTTTAACAACACTATTATAAAGTATAGATACAATTGGTTTGAAAAAATAAACTAAAAAAACTTAAATTGGCTATTAACCAAATTACTTTTTTGTAACTCAACTTGTCCCCCTGCTAATTATGACAGTAATAACTAATAGGGCACGTCCGCATAGAACGTGATCAACGCGTGGCAAGGCTCTGCGCATTAAAAGTGTCTGTAATTTCACCAGCACCCATACCCTGCATTGCTCATTGCGCATTGCTGTGTTCCGGTTTGAAGGGTAAGGGTGCCGGTGAAATTACAGGCACATGAGACTTTTCATCTTTATGTCTCAGGGTGGCGTGCGCAGTGCAATGCCACATAGGGCGCGTCCTAGATGGACAAGACCTATGAGGTAATGCACTGTTCATAGGCAGAGGTTACCGCTTAACATCAGGTGGGCCATCTGCTTGTTCCGACATTCAAGAAGTATAAAAAAAAACCTTCCAATCTGTTGATGTACAGAGAAGGACCTGGATGCCAAAAGCTTAGAACAGACTTGAGTGGCGTTGGAGGCTTTCATGGGCTACTTTGAGCTACCAATGATGCCTGTTAGTATGATAATAATATGGGTTGTTGGCGTGACAGATGCCCGAGGAGGAGGCGTTCGAGGTGCTCGTGAAGATAATGCAGCAGCACCGTATGCGGGACATGTTCAAGCCGAGCATGGCCGAGCTGGGGCTCTGCATGTTCCAGCTGGAGAACCTCGTACAAGAGCTGTTGCCAGACCTGCATGTGCACTTCCAATCACAGGTTAGACATCGATACATAGACACACGCTTCCTTCCCCAATGGGCCGACATACAGAGTCGCACAATCTGACGACCTCTGTGGCGCGGCGGGCGAAGGTTCGCCTGCGACGCAGGTCCACCTCGGAACAAATATTTGTGCAATCGCAGATATTTGTTCAGGGTGTTCTTGGTATTTTCTTAATAAAAATACCTATCTATGTAATGTATTGTATTAAGTATATCAGTTATCTAGTACCCATAACACAAGCTCTGCTTAGCTTGGGGCTAGATAATGTTCTGTGAACTGTCCAGCATTATTTATTTATTTAATTGCAGCAGTATAGCGTAACATAACACCCAACAGTAATATAGGTACATTATTAGTTACCATAGAAGAGTTCCTTGGTCTTGAACATCGACTGTCACCATAATATTGCATTGACATCGGTACGGCGAGTATGCGAAATTTCAACTATAAAAAAATTGAAAAAAATTACTGTACAGTCTCTCCAATTTAGTCGATGATCACTCAAATGGTTTGTGATCCTCGGCGACTAACAACTGAAGAAATAAATAAAACTTTTATGTCTAGACAACCTCTTCACCGATTTTGCTTATATTCGAAATTCTTGTTTAAAATTATTTACCTCCTCTCCCCCCCTTCCCCCGCCTCCTACCATCCATCCGAAAGTATAATTATGATGAGTTTTATATCCCTTACTTGAAAAATAATTGATTCCCCGTACAAACTTCCACTCCCCTTTTCACCCACTTAAGGGATGATTTCCGGGATAAAAACCTTTATATGTCCTACCCAAGGTCTCAAACTATCTCCATACCCGGTTTCATCTAAATCCGTTCGGCAGTTTAAGCGTGAAAAGGTAACAGACAGAAAGACTTACTTTCGCATTTAATATTAGATAGATTGAACACAAATAACACACAGAAATACAAAACATAACTTAATAACAAAAAATAACAGAAATGCACAATGGGCGCTCTTATCGCTTGTAGCGATTTCTTGGACAGTGGTGTTATCACCTTGACAAATACACATATCATTATTAGTAGCGATGATGTATTTGTTGTTTGTTCCAGAGCTTCAGTACATCATTGTATGCTAGCAGTTGGTTCCTGACTTTATTTACAACGACGCTGTCGCTGCCGCTGGCGTGCCGTATCATGGACGTGTTCCTCTCGGAAGGCATCGAGATCGTGTTCAAGGTCGCCATTGCCATGCTCACCGTCGGCAAGAACGACCTGCTTTCCCTCGACATGGAGAGCATCCTGAAGGTACCTACTCCATACTGTCCTCAACTTGTTGGATCCCGAGGGCCTACTCTAGAAATGTAACAAGCAACTACAAGTTTTTGTATGGATCCCCTGTGGGGAATACCCTCATTGGTATCAGGGAATGCAAGTAGCATGTTACCACACCAACCGGAGCCGGAACAAATATTTGCAGATCATGCAATCATTTGTCCCGCAGCAGGAATCGAACCCTCTTGCAACTCAGCCGGCTACTCGTCCGCCAAGCCGGGGCAATGGTACAAATTACCATATAAAACGTTGGTTGTGCTACGGCTTTTAAAATAAATCATGTCAAATATTCTAGATGTTAATTCATAGTATATGCACAGAATACATAATAGTACAGGTACAGAAGGTTAATTCCGCAAAATCATTTAAATAAATAGCTACTCTTGCCCCCACACAATAAAGTGCAATTCAGGTCGCACAGAATTATTTACCTACAGATAAAGTCACTTAGAAGTTACATCTCTCTCTATCGCGTAACTCTTATCTTGTCTGACTCACTGAATTTACTCGGCAAGTCGAGCCCGCCGGGTGCTTGTAGCCTGAAGTGCGGAGTGCACCACGCCTGGTATATGGTATAACTATACCAAATTCATTAAAACCCGTCGAGTAGTTTCAGCGTGATGATCTACACTGCACAGACAGATAGACAAAAATTAAAAAAGTTGCTGTTTTGGCGAGTAGAGAGAGCAGAGAAGATATTTCAAAAAAAAAGTATGGATTCAGCCCAGTTATTGTTTTACCATGGTATAGATAGATAATGGTATGTTGTGAGCACTAATAAAATTGTAACCCTCTTCACAGTATATACAAAAGGAACTGCCATCCAAAGTAGAGGGCGACCCAGACTCGTTCATGAACCTGTCGTATTCCATCAAAGTGAACCCCAAGAAGATGAAGAAGTTAGAAAAGGAGTACACTGTGATCAAGACTAAGGAGCAGGGAGATATTGCTGTCTTGAGGGTAAGAACAATCCGTAAACCTGAAGCCCAATTCCCGTAATAAACAATAGTCAACATAAAGTTCGGATTATGCTCCGTATATGCTGAAATTAAAACACGGAAATGTGACCCAAACTTGAATTTTATAGACGCCATTGCCTGCCGAGCTGTAATTTAAGGTGGATGCTTTCCATAGAGGCGCGAAATTCGAAATTTTTTGATGTTTATTGCTCATTACATCTCATGAACACTTCTTAAGATAGCGAATGTTGATTTCGCGAGAACTAGAAGACTTAACCCAAATGTTTTAATTGATAGTATCTTATAAATATCATCAGTTTAGCTACGATCCCCCTTCTAGTAAGGAAACGTAGCGTAGGGGATCGTAGCTAAACTGATGATATTTATGAGATACTAACAATTAAAACATGTGTGTTAAATCTCCTAGTTCTCGCGAAATCAACTTTCGCTATCTTAAGAAGTGTTCATGAGCTGTAATCAGCAAAAAACACCAAAAAAAATGAATTTCGCGCTTCTAGCGAGAGTTCACTAAACTGAGTTTACTTATAATAATTAGCATATTTATACTATATAGCAAATACTGTTATTTAGTATAAATATACTAATTATTATCCAAAAAATTACTACCACTACAGTACCTAGTTGAGCCCTTACTTCTGGCTGAAAGGGGCGAAGTTCTGGCGTTTCAAGGGCTGCCTGTCACGTGATCCCCCGGGCCGCGACGCGTTGGCGATCACACGTGTGTTAGATTAAGGCTAAGGTCAGACCAACGCGTGATCCAATCACTTACCATTGATCGCCACCGTGCACGCCACCGCGGACGCGGGCTGAACGCGGCCTTAGCTTAAGCTATAAATAAAGTGTTTTTATATATATGTTAGTTTCTAAGGTATTTATGTTGCTATGGGCTTATTGTTTAGGTTTAGTGCATTTCTCAATAAGCCTGAAATAAAGATTATGAATTTTAATTTGATAGTAGTGTATTGTCGGTCATAATGCAGATTTATGAGTTCGCTGACAATTTCAGTGCTTACGCCAGGAAAATCGTTTACTTAAGCAACGCGTCGAGTTGCTTGAGAAGGAGAGCTCCGAGCTGGCCGTGAGGCTGGTCCGCGGGCAGGTGGACCGCGCGGAGGGGGAAGAGGAGACGTTCGCGCTGGCGCGGGAGGTGCAGGCGCTGAGGCGGGCCCACATGGACGCGCAGCAACGGCTAGCCGTCGCGCAGGACGAGATCCGCTCGCTAGAGATGACCATCGCTGAGGTAACCTATACACCACTATTACAAATATACTATAAAAAAATAACTGGATACTAAGTATTCGGTACAAACTAAATCTGCCTTATTTTTCTTTTTTATGAACTCATTGGTTTTGCATTAGCTCTAGGGTTCTGGAGAAAATAAACTCACTGAACTCTAGCTTTACCAACATTACACTTTTAATAAACTTATCCTGAAACACCAATTCATTCTTCACTACGACTGTACTTCAATACACTGTTCACTTACATTACCCACTCGATCTCACTGTAGGATAACGATCCTCCTCGTTTTCTTTCATTCTTCACAATCTAAGGTTTAAAAACACACCGAAATCACATGTACTCGTACTTGTACCACAACACACAGATCCGGAAAGTCTTTATGGTAAACTGTTTCAACATATAGGATGATAGGGTTTTTGTATATCACAAACAGTTTGGCCATTTCGGACATACAATATTAAATAAAGTACTTTTACCAATACTACTTATTTTTATTATTGTTAAATTATAAGTACTTTATTTAATATTGTATTTTTATTTGTAATCTTTATTTAATATTGTAATGGGCAAACTGTTTGTGCTACACAAAAACCCTATCATTCTATGTTGAAACAGTTTACACTAAAGACCATTCTGATTCTGATTTGCAGATCATACAAACATTCGTCCCGCAGCGGGAATCGAACCGGCAACTTCTCCCATCTCAGCTGGCTATTCACCAGCCGCGCCACAGACGTTGTCATTAAATAAATAAATAAATAATGCTGGGCAGTTCACACAACATTATCTAGCCCCAAGCTAAGCAGAGCTTGTGTTATGGGTACTAGATAACTGATATACTTAATACAATACATTACATAGATATTTTTTATTATACATAAAAAATACCCAGAACACCTGAACTGCAGACTGCACCAATATTGCGAGGTTGCGGGTTCGATTCCCGCCTTGGAACAAACCAAGGCGGGAATCGAACCCGCAACCTCCTGCGTCGCAGGCGAACCATCGTCCTCCGCGTCACAGAGGTCGTCAAATACATACTCTGATGCAAGTTTTGTCGATTAGAACAATTCCCGACAGTCTTCGCTGGAGGGCATGGAAGGCTCGTCCCCGAAGGGCGAGGAGTTGGCGCGCTGCCTGCAGAGGGAGCTGGTGCGCGCGCGGCTGCACGCGGCGGAGCGCGAGGCGGCGGAGCGCGAGCTCTCCGCGCGGATAGCAGAGCTCGAGAACGAGAACAAGGGTCTGCGCCGGCAGCGCGTCGACAACAACGTGGCGCATCTACAGGTATCAAGTACACACACTTTTATTTACTCTAACTTTGTTAATAACGGAACAAGGAGATGGACCACCTGATGTTAAGCGGTAACCTTTAACAATGTATTACCTCATATGTCACGTTCATTTAGATGATTTAGGCACACGGGTTGTTGACGCGCTCTATTGCGGCCTTATTGCACTGCCCATCCCTCAGGCATAAAGATGAAAGTCTTATGTAATTTCACTGACGCCCATATCCTTCAAACCGGAACACAGCAATGCGACCACTACTGCTTTGCGGTAGAAATAGGTATAGAGGTAGCACTTTTTCGGATGAACCATTTCAAAAAAAAGGTCTACTACTACTAAAATTTATTTGATTTGATGGCGGAATAGTAGTTTTTTTTACCAACAATACCGATTTTGAATCAATCAATTAAAGGGATTCTTTTTTTTATACTGCCTACTTAGCAAACAAGCATACGGCCCACCTGACCCAAGCGGTTACCGTGGCCTATGAACGCCTGCAATACCAGAGACATCAGAAGCGCATTTCCGACCCTTTAAAAATATATAAACACCCCTTTTGAAGAACCCCATACTTTAGTCATTTGGAAAAACCTCAGCAGGGAGATCATTCCACAACGTGAGTGTTTGCGGGAGGAATTAATGAATGAATGAATGAAAATACTTTATTGCACACCTTACAAACTAGTTAAAAGAAACACATAACAATTAAACCAAAAACTAAATGTACAATGGGTGGGAGGAAGTTCCTCTGAAACCACCCAGTCCGGGACCATCCCAGCTCTAAGGTGGGGGGTGAAACCTCTGCCGACGGCGAGCGGTGCGGTTAAAAAAGGTTGCTGTAGAAACAAACAAACAAACATGGTTGGTTGCATGTCAAACAATTCCTCGGAACAAAAACCACTATACAACCGGTAAAACACGCAGAGAGCGGCGAAGTCTCTCCTCCCGTTCGTGAGCTCGGGATTGACGACAATTCCCATTGCACGCCTTTGAACCGAGTTAAAAGGTCCAAGCTGGTAAAAACTTCATCTCCTAAATTTCCTACTTTTTTGGAAGATTTTCTTCAATTTTAAATTCTAAACTAACAATGTAATTACCTGCATAATTACTATGAAGAACAAAATTACCAATTAAATTCAAAAAATAAAATTTGAACGCGGGTGATATTATCTTGAATTGAACCTTAAAATCATTTATAGCCAAAGTGCATCTCATGGCAATTCCAATAAGCCCAAACACGGTTAGGATACACTGCTTTATGATGGAGTTCCGGTTCCTACCAGTTTCATCATCAGATCAGTTCGATGGTGCCATTTTCATCAGAACCATTTATTTAAATCTGCTTTTTCATAGTCGCTTACTATCTTAATCGTGATACGAGGGGTGGTCAAAAAGTTCGCGAAAAGCAAGTAAAGAAAATTAAATTACATCCAAAATTATTTTTCACAGTATTAGACGTCTATACATTTATTTACAGAAAGAATAGTACAAGTACAAAATTAAAAAATACATATGAAACAGTTTTGCTACCTGAAGACCGCTGCTATCGATCTAAAGGTAGCTAAACTGATCCAAATCACTACCAGACGGAAGCGTCCCTATGATGCTGGCTGCATTGCCAAGCTGAATGGTAATACTAATGCGTTGAGCCAGATTAGAGCCAGCTCTCGGGTCACGCATCGCTTAGACCAGACGCCCTGAAAGAATTTTGTAAACGCGAAGGGTTCCGGTACCCCACGGACCCAGAATCTCGATAACGAAAGGCTCAAATAAGTTACCTCGGACAAGACCTGCATATTTGCGTCTTTGAGGTCCTCAGCGGAATCTGCCGCCGCACCGGCCCTAACTGATGTCCCGGACAGTGATGGCGCAAGGTTATTGTATATTTATTGTATATTTATTTGAAGTACCTTTGGATAATCCGTTTATGAGAAGTAGGCTTACAACGGGAGGTCTATATTGCAGTATGGGGTCTATTATCGCATTAAGTATAGTTTAACCGTGATCCCATTGCAGGACGAGTTGATTGCAGTGAAGTTGCGCGAAGCAGAAGCAAATCTCTCGCTGAAGGATCTGCGGCAGCGCGTCGCAGAACTATCCGACAGCTGGCAAAGACATCTTCAAGTAAGTTATTTGTGACCGTACAGAGATAGTACTATACCCGGTCTAATGGTGACTGGGTTCATGACAAGTTGCCTGAAAATAAAGCTAGAAATATTGTCTACACGATGTAATATAGTTGTCTGCTCCGAACCTGTCAGAATTTCCGGCAGCCTGTAGAACCCTACCGGGATGTGCGTCATCTGGATTTTGATCACACATAATCGTCAATGATAGTTAAATTATTCTCTACATGATGTAATTGGGTTGCTGGTTAAAGTCCCACTTCAATTTTGCCACTATCAAGTGTATTATTGTGGCAGGTGGATTGGTGATCGCAGTATTGGTGTTAAGTGCTCAGTTGGATGCTCCTGCCTATCACTTGGCGTAATACCTTAGTCGCCCATCACGACATCCACGAGAGGAGGTGTAAGAGACATATTTTAGGCCGCCACGACCAGGGAAATAAATCATTTATTGTGAATGTTATCTTAAAGTAAGGGTTAGACCAATAGCAAGTTATCTTCTCCCAGGAGCATAAACAAGAAGTTCCACCTGTGCCCGTTCAATCGACCGTCGTTTCCGACATAATGGCGACACCTAAGAAACTTTTACGTGCCTGGGAGGGCCGCTCCGGCGATGTACAGAAAATAGAGGAGGAGCTTATGTCTACCAAGATAAGGGAGGTCGAAGCGCACACTGAACTGAAAGAGTTAAGACTGAAGGTATGTTAATTTGTATGTTCCTTTTGTGGTCTTCGCCGTCCACGATGAGGCCTGGTTTGACCTGCTAGCTCACAAGCGGACGGTAACACATGAACGCGCCGCTAACCCTACAACCCCACCAGGGACTCCATTCACGTGTCGAAAGTGCGGCCGTGGCTGCCGCTCCCAGATACGCCTATTTAACCACGAACGCAAATTCCTAACTGGTCATCTTTCGTAGATGTTATAAGGCCCATGATGATGATGATGATGATGATTTGTGGTCTAAGGGTGCATCAAGAAAGGTATTCCCGAAACCCAATCCCTAAAGCTAAGGTGAAACCAACGCGTCCAGCCGGCGTTCGTGTCAAGTTCGTACACAACATCTGACCGCCACCGTTCAGTCGAAGACGGTATCGGCATGTAGTCGTTATTTTCGATCTCTTAGTATAATTCAAACTTCTGCTGTACCTGCGACAAGTCCTCTTTTCGTAAATCGTTTTATAAAATATATCGTCATTCTGCTTCACGATATGATCCGTGACTGATTTTGTATCCATCAATTCTCCGCTTAGTTACCATGTCAAATTTTTCAGTATGGTTTTTGATGGTATTTATCATGAGTTCCTTAGAATAATTGTCGGGATTTTAATGTAGCGATTTGACCAAGGTGAACTGGCAAAAAAAAGTATACCACATTCACCAGATTCCATATTCTCGGACTTAACTTGAATCTAATAAACGTAGAAATAGGGCAAAAAAAAAAATTGCGATTACTATTCCCGCAGTATACGTATATTCTCGTAGTTCCTGGTACCCACGGCACGGGGATCTGCTGTGTTACCTCTGAGTTCTTATAGCCATTCAGTTCAAAAACTATTCAGTACAAATATCGGTTCCGTGATGTCCTCAACAATATTTAAAGGCACAGTCGCAGAGGGGTCGATAGACTTCTGAAGAATTCTTCGATGAAGAATGTCAACGACGAGCCGATATTCTGTACTGAAAAGTTTTTTTAATCTTTTTATACTACTTGTATGACGGAACGAGCAAAAAGCCCACCTGATGTTAAGCGGTAACCTCTGCCTATGAACAGTGCATTACCTCATAGGTCACGTCCACCTAGGACGCACCCTATGTGGCATTGCACTGCGCCCGCCACCCTGAGACATAGATGAAAAGTCTCATGTGCCTGTAATTTCACCGGCACCCTTACCCTTCAAACCGGAACACAGCAATGCGAGCACTACTGCCTTGCGGCAGAAATAGGTATGGTGGTAGTACTTCTCCGGGCGAACTCTTTTACAAAAAGCTACTGCTAAAACTTAACTTACTTTTGAAGTGAACGGCTTTAAGAGTTCAAGGTAACCCCTGGCTATGTATAAGACTATTATAATACTAGTAGGATTGTTACGTTATAATATAGTTATGTGTTTATTGCGATCATATTGTTTTACAAGGTCTTATCTAAGGTATGGCTGTAACATGAACCCAGCTTTGTCATTTGTTGGATATTATTGTAGCCCAAATTCTTTATTCATCGTTCAATACTAGGTGATGGAGCTAGAAACACAAGTGCAAGTCTCGACCAACCAGCTCCGTAGGCAAGACGAGGAGACCCGACAACTGCGCGAGACGCTGGATGAGACGCTTCAACGCGAGAGGGCGCTGCAGTCACGGCAACGCGAGTACCAGCACAAGTACACCGACCTTGAGAGCAAGGTACTTCTTTTATTTCGCCAACAATAACCATCTTTGTAACCACGCATTTTTAGGTGGATGTGCCAAAACCGTTTACAATACAAACTTTGAGGGAACAATGTCCCGGCCTTATGCTTACGGGCCTCGCATAGTGTAGGGTTCCGATCTTAAGTTCAAATTTTATGATGAAAAATCACATAATTTGATCAAACATACGTTCATTATTTATTAAATCATTTTTTTTTTTATACATTTATAAGTAATAAAAATACAAATGCCAGTTTGATTACGGAAGTTTAACTTACAATTAATAAGGGCTTATTCTTTGGTTGAAGAAAAAAGAATAGAATAGAATAATAATTTATTCATTTCAAGCACACACATTATAAAAATTACAAATAAGAGATCATAAAATGGTTTAATATTAAAGTATGTCTGACAGAACCTACACTAAGTCGACACTTGTGTTGTATGTAATTATAATTCTTGTAATTATGATAATTTTAATTCTTGTACGAGAAACCCTTGGGAATAGCTTTTTGCATTTTTATTACCGGTCATAATGCCCACACCACAGGGTTCATGCCCCACCAACATATCTCGTGCTACTAATACTACTCAAGACTTCATCATGATGAAAAGGCTTCTAAACTCAGTTTTGAAACGTCAGCAAAACGTCGAAAGCCAGTGGTAATAAGCCGTTTATTCATTTTAAAATGATTCCCAACCACGATAGTTTCAATTCAATAATGTGATATTGCTCGTTTCAGGCTAAATACGAGTCCATGCAGGCTAACATTAGAAACATGGAGGATGCACAAAGAATAGCCGAACTCGAGACTGAAATATCCGAATACAAAATCAAAGTGAGTACCCTAATATGAACTACTACAGTAACAGGTCTAGCGCTTAACTGAGTCAGTCCCTGAGGTATGGGAGAGGTACGGGAGGGGTGTTTTGTTCACATTATGTCACATGTCATCTGATAATTTGAGAGACGAAAACACCCCTCCCGTACCGCTCCCATGCCTCAGGGACTGACTGGACTAAGCGCTAGACCTGTACATGTGCATGAAAGGAGCCTCTGCGAGGCTCACTGAATCCTTCCACCATTGGTCTCTAGGTCCTCTTCAGGGCCGCCGTACCTCAAGCTGGTCACTGACCTAACGCAGGGTGACCAAAACAGAACCGGTGACACGAATTATTAAAGTAAAGCCGAATAGTTCGATGAGATATACGTGGGAATTAGGCTGCGCCAACACCCAGAATGAGCAAAAATCATCATACAAAAAAACCGCTCGTAAAGGCTGTTTTAATTGAATATAGACAAAAAATAGAAATATTGATAATTTTACAAACCCCCTAAAGTGTTCGACTTTATTGTATTGATTTTATTAATCTATTTTGTTAATATACACCATATTGAAAAACAATCGCATCTTCCCAAAAATTAGAGGCAACATTGTGATTTTTTCTATAGAGAAAATATTGACCTATCGTGGTTTTGGTACAGTGATCCCTTGGAATTATAATGTTGTATCCATGGATATTTGTTTGAATATTGTACTTGACTAAAGTCATAGTATTTTTGAAATTTTCGCGATCTGATCACATATTTATAGATATTATCACGGTAATTGATCGCGTGTTTGAATTGATTTAGTTTGGTAAAATGTACCATTTTGTAATTTTGCGGCATGCCCACCTAAACGCGTGCCCATAGTCCCATAGTGTTTGTTGAATGCGCGACGTGTGTATCTCAAAGTTTTTTTTTTTTTTTTAAATGGTGGACTGTTTACACTACATTATCTAGTTCCAAGCTAAGCAGAGCTTGTGTTATGGGTACTAGATAACTGATATTCTTAATACAATGTAATATGTAGAAAGATATAATTTAACATAATTTATATATAAAACAAAGTCGTGTTAGTTCCACCACTTATAACTCAAGAACGGGTGAACCGATTTGGCTGAAAATTGGTGGGGAGGTAGCTTAGAACCAGGAGATTGACATAGGAGGGAGGGGTAGGAGGGGGGGGGGGTTCACCGGGGGCTACCCGTGCGAAGTCGGGGCGAGTCGCTAGTATAATATAACAAGACTACTAGCTTTTCCGCTATTTTCGAAAAGAGAAGTCATCTACTTTTATATTATTTCAATTGCTAGTGTTTTTTTGAGTAATTTTGGGTAATTTTGGTGGCATTTTATTGCGTGACTTTTCATACTGGGGAAAATTGATTTTTTTTTAACTACGATTGACCTTTGTTTGACCATGATCTCACCAGTTGATAAGTGACAATGTGGCGATAAATGACGATCAATTTGTCTACCAAAGTGTTTGTAAAACGGCCACCGTTTTACTAAAACATGACTTTGATGACTTTGAAGGATTGTACCGTTGCAAATTATATTGAAAATATAAAAATGGCAAATGTACAAGGCGTGCGACGCCAATGGGGAGACACACTGCTTATTTATCACGCTAGGTGGCGCATTATCGCTGGTGTTGTTTCGTAGCCAAACAAAGGTCTATTAATGTTAAAAAAATACTTTCAAACGTGTCAAATATCAATGGATAATTTTAGTAGATAAACATTAAATAATAGTCTGGTATAAAACATGCCTTTGTTTAGTGCATTTCAGTGTAAAAATAAAGGTACACACCGTTTCCCTTCTGATGCCAAAAAGACAAGACCACTAAATGACAAGCACCAGCGATGGTGGCGCCATCTGAGATTAGTTTTGCCTGTGGCTCCCCATTATAAAGAAAGAAAAAAGACTACTAGTTTCTATAATTCGTCTAATCGCCATGTTCTAGAACGAAGTGATGGTCACCGAGGGGGAGCTGCGGAACAACAACGATGACTCCGAGCGCGTGCGAGAACTGCAAGAACAAGTCGCCGAGCTAAAGGCAGAGGTAATTATACGCTAACATTGACAACAAAATAATTGTGCCGCTGTATGTCCGCCCTACACAAACACACAACACAACTGTGTTGTGTTGTGTGTTTGTGGTGGGGGTTGTGGTGAAGAATATACTCCTCCATCTCCTCTCGTGGATGTTGTAAAACCTGAAGCCCAATTCTTGCAATGAATAGACAAAATACAGTTCTGATCATGCTCCGATCTAGGATCAATGTCATAAATGTCACAAATATTCTTAACTGGCAATACAACACGAACATGTGATTATAGCGAAATGTGACCGAAACGTTTCCAAGTTTTTCTAAGAATTTGAACCCTAATAAACGCGTCTCTTTTTCATTCTTACCACAGTGTCTCACGGCCATGCTACATGGAGGATAAGTACTTTAAATATTGATGTTAGGAAGTTTTACAGAATGGAGACTTTCCTTTATTTTTTTAATCAGTAATACTGCATTCAAGGTTATGTAAAAAGTCACTTGCCTAAGCCGGGAATAGAACCAGCTAAATTCAAAAATAAGTTTATTTTTATGATACCGATCGAAAGGGTAAATTACAAGGGTCAATTCCTTCTCAGTAACATAATATCACAAATTAAAGGAACACCATGTAATTATGAAATGGGACATGTTTCTGTGTTTTAATTGAGCGGGTTCGAGACCCGGCTTAGGCAAGTGACTATTTTATATCCTTGAATGTATAAAGACCTTAAAAAAAAGGAAAGTCTCCATTATGTAAAACTGCCTAACTCCAATATTTAAAGTACTTGTCCGCGATGTAGCAGGGCCGGTCTTAATGGCTAGACTAAATTTTTACTACAAACTAGCAGTTTTGGTCGGATTCGGTCGACTTACAGTGTGGATTTAAAATAATTAAGAGAATTGGCCTTCTATGGATTACACCAGGGGCATCAATATTAATCTCAGTACTCAACACCAATCCGCCTGCCAAGCGAGGTGCCTGCATTCTATGGAGGCCTCGCCCAGCAGTGGACGTCTACAGCTGATGACGATAATGATGTAAATGATGACCTCGTGTCCCGACTAATCAGGCGAATATGTAGGCACACGAGAACTCGTTATCATTTAGCTATGATAGTGATTGATTCACTAACACAGTCTATAAATATGAACATAATACCATCGCATCCATTTCTGCGCATAGCACTTGCTTCCAACTAACCTGAGTCATATAACATTTTGATGAAGCTTGCAGAACTCAACTGCAGTAGGTATACCTGAACAAAATAACAAAACTAATATTTTCATTTCACGTGTTGTGGGCGATTGCACAATGTGTGTGTCACCGCTATAACAATGCTTATGCCAAGAAAACAGGGCCTGCTACTCCGAGACTAGCACGTGACTAACACCAGATGGCGTCACTATCCAGTTGCCACTTTATTGCAACAATAACAGAACTAGGGGAATAATTATAAATCTTTTTTTATTAGTAAATAAAACAATCAAGTTAGTGATTGATCGTAATTGTTTAGTGAAAACCTCATGGGTTTATCCGATCGGACAGGGGTCGGGGAGTTAGATTACACCCTACTAGTAGCATAGAGACGGCTGTCTCAAATCTCATTGGTGATGACGTAGGATGGTGTTTAACCACGTGACTATCGAAGTAGCATACCCGGCGAAGTTACCCTGGTCATTATTTTCTGCGCTTTGGGTATCACGTGCACATAAAGAATAAAACGCAATTTCAGGTAAAAACACATCAAAATACAACAAACATCAGAAAAAGCAGTAGAGATCTTTTAAAAAAATACACTATTGCTTGCTTTCTTAAGGATGCGCCAACTCCAGGTAGAAATCTTCAGAATAAAACGCCTCGGGCCTCGAAAATGAAAAACAGCTCTATTTCTTCGCTTAGCGGCTTAATGAAATCATGTAGCCATGATAACTTGCAAAAATTTAAGTCAAAAGACACACATTTAATCGTATTACACTCGTTGACACGTAAGTAAAAGAAGTCAAGTGTTTAAGTTAGTTAGTGTAAAAAGTAGTGGCGCAAAAAATTTAATACGGTTTTAATATAAAACAGCCCGGATACTTCTCCTTAATTCAGGTTGCTGTGGCATTAACGATGGTTGCTGAAAAACCTAGCCTAGGGCATCTGGTTTTACACACGACATAACGCGACAGAGACACTGATGGTTCATTATTTCAAACTGTTAAATTCAACAGATATTGACAGAGCCACAACCTCAGGCAGGGTGCCCAAGATGAAACCAGTGACACCGGGAAAGAAGTTTAAAATTAATTCAGATAATTCAGCATTTCATTATTCTAGCCTTGAATGGGTGTCAACTAATGAAATGACAACTGTCGTTGGCTAAGCCAGCATTGACTGTATATTCGCTTTATTCCCACTAGTTCGTAGTTCTGTACATCGAACTGGTGAGACTTTTTGTCCCATTGGTACTGTACACAGAACTAGTTAAGAGATCATCAAACTTTGCCTAGGTGCAGTGATCAACTATCAACTGCGGTCTTATTGTTGAAATAGACTGAAGTTAGATTTTGATTACCAGTTTGCTGTTCATTGCGCTACGTGTTTTAAATATTTTCGCTCTTGTAAAAAAGCTAAAAGACGCAGCGCAATGAACAGCTAACTGGTAATCGACATCGATTAGACAATAGCCATGCTGGTCAGGGTACATAATACATTCTGACTCTTGTTGTTTGGCACTGCACAGTTTCCGTCACCCATCACCACAGCGGACACTGATCCCTGGAATTGGATCGAGTAAGTGCATTGATGAATCAATCTGATTTGTTTATTTGGTACGTTAACGTGACTAATTAACAATTATATTATAATTATTAATTAGACGGCTCAACCCAACGTTCAAGATAGCTGTACCGTTAGTAGTGGTTGCATTTTAGTAGCAACGAACGGCGTACACATGACCGTGGCTGGCTTGTTTCTAGCAAACATTGTATATCTCACCAGTACACTCATTGTGAGTCTCATTCGTTCACCTAAATATTTCGCTAACATTTTAACTTTCTTTGGAAAATTATTTGTCCAAAATGTTTGTTAATTTTTTACCTAAAATATAATAGGCTATATAAATGTTAAAAGTCAAAATAAAGACATCGCTTAAAAAAAAGGTAAGGTCGATGTTTATTATAGCCTCATGTTAACGTACTAAAATGGAATCAAATTATTTGTCAAGCTTTAATATCGAGAATGAATGTTTGTTCACTTGTTTTAGGATCACTTTGCTGTTCATCGTTATTCATCTAATTTTGCTTGCTATGTATGTAGTAAATCAATGCTGCCATAAGTTTTTTTTTTCTTCTTTATAATTGGCGCCGCACGACTTGTGCATTTGCAATTTTCAAGTAAGTATCTGTATTTTCACTATAATGTTGTATTTTCAATATATTTTGCAACGTTACACTCCTTCCAAGTCGTCAAAGTCACAGTCGATTCATGTTTTAGTAAAACGGTGGCCAACTTTACTAAAACTTTGGTAGACAATTTCCACCAATTTCAAAAGTCACGCAATTCACTTCCATTTCATTTCACTACACTTGTGCTTTTTAAACGAGCTACATTAGTTAAAATGCCACCAAAATAACACAAAATAACTCAAGAAAACACTAGGAAAAGAAATAAAATAAAAGTAGACAACGTCTCTTTTCGAAAATGGCGGGAAGAGTCCTGCCATAAGTTGCATGGTATTTTCTGATCTATTCTGCACTTCACCGTACCACGTGACCACAATTTCCATACGAACGAAAGAGTATGCATTGGGAGTTTCAGCTTCTCAATATCTCTAAGCTTTTAATGAGTATTAAAAAAGCTACTCTTTGATTCTACATTTATGCACGTTTTAAATATTAAATCGTAACTTTTATAGCTCATATCATGAAATTTTAAGCATAATGTAGAAAAATACTAATTAGATGCATAGATATCAGAGAGTTGATCTTTTGTTTTAAAGTGGATGGTCCAAAACCGTTTTCGGTACAGTTTCATGCGCTATGATCACGGGAGAACTAACTAAAGTCTTTACGAGTAGATGTTATTGGCAGATATATAGCGAAAAAATTCTACGTCTATGGATATATTGATCTTTTACTTTGGTCGAAGGATCTACCCTCTTTCTCACTCTTTTATTATGTCCGATCCCGTTTTTAGTGATAAGTATGTATATAATAACCATGATAGTTTCGAAACTTATATCGGTGTAGGAATGTTCTCTTAGGACAATAATATTAGTATTAAAATGTATGTTTGTATGAAAAAATACATTTTAGTTTTATTAGTATTAAAACTATTTTGGACCATCCGCCTGAAGGCTACGAGCAAAACTAGGGTTGCTAGCATGCTCCTCACTTTAATGGAAAGTGTCCACGTGGTACCTTAGTACATACCTCCGGGTTCACTACCAAAGAAGCCGACGACATGCTGCATGTTTAATTCATCTAAAGTCACCGCCGTTAGAGATGCATTGCCCGCTGACTTGCATTTTATTTTGAAACACATTCGGAAGTACCTTCCACCTTTCTATCAGTTCAGTTCTACCTTTAGGTGAATTTTCGCAGTGAGCTTAGCTTTCCGCTAACCGTCGAAGCCACCTTCCATGTACTTAAGACAATCCATAAGTACTGCCTTGAGTACTGAGTTAAAAAACTTGTAGGGCAAGAAATTGAATTTTACGCCGTGTGTACGCGGCCACTATTAAAGTAGCTCAACCTATTTGTTACCTCATCTTTTATTTGTGTGCTTGTGCATGTCACTGTGCTTGCTTTTGCCACAGGTAAAGTTTCTAATATACTTATTGATGCTTTTGCTTACCCATCCTTGTAAAACAATTTGTATAGACTTCTTAGTAGTTCTTGTAAAAGTTTAAATTAAATCAATAATTGCACGTACTCGAGTAAAGTATGCTGTTTTTCCTCGTAGGTAATTAATGTAATTGGTTTGTAGGTAAGTACAGTATTTGATGATTATTGCAAACAAAATGTCGGGCTACTATGTACATTTTTGCTCGTATTATCAAGAGAGGTGTAAGTAAGTACGAAGAGTCTTGGCCGCTGTCGTAAAGTAACTATTTGGCATCGCTATGGATGTAGGACCTAAACGCTCTGTTGCGTCGCCATAAACGAATTTCACGGCGGCCAAGATGCATTGTGCTCCACTGTACTCAAGTTATTGGAAAAATAAATTGGAATGCGAATGCATGATAACAACTACATACCGTAGAGGACGCTTTCCTTTTTGACAGAAGAACGTCTATGAAGTTCTATAAATGAGGCGTATAAAATAAAAACCTAATCGACAAAAATTGCGGCTCTCTACAGCGCGTTCCTGCCTTGGTTGGCACGCCAACCAAGGCAGGGGCACGTCTTACTGTGAACGGAACCTTTGAACAAAAATGAATATTTACAATATTTACATCTCAGTTCATGGCATAATCATGTTCAAGTGGCTGTCATGACAGTCAATATTGACTTCTCGGTTTTTTGGCCTCCGTGGCTTGTTGTCAAAATTCTACCCGTTCTGAAGAGTGTCCGTTTCATGATAGCTTCTTATGCAAGTTAGGAAGAGTGCTTAGAATATAGAATATTCTAAGAGACCATAGACCGTATTCTTCTAGAATATGGTCGATGTTCAAAAGGAAGCTCGATCAAATTTTTGTAATCCCAAATTGATTATCAAAATACTTAGGAGACTATAGGGTTAAGTAGTACAATTTTATTTTGTATTAATTTATTTTGTTTATGTTCACAAATCTACATAAAATATAATTCATTAAAGGAGTAAAGGTAAGAGAGAGGAGACATTTAAATGGAACTTGAAAGAGGCGTTCATATGTCAAAAAGGAATTGATATGGTGCGTCTACAGACTGTTCACTGTAAGATGTCCCTTGCCTTGGTTGGCACTATTCCCAAGGCACATGGGGGGATATGTTACGGTGAACGGTCTGTACCTAGTGCAGGGCGCGTCAAACTTTACAGTCGTAGCGAATCAATATGGGCACAGTTGCGTTGCAGTATCAAAAGTATCGATCCAGGGAGGGCGATCCTAGGATCGCGACCTCTGTGGCGCGGCGGGCGAACGTTCGCCTGCGACGCAGGAGGTTGCGGATTCGATTCCTGCCTCGGAACAAATATTTGTGATCCGCAGATATTTGTTCAGGGTGTTCTGGGTATTTTCTATATATAATAAAAAATATCTATCTATGTAATATATTTTATTAAGTATATCAGTTGTCTAGTACACATAACACAAGCTCTGCTTAGCTTGGGGCTAGATAATGTTGTGTGAACTGTCCAGACATATTTATTTATTTATTTATTGTATTCATTGATGTCGAATAAAGATATGTACGAAACAAGATGGCGAATGTCGAGGTTTTAGCCAACATACGCCATCTTGTTTCGACATTATTATCTATTCGACATCAATGTCTACAATCCGAGAATCGCCCTCCTGAGCTAGTGCTGTAATGTTTGAGGCGACTTTTACAACTCATCACCATCGGGTGTTACATGCCAAAACGTGTGTGCAGGTCATGAGGCTTGAGGCGTGGAGGTCGCGCGCGCTCGGCCACCCCGAGCTGAGCCGCGCCATTTCCGTCGAGGAGGACCTAGAGGAGGACGACAAACTCAAACTGATCCTGCGCCGTGAATCATCCACGTCTCTGGAACTACCCGCCACACCGCGTAACACCTCGTAGCATACCTCCAATCCTGTTTCATTAACACTAGCTCTTTGGGTGAACTATTGGGAAAATATCCCGCTTGTGTCAAGTGAACAACTGGGAAATTAACCCTACATTCCCTATCTCATTCATCGTTAAATCATGAATTTTATGTGTTTCTATCTAAAAGCTGCTTAAATTGTAGGCAACTTTACTACTTATAAATCTTAGTAGTTTTTTATTTTAAAATTTTATACATTGAATTGTGATAACTATATTTCTATATTCATATTTCTTACCTCCTTCTTCTCCTTCCCATACTGTCATACGAGTGTGAAGCGAGTAAATTGTAACGAATTTAGAATTTTACATACATTAACTTAGTCAATTCTGTCGTCTAGGGATGCGCAGCTGTTCTCTTCTCGACGACACTGCGCTCATTGGCCGTGTAGGTTTACTATTAACATCTAATCCATAAAGTTTGGCTAGATAACTATATAACAATAATGATATTGAAGTAAAAATTACTAGATTTTAATCAAAACCAAATAGTCCGTGCTCCATTAATTCAAAGTTTAGAATGTAGAAAGCTAACTCATGTTGCCAACAGAGAGCATCTATGCACATTTAGCAATATGACTTTTTGTATGTTTGTAGTTTAATATAAATGATAAACAGCTGGTAGTATAAGTTCGGACTTCAGACATTTTCTTAGAGAAAGGTGGAAGATTAGGTAGGATTAGTCATAGTTGGCTAATCAAACGTCGTTACTCTTATTAACCCGTCGAGAATGTAATTCCCAGGTCATTTTGATCTCATCGCTGCGCCCTAAACTTATAAAAAACAATGTTGTTTTAAAGCTAACTTCTTTTTTTATTACCTATTAGTTTTAAAGTTTTAAATAAAGTATTTTCGTTTTCATTAATTTTATAGCGATTATTTAATAGCAAGTAATGAATTCTATCCGAGTGTTTTTATAGTTGTACATTAATGCCCAGTAAATAGATGCTTCATAAAACATTTGAATGTGATATTTTTAAAAGCATTTAAAATTTAATCAACGCTGCTTAATTGAATGTAAATTTTCACGCAAATCATTTCAATATAAACATTCCAATTTGTGTTATTTATTGATACTATTAAGTCTATATTTCAAATAGGTGTTCTTTGATAAAACGTTTACCTAAGTAGGTAATTATTTTATAGTGATCGTAACACCATTGGAGCGACTGTTTTGGCAATATTAAGCGTCCTCATTTAGCTGACGTTACAATTGTATTAGACTGTAGGTGAAGTATCTTTTTATGTAAATTTATTCCTAAAATACTCAACCATTTACTATAATAATACATATTCAAAATAAAAAAACTATTATTCCATTTTATATATTATGACCATACTTGTTCCGAAACCTAAAAACAACACTCATTTAGGTTTTTTATAATGTCATCATAATATAAGAGCTATTACGCACCGTCGACTGGTCGACTGCGACAGGTTATGGTAGTTGCTCGTCGTATGAACGCTCCCAATATAACCTGGGGGCTTAGTACGAGAATTGTATAGTACACGAAACGATGAAGTTGCGTTTCCTTCCATACATTTACTGACAGCGCCCCTAGCGAAAACGAGGAGAAAACTAAGGACGCTGTCAGTAAATGTATTGAAGGAAACGAAACTTCATATAGTTTCGAATACTATACAATTCTCGTACTAAGCCCCCTGTGCTCTTGTTCCTGTCTCTCTGAGTACCACGTGCGCATACGCGCCGCGTCACCAATATCAACTACATTAAAGTTACGGTCGCCGGCGACCAGTCGACAGTGCGTAATGGCTCTAACAGGCATCAAAGTACTTACCGGTTGTTATTATAAGTTTATCGAATGTAAGCATATATAAGTACGATCAATGTAAAACTGACAATTTAATGCTCTACGAATCGTATATTAAGTTAGTATGTCTGTGCTGTCTTTGTAAATGAACCTATTAATTAACATAGTTGGTCATTAAGTTGATCATTAGTGTTCCGTACCTTAGAAGGTTATAGGACCATTATAATATCATTCACGTGTCTGTGCGTCTGTCAAGGCCCGTTTTATAAGAAAATACTGGACAAAAAGTTGAAATTTGATACGTAAAGTTAGGTTACCCAATCACGTACGTGTACCGTAAGTAAACGAATTTTGAGGGGGGGGGTTCATAATGGGGCGGGCAAACTAGAAATTATAATAAAATATGTTTTGTTAAGTGCCTCATGTGACATATCAATTTATTGGTTTGTTTTAAAATACATGGCTTAAAAAATATGAAATAAAATATTAAAAAAATCGACCATTCCCCTCTTAATTTCAGTAAAAAAATTAATTTTGAAGATTATACAGAATATAGTTTACAGGTAAAACGAAAAAGTGCCGTTAGGTGCATGCATGCCAGAATGATTCAGGAACGTCAAAAATTCAATAAAATAAAGAAAAACAGAAACAAAGCGCCCAAGTGCGATTCGGACTCGCTTGGAGGGTTCCGTACGGAATTTTCTCTACATGAATATTTTCCGTTCCTTGAAATCGGTACAGTAGTTACGGCGTGATTGTGTAACAAGCAGGCAAACATCTAAATAACTTTCGCATTTGTATTATTATAGTAGCATCATTCAGTATTGATGTTAGGGCTAGTTCCCCTCTTAGATAATCCAGCTGATCAGTTGTACCTTCGCACTAGTTTGATAGGTCAGACTAAGGGAACCAACCGTTTTTAGGTACATTATAAAACGCGTTATTTGCAAAGCTATTTATTTAATTTTAAAAATCACGAGTTCATTATTTATTTAACTATCGCAGTATTTATAAAATGTGAACTGTTTTATCAGAAATGCATATAAATATAATAATATAATTATTATGTTTTTAATTAGCTTCTACTCAATCTTTGGCAGCTGCATATTATGTAATAAAAGGATTTGTAAATTAAGAAGTACCTTGTAGTTATTTCAATTTAGCTGAAAAATATATATTAATCAAATTATTGTTTTTATTTTTTTACTTACATGTCAAATTTTTATTAATTGTTTCACGGTAATTATGTCAGTAATTAATGTAATTATAGAGATGTAATTATAGAGGTATCATTCTTCTAAAACAAAGGATGCGCTCAACCACCTCGTTATGTCAAAGTCCAACATATTTACTTTATAGGAGTTAATTTATTTTATAAAACGATTCAAAATGATCCTTGTGATTTCAATAATTAAATACTTTTGACTTTGACTATGTAAGAACAATGATCATTTTCATTGAGTAATCCGGTGTATATGCTACCGGAAAACTGTAATCACCCAATGGTTGTCATTGTGGAGTAAAAGTTCTTGAGTGAATTGGAAACTGCAGTTTATTAAGGTCTTGATAGACCGACCACATTTTAAAGGTAGCTCAAGACCTTTCGCCGTTGCATCCAATGGGGGCTTATGTCCAGAAGTGGACTTGCACCGCATTCTACTGTCGATGATAAAATGCGGTGGATGGGCGCGTCATTTTAGTTCAGCCAATCACTACACCAATTGTGTTTTTAAAATTACATTTTTAATTAATTCTATTGTCATAGACAATACTAACCCGATTTATTGCGTATTTTTATTTATTTAGTTATTCCTGACTTTTAATAATAATCAATGAAAATCCATTTAATTTGTATTAATTGTATTAAACGTTAACTGGATTTCTTAGTTATAAATTATAAATGAAATATACTTTATGCTTTAATTCATTCTTATAAATACTAGTTTGTTTGATGATCCAAATGTCGAATGCAATAATGTATTATTATTTTAAAAAATGTCGCTTACGTCTTCTGTATTAGGTTAAATAGCGAAATAAATATCTAATAAGAAACTAACAAGTCTTTGATTACAAACCAATTAACAATTTGTTTGTAAAGGTGAATTGATTAGAGGGGCTAGTCTGCAAATATAACAAGCAACTTACACGAGCGTGAGGTATACACTACACGGATTTTAGTATGGAATTTGAGGTTCTCAAGGTGCCCGCTAGGGGCGCTATTCGGATTCTTCTCCATACTAAAATCCGTGTAGTGTACACAACACGACCGTGTAGTTTGCTTGTCAAAGCAGACTCGAGGCTCTGACCACGGACACAATAAGTGTTCGTGCATAGTTCGCGCGTGTCCACAGGACAACTACCATTAGTCACTTCTAAAGAAGGTTGTTAGGTATTTCTATTAGGACATATTTAGTTTAAAACTTTTTGTGTCGATGTAACTATGGAATTAGCAAGTTAAAACTTAGTAGTAGCAACTTACAACTTACAGACCATATAATCGCAAAATCAATAACCGTTGGACGGATCAATACCGGACGACACTACGAATTGGCAGTCTCGATGAACCGACAATGATACTACGCCAATGGACCAAAGACATTTTATAGGTCGCAGGAAGTCGGTGGGTGAAGACGGCTCAAAAATCAAAACTATTTGTCATCGCAAGGGGTTGGCCTATATCCAGTAGTAGACCTCTACATGGAGCTGACGATGATGTTTTTTAATTCTTTTATACTACTAAGGTAGCAAACATGCATACGGCCTAGCGATGGTAGCCTAACGGTTCAATAGTGCAACTCAGAATCCAACGATACCGGGTTCGATCCTAGGCTCCGCACCAATGACTTTTCTAAGTTATGTGTGGATTTCCATCGCTCTGTGCTTCGGAGGGCACGTTAAGCTGTCGGTCCCGGCTATTATTGATTAATAGCAGTCGATAAGCCATGTCAGAGGCCCTCGGGCGGCTTGACAAACTCTGACACCAGAGGCCCAGCACTACCTCATACGAAACGACGAACGACGACGACCTGTTGGTAAGCGGTTACCGTAGCCTATGGACGCCTACAATACCAGATGCAAAACACGCGGGTTGCCGACCCTTTAAAAATTTCCAAACACCCCTTTTGAAGAACCCCATCCTGTATTCACTTGGGAAAACCTCAGCAGGGAGATCATTCCACAACCTATGATGTAAATAAACAAAGCTATTTGTAACACGCTTTTATTAGCTTGGGTTGTATCTATGTATGTATGTATGTATGTAACTGAATCTTTGAGCATAATTTTCACCAATTTCCAGAAGTCTGATTAATTTGAAACTTTGCATAGAGAGATAGAGAGAGAGACAGAGACTAAAAAATAGAAAATAATTTTCAATTTCAAAGAGTTTACATTACAGTAGAAGAAGATCGAACAATCAATCAGATATGTTTTTTTTTTTTTGACATAATCAAGCACCCCAAACTTTAAAAAAAATAAAAAACAAATTGATTGTTCGATCTTCTTCTACTGTAATATAAACTGTTTGAAATTGAAAATTATTTTCTATTTTTTAGTTCGGTTAGCTATAAAAGAGTCTTTTTTTTTATTTTTTAAAATATTATTTATTGACTTTAATTTATCTTTGATTTACACCATCCATCTGGAATTCATAGTGGGTTGTTACTAGGTAGATACATTAGGTCCGTACTTATCTACTACGAAAATCCTTCTAGAAAGAATATATCTAAAATGCGTAGTACCTACTGTAACAGGTAACTACATTAGGTACGTAGCAACCTTCTACTGGACAAACATCCATCAAGAATGCGTACTAAGTAGGTACAGTAGTTTCGTACTAATATCTAACCTACACACGACGAAGATCAATCTGGATCCATCCATCGTAGTAGGTACTACCACCCAGAAGCGGACGAAGTCGCGTGCGGGACACTACCTACTTACATAATACTATGAGATACCTATACTCGTAGCATCACTACTGGGCTTGGTTAAAATAAAACAATATAATCTCGTTAGTAAGAAAATATTTACTTAATTAGAAAGGCACCAAAGTAGTTAAATTACACTTAGCACTATGTTAATAAATTACATTTTCAAATTAAAGATCATTTTGTATAATACTAAGTAAATGTTAGTAATTCACAACAAAGAAATTTGAGATTGTTTAGTAAAAATTTTCACGGCATACTCTTGTATTTGGTGAACAGGTTGTACAACACCCGTAATGTTGATTTGAGGTCCAGGTTTACAATATCTGTAAAATAAAAATGTTTCTGTAGGAAAAAACATACTATTTCAGATATTTGGCAATGGGCAGGACTATAAGTTGGACAACCACTGGCGAATAAAGTTCTCATGTGGTCTCGAAGACTATGTAGACCCCCACTCGCTGGACCAATGGCATTGCGACAGTCGTAGGAAGTCGGTGGATAGAGGCCAAGATGGAACATAACACCATTCTGCATGACAAATTTTAGGAAAGACAGTGGATGTTTATTGTCTGAGGATGATGACTATATCAGATGAGTATAGCCACATGTACACATACTATTTCTGCATCTCGATATCAGAATTGCTTTTGCACTCAATTCCGTGAATGCAGGGTATTTATTAAGCAAATAATTATGTCACAAGCATTGAAAACATACCTTCTGGTCTAGCTTTGGGCTTGGCAAGACCCACATCCTGCATCAGCTCAAAGGCAAATGATACATTATGGACCTTCTGATCGAAATCCTCAGGAGTGAGGTGAAAGTCATATAATGGCACGAAGAATCCCTCGAGAAGTCCCATCAGCAACACCAAATAAACACCGTCATGGAACTGAGAGTCCAAATCTGTCACTTCAAGGTTCACTTTACTCAAGTGCTTGTTCACAAAAGTGATGAGTGACTTCTTCACAACTTGTAACTTTTCAGGGGCATGGTCAAACAGAGCATCAAATGCATCTCGTTCACATTTAATGCCCAAGTCGTCATAGGTGGTTGTGATGGTTTCAATGAAAGTTCTGTAAAAAAACATTATTTTTTTTAATCAGACTGATCAATGATTATCCACAGTAAGGACACACTTAATACTGCAAACGCCGCTTAAGTCAGGTGTTTGCAGTATAACACAGGCATTCCTTTTATGCGTTGATGTTTCATAAAAATATATAGATTCTGTTATCAGTCTGACCTGTGTCGTACTTAATAAAACTTATGCCTAATGTTATTTGGCTGACAAAAATATGCATGGGGCTAGAATGTTAAAAAAACTACCTGTGTGTAAGCTGAGTGGGCGTGTCCTTTTTCACTACAACAACATTTACAGTCACGTTTTCAGGGAGACGGACGGGTGCTCGGAAATGACGCGCCAGTGAAACCAACAGATGCAATATAGAAACTATGTTCTTTGAATGTATAGAGTCCACACTCCATTTTGGTACTGGCTTGGCTGTTCCGTACAGGACCTAAAATGATTGGGCCATGTATCATAGATGCAAGAAGCACTATAGGTAGTAGTGACAAATCTGATTTTTTGCAATAAGGGAAGGATAAACAAGGATTTTACTTTATTCACAGCACGTAGAACTATGGCAAGTTTTTGGCGTTGTCCCTCCTCAGACTGAGTGACCTCGGGAACATCCAATTTCTTTTCAGTCAATATTTCGAGAAGCTTTTGAAGGACTTGGCCATCGTAAAGGTCCTCGCTGATATCCTTCACTATGATCCTCTGAGCAGCGAGCTCATCATTGATCCAATCAATAAGTACTTGAATGAGATCCTTCACTCGAGGATCATCCATTGACCTTGGTTCTATAATAGCTCTTTCTTCATTATCGTCTGCAATCATAAGAAAGATGTGTAACCACAACATTAAATCCATCCTTACCAAGTCTGGAGCAATGGAAGCCAAGTGAATAGATGATTACTTACGTAAACTGTATTCTTCAGGTGGTATGTCTGGTGCAGTTGGACTACCCGGTGAGTCAATAGCATACTTGCCTTCAGCCTGAACATCTTGCACTAAAAGTATTTCAAACACATAAACAAATAACAGTAATAGTCTACATAAATTACAAGTGAATGGTTATTAGGTCATTCGTTTAAGAAGTATGAGGTAACAGCGCCCTTTCATCCCACACGAAACCCAATCTGTTAACAACATTGATGAACAGAAGCCCTTACCTTCCTTTATGCGCTTCTTGCGTCCGATTGTCCCAATCTTATCCCAAAACGATTCTTCTTTATCCTCCTTTTTGGGCAAAACTGGAGTACGAGGAGATTTTGGGCGTGGTGACGACATTTTCCCAAGTAAACTCTGACAAGGAAAACAAGGTTTAAATGAATCACCAAAAGCACGGCTTAGTACCTTACTATGAGCAAAATGTAAGAGGAATTACGAGGATGTCGATGTGGTTAATAAATTCAAAAAGGAACACTGGAACAAACAAATTGTTAAACTACTTACTTTATAATTTAACTCTCGTTTGTTTATTTATAACTCTGACGAGCACATGAAAAAAATACATAAGTCTAGCCAGCCAGTGAATGATGCTAGCAAAAAAACCATAGACTATAGACATTTTATGAAAAAAGTGCTGCCACAGACAAAAAAAACCTATGTTCTATGTACAGTCTATATTTACACTGTTCTACTCTACGCTCGGAACACTACTTCCATGGTTCTACGCATGAAGGACAGTAATGTGAAGGACTTTAAAAAAAGGTGGCATAAAATAATGAGAAGGCCGAAATTGACGCCTTAACGATTAGTACAGGCAAATTAGCAAAAAGTGTGGCCCTAAGTCGAGTAGTCGTGGATTCTTATGGAATCGATAGATGACACGAAAAGAAGCTTATCCCAGGTTTGCACCGTTTCTGGCGCATACGGAAGGCTTTTAAATATTAGGTACAAACTTTGAAAAATTGTAACTTTTGAAAAAACAAAAAAGTGTTAAGTGCAAGTTCAATTACTTATAGAGAAAGTCTTAGTGCGTTATGTATTTTAATTAAAACTACGTGCATAGTGGGAAACACTGTGAATTTGTTTTTTTTAGTTTGCGGCTCGGGGGAAATTTATGTACTCGGTGCAAACTTACATAAGGTTTCTATAAGTATTATAAATACTATATTAGTTTTGCACACCTCCGCGAATTACGGAACATAGTTTTTTTTAGTTTTTTGTAAATTGTACTTCGGGGGAAACTTATGTAGTCGTGCAAATTTTATTATGGTATATACTATCAGTTTACCACATTCGCACTTAAAAAAAAACACAAATTTCGTACCGGAAGTACTTCTTAATAATAGATCTTAATAAGAAATCAACGGCGTGGGTGGGGTGCAGATTCATACCAAAATGTAGGCCGTATTCATCCCACGAATAATAAAATTGTATATTTGTCCTTATTAATCGCAAAATATAGTCCGGATTCATACCACGCCACGGCCTTTAACAATGGGTATTAGTACGGTCAGACAGAAAAATGCCTTACTATCATTTTAATATATTTTTGTTGGATGCAAATTATTAATAATTGGCGTTCGTATGTTTGTATGTTTTTCTGAAGATAACTTGCGAACTGTTTATATATTCTTTATAAAACTAGTATTCTTTATACAATTTGGTAGATGGGTATATAGTATTAGTACAATTTGTGTAAGTTTATGAGCTAAATTGGTTCGGGGGTTGTAGAAGATATTGGGGCCAAAGAAAGGGTAAAAAAGTGAAACAATCATAGACGTTTCAAAACTAGTTTTAATTTTATTTTAGACGTTGTAACTTTTGGGATATAAGCAAAGAAGTAAAAATAAATAACCTCTAGAGTTTTTCCAGTAATCTACTATCATCCATTGAGGAGTTCCATTGTCCACCTTGCGTCTCCACCATCAGATCAGCTCGCTGTCACCATCATAAATAAATATTTAATAAATAAATAATGCTGGACAGTTCACACAACATTATCTAGCCCCAAGCTAAGCAGAGCTTGTGTTAGGTTCTAGATAACTGATATACTTTAATACAATACATTACATAGATAGATATTTTTTATTATACATAGAAAATACCCAACGAAAACATATAACATAACATTAATAACATCCTGAACAAATATCTGCTGATAGTACAAATATTTATAAATTATACAATATGGGTAAATTCAAGAGAAATATCAATAGGGCTCTTAATGGTAGGCAGCGCGTTTGCAATACCGTGGGTGTTGTCCATAGGCGGCGGTGACTGCTTTACATCAGGCGGGCCGTCTGCTTGTTTGTCACGTTTAGGGCGTGTAATATCGGAAGGTTTTCAATTCCTATACTGATTTCCGATATTAAATCTCAATATTGGCATTCCGATATTAATATCGGAATTTCGTTATTTATTTAGAAATTGCACATTTTATTTATAAATTGCACAAATTCGGTATTAGGTTGGATTAAGTGCAATAAAAAATATTTTTAAATCGTATTCTAATCGTATCTGATCACGGGAGAACTAACTAATGTCTTTGCGAGTAGATGTTATTGGCAGATATATCAGTCTACCCTCTGTCTCACTCTTTTATTATGAACGATACCACTGCCATTGGTTTTATTGTCAAACTTCACCCCAACTCGACACACAACACTATCGGTATCCGGTCGCGTAGCAGGTACCACACTTTTTTGATTCTTACACATTGTCACCACAGGCTTCCATACTCCAGATAATTGAAAACTATCTTCTCTATTGAAATTTCTGTGTTTTGTAATCTCAATTGCCTCTTGTGCCATTACAAATATTTATATAATATACGAATCTTTGCTCGTTGTATAGGATATTGATGTTATATAAAAGCTTGTTATAAATAATTGTAAAATTCTGATTCTCTGAAACGATTTCTACACTAGTCCGTGATTTTACGGAAAAAATATTTAAAAAATGGCTTCCACTTTTTTTTAAGAGTTTTATACTTATTTTTGTTTGTTATGACAGTAAACCTCAGATATCGGTTTTTAAAGTAATCGAAACAGTACAAAAAAAAAGCATTTACATCCACAGCACGAACCATTGCATTGAAATAAAATTAAAAATATGGAAAAATTAAAAATTCTGTTTAGTCCCTTACATTCTAAGGACATTTTAAAAATAAAGTCACATAAACTTTTTCATCCAAACCTATCTTAAAAACTAGGTTATTATGTCAGCTATTTTTCATGTAAATTTGATTGAGATTCTTTTACGGGATCATTCATGATATTCAATTTAAACAGTTGAATGCGAAATTCTGGTTTTTAAGATTAAGTGAAATCGTAAATAAAACTAAATAATAACTTTCAGCATTGCATGTATTCAGTGAATCATCACAATAAATTTTCGAAATGGCGACCTTCTTGCTCAATACATAATCAGCATCGTCTAAAAAAAATATCTTTAAAGCGTAGAAAAGCGATTCTGTTGCTTTTGAACTGTTGCTTCTGCCTGGGTCAACCTTCTTCGCAATTCTTCCACATTTCGGCACTCTCGAGAGTAAACAATCTCTTTATAATATCCCCAAACAAAAAAGTCAATGGGGTTTAAGTCGAGAGATCGTGGGGGCCATGCGATAGGCCCGCCTCGGCCAATCCATTTATCACCAAGTATCACATTTTGTTAGTAGCTTTTTGGTGAAATACTTCGTCCGGGAAAGTACTAACGCCATACCTATTTCTGCCGCAAAGCAGTAGTGCGCGCATTGCTGTGTTCCGGTTTGAAGGGTATGGGTGCCGGTAAAATTACAGTCACATGAGACTTTTCATCTTTATGTCTCAGTGCAATGTCACATAGGGCGCGTCCTAGGAGGTCGTGACCTATGTTATAATGCACTGTTCATAGGAAGAGAGTACCGCTTATCATCAGGTGGACCATCTGATTGTTCAGTCATTCTAAGTACTATTAAAAAAAACCTGTCATTAAGATATTGTCTAACTTTTGACGCAAAGAGACATGGTGCGCCGTCGTTTTAAAAAATAATGTTTCGGCGTATTAGTAAAATTATGTCTGTGGATTATCCATTTACATCTTCTCTTAAAAAGTTCAAGTATGACTCGCCATTTAGGCGATCTGGCAGTTGGAATGGGCCCACCATCTGTCGCAGGTTTCTGCCTCGTAGGTAGAAAATAATGTCCTTGAACAACAAAGATGGGTTGTTTTACTATTGCTTATGTGTAACACAATCTTCAGACTGTCAGATTTCTTTTTAATTCCGACTTGCAGAACATTTTCAAAAACTCTTTTTTGAACTATCTTTTATTAAATTGAGTGTTTTTATGATCCTGTGCAAGAATCTGGAACAAGGTTACATGACTAATAGCTGACACATCAGCCATACTTTTAAGATAGGTTTGGATGAAAAAGATTATGTGCCTTTTTTTTTTAAACGTTCATTTTAAGTAAGAGTTAGGCAAAAAAAAATATATCTTCATATTATTATTTTTATTTTAATGCAATAGTAGGTGCTATTGATGTAAATGCTATCAGAAAAGGTAGCCCTAGTATTTAGCTTATTAACAACAACAAAAAAAGGCTCTACCTCAACGAATCAAGTCACAATGACCAAAAAAGTGTAAGAGCCCCGATTGTCTTAAAAACACATAACTCGAAAACTACTAAAAATCGCGAAATGGGGGTGATTCTGGTATCTCTGGGGGTAACCTTTCTTTGGACTTCGGCTTGACAATACTTTTTGGGACACACTGTATATATTATTACTTTGTTGATTATTTTATACCAACAATTTTATGAAATAAATAGATGTTCCATAATAACATATTTTTTTGCTGACGTTACTTTCACTCGTTTTAGATGTAGGTATTTCTAGGTGGGATAAATACGGACTTTAAAAATGAAATGAATATTAATTGTATGAATCCGGAATAATTATTATTACTTTCAGCTCGTGGGATGATTTTCTGGGATCAATACGGATGCACCCCGCGGTCGGGGGACAGTGTTAGCAGTGTAGCGCCACAGTATATATATTAGTTTCTTAGCACCGCACCGAACTTACATATATAATACTTAAAAAATGAATGTTCCGTATATAAATTCCAGTATTAAATGGCCGGCGAATGTAGTACTAATCAAATGAATAAGTTTAAGTGAAATTCCAGAATTGCCTGAAATTTCCCCGAAGTAGAGCGACAATAAAATATGGAAAAAATGACTTCCGTGTGAGGTACCCAGGTGCAAACCTGGTAATTTAATTGGCCCATTTTTCTGGTAATTCTGTCAATTTTCACCGACTACTTCAATTTCCCCCGAGCCGCAATACACAAAAAAAAATTTTTTTAGAAATGTTTTTTTTTTTCGTATGTTCCGTAAGTCGGATTAAAAAAATACTTGGTGCAAATGTAGATCATAACGGTCTTAAGTATATGCCAAATTGCACCGACTACATCTATTTTCCCCATTAAGTTACGGGTATTATAAGGTTTTCACCCTATTTCACCTTGTTCCGGGGGGGTGAATTTGCTGAAAGTTATATTAGAGGTGATTTTCAAGCCAAACAAAACAATTAGAAAAGGTTTTGTGACTACATCTAATTACTTCCACACTTTTGCTAAAAATCACCTAATTTGCCTGTACTAGATGATCGTAACGGCGAGTGTACGTGTATTGCGTAGTAACTAGCCATTAATCTGTGACGTTTTTGGCACAGATTAATAGCTAGTTATTATGTTATACACGGACGATCGTGTTACGTTCACCGTTACGATGGTGTTTGCAAAACTCAGACTCACCCCTGTTATAAATTCCTTATAATAAAGTCTTTGGTCGTCATAGTGGTCAGCAGCAACAGCCATGGACGTAGTATACAAAAGTCCATGGCAACCATGGAGTTATAATGGCAACAGCAGTACCATAGAGTTTTTTTTTATATTTTCTAAAGCAGTGCTCTCTGTACCCTTATACTTTACTCTATAGAGTTTTTTTTTTAGAACCTTTACTCTTTTCATCATTGCAAAGAAGCAGCAGTGGTTTTGTGTTTTGCATTATTTTGTTGGTGCATGTGTTTTAATCGTTTTATTTTACACGTTATTTTTGATCTAGGACTTGTAGCTGAGCTGTATCCGTAATAGTGAAATAAACATTCTTTGGTAAGTTGAAAACCATTCGGTTCTCCCGTATTTTGCATAAATGAGACCATTTGGAAGATTGGGTTAGAGTCATACCTAAAAATAGCATGAAGATTTCATTGCATCATACCGTCAGCTTTTATTGTTGATCATAGTTTTAAATACGTTTTTCGTTACATTCATGTAGATAAGAAATGGAGAAAACCGGTGGGAATCCTCCTCCATACGGATGGGGCCATGCCAATGCCCTGCAGCCGCCACCAGCGGCACCACCGAGCTACTCACAGGTGGTCCGAGGAGTCGGGCCTTCAAGCCCCTACACACCTCAGTATCCTTTGTGTAAGTATTCCATTTAGAATATTTCCATATGACCTCTGCCATTGCTAAATGTATAATTTAATATAATAAAGTGATGGTAGGACTGGGTTGGGGTGTACATAAGGGGGCACTGAGGAAAAATGACTTTTAAGAATTTTTTGAGGAAAGAAGTTTTAGCAAAAAAAAAACTTTTTTTTTAGCCTATCGTGTAGCCTTTTACTTAGCCATCAATTAATATACCTCGCCGTAACACAGTTTTAAACTAGCACGGGAGGTAGGTTCCTAAACCTCATAGTGCCTACCCTAATTATCACTAGTTGTTTTAACCTTAAGTACCTATATAAGCACTATGTAATGTATCCTTAAGTTATGAAATAAACACTATTCTATTCTATTCTATTCTATTCTAATGTTAAATGCATTTTTTCCATAGGACTTACCGTTTTTGAGATATGAAGTCTGAATAAATTATCTGTAGTTAGTACCATGTTGACAGTCCGACATGGATTTAAAACACTAGAGAACAGTGATCACACGTGAGTTGCGAGCGAGCCAAAGGAGAGCGTGGCCCGGTAGGGCCTGCAGCGAACCAGAACCGACATATGCACGCCAATACCCAATAGCCTATGTAATATCATTTAGGACTCAGACAAACGAAAAATGTTCAGGGTTCATATCTCAGAAACGGTAAGTCGTATGGAAAAAATGCATTTAACATTAATTGATGGATAAGAAAAAAGCAACACGATTGGCTAAAAAAAAAGAAAAAAAACATTTTGCCAAAGTTTTTCCTGTCTTTTTTCCTCAGTGCCCCCATATTACTCTGACCTAAATTTTCAATTCTAAGACTTATGAATACATAAACTATACCTTATTTACCTGGTTAGTCACAGTATGCCCTTGACACTGTTTGGGATGAATCAGGCTCAAACATGGTGAAATGTAATATTTTTTAGGTACAGAATTAGCTAATATGAAGAACTAGCATCCGCATGTGGCTCCACCCATTTTGTGTTGGGATAAAAAGTAGCTTGTGTACCTTTGTGTTTAATTAAACTTCCATTTTTGTTTTGTTTAGTTTGGTATACTTTCATTTGTTGCATTACTAGTGATTCGCCCCAAGCGGAGAACTCGCGAATAAATGCTATAAAGGCTACGTACATTCTTGCCAACTTAATTAAGATAACAAATTTACATGTCCACCTTGACATGTTTTGTTTGATGGAAATATGCAAATGAAAAATGGAAATTATGGAACTTAAAAGTAGCACAAAAATGGTCTGATGAGGGACTAGCCTGAATCCATTCCCTACACAGTATTGAATGAACCATTTAAATATGACAAACCAACATGCACGGGGCACAAATAATACATACTTACCTAATAGGATGCACATAGCTGACAATAGTAGATTATGCACTATGGGAATAAAGCAGTGTCTTATTTTGCGGGCGGCATATTGAACTTGAGCGTAACGAGGGACTCTACAGTTATACAGACTCCTGAGTGAAGCGAGGGGTTCAAGCTGCCCAAGCCGAAGACAGGTTTTATTCCAGAGGAGCATACTCTACTTTTCACATCGTCTGCGAGACAATAAAAATTCACTGCAAATCACAGCACCAAACACCGTCTTTTGTTTCACATTCTTTGTAGTACACTCTTGATCTGTGTTCTTTGTAATGTAAGTATTACTTCTTCTGTATTAAACATACCTGTCTTTTTTTTTTAGTTCTGCTTATGGTGGCCAGTTTGATTTTTTGAAAAAAACCTCTTTACTATGCCTTAAGGGCTTATTTTTACTTATAGATTGCAAGAGTTTCCACACGAATTTGACGTTCCAAATTTAAATCACTATTCCCTAGGGAGTTTCATACGACTTTATATCCCTTGGGAGATAATGCTTTACTCTACGTTGAGGTTGCATGATATGTAGTTGGACATTGTCGAGCAGATGGCGTGAAAATTAAATTATTACCTCCTTGAAGTCTGTTAATCAGACTTCATTCAGAGTCAGATTTAGCCCGTTACTTAGTGATGTCACTAATAAGTCTAAACATGACCTCCATTCATAATTCAGGAAACAAGCCAATATTTAAATGTCGAGTTGTATTAGGCTCTCTCAATGTTACTCATTTATTATAAAGTGAAGGTCAGCCCAAAGCTATGTGTGTGGTTAAAGATCAAACTTCTATAGTTAATATAAACATTTTAGTACGTATGTATGCAGATGTTTAGTAGTCTCTTTTTACCTGACTGCAGCGAAGCCAAAAAATAAGGTGTATTTGTTTGACCTGTATTTATTATTTATTTAAATTCAATTGCTTACTGCACTTAAAGTTCACAACAATGCGTGCAACAAAGCAAAACTTGCCCCTATGTTCCCTCGTAACTACTAAACGACTGAACCGATTTTGTTGAATAATATGTCGTTAGATTTGTCTTTATTGCGCGATTGTATTCAAATTATAAAAAACAGTGTAGGTGATTTTTTGTGTAAATTTTAAAAGGACTCTTTAAAAAAAGTAGATAATGATATCATGTTTGGTATCAAAAGAAAGGTGTACTTCAGGTTATAGATATATATTCTCAAAAGGTAACTTCATGAGGTGTAATGCAATGTCCAATATATGTAAAGAATATGCAAATGTTTTATTTCTTAACAAATGGTCTCACAAGCGTTTTCATACTTTTCAGTAAAGATTTTCCGTAGTCGAGTTTTAGTTTTTTAAACTTTAATCTTGTTTGTGAAAGACTTCGTTAGGGCATTGCGATTCCGGGTTGAAGTGCCAGTGAAATTACAGGCACATGAGACTTTACACCTTGATGTCTCAAGGCGGCGGGCGTAGCAATGCCTATAACTTAAGGTTTATCTATAGTCCAACCAATTCGAAGCCAGCTTGCTGTGAATGGCAGCCATCGCAACTGCAGACCTCTGCGCGGGTGCGTTGTCGTGATGAAACAGCACGCCCCTTCGAAGTTTCCCTCTCCTTTTCTCTTTGATGGCATTCCTCAACTTGGGAATTAAAGCTGCATAATATTGGCCTGTAATAGTGGTCCCACGCTCCAGGTAATCAATCAACAATATCCCTTCTGAATCCCAAAATATTGAGGCCATAACCTTACCAGCCGATGCCACGCCACGAAACTTCTTCTGGGTCGGTGATGCTGGCCGTTTCCATTGCAAAGATTGCTGTTTTGTCTCGGGATCAAAATGATGGACCCATGTTTCGTCCATTGTTACGAAACGAGACAAAACGTTTTCAGAATCTTGTTGAAACTTGTCCAACAATATCTTCGAAATGTCAAGTCGATTTAGAAGACTCCACATATAAACTCAATTGCATTTAAGTCGCAGTGGTAGGGGGTAGAGTGGTAGAGGCAGCAACTTCACCTTTAGATATTCTACTCACGCTTCTCTCCGAAATGCCTGAAATAGACACAAAATTTGTATCATATTATAAAATTAAATATTTATAAAAACACAAACAAGGACTATATCATAAAGAAATAAATTAAATTCACTGAGATTATGTACTTCTTTAATTTAATTCGTTATGTTAGTAAGTTGTAATTACCCATACTTAACACATTGTCTCGGAAGCTGGTATCCCTATTTTACTAACCTGGCATATGATTGAGTGGAATTAACGGGGCTTTGTTTCCCTTTTCTCTCTTACAAAAGACACGCACCTTCAACAAAATCTCTCTTGTATTGCTTACAAATGGCTTTGGCATGATTAATGCGAAACATAATAAATATTATCACAAAAACGACCGGAGCAGTCTATGACAATCTGTCCATCTGACAATAACAGATTGACAAGCTTATAGTGCCAACATCACGGCGAAAAAGTGCCTTGCTTTTGTGAACGATCTGTATGTGTGTATCAGTCGAACGTCGTCAACCATTGGCTGCACGCGCACCCCCGCGCCCCTCTCCGTTATTCCGTGCTTACGTCACGTGGTGGGAACAGTACTTATTTGACGAAATGTTTGTTCCAGCTGGCGGCCCTCAGATCGTGACGACAGTGGTCCCCGTGGGCCCTCACCCCACACACATGATATGCCCGAGCTGCCACGCTGAAATCGACACAGCGACGCAGACCAAGCCTGGGCTCATTGCTTACATCTCGGGAGCCATCTTATTCCTGCTCGGGTAACTAACTATAATAAATGCGCTCCAAACTCGCCTGGAGGGCTCCGTACTGTAAAAGTGTAATCGTCAGAAACCTTTTCCAGTTTCAGTTACTAGAAGCTTCACTATCTCATTCTAGGACTAAAAATGTAGAAATTCCTCAATTTTAGAATTTGCCATTATTTGTGTTACACAGCCACAAATAATGTGGTAATTTGTGTTCCAGATTTCAGAATTTTAAGATTACTGGAAGTACTCCAAAGGTACACAAGGTTTTTTTATACAAGAAGTTTTTTTAAAGCCACTATGCAATGAAACGGCTAAACTGATTTTGATTAAACATGTCTAAGAACCATCGCTAGAAAACCTACTTTCAAATATAAAAAAACCGCTTTCAATTCTGTACTACGGTGCCACAGACACATACATAGGGTTACAACTTATAACAGCTCTCTTTTTGCAGAGGGTGTTAAAAAAATAGAGATTCAGAGCTACATCTTTTTAATGCATTGTGTTTTATGACGTCACCTATATCACGGTTGGACCTCAATAAATGGTATACATTTCAAGTTAAATTACCCTTAGCCATTCCTCAGAAAAAAGTCTTGACAGACAGACGAACAGGCAGTGTTGTCACATACCATTTTGTCAAAATGGTATAACAGGTGCAAACATTAGTAGAAACTGGTAAAATTTAAATGAAAAATAGGTAGATCTAGCAATCAAGTTTAAGTACATTTTTAATCAATAAAATCGGGAACGCGCGACTGTCATTGTCACTCCGTAGCTCTATACTCTGTACCTCACATGGACTTACTACCCAAAGGGACTGCGCACTGCTATGACAAGAAACGAGCCGAGCGAGAGGCACCATTCTTAGTACGTTGTCTCGTTAAAATTGTGTAACCACATTTTTATTGGCAAAATTATGTACAATTTTGATTTAACATTTGACAACCCGATGCAGCAACACCTTCAACAGTGTACTTAGCTGAACCGCGCACAAGCAATCAAGGAAGAAGAAGACATTGCATTCTTAGGGTGTTAATTCCTAACAATCTGACCTCACTTTTTTTTTTATCAGCAACGATGCTACATTATACGTCAGTCACTGCAAACTCTGAGGCTCTGATGATGACCAAAAACGTGTTAGTGGATCTATGCTATCGATCACTTCAACTATAAGGTTGTAATATAAACTCTGTTAGATCTAGTATATTGACATCATGTGTAGTGTTCGACTTGTTAAATAAAAAACAGTATAACAAATTATTATTATAATATAATGAGTTATAAATGTGGGGCTATATACTTTGGAATTGTGAGAGGCCCCGTTGGCGATAATGCGCAGCACAAACCAGAGCTTAGCTAGGAATTTAGCTCCACTAGAGATCTCATAACTTTTTAACAGTGGAAGCATACTTTGTGATGATCTCGGATATTTTTCAAAGGCAATACTTTTAGCCACTGTTGTTTCATAACTGTGTTCTTTGGAAAGCTAAAAACATAAAAAATAAGCATAATCTGACGAACAACAAATACCATGGTCACCCTTTTCATTTCAGATATAATACTTTCGAAACGAAATGAGACCCTATCAAACCACTAATTAACGTATTTTTCTATCATATTCTCAGATCCAACCCTATTAATATACAAATCATGTATAGAAAATATCATATTTTCTATAAGTGTTTTCTTCATTTATAATAATATTAAAAGTGAGCCAGTCGAATGTAAAAACTTTAATAAGACGATTAAACCTAATGCGATGCTTACCTATGAAATGAAAAGCCACATCCGGGGAATGATTCATTTTAACAACCAAGAACAGAACACATGAAAACCATTTTTCGAAAAGATATTGCGTATATTCATCTCTGCATAAATTCAATTTTTCGCCGTTTTACATTAGACATATGTCATTGTTTAGTGCTGCCATTATTGGAGATATATCGTTACCGTGAATTTAGAATTATTTTGGGGTAGTCCGTAAATGGATTTCACAGCAAATTTTTAATATATTGGAAACATTTAAACGAAAACATTCACTTTTATTTGAGGCATTAGTGTACATACATTTAGTTATTATATTTTGGACTATAGAAGGCTAAGTTAAAAATTATTAAGTAAGTAATAAAAGTAATTAGAAATTTGCATCAATAATGATGTCAACACTAGAAAGTGACAACGTACTAAGAATGGTGCCTCTCGCTCGGCTCGTTTCTTCTCATAGCAGCGCGCGGTCCCTTTGGTAGTAAGTCCATGGTACCTCATCATTCACTTATTTCACATAGCACGTTCTGCTTTGAGTGCTAAAATTACAAGACAGGCTAAATTCGATAGTAAGTAACGTTTCGTTACACGCGTGGAGAATTGTTTACAATCGTAATATTTTGAAAAATAGGTAGATTTGAGGCCGAGGGTGGTAGATAAGTAGAATAAAGGTAAAATAGGTAGATCTACCAAAAAATTGGTAGATGTGACAACACTGCGTACAGGAGAGTGATCCTGTTTTTTCTTGTTGACGTATGGAACCCTAACATAAACACCTATAAAACTGAATAAGACAGAATAGCGCAGGACTGTGGTTGTGGCACTAACAAAGAGACCTAAGCCCAGCGACGAAGGCTGGATGATGACGGTGAGTAAGTGGTGTAACACACAGTGCAAATTAAACACCTACCCATCTTGAAAACTGAATCCATCCATTGAACCAGAAAACCAATTCTCGTTATTATTTGAAAAGCACACTGTTAATTGATCGATTCGACAATTAATTGTGAATTGACTGAAAATTGGTATTCTGTTCCTCATAATAAGAATTTAGTCTACTTTCGATTCATGGAGTCCATAGATTATATTAGAGTAAGATATGGTTATATTTTATATCATTGGAAAGAGCGAAGAGAGACGCGCGTTTTTCTAATATTGGAGCCGAAAATCTCGGATAAACATTCAAGTTTCGGTTACATTTCGTTATAATCCCATAACCGTGTCATATTGTCAGCCGGGCACATCCGGTACGGAGGCCTGCAATGCTCTAAGGTCGAGCAAAACCATTTTTTTTTTATGCTGCTTGAATGATTGAACAAGTAGATTGCCCACCTGATGTTAAGCGGTAACCTCTGCCTATGAACAGTGCATTCTCATATAGGTCACGTCCACCTAGGCCGCGCCCTATGTGGCATTGCACTGCGCCCGCCACCCTGAGACAAAGATGATAAGTCTCATGTGCCTGTAATTTCACCGGCACCTATACCCTTCAAACCGGAACACAGCAATGCAAGCACTACTGCTTTGTGGCAGAAATAGGCATGGTGGTAGTACTTCCCCGGGTCTTTCACAAAAAAGCTCTACTACTACTAAAAACTACCATTTGTGACATTTATGACATCGACACTAGATCGGAGCATGATCTGAACTATATTTTGACAGTTTTTCAATATGAGAATTGGGCTTCTGGACTTGAATCTTTTTAATATAGCAGCTGTAGTTACTGACAGCCGTAAGCACCATGCAAGATGTTCAAATAGTAATTACAAAACATATGAAAGTGATATTTGGTGACCTGATTCTTCATATCACTTACTTTTGACTGACTGAAAGAAACCTCTTTTGCAACAGAGATTTACATTTTACAAGCAAACAGGAACGATTTAAGCCTCTTAATTTTCTGGGTAGATTCGTCCAAACACACTTCAATATTGTAGTAGGTTTTTTTAAATAATTCTTCGTTTTTTATTTAAAGGTTAAAAATCAGTTTTTAGCGTTATGACCTTATACGAAATGAAAGTTCATCAACGCCTCGCCTCTAATACGCTAATTTGTAACAGTGATTAAGGATTTTGAACAAAATATCTAATGTTATTCTTATTTTTTCAGATGCGTTTGTGGGTGCTGCCTGATCCCATGCTGTATTGACAGCTGCATGGATGTTCACCACAAATGTCCCCACTGCAATGCGTACTTGGGACGTTTCCGGCGGTAGATAAACAAATAAAAGCATGAACTTTTTTAGAAATTAAGGTTTCAAAAATGTTACAGCTTTAGTTATCTGAAATATCTCACGAAACAAGATCTGTCAAGAATTCCATTAATAAATTTAAAAAACGAAATGAATTAAATATTGTAAGATTTTTATAATATCCCGAATAGTATCTGCAGTCTTATAAATTAGGATATTATAAATATTTGAGTATTTTCCCATAAGTGTGGGTCTCAAGTGTGGGTCTCAAGTGTGGGCTTCCATTTCTGTGTGCCAAAGTACCTTCTCCACTATATTTTACTCTAACCCATTGTTATATGCAAATTGTTAGTCTTAGTTATATCTTATATTGATATATTTTTTCATTGTCGTTCTAATTTTGGTTTAGGTACTAATCGCTGGCAATGAATGCATTATTACCTCCAGTAAAGCCCACTGCTCGCTAAAGTTCATCACAGCATTATTATTTTTTATATATTATTGCATAAATACTTTAAAATAGGCAGCCAGCCTTTCTATTTGTACAAAACCATTGCCGCTTCGTCTGCAGCGAAACGGTAGCATTTATATGTGGGAGCAGCAACCAGCAGTCAGCAGGTTGAAAATGTCTCGTACGCGCCTATGCAGCGGCACCAGCCGAATAATTTAAAAAAAACATTTAATTTAGCATTTTTAACTTTTTATAATTAACACGCGATATTATTTTAAGCTTCACAATATTTAATAAAAATAATATAAATATTCCCAGCTGAAATTGCGCGCTCCTCCACTCCATTTACTTGGTTACTTGAAATGATAGATATTATAGCTTGTTTCCTTACTAATATGAAATAGTGGGGTGCACAGTTTTAGCTTAAAATATCTTAATTTAATTTAGTTTAATTTTTAATTTATGAATACTATAATTTTTTACCTGTAAGACCGTATCTAGTTCTCGAAGTGTAGCACATGTTGCACATATTTATAATAAATGTTATAAATACTGTCGCACAATGTGTGTGTGTCACAATAAAAGTATTGTAGTATTCTACTCAAGTTCTTTCGTAACCATGGCTACACATGTATCTTACACGTGTATATCAACCGTTACGCGAACGAAATATTAATATTAAAATTTACATTGAAAATGTTTTTGTTTGGATCTTATTTCTTTTTGTTCAAAGGTATCTTTTCATTTGGTTTACCCACCTACCTAAATGATAGCTATAATGTAGGTCTTAGAGCAATGCGGCCTCCGTTACATATGAATGTACTTAATACTTATTAGCATAAATATTAACAAAACAACACTCGGAGTAAGTACCTATGAAATTTTTCCTGCTGGACCTTATTAACCCCCGACGCAAACAGGGGTCCTGGGTGTTATTAGTTATTATTGGTGGAAAATGGTGCAGCCATTTTCAGACTCATCAGCTCGCAATAATTGTTTACTTAATAACCGTTGTCCAAGTTCTAGAGTGGAGACCACGTCTTGGCACACGCAGTGTAGGGCACCCTCTGGCTAGGTAGAGCGACGACTTGCGCGGGGTGGCTGGCAGAAACTCTATGAGGAGAGCCGAAGATCGGGCTCAGTGGCGCGCCATGGGAGAGACCTATGTCCAGCAGTAGACTGCAATGTCTGCAACCCTCCGTAGCAAGCAATAGGTTGATGATAATGATGAAGTAATGGAAGTATTAGGTGCATACCTATATTCAATATACCTATATAGGAAGTTTTAGAACAGGCGCAACAATTGTGAAACAGAATCTATTACCTACCCAGTAGGTAGGTAGGTAAATAAACTGTCATAAAATAAATCATCACGATTAAAGAGATAGGTACAGCCTAGTAAGACCATTATTAATAAAAACGGCAAAAAATCACGTTTGTTGTATGGGAGCCCCCCTAAATATTTATTATATTTTTTAGTATTTTTTGTTATAGCGGCAACAGAAATACTGTTTATTTATTTACTGAATTTTTTTTTTTTATACTACTTGAATGACGGAACAAGCAGATGGCCTACCTGATGTTAAACGGTAACCTCTGCCTATGAACAGTGCATTACCTCATAGGTCACGTCCACTTAGGACGCACCCTATGTGGCATTGCACTGCGCCCGCCACCCTGAGACATAAAGATGAAAAGTCTCATGTGCCTGTAATTTCACCGGCACCCTTACCCTTCAAACCGGAACACAGCAATGCTAGCACTACTGCTTTGCGGCAGAAATAGGTATGGTGGTAGTACTTCCCCGGACGAACTCTTTCACAAAAAAGTTCTACTACTAGATAATCTGTGAACATTTCAACCAAAAACTACAATATATATTTCAACTGTCTAGTGGTAGCATGGAGGTATAATAGTAATGGAGTGAGTGCTAAATATAGCATAGAGTGTGATCAGTATCACGAATCGATAACACTTTTTGTTAATTTCGAAAAATAAAATGTTGACCTCCCGTAATAGATGACTCGGGACTGGGCTTGCGTTTGTAGGAAACACGTTTTTTTCCAATATCACAGAAAGTGTTATCGAACCTTGTTACTGATTACTTACCGAGTGTTCAGTGTCGGCAAACGGCTAACTTTTAAATTTGTAGTATCGATGACCTCTTAGTATTTACCTATACAATGGTCATGGTCACCCTTGCTATCATAAAGCTATCATTTCAAGTGTTAGAAAGTGACAAACTGCCTCTATTATAACTATCTCTCTTGGCTCGTTTTTCCTCTATCTATGACGGTAATCTAAATTGATTAACCTAATGGAATAAGGTCTTGTTTCAGTATTATAATTTTTTAGAGCGCTCAGTCCTTTTGTATACTAAGTCCATGCTTATTCCACTTAGCACGTTCCGTTTTTAGTGCTAAAATTACAAGACAGGCTAAATTCGATAGTAAGTAAGTAACATTTCGTTTTTTTTATTTTTATTTATTAAATAAAAATAAATAAATAAATAAAAATAACATTTCGTTACACGCGAGGAGAATTATTTACAATCGTAATATTTTGAAAAATAGGTGGGTTTGAGGCTCAGGGTGGTAGATTGGTAGAATAAAGGTAAAATAGGTATATCTACCAAAAAATTGGTAGATGTGACAACACTGGATACAGCAGTCTACAAAAACGGCAAAAAAAATACGTTTTCAACACATTTTAGTAGCAGTAGAGCTTTTTTGTAAAAGAGTTCGTCCGGGAAGTACTACCACCATACCTATTTCTGCCGCAAAGCAGTAGGGCTCGCATTGCTGTGTTCCGGTTTGAAGGGTAAGTGTGCCGGTGAAATTACAGGCACATGAGACATTCATCTTTATGTCTCAGGGTGGCGGGCGCAGTGCAATGCCACATAGGGCGCGTCCTAGGTGGACGTGACCTATGAGGTAATTCACTTTTCATAGGCAGAGGCACAGAATAAATATTAGCAGAGGTTACCGCTTAACATCAGGCCATCTGCTTGTTCCGTCATTCAAGTAGAACAAAAAAAAAACACATTTGCTCAAAAAATGCATTTAAGAAGCCTGTAGATATACATTGTTCGAAAGTTACAAATTACGAACCATACAACGGAACGTGCTGTAAAATAGGTACTTAGGTGAGAGTACCTATTGTACCACACGTTCCGTTTTATAGCGCCGTGCGTATCCTTTACGGTTTATTTTTAATTTCCTTAGGAAAACAGGTATAGGTAAGAACTGCACCAAGGAGTATCAAATCTCTTCAATTCGATTCCAGGTTCGATTATTTCTCAAGCTGAATAATCGAACCTCCTTGGAAGCGCGTTTGCTCAATACATATTGAGCAAAAGCGCTTCCAAGGAGGTTCTCTCACTAGAGAAAATGAGACAAAAGATGTACCTATATAGTTCTAGTTTTCACAACGCGCACTTGGCTCGTTCATTCACGCCATTTTCATCTAAGAAACTTTAAAGATTGTTGCGGCTTTCCAACTGATATTTATAATCAAAATAATAATATGAATACAACCGAGGATTCCGATATTCATATGGAATCTAGGTAGGTACTTGAATGAGGGGCAATTTGCTTAAACTGGTCTCTGGCCGCCGAAATAAGAGGAGCGTCATTTAATTATTTACAATAATTTTATATAATGGAATGGAAGGCTCGCAGAAATACTCAATCATTACCTATTATACTGTTTTCTCGAAAATGTGTTGAAAAACGATGTATGACACACGTGCGGAATTGGTTTTTACAAACACATTACATTCGCCTACTCGTTTGTAAAAACCAACTTACCACACTAGTATCATAAATAACTATCGTTGTATGGGAGCCCCCTTAAATATTTATTTTATTATGTTTTTTAGTAGGTATTTGTTGTTATAGCGTAACAGAAATACATCATCTGTGACAATTTTAAATGTCTAATATGGTCTAATAAATTTGAAAAAGTAATCACTACGTTAATCATGCGTAGTATCCTATCATGTAAAATATCCTAAAGTTATCCCTACGAGTTATATCCTACCTAATAGTTAGTCTGTGCACTACGCTATTAATTTTTCTGTGTGTGTATGAGTGAGCCCGCGAGTCGAGTTTGCTCTGCTACTGAAGTTTATGGAATAAAAGCAATATAGAATTTATTTTGTGTAGTGTATCTTGAAGGAACGTTACCATGTCTTGGTTATTCGGGTATAGTTCGAAGCCCCCTCAGCCGCCTCTCGAAAATCCTCCTTCGGACAGAGGTGGTGATGCCGCAGCCGCACCCGCTGTTAACCTCTCCAAATCCGAGAAGAAGGCGATGGAAGCTTACCGCTTTGACTCTAGTGCCCTCGAGAGAGCTGCTCAAGCCGCTAGAGAATTGGAAAGTTCAAGTAAGTACTACATCGAGAGGTTGTATCAGTCACATTGCGCGGTATTGCATAATGCGACCGCATAACCTTTCACACTATCTCATTCCAGTGATTCCAATATTCATAATCTAACACGCAGAAGGTAAGTTACATATACTGCGAAGGTTTTCACGATGTATCCAGTCAGTCAGCTTTGCTGAGTACTCCGGTCTACAAACTAGAAAAAAAAAACAACATTTTTCATGTTGCTGTTGTAATGTTGAATTCTTGTTATTAACTTTTTCTCCTCAAATTTTTGCTCTTACAGCTGTGTGTATGAAGATAATAAGTAAGCCTGACCCCATGTTTCCTACCCCACTCCTTGCAACGGTAGGGCCGACAACCAATCACTAAACCTAATAAAAATAGATGTTTATGTACAAAAAAGACATACCCAATGCTAGAAATCTGTGATTGAAGCTAGAAATACATAATACAACATATAAATTTATAAGAGTAGTCTCATCCATATATCAAGATAGACACAGCAAACACATAAATTTATATGTCACCAAGCATGCCGTTTAATTTTGTACCTCCTACTATCCTACAAAATATCTCCATTCGCTTAGCTAGCTGATTTTGAAGAATTTTTACAGTTCACCATGGTACAATTAGGTAGTAATTTTTCTATTAACATCCGACGTTCTATTGCAAAAACAGCCGTGTGCGAACTGATTTGAGGTTTGCTAATAGGTGCATTGCACCTATTTCGGACAGACAGAGTGAAATGCAAAGTAGTTGCACTTGCGTTATCCAGTGTAATATAGGTCTGTGGACTCATCACATCAATTTTCAGGACATGCAAAGGATGCACTGGAGCTTAGTAAGCTGCAGGAAGGTACCAAGCAGCAAGAGCAGATGGCGAAGATCAAGGAATATGAAGCTGCCATTGAACAATCCAAAGTTGAACAAAGAAGAATTGACCATGAGGAGAGACGTAAAACTCTGCAGGTTTGTTTTTAAAATCTCTTGCTTTCTATATGCATGTATTTACTGACTGATAGGTTAGGCGGGGTATGTGTTTTACATGCATGTTTATTTGTCTATGTCAACAATAAAACTCAGTACATTTTGATGTATCATAGAATTGTCTTGACCTGCCAGGGTATTGCGTAGTAGACTGACGTTTGATGTAGATTACCAGTTTGCTGTTCATTGCGCAGCGTGTTTTAGCTTTTTTACAAGAACAGAAATATTTAAAACATGCTGCGCAATGAATAGCAAACTGGACATCGAAATCAAATCATATAGAATCGAAATAGAATCATCGCACAGGTCAGTGCTACAAATGTAGAAAAATCTAAAATAGTGGCTAAAAAAATTATAAAATAACTTTCTAAAAATGAATAGTGTCTATGACAACAACATACAGTAATCAAATCAATAAATTGCTAGGGAGGTTTCAAGTATGAGTTAGGGGCGGTCGGTCAAGGGTGTGTTTGGTTAAAATGTATCTTTGGCTAATGGAGCGTAGCGTCAGAATATACGTTACGTCAAAACCTCTTATCAAACATGTGTATATTTTATGTTAAACTAAATAACCAGAGAAGTCTTTTTTGAAAAAACAACCTTTTTTTTTTGTTATACAATATGTGACTGTTATACATATCTAAGAACCTTCTTTTAAGTTGTACTAATAGTTACAAAAACTGGATACAAATTGGCAAAGCACTTTTACCAATAAACATAATCAAAATTGGTTGGGCCATTTTGGAGGTACAGATGAATAAATACACAATTTATTTGTTAATTTAGTTTTTCTTTATTATTAACTTGTTTATTTTTTTTGTTAATTCAGTTGTTTTTTTATTATTTACTTGATTATTTTTTTTGTTAATTCAACTTTTTTTTTTATTATTTATTTGGTTAACTTTATTTTGAATACTGCTCTTGTGTATTTTTTTTTTCCAAATAAATTAATTTCAATTTTCATTATCTCTTTATCACCAAATGGTGAAATTATGAGCCACAGTATATAGTATCGTAATTTACGAGGCACATAATGAAATATTTGACAGTTTGTCATTAAAATAACATAATATTTGTATTGGTGAAAATATGCAAACAACAGCGCGTCCTATTAAACATCTTTAAACTTAATTTTGTTTCAAGGGGATTCTGGTGAACCAATGAGTTCACTAGGATCCCCTTTGGGATCAGGTTACCCCTAACCTGGTGGCCTCACTCATTTAAACACAGGTCTCCTCCAGATCTTTTAATTTTTGTCTCATTTCGGCTGCTCTCTTCCATGTCAGACCATCAGCCTGTCTAAGACCACCTCTTTTCCCGTCTGCTAGTGGGAATCTACCCTTTTTATTTATTTAAAAGCTTCTCTATTATTATTTATCTTTGACCACTTCTTACAGCATACTACATTTATGCACCTCGGCAATCCATGTTCGTGACTGTCGCTTTTTCACTCGTATCATATTTGTTACGAAAAGGCGAAGATTTCCGAGGCGCATAATCTTCGTAGTAGTACTGTAAATGTGTTCAGCACACTGTTGTAAAATTTTAAAAAAAAGTTAATTTTATAACCTATGCGCCCTCTTATTTTCGCTGTTCCATTTAAATTGGAAAAAGGAACACTTAGAATTTTTAAAGCAAAATCTGACAAAAAAGAATAGTTACAATAGAATAGCATAGAAAATACTTCGTTATTTTGCAGCATAATAAAGTATCATAAATATAATTAAATATAACATAATAATTAATAGTACAACTACGCGAATGATTGACATTTAATTGAGTGTTATGCAAATTTGAATTGTGTTCTAAGGAGGAAACAAAGCAGCATCAGATGAGGGCCCAGTATCAGGACCAGCTCTCCAAGAAGAGGTACGAGGAACAGCTGGTGCAGCAGCAGAGATCACAAGAGGAAATCTTGAAGAAGTAAGTATACAGCTGCAAGGTGTTTTCACATGGTCAGCGATAATCATAATAGAAGATTGTTTTTTTTTTATATTACTTGGAATGACGGGTCATGCAGATGGCTCACCTGATGTTAAGCAGTACCCTCTGCCTATGAACAGTGCATTACCCCATAGGTCACATCCACCTAGGACGCGCCCTATGTGGCATTGCACTGCACCCGCCACCCTGAGACATAAAGATGAAAAGTCTCATGTGCCTGTAATTTCACCGGCACCCATACCCTTCAAACCGGAACACAGCAATGCGAGCACTACTGCTTTGCGGTGGAAATAGGTATGGTGGTAGTACTTCCCCTGACAAACTTTTTTTTTTCTACTACTTGGATGACGAATCAAGCAAGAGGCCCACCTGATGTTAAGCGGTAACCTCTGCCTATGAACAGTGCATTACCTCATAGGTCACGTCCACCTAGGACGCGCCCTATGTGGCATTGCACTGCGCCCGCCACCCTGAGACATAAAGATGAAAAGTCTCATGTGCCTGTAATTTCACCGGCACCCTTACCCTTCAAACCGGAACACAGCAATGCGAGCACTACTGCTTTGCGGCAGAAATAGGTATGGTGGTAGTACTTCCGCGGACAAACTCTTTCACATAAAAGCTCTAATACTAAATTTAACTCTACTAATATTTTAGTTCACAAGGCCAGAGTTCCAATGGCCATCTCCGGTCTTCTTCATCAGTTCCATTCACCAAATAATATATGTTGTAATGTATATACCGAAATCGCTACATGTGTGCCTATACTATTTGAGCAGTTCCCTCAATTCCTCATGGATCCCATCATCAGTACCAGATTTTGATGAAAATGGGACCAATCTAGAAGTATATTGAAAAAATAAAAAAATAATTTTCGAAATCGGTTCATTTATTATGACGGAGATATGAGAAAACAAAAACAAAAATAAAATTTAAAACCACTAATTTAGAACCTCCTTTTTTTGACCACTTCAGCTTCCTGATAAATTCGGAAACTTGGTCAAACTTGCGTAATCCAAATATAACATAATATAGCACCCAACAGTCACACACATAGTCCTGACCCCACACTAGTATTCCCTGTGTCGTGGGTAGCAGAAACTACGAACTAGTACCATGGTACCAAACACACAGACCCGGAACAAATATATGTTGATCATACAAACATTTGTCCTGCAGCGAGAATCGAATCCGCAACCTTTCGCATCTTAGCTGGCTTAAATGGTATGAGAGTAATTATCACTTGGTTTGAGATATAGGCTACTTTCTGTCCCAGTAAAATGCCTGGCAATACTAGTGTATGATAAACTACTCATACTTTGTACACATGTTTCCTTGCACAGACAAGAAGAGAGTGTGGCTAAGCAAGAAGCTTTGCGCCGTGCTACGATCGAGCACGAAATGGAGCTTCGTGAGAAGAACAAACTCAAGGCGATTGAGGCAGAGGCTCGAGCCCGGGCGAAGGCAGACCGAGAGAACCGAGACATCACGCTTGAACAGATCCGACTGAAGGCAACAGAGAACAGGGCCACTATCCTCGAGAGCATTAAGTAAGTTGAAGTTGAAATAACCTACCTATGTGAGTGTACAGGGCATAAATCCATCGTGCCCTCCCCTTGTAGATGAAAACACCAAATGCATACAAATTGGTTGGTTATAAGTTAGTTGAATACACTACCTTGCTCCCTGAGTCTCGAGCGTTCCGTTAGCTGACGACGGTCTTCGTGCGATATTGGTCCATCCATCGCAATATTGAATATAAAACCAACGCATTTACTATTTAGGTCTTATTTTACATTGACAACTGACCATTGCAATCACCAGAGTATAGATTGTTCTGTGTCTGTCGTGTGCATGTACCTCATGCACCTTCTCACCCTTTTCAGAGCCGTCATAGTTCAAACTGGTCACTGACCAGGTAGGGTGACCAAGACAGAACCAGTGACACGGAGTAGTACTAGTAGTAGTAGTAGTCAGTTAGTCAACTCTATTTGCGATGTCTTTTAATTCATTATGTTGATGGATAGGCCACCATATATGCCTCTATCGCACCATTTGGAAGTGCAACTTTAACTAATACCCTCAATCCTTCTCCAGGACAGCAGGCAGCGTGGTTGGGGCTGGCCTTAACGCTCTCGTCACCGACTGGGACAAGACCCTGGCGGCCGCTGGTGGTTTGTCGCTTCTCGCGCTTGGCGTTTACACTGCTAAGGGCGCGACGTCTGTCACTGCGAGATTCATTGAAGCCCGTATTGGTGAGAATGCCGTTTATGTTTGACTGTATGTAAACAGAGTAAGTGCTATGTGTGAAACCAGATACACTGGCACAACAGCTTCCTAACAAGTGAATTGACCACTAAGACCTAACAGTTACATACGTAGTCCTTATCCTACACTAGGATACACTGTGTCGTGGGTATGAGGAACTACGAGTACCATGCAACCACAACACCCAGACCCGGAACGGGTGTGCCGCAGCGGGAATCGAACCTGTACCTCTTGCGTCTCAGCCGGCTACTCGCCCGCGGCGCTGCTGAGGTCCAATGACATCGACGTTGTTGTCTTCGCAATCGTTTGAGGAATCAGACCAACTGTACTGTCGGAACACTATCGATTTGTACACTGCTAGTAGAAGAAAAACAAATTATTTTTGTGAGTTAGGTTATTTAAGAACCAAATGGTCAATTGCGACGTCAAACTTATAACTTCTCGGCTAAGATCCCTGGTACTACCTATATTACATACAACTTTTCTGATCTTACAGGCAAGCCAACCCTTGTCAACGAAACATCAAGATTCTCCATACTAGAAGCTGTCAAGCATCCCATACTAACCGTATCAAAGGCCATTGCAACGTTCAGGAAACCGTCAGACGCGCTTAGTGGCGTGGTACTGGCCCCCACTCTTGAGACTAGGCTGAGAGATATCGCCATCGCTACGAAAAACACGAGACTGAACAAGGGATTCTATAGGAATCTACTCATGTACGGGCCGCCCGGTACGGGTAAAACTCTCTTCTCAAAGGTAAGATTATCATTCTCACCAGACAACCTAACACTTAAAAGTCATTTCACTCGTGTCAAATTGTCTCTTGTTAGTTGTCTAGTAATTAATCGCTGAGAATAAGTGCTACTCCCATTTTGACTAAAAAATAAGGGGACTGACTAATCTAAGCCTATTTCTAAGTCGCCCCGTCTGTCATAGAGGTATATCTCGGCAGCCGTATGAGCGAATAATAAAGCTATCCTGTTATGATAACAGAGTTATGTCACAGTAGGACAGCATAGTATCAGGGCTTAAGACGCCATAGACCCAAAGAAAATTATGGTCGTGCATTCGTCATATCTCTTTCTTTTGGGAGGATTTCTTATAAGAAATCTAGGGTACTGTAAGTACAAATAATATTTGAATAAGAAATAAGTTTTAGTTGATCGTTTCAGAAATTGGCAAAACATTCCGGCATGGAGTACGCTATCCTGACTGGCGGAGATGTCGCGCCTATGGGCAAGGACGCGGTGGCAGCTATTCACAAAGTATTCGACTGGGCCCACACTAGCAGAAAAGGTTTGTTTTCATGGTGTAACAAAAAGTTTGCATTCCTGTGTTATCCAAATACTACACACATGTTCTTCTGCATTTATAATATCAGCAGCATAGGATATTAGCAATCATGGGATAGGTTCAAATGCGATAGACTAGGGATGATGCTGATGTGCATGCTACCCAAAGACTTTCTGATAACTCTACGATGGACTTAATTATCAACGTGCATTTAATTTTATTACTTCAAAATCATTTATTTCACAGTAATGTCATTTAGGTAGTTATTACAGCGGTTATGGTATCGGAATACACAATTAACAATGGATACGATGGACTTAATAAGCATTCTATACAATATCAACACCAAAATATGGCAGCTTTGATAATTCGAACGATTACAAATAACTTCGATACACTGCCGGTTCACACTCTAGTCCTTCAAATGTGTTCAATAATCAAGCATCAATAGACGGAAAAAACTGGTCAGAAGTGTTTTTTTTTGCGTTTTGTTTCTCTTTTAGTTTGTGCACTTTTTGAGAGCTGACCTGAATCCATTTACTTTTGAGGTCAGTTTTGCTCCTTAACATTGATATTTGTAATTCTAGGAGTCCTACTCTTCATCGACGAAGCGGACGCGTTCCTTCGCAAGCGTTCTTCTGAGAGAATCAGCGAAGACCTCAGGGCGGCCCTCAACGCATTCCTATACCGAACCTCCGACCAAAGTAATCGCATCATGTTGGTGCTAGCCTCCAACACGCCGCAGCAGTTTGATTCCGCGATAAACGACCGTCTGGATAAGATGATAGAATTCGGACTGCCGGGAGTCGATGAGAGAGAACGATTGATCCGCCTGTACTTTGATAAGTTCGTTCTACAACCCGCCTCGGAAGGGAAAAGGTATGTGTATTATTATTATCATAATCAGTCAGTAAACGTCCACCTGCTGGACATAGGCCTCCCCATAGAGGGCCGTGACGAACTTTCTTGAGATGCCTTTTGAGTTCCTTCTTACGGTCTTCACAATGTCGGTTGATCGCACAGGTCAATTTGTATGAGACTAAGCGTGCTGTTTTATTTTGTATCTACGTTTTATGTGGTATGGTGATACGAAATATCTGCATTCGCACGGCTAGTCTGAGATTTGATTAAGGTTAGTCCCTGATTTAGGCGAAACTAAATAAAAGCTTGTAAGCTGTTTGTAGGTTCTATATTCTAATTTGTGCTAATTTATTATGCTAAATATAAGTTTAGTTTAAATAAAATGTTTGAAAATGTAATTCACTATTTGCATGCCAAAATTGGTAAAGCATTGATGGACCATACTATTTGTCACCGGTTTACTACATATTATACCCATGTTTGTAAATGATTATGAATATGTAAAAATAGATTGTGAATGTTGTTTTGTTATTGCAGACGTCTCAGCGTGGACCAGTTCGATTACGGCGCGCTTTGCAGCAATCTGGCAAAGCGCACGGGCGGCATGTCCGGCCGCGCGCTCTCCAAGCTGGGCGTGGCGTGGCAAGCGGCCGCGTACGCGTCCGACGACGGCCGGCTCACCGAGCAGATGTGCATCGAAATCTGCGACGACGCCGTGCGCGATCATCGCCAGAAGGTCTGTACTCCGCTATCTACCTTCTCAGAAAGAACAATGCGAACAAACCAACTGAGCCTTATATCGCTCAGCCTACCACATTGTATGGAATGGAGAGGCCACGCTTGGCACGCTTGGTGTTATCACTGGTGTAATAATATGCACGGCTTTTACTACATCCATGGAGGAGATGGAGAGGTCTATTCTTACCACGGCAAATTGTATTTCAACAATCGACTTTGCTCAAATAGATTCCATTCACTAATTTCATCATTGTTGCAGATGGAATGGCTGTCTGAAGAGGAAAAGTCCAGCAGCATGATGCCATATCTTCTGGATTTGCCGCCCATGGAAAGCACAGAAGGCGTCTCAAAGACCACCGCACAGTTCACAGAGCTCCACGAAACCAAAGACGAACCCATCAAATCAAAAACTGCATCTAATAAGGTTCCAGCGAAAGAAATCGAAACGGAGAAGTGACCCTGTCTTATAGCTGACAACCAAGTACTGAACCAGATAGAACCAAGTTCCGATACTAACACATACAAAGTGGACTGTGATACAAACCAGAAATTCTTGTATGATTTAAAAGTGTCCAAACCCAAAAAGATTCTCGCATTCACTGATTCAGACATGGAAATACTTCGTCAGCTCATTCTATGGAATAAAATTAAATATAATAAGGACAAAAAGTTGGCCTAAAACTGCAACGTGTTCTGGTTGACTGGCTTCTCACCAGTAGGCACAAACAATTACCTCAAAATAGGAGTAACTATAACAATAATTTCGTTATTAACGAATTGTAAATACACGCTATTTCATTGTAATTTGGTAGAATTATTGATTTGATCAGTTTTTTTATCAAAGTTAATACAGCGATAATTAATGATTGCCGGTTGGCAATTACACATTTAATTTTGTGAGTGGCTGAAACTAAAAGGGCAGTTCCTTTGTTCTTAATCATCAAGCTTCTCTTGATAAGACTATAAAAACGTTTGCCTGCAATTGAATTTAATCTGATAAATCATTGTTTAAACTGATTAAAATAATAAACTTAAATACAAAATTTTAAATACTGATCAAGTAATAACTTTAGACAGCAGAAGTTTTTTTTCTAACCATATTGTATTGTATCGTTGTGCTGAGAATTAAATGCATTCATCTGTAAGGCTGAGTACGAGAATGCAATGCTTGTTACTGTGCTTCATGTAAAATGTACACGGCAGTATATACACAGTTTGTTACACATTTAACGGTATATTTTATATTGGTGTTGAATTGGACAGATCACTGGTCGTTTATTTTACTTTTTGTACTTCACAATTTATATTTTATTCCCTAGAATTTTTCTTATTATTTTCATGTTATTTTGAGTGGTATGTTTATCTAAATAGAGCATTATTATAACTTAGTTTACATAAAAATATCAAGCCTGAACATAGCATTTACTTAAATGAAGGCTCTACTGTCACGTTGGGCTCAAAGATCTCATTGTAGTGAGACTTATTTCCGAAGGATGACTGTAACTACTCCGAAAAGACGGATTTTAAAACAAAAATCTGTGCCACTAGCATGTGTATTCTTGGCACAAGGCATAAATTTAAGCCAATAGCCAAGTTATTTGGTTTCGATGATGGTGCAGCCCTACCTTACAATGAGCACTAGTAATTGATTTTTAGATACATAATAATTATATTCTTAATGTTTTATGAGACGATTCAAAATGGTCCTTGTGATTTCAACGAATAAAATACTTGAGATGATATTAAAACAAAATTATTAATAATATATTTGTATGCAAAACTTACATTGAATATTGAGCTAGGCACATTGAGTACTGCCAATAAGTGTGCATTTATTTACATACTTACAGGAATAGTTGTGTTGTGTTTCCAATTGTCTAGGTTTTAGGGTGTTAAAGAATTTTACTTAAGTATGAGGTTTTATGTTATTTTTTGATTTATCATCTGCATAGTATATTGTGTATATTTGTGTAGTTCAGAAATATAAGTGTGCAGAGCGCTCGTTCCATGTGGTTACATCAGTGTAACTACGAGGAAGACCACAGTACTCGGTGGTGCCACCACCACAAGAGAATCCTATTATGAAAGCCTTATTTGCTTGGTTGAGTCTATTATAGCATCAATTAATCTTGTTGTCTGCAGTTAGTTATTAGCAGTTGCTATTATTTTTAGTAGTTACAATAAAAATATTTGTTATCAAACCTGTTTTTCTAACAACTGAGTGGATATTAGTAAAATTAATGTCTCGAATTTAGTAGTAGTAGAGCTTTTTTGTGAAAAAGTTCGTCCGGGGAAGTAGTAGTGCTACATATGGTACATATGGTATATAGTAATGGATATTGTAGTAGTACCATATCCATTTCTGCCGCAAAGCAGTAGTGCTCGCATTGCTGTGTTCCGTTTTGAAGAGTATGGTTGCTGGTGAAATTATAGGCACATGACTTTTCATCTTTGTCTCAGGGGGGCGGGCGCAGTGCAATGCCACATAGGTTGCGTCCTAGGTGGACGTGACCTATATTGTAATGCATTGTTAAAGGCAGAGGTTACCGCTTAACATCAGGTGGGCCATCTGCTTGTTTCGTCATTCACGATGTTACAAGTTTCGACGACATCAGAATATAGCTCAGACTCCAGCCAGGGAATGATGACCAGCATAGGAAAACCAAGATATAGGGTGCCTAGGTCTTAAGGAATACTGCATCATAATGAATAATGACGACCTCTGTGGCGCGGCGGGCGAAGGTTCGCCTGCGACGCAGGAGGTTGCGGGTTCGATTCCCGCCTCGGAACAAATATTTGTACGATCTGCAGATATTTGCTCAAGGTGTTCTGGGTATTTTCTATATATAATAAAAAAATATCTATCTATGTTATTTATTGTATTAAGTATATCAGTTATCTAGTACCTATCCATAACACAGGCTCTGCTTAGCTTGGGGCTAAATAATGTTGTGACAACTGACCAGCTGGGTTATTGCGGGAGTAGACTGACGTTTGATTTCGATGTCCAGTTTGCTATTCATTGCGCAGCATGTTTTAAATATTTCTGTTCTTGTAAAAAAGCTAAAACACGCTGCGCAATGAATAGCAAACTGGTAATCGACATCAAACGTCAGTCTACTACGGAATACCCCGGCGGCGGGGCTGTTATTCGCTATGACCATAGGAGATTACTTGACAATAACGTGTGACGTCACAATGTATTCTGAACGATGATTCCACGCAGATATCGTAACGAGCCCCGCGTTATGTCACGTTTGGTCATAGCGAATAAGGGGGCATTATTTATTTATTAAATAATCATTGTTCTGTTTTATCGTTCCGACGTCCGCCATGGTCAGATGCGCATTGAATCGATGCAGCCGCTTCCAACCTGGGTTCCACGATAATGGGTAATTATTCATTTTGAAATTATGCGAGAAGTTAGATTGCTAAGGTCTGACCTTTACTATTTTAATAAACAGGAAAAGATACTTTCTTGGCCTTGTATTATGGCACGTCATTGGCGGCAGAAGCATATTCTAGTAACCTGTTCTTGTCTGGCCGTATAAACGTAATTTAATTTGTCTGGCTACTTCTTTTTCCACCCCACCCTTAGCACCGATAATACAGGTCCGGTACTCAACATTTATCTAATTTTATAGGTAAGTACAAAGCGGTTACCACACGTAGGTACGTATTCTTCAAACTGAAAACCGTAACACATGTCTCGTAGGTATATTATGTAAATGGTACGTGTAATATAAGTTCTGCCAATGGATTTTTGCAGGGCTGAATTTAGCCGGCAGAACAAATTTTGACGACCTCTGTGGCGCGGCGGGCGAAGGTTGGCCTGCGACCCAGGAGGTTCGATTCCCAACACGGAACAAATATTTTTGCGATCGCAGATATTTGTTGTGGGTGTTTTCTATGTATAATAAAAAATATCTATCTATGTAATATATTGTATTAAGTATATCAGTTATCTAGTACCCATAACACAAGCTCTGCTTAGCTTGGGGCTAGATAATGTTGTGTGAACTGACAGCATTTTTTTTTTAAATATCTGCTGATCGTAGTAGCAGCGGGAATTGAAACCGCAACCTCTTTCAGCTGGCTACTCCAAGCTCAGTAAGCCCAATCGTCACGATCGTGCAGGGGTAGTTACGGGCTAGGGTGGAGTTTTTTTTAAATTGTTATTTTCAGAGGGCTTACTACGTCCAACCACTTGCAAAAGAAAATAAAATAGGCTTGGAAAGGAGGGGTATAAGAGATTTGTAGTACCCAAGTGTAAGTAGGCACCTAGGTAAAACAAATACGTTTTAGGTCGAGATAAGAATAAATCACTTTTTAGTAGTGAGAGTTCGTCCGGGGAAGTACTAGCTCCATACTTATTTCTGCCGCAAACCAGTAGTGCTCGCATTGCAGTGTTCCGGTTTGAAGGATATGTGAAACAACAGGCACATGAGACTTTCATCTTTATGTCTAAGGGTGGCGGGCGCAATGCAATGCCACATAGGATGCGTCCTAGGTGGACGTGACCTATGAGGTAATGCATATTATTGTTGAAGGCAGAGGTTAATGCTTAACATCAGATGGGTTACTTGCTTGTAAAAACGGCAAAAAAAACAGGTTTTTTTGTATGGGATCCCCCTTAAATATTTATTTTATTCTGTTGTTTTAGCGGCAACAAAAATACATCATCTGTGAAAGTTTCAACTGTCTAACTATCACGGTTCATGAGATACAGACGGACAGAGACTGACGGACAGCGGAGTCTTAGTAATAGGGTCCCGTCCTACCCTTTGGTTACAGAACCCCAAAAAAGAGCTGCAGGTCAGAGTGTACATAAAGGGGCACTGAGAAAAAAATACAGAAAATGTATAGTTTTTTTTTTGTCAACTATTTTTTATCCTATCTTGTAGCTTTTTTCTTATCCATAAATTAATGTTAAATGCATTTTTCCATACGACTTACCGTTTCTGAGATATGAACTCTGAATTTTTTTCGTTTGTCAGAGTCCTATGATATTACCTAGGCTATTGGGTATTGGCGTGCATATGTCGTTTCTGGTTCGCTGCGGGCCCTACCGGGCCACGCTCGCCTTCGGCTCGCTCACAGCTCACGTGTGATCACTGTTCTCTAGTGTTTTAAATCCATGTCGGACTGTCAACATGGTACTAACAAAAAATCTTTTTTTCAGACTTCATATCTCTAAAACGGTAAGTCGTATGGAAAAAATGCATTTAACATTAATTGATGCCTGAGAAAAAGGCTACATGATAAGATTTAAAAAAAAAAAAAAATTGCTAAAAATCATGTCTTTTTTCCTCAGTGCCCCCTTATGTACACCCCAACCGAGCTGCATTTTAATTGATAAACACCATCACAAGTGTATTGGTTTCAACGGTTTCCAGTTGGACGTATATAGCTTTGTACCTATCTAGTCACTATGAAAAAATGTGCCGAAATATTGACACGGCTCTCGCCATCTACTAGTTTCGTTTTTGTCACGCAGACGCAGTACCACACCATACCATACGCATAGATAAATTTAGTATATATAGAAAACCATACGCGAGTTAAGTTTTCGCAACTCTCTCTGCTTGGTACCGGGTGTCAATCTACTTCTAGTTTACACTGTTTACACTTACTTTTAGTAGTAGTAGAGCTTTTTTGTGAAAGAGTTCGTCCGGGGAAGTACTACCACCGTAACTATTTCTGCCGCAAAGCAGTAGTGCTTGCATTGCTGTGTTCCGGTTTGAAGGGTAAGGGTGCTGGTGAAATTACAGGCACATGGGTCTTTTCATCTTTATGTCTCAGGGTGGCGGGCGCAGTGCAATGCCACATAGGGTGCGTCCTAGGTGGACGTGACCTATGTGGTAATGCACTGTTCATAGGCAGAGGTTACCGCTTAACATCAGGTGGGCCTCTTGCTTGTTCCGTCATCCAAGTAGTATAAAAAAAAAAAAAAAGACACTGTTATAGAAAACGGCCATATTCATACAGAAAGTAATTTTTCAAAATCAGTGATTGCATTTGTGTACTCCAAAGTAATGGGGTGATCTCCTAAGAACGTTTTCCTGTAAGTAATTAAAAAACAGTTTCCACCATGTAAATAAAAAACTTCAATAAATTGCATTGTTTTGTTTTTAGTCAATTAACAAACATTACACTAATATACAAAATGATAAATAAACCTGGATTAATAATATTTATAAGGGAAATAATTCTAAAACAATGAATTAGGTACCTACTAGAGTTGTACCCCAACCGCAATTAGAGCTGTCCATTCTGTACAGCATGCTATCAAGTTATACCACTACCTTATACTGATTCAAGTATATACACCAACATATTATAATGTCTTGAATGGTTTATCGTCGCTGTCACTTCTCATGGCGTACTTGCATAGATAATTTATACATTTGGCCATTAAAAAATCGACCTTACATAAAATGAACAAGGCATATTTTGTTTTGCACAAATACGCAATAAGCAGTGCTGACGTGAAAAACAGACTAATTACACATGGATGCAACAAGTGATCAAAGGCAAATAAGAAATCAGCCCTTTCACAAGCTAAACGGCTTTATAATTATCGCTGTCCTTTTCATTTCAGTCTAATAAAATAGGACCGGTTTAACTTCAGAGAATGCTGCACAAAGTCGATACCATTATTATCTATCTAGACAAAACGAGCATTAATTATATACTTCTAATTGATAATTCACAAAAAGTAAAGACTACGACGTAATAATGTTGTCTGATATTAAAATCATTTTATTTCAAATTAACTTTTTAAAAACTGACTTTGCTATCGAATTACATGAATATCGACATTCATGTAATTTGATAGCAAAGTCATTTTTTTTTTCTGGTAAGTGTACTTACAATAGATGGTTATTAGTAGATATGCAACGAATAGTGATTTGTCCGAATACCGAATATTCGGCTCTTTAGGCCGAAGCACCAAATATTAGTAGTAGAGCTTTTTTGTGAAAGAGTTCATCCGGGGAAGTACTACCACCATACCTATTTCCTATTTTTTATTACCGCAAAGCAGTAGTGCTTGCATTGCTGTGTTCCGGTTTGAAGGGTAAGGGTGCCGGTGAAATTACAGGCACATGAGACTTTTCGCCTTTATGTCTCAGGGTGGCGGGCACAGTGCAATGCCACATAGGGCGCGTCCTTGGTGGACGTGACCTATGAGGTAATGCACTGTTCATAGGCAGAGGTTACCGCTTAACATCAGGTGGGCCATCTGCTTGAACCGTCATTCAAGTAGCAAAAATAAAAAATAAAAAATATTCAGCTGCCGAATAAACGCAGATAAACTTGTTTTTATTCACTGTGATCCGCCTCTTAATTATTTTAAATATTAATAACAATTACGTATTTATTTAAAAAGCTGATTGTAGTGAATACAAACAAGTTTTGCTGCCATCTTACTAAATATATAGTTTTTTATTCAACTGTGTTTTTATTGTCACTATTAGGTATTTGGCCTAATACCGAATATTAAAAAAATGCCCAAACAGGCCGAATACCGAATATTCGTTGCATCTCTAGTTACTAGCCACAACACCAGAACATTCTACAAATTTTCTGAGCATTTTTATAAAATGTTCAGGTCAAAATAACAAGATCTGTGTCAAACTATATTTAATATCACAAGGTGTCCCAGAAATCCCGAAAGGAAAACATAATTAAACAACTCACGTAAATCAAAATTTGAAATAAATACGGGAAAAATCGTGCAAGAAGTTAGACTAGGTGGGATCTGCTTGTACCTTTATTCAAGACGGTCAAAAAACCGTACTTATGTATATGTAAGTCAATGATTTAGCTGATAAATTGTTTATTAAAAATCTTGGAAACATCTCACATTGCCCAAAGTCAAGAGAATTATTAAAAGAGTATGTGCCCTTCTCTCAATGAAACAACGACATATAAGGTAGCAGAAAGTAGGTGGATGGAGGCGGCTTAAAATCGTTCTATGTTGTGATGGATGGGAGAGGCATTTGGCCAGCAGTGGATTTGGAACACCCTGTGTTGTAATTCGCAAGCAAAATAACAAGTTATCATTTATCACCATTTCTTAGAGCACTATCAACATTGTTGGTATCAAAGCTGATACGAAGTTCGAGTGAGCGTATCGGCTCTAAAGCCGAAAGAAAAATTATCTTATCTTGTAAAGTATGTCTGAAAAGTGAGGCAAATGGCACATGATTGGATAAAATACTTGTCTCAAACATGCTTGGATGTTTATAAACTTTTTCGAGGATCTTCTTCGCGATAAATCGAACTTGCTGGTCTAGGCCGGCAATGTGCGTTTTTCCACTAGCCGGCACGGATCCGGCACCGGCACCGGCCCGGCTGAGCAAAAATGTTTGAAAATATATGCCATGATTTCCACTTTAAGAGTTAGTGGAGGCCCGGCGTTGTCACTGGAATAAAACTAATGGAACAAGCAAGAATAACATTTTGCGAGATAAATGTTGGCAAGGGGTTCTAAATGTAAGAGAAACAAATAAATACGACGACATGACGAGACCATTTTAACGTGTTGTAGATCTGAAGTCCGTGACATTACTGCCCAAAAGGCGAGAGAGGAACGGCACCGGCAAAGTGAAAAAAAGAGACAAGCACCGGCGCCGGCGCCGCGCTGTGCCGGTAACGTACCGGCTAGTGGATAAACGGAGCCAGGCGCCGGCGCCGTGCCGGTACCGTACCGGCTAGTGGATAAACGGAGCCAGGCGCCGGCGCCGTGCCGGTACTGTGCCGGCTAGTGGAAAAACGGAGCCAGGCGCCGGCGCCGTGCCGGTACCGTGCCGGCTAGTGGAAAAACGGAGCCAGGCGCCGGCGAAAATCATCAAAAAATTAAATCTTGAATAAGTTGTTTCACCTCAATTTTCAATTATAGTTGAGATTTAATTCACGCTACTGTAAAAGCTAAACCAAGGCTTGTTTGTCAATCATCATTTTTATAAAACTGGCCAGCTTATTCGGCTATTGTTAGTTTACTTTCACTTACGACCATATACCAAAACTATTCTCAAACTAAATCGAGACTTTAGCACTGTTTTTGTCAAGGCGTCACCAGTTCGCAAAATTCATATTATAATGAGCTCTTGAATGAGTTCTTAAAGAGACCAAACGGGAAAAAAAACTATTGGTGGTTTAGCTTTTATACACAAAAATACAGCAACTGAGCGTGCGCTCGCCTTCTTCAGTCCGATTGTACCTATTATTATATATTCTGTGAGTCCAGTAACACACCATGGATTTTGTAATTTTTTTCACGATTAGAATTTTCGTTAGACCTATGGCGACGCCTTAAATGAAATGTCATAAAACTATACTCGAGTTTCGATTTAGTTTGAGTTTAGTTCTGGAATGGACCTTCCATTCCGTCTTGTTCCACATATGAACAAAAACTCATATACACGTCATCATTGATGTGCCAATGCTCACTGTACTCCGGCCTTTCAGTTACTCCTGCTTCCGAAACAACACGACGACTGTGCTGGTACTTCATCATCAACAACTAAGACCTGGGATGTTCGGGTGACGTTGGTCTGCACGTTCTTCTCACACCTCTCTGACATTTCCCTCGTCAGCTCTATGAAGAGATCCTCGACACCTTGGTTCAATTTGGCTGATGTGTAGAAATGTTTGGCGCCGACCAATGTGGCATAACTGAAATGGGGGAAAATTTACATACTTAGTAGTTGTCTCGCCCGTGACTCCGCCCGCGCGTAGTCCGTATCAGGATAAAAATCTCGGCCAAGTGCGCGTCGTACCTCGCGCATTTAAGGTTCCGTACCAAATTTTTAAAATTATAAATTGTATAAGTTTTGTTAATCTATACGCAAATGTAAGTTTGTTAGTAATAGAAAAATGAGAAGTCTTGAAATTTTTCTATTATAATTATTATCTGTTGGTAAAATATAAATAATAAGTAGCATATTTGCAAATTTACTAGTTCGTAGGTCAAATGAAAAATAAAATAAAATAAAAAAACAGTTTTGACGGCCTCTCCTGACATTTTTTTATTTACTTTTAATTTCAATTACTTTTTAGAATAAAAATTGTAATACTTTACTTAATAACCTCTATAAATTATACAGGACTGTTTTTTTTTCACGCCTCCCTTGTTTGGGGCCCCTTTAATTTATGTTTTATTTTTGATTGTTATAGCGGTACCTAATGGCACACTCTGTTAAAAATTCAAATATCTACCTATTACGGTTCATGAGATACAGCCAGCTGACAGACAGACGCACGGACGGACAGCAGAGGCTTACTTTACGTACTCAACCCTAAAAATTGCCTATAGCACAAAGGTATAATTAAACTTCCAAGTAGTCAAATAATTTTCAGAATCGGATGACATAGTTAGTTCCAGAGATTACTTCCTACATAAGTTATGCATGGTGTCAGTGTAAACATCAGACGGGCTAGTATGCAAATGTAACAAGCAACTTACACGGGCGTGAGGTATACACTACACGGATTTTAGTATGGAATTTGAGGTTGTCAAGGTGCCCGCTAGAGGCGCTATTCGGATTCTCCATACTAAAATCCGTATAGTGTACACAACACGCCCGTGTAGTTTGCTTGTCAAATTTGCAGACTCGAGGCTCAGTCACTTGAATCCATTCACACACTAAACATCATCAAAATCCTTTCAAACGTGACAGAGTTGAGTTGAACTACTTTAGAGCATTTAACTGCTCTAGGGGAACTTCAGGCGCATGAGACATTTCATCTTTGTCTTTTCTTCTTGTGAGTGAAATAATTTTCAGAATCGGATCAGTTGTCCCGCAAATACTCACAAAAAAACATTGAGTGATTGTCTTACTATCAACTCACAGCCTAAACTGTAAGTCCTAGAGACCTGAAATTTGGAGGGAACATTCCTTTTGTGGTTGTGTGGGTTGCACTAAGAAAGGGATCTCAGAAGGTCTAAGATATTAGGTATGGTCCCTAATTACTGCACAATCAGCCCTTCCGAATGCTATTTATTATTAGCTTTGATACACCTAGACAGGGCTACTCAGTAGCTTGTAACCATAGCGTAGCATGTTTAACATAATAATATGTAAAGTTACCCTTCAGCTTCCTCAAGAGACACAGTTCTCTCATGCTCCAAATCAATTTTATTTCCAGCGATGATGAGAACGATATCTGATCCCAGCATTTTCTTCAGTTCTTTCACCCAGTTCTTTACCTGAGAATGGTTAACAACTTTTAAATAATTTAACTCTTCAATATTTTAGATAATTTTTCTGTGCAAAGATTTAGAAATAAAATCTGATAACATTTTAGGCTGGAGTAGTGTTCAACCGATGCTGAGACCTGAGCTTCGACCCAGCGTAGCAGTATCATAGAAAACGTGCGGTAGACTATCGGCGCTGCACTATAGTCGTTGGTATGGAAACTACAACTGGGTTGGTCACTCTTAACCTAATTTTTTGAGACTAGCGCATTGGAACCACAATTTCATTTCAGTCAAGGTCAATTGCAAAACGGTATTAACTTTTATTTACCACTATTTGGCAGGCCTACGAATAGACCCCTCCATCTGCTTTCGTGGATTTCGTAAAAGCCAAGTAAGGTATTAATCAGGGCAGGAGCATCCAGCTGAATCACAAATACTGCGATTACCAATCTGCTTGCAATGCAGGGTGTTTATGGCAAATCCCCACATTTCCCCTCATCCAGCAGAGGACTTCTAAAGAATGATGATGGTACTTTATTTTGTTTGTATCAGGGCCCAGAAAAAATTGTTGGGACCAACGTTGCCAATTTTATTTTTACTAACCCACCAAATGTGGCCTCATCGCCCACCAGAAAACCACTAAAACCATCGGTCTCGCACAAACCACCAGGAAACCACTAAATGTTGGTGGAAAACCATAGACAAATAAAAAAAGTGCGTAAGTAAATATTTTAAAATGCGATAATGACCTTTAGATTAAATAAGATACTTCCCCAAAACCACCTCCTTAGTTATGTTGTGTTGCCTACACAACAAAAAAATACCCTTATTCAATCATTTATTTATATATTCATATATAAATGAGAATTTTTGTTAATTGTACTAGTGAGTGATTAGTGGTTGTTGTAGTGCCTTACCACTAACTGAAGCAATCAAAGACACTAGAAAAATCCACTAGCCACTAAATCCAATATTTACTCGCTAAAAGGATAGTCTAAACCACCAGAACTAGTGGAAATTCCACTGAGTTGGTAATAATGGTTGGGACGCTTACCTTCCCGAAAGAATCTTCATCAGTGATATCATAGACAAGAATAGCTCCGTTTGAATTCCTGTAGTAGATGGGTCCAAGTGCATGGAACTTCTCCTGGCCGGCCGTGTCCCAGATGGACAGATTGACACGTTTCCCGTTAATGTTCAATCTTTTGTTCAAGAATGTAGCCTGTAACAAAGAATTGATAAGATATTGATATCAAAACTATTACACAATTTGGAGACAACTAAATGATGCTGAGTGGTACATTGAAATGCGTCGCTCATCACCTGCAGTGTCGTTAGATGCTTATCGTTAAACTTGTCTTCGATGTAGCGCAGAAGAAGTGATGTCTTTCCCACACATCCTTCTCCCAGCAATACAACTTTGAAATTCTGAGTACCACCTGCTGCAGCCATTGCACCGGAAATATAGATTGAGCGTTGGGTGGTTTAGCCTAATAGGCCTCCAATTTGCAAATTAAATAAGTGGTCGTCCTTCAACACAACTATGTTTTCCAGTGGTAGTGTAGGTAAGAACAATGGCTCTTTTACATAACCCTGCCAAAAAAGTAGTACGGAAACGAGAAACAGTATTCTAAGCATTAAATTTAGCCGGAAACTTGATTTCAGTAGCGAATTCAACGAATTTATCAATAAAACTCGGTATGGAAGAAAGTAAAACATAAGAGAAGACGTAGCGTAGCTAAGTATTTAAATAAATTATCTTTGGTACTCAAATCTCAATGTCAATGTCATGTGACACTGACATGACAACTGTTGAGTGTTGACATTGTTACAAGGTTTTGAAATCTGCCATTTTTGAAAGAAACGTCGTCATCTTTATTTTATTATATTTTAATGTGTTTTTTCGAGTTATTTCGTGTAATTTTAGTGGCATTTTAACCGGTGTAACTTGGATAAATGGCACATGTGTGATGTAGTGAAATTTAAGTGTATTGCGAGTCTTTTCGAAATGGTGGATTTTTTCCTGTAAAAACTCAGTTTTTCTGCCACCGTTTAAACTGGGTTAGGACTTGACGGTTACTTTTGACGACTTGACTATAAAACTATAATAAATAAATCACTTGACATTGGCTAAATTGTTGCAAATAAAGCACATAAGCCATTACCGAAGCTAAGAAGAAGAAGACATTGTTACAATAATGCACAGAAGCCATATAAGAAAACACAAATCGTCCTTGGAAGGTAATATCCATGTGGAAACCCTCCGACCGAGGTCTCAATCCGCCATTTTTGAAAGAAACGTAGTCCATCCTGTAATTTTTAGGCATTTTATCCAGTGTAACTTAGCTAAAGAACACAATATGTTTGGTGTAGTTATTTAAACAGTGCCACCAACTTATCTGTTCAGGTGGACAACATTTGAACTAAAGCTGATCAAAAAATTACGCTAAAAAAACGTATAGGTATAATGCGCGTCATGTAAATAGAACGCTGGCGGTCATACTTCTTCATACGTTCCAGCGTTCTTTTTACATGACGCGTACTATACTTTTATACTTTAACTTTTTCTATAGTTCCACATGATTCTATCCTGTTTTTTACGTAAATTTATTTTATGACGATAGCAGAATAGCGACGCTGTAAACTGAACAGATAAGATGGTGGAACCTATGTGTATTGCATAGGTATACTTTGGACTGGTGTATTTTGTCCTCCAAAACTTGGATTTTCTGCCACCACTGGGTTATGAATGACTTGACGGAGACTCTTGACGACTTGGCTTATTTTATTACTGATTAAAGCATGTGTGATGTAGTGAAATTTACGCGTACAAACTCGGTTTTTCTGCCACCATTTAAACTGGGTTATGACTTGACGCAGACTCTTGACGAGTTGACTGTACCTAAAACATATAAATTCTATCACTTGACATTGGCGAAATTGTTTGGAGCACTCCTCTTTTATTATAAGAAGAGAAGAAGTAAGTATTTCTACACAACAGCCCCCCCAACTGAAAGTCATATGTGACAGTAAAATGACAAACACCACCCATGATAGCATCACAGACAAACAAAGGGATGCAAATGTTACAGAATGACGTGGCTTCCGGAAAGTTAGAAGCACAGAAAATGTAAGATCTTTGCATAGATCTATGATTATTTGTCTTGGCCGGATGCTCTCGCTTGTGGCGCGAAATTATTTTTTTGGTGTTTTTTGCTCATTACAGCTCATCGACACTTCTTCCGATAGCGAACAACGATTTCAATCTTTGATAGCGAAAGTTGATTTCGCGAAAAAAAATTGTATCTCATAAACATCATTAGCTACCTAACCATTACATAATTTTCATTATTTTTTTCTATGAAACTATGTACCTACCTTAGTTTCCTCACTCACAGGGGGTACCTCCCCCCTCTCCAGCCTTATCCTACTAATATTATAAACGCGAAAGTTTGTATGGATGGATGGATGGATGTATCTTTGTTACTCTTCCACGTAAAAACTACTGGATGGATTTGGATGAAATTTGGAATGGAGATAACTGGACTCCCGGAATAACATATAGGCACATTTTTATCCCGATATTCCTACGGGATCGAGACCTATGCGGATAACACCGCGGGGCGCTGCAGCAATGCGAAGAATTTTTATCGAATGTACCAGGGGAGCAGCAGAATGCAGGAGTAATTTGGTAAACAATTATCCTATCCTAATTAGTCTTTCACGTAAAAACTACTGGATGGATTTGGATGAAATGAGGAATCCCGGAATAACACATAGGCACATTTTTATCCCGATATTCCCACGGGATCGAGCCTTACGCGGATGAAACTAACTTCTCCCGCGTAAGTCTAATAATACTAGCTTAATAATACTCCCCTGCTTAATAATTCTGCGCAGACGAAGTCGCGGGTTACAGCTTGTACCTAAAAATGGTCGATTTTGGAAACCCCTTTCATCCTATACTTAAATAAATTAATTAATTAATGCTGGACAGTTTACACAACATTATCTAACCCCAACCTAAGCAGAGCTTGTGTTATGGGTACTAAATAACTGATATACTTAATACTTAATACAATATATAACATACAGTGCGTCAATTGTTCATTTTTCTATGTATTAAAAGGTACCATGCAACTGTTGTGCCATACCTTCCCGCTTCAGATACCAGGCGACAGCGTTTTCCTGCTCCGAGTGCTAGAAGTCGAATTGCCCAGATTATACACCGAGATTATACACTGAGATTGTACAAGTATTTTAACACAGTATATAATAGCAAGGACCTTTCTTGTTTTCAAATGAAATATAAGCTTAGAGAATGGTTAAAAAATAAAACATATAATGATACAGAAACCCTCCTAATGGTTATCCAGTAACTGACTATCGGAATATCTGTCACTTGCACTTACTTATGCATCATTCAGAATACACTCACACGCACACACACCCACACATACCTAAATACACATGCGCACACACCCACAAACACAATAACAATACGGGTTTCTCCTGTGTAACCCAGACTCTTAAGAGACTGGTGTTATCAGGAGAACCCGCATACTCACACACATACACACTTTTACTAATCTTATTTTTTGTTATGTATTTTTATACCCTGTCTTTTGTAACGTAAATTTATTTTACCATAGAAAACGGGAATGAACTGACTCCTGACACACAGCTAACGCTAGTTCAGGAGCCAGGCTTGTACTAATATTTATTCTGTAGCCAGGGCTTCAACCTGCACTGTATTATGTGAATAATTTCAATAAAACATTATGATTTATATGTATTTTGTACATACCTTGTATTAGTAGTATTATTCTTTCTGTAACTAAATGTATTACCACAGATAAAAGAATACTATACTAGTAGTATTACTATGTATAACATAGATGGATATTTTTTATTATACATAGAAAATACCCTGAACACCCTGAACAAATATATCTGTAGATCGCACAAATATTTGTGCTGAGGCGGGAATCGAACCCGCAACCTCCGGCGTCGCAGGCGAACGTTCGCCCGCCCTGACACAGAGATCGTCAACTTAGGTACTAAAACAAGGAATATTCTTCTATACCTACCTATATAGGTACCTATAAATTTAATCTCGAAAACGGTTCTAACGATTTCGATGAAATTTGCTTTTTTGGGTTTTCCTTTTTTTATAGGTTACCTAATCACAATTTTTCTAGGTCTCATTTCTTGGAATTCGCGTTTTTCTAATGATCTGCCAGGTCGGTAGGTATATGGATAAGTGACCACTTGATCTTTAAAAATCTTGATCTTGAAAAAAGTCTACAACGCAGAGGTGATCAGTTTCGAATAAATAACGTCATCTCCCTCCATGCCTCTCCTCTATTCCAATATGTTCAACTATCTGTTCAACCAGTTGAACAAATTGGATGAGTTTTCTCCAATTTTTTCAACTTCAAAATGTAGTTGAACTCTTTGGACTAAAAGTTACAATAAGTTCAATTTCTATGTTTTTATTAATAAAACAGGGTACACCTGCAGCTTGATTTTTGACATTGTATAGACTGCTTTTGATAGAGTCAAATGCTGGAACTTCTGAGATTTTATCGAGGCCGATATCTTTTATAGATTTAACTACTTTTTATAAATTTTGGGAACCGTTTCTGTTCCATCTGATAATTTGATTTTCTGTTTACATTCTTCAATCTTTTTCTCAATTTCAATTTTTCCAGTATCTGATTTGCAATGATCACTATGTTTTTTAGTTTTCAAAATTTTTTCATTCTGTAAACATATATAAAATATTTAAATAAACAAAAACATGCATGAAAAACATAGGGATAGTCAGGGCAATAGCGCACTAGCGGCTAGGCCGCAGCGGCCAGGTCGCGGCGACCATCGAGATAGATACATTAGTATGAAATCGCCATAGAGCACGCGCACCTGGCCGCACGCGGCCAGCGCCCACACCAAGCCGCAGCGGCCAGCGAGATCGAAGCGATGCATTTGCGGCCCGTGTTCAGTCGCTGATCGCTGCGGCCACTGAGATCAATTGCATTGTAGTTAAATCACCAGTGTGCGCGCACTAGCCGCGGCGGCCGCACGTATTGTGGAACTACAGCGTGATTTGGATGACAGCTGTCAAAATTGAAACAGTCATATTTCGGAAACTACTCCTGCTAGAGTTTCGTTGTTTGGCTCAAATGAAAGGTGATGACAAAATCTACATTTTAGATGACAGCTGTCAAAATTGAAACAGTCATATTTCGGAAACTACTCCTGCTAGAGTTTCGTTGTTTGGCTCAAATGAAAGGTGGTGACAAAATCTTCATTTTGGATGACAGCTGTCAAAATTGAAACAGTCATATTTCGGAAACTACTCCTGCTAGAGTTTCGTTGTTTGGCTCAAATGAAAGGTGATGACAAAATCTTCATTTTGGATGACAGCTGTCAAAATTGAAACAGTCATATTTCGGAAACTACTCCTACTAGAGTTTCGTTGTTTGGCTCAAATGAAAGGTGATGACAAAATCTACATTTTGGATGACAGCTGTCAAAATTGAAACAGTCATATTTCGGAAACTACTCGTGCTAGAATTTCTTTGTATGGCTCAAATAAAAGGTGATGACAAAATCTTCATTTTAGATGACACCTGTCAAAATTAAAACAGTCATATTTCGGAAACTACTCCTGCTAGAGTTTCGTTGTTTGGCTCAAATGAAAGGTGATGACAAAATCTACATTTTGGATGACGTCAGTTTTCCAAGAGTACAGCATTTGATTTTCCTTGCCTGTTTTTTTATAAATTGCAATGGAGATCGATGAAGATTTGTGTTTTTTACAAAAAGGCAGATATCTAGTGCTAGTCCACTGCGGGTATCGATATTATCGTATAAGGAAATATGAAAATAGATCGTCTATATGGAGGTGTTCAACGAGAGCCGAAGGAAAATTTACTTACGTCTCATTAACTCTAGAGGTGAGAGCACTAGCGACCTGGCAGCGCGCCCGCGGTTACGTTTGCACCATTGATTTTCCCCATTAAAGGTGCAGACGTTACTAGTTAGTTATGTTTGCACCATTGATTGATAGGAAAAAACAGACCGTATTAAAAAACTGGCCAAGTGCGAGTTCCGGGTTCCGTACATAATCAATAAAAACGGCAAAAAAACACGGTTGTTGCATGGGAGCCCCCTTAAATATTTATTTTATTGTTTTTTTAGTATTTGTTGTTTTAAACTTTTCAGTTCCATATGGTCAACAGTTAGTGTCGACGGTACGTGGAGCGAGTAAAATCGCTCTTTTGTCTCCAATTGCAGCAACTGAAAACTGTTGCGACCACCGAAAATTGCAACTAGAGTTTGCTACGTCTGCGCAATTTCCCAACATTTTATGAAAATATCGTGAAAATCGCCGTTTGCCGCAACTGAGAGCTCAAAATTGCAACGAGTTCTGAGCGCCTTAGATGAGCACAAAACGAAATTTGACAGCTGTCATCTAAAATGTAGATTTTGTCATCACCTTTCATTTGAGCCAAACAACGAAACTCTAGCAGGAGTAGTTTCCGAAATATGACTGTTTCAATTTTGACTGCTGTCATCCAAAATAAAGAGTTTGTCATCACCTTTTATTTGAGTCATACAACGAAACTCTAGCACGAGTAGTTTCCTACATATGACTGTTTCAATTTTGACAGCTGTCATCTAAAAATTAGATTTTGTCATCACCTTTCATTTGAGCTAAACAACGAAACTCTAGCAGGAGTAGTTTCCGAAATATGACTGTTTCAATTTTGACAGCTGTCATCCAAAATGAAGATTTTGTCATCACCTTTCATTTGAGCTAAACAACGAAACTCTAGCAGGAGTAGTTTCCGAAATATGACTGTTTCAATTTTGACAGCTGTCATCCAAAATGTAGATGTTGGCACCACCTTTCATTTGAGCCAAACAACGAAACTCTAGAAGGAGTAGTTTCCGAAATATGACTGTTTCAATTTTGACAGCTGTCATCCAAAATGAAGATTTTGTCATCACCTTTCATTTGAGCTAAACAACGAAACTCTAGCAGGAGTAGTTTCCGAAATATGACTGTTTCAATTTTGACAGCTGTCATCCAAAATGTAGATTTTGTCATCACCTTTCATTTGAGCCAAACAACGAAACTCTAGCAGGAGTAGTTTCCGAAATATGACTGTTTCAATTTTGACAGCTGTCATCCAAAATGTAGATTTTGTCATCACCTTTCATTTGAGCCAAACAACGAAACTCTAGCAGGAGTAGTTTCCGAAATATGACTGTTTCAATTTTGACAGCTGTCATCCAAATCACGCTGTAGTTCCACAATACGTGCGGCCGCCGCGGCTAGTGCGTGCACACTGGTGATTTAACTACAATGCAATTGATCTCAGTGGCCGCAGCGATCAGCGACTGAACACGGGCCGCAAATGCGTCGCTTCGATCTCGCTGGCCGCTGCGGCTTGGTGTGGGCGCTGGCCGCGTGCGGCCAGGTGCGCGTGCTCTATGGCGATTTCATACTAATGTATCTATCTCGATGGTCGCCGCGACCTGGCCGCTGCGGCCTAGCCGCTAGTGCGCTATTGCCCTAACTATCCCATGTTTTTCATGGAAGTTTTTGTTTATTTAAATATTTTATATATGTTTACAGAATGAAAAAATTTTGAAAACTAAAAAACATAGTGATCATTGCAAATCAGATACTGGAAAAATTGAAATTGAGAAAAAGATTGAAGAATGTAAACAGAAAATCAAATTATCAGATGGAACAGAAACGGTTCCCAAAATTTATAAAAAAGTAGTTAAATCTATAAAAGATATCGGCCTCGATAAAATCTCAGAAGTTCCAGCATTTGACTCTATCAAAAGCACTCTATACAATGTCAAAAATCAAGCTGCAGGAGTACGCTGTTTTATTAATAAAAACATAGAAATTGAACTTATTGTAATTTTTAGTCCAAAGAGTTCAACTACATTTTGAAGTTGAAAAAATTGGAGAAAACTCATCCAATTTGTTCAACTGGTTGAACAGATAGTTGAACATATTGGAATAGAGGCATGCCTCTTGCCTGTATCCGTTGCATCAAGAAGTAGGACCTACCAAACCAAAATTAAAGACGTCGTCAAAAAAGTACTTACTAATAATTTTCATTTTAGAATTAGCCTGAGGTATCGATGGAGAATCATGGTCTGACTGAATGTCCCGTTTAAGTTCTCGGGAAGGAACTACCGTAATTTACTCACCTGCTATAGTTTTTCACACCCTGTATGGGTGTACCTATCTACCTAATATTAAAACATCATCTTACCAAGATTTTCCCACTAGGTACTTATATACCCACGCGCAAACGGGCGCCAAATTCAATCAGTTACAGAATGCAATCAAATGTATTTATTATTATAATGGCGCACCTAATGGGGGCTGATGGTTCGTTCGAAAGGAAGGAATGGTCGCACCGGCGGCGCCCCGGCGCCATCATTCCGAACGAGCCTCGGCAGCAGTGCCGGCCGCAGGTGACCGGGGCTCGAGCCAGGGGCACAGCGTCACAAGGGTACAAACACGTTGAATACCAGCAGACGGCCTGCCCGATGTACCTAAAGACATCAACGCATTGTCGATGCGTTTGCTATTCTGAAGGACCTTTTAAACATAAATAACAGGCCAAGTGCGTGTCGGACCATACAATGTAGGGTTACGTGTATTATCAAAATCATCACAGCCTTTTTCAAGTTTCAGACACTTTCAACCACAATCTCCCCCCCCCTCCCCCCCATTCTTAGGGTAAAAGAGATTTCTATCACCAAGCCTGCAAATCCTAGCATTCAAAATTTTAGAGTTGTGAGGTGACTGCAAGTACTCACAATTAATGTTGACTGAGATATTTGCTACTTTTTATAAGGGTTCCGTAGCCAAATGGCAACAAACGGAACTCTTATGGATTCGTCATGTCTGTCTGTCTGTCCGTCGGTATGTCACAGCCACTTTTTTCCGAAACTATAACAACTATGCTGTTGAAACTTGGTAAGTACGAGTAGATGTATTCTGTGAACCGCATCAAGATTTTCAAACAAAAATAGAAAAAAAATTGGGGTTCCCCATACTGAAACACAAATTCTTTTTCGTCAAACCCATACGTGTTAGTTTATTATGGATAGGTCTTCAAAAATATATTGAGGTATTTTTTTTTCTAAACTGAATAGTTTGCGCGAGAGACACTTCCAAAGTGGTGTGTTTAATGTGTGTGTGTGTAACTTCTAAAATAAGAGAACGATAAAACTAAAAAAAAAATATGATTGCCATGTAAACTTCCACCGAAAATTGGTTTGAACGAGATCTAGTAAGTATTTTTTTTTATACACTTATTAAAACATCGATCATAGTTACAACGATATACAAGAACTTTTATATTATGTTACTGGCTACTACGGAACCCTTCATGGGTGAGTCCGACTCGTACTTGGCCGTACGAAGCCACGCGCGGACACTATTAAACACATCAACAAAATACCTAGGAGAGTATGCGCGGAAGAGAGTAATTATAAAAGGAGGGCCTAGATTGGAAACCCTGGATGCAGCACTGGTTTGCTGAGTGCATCCGCGAATAAATACTCAACGAGCTCCCGCGATGCTCGATATAGAGCCATCAACATCATGCGCCGTTGCCTCGAAATAGACCCCCATTCATAAAGAATGCACGTCGGAATGAAATACTATCACCATCGCATATTGACTTCGGATAAATTAACCGACGCGCTATTCTGAAAGCTTCCAGCTCCATCAATCAAGATAACAGAGTTATGCGGATGGACTTGCTATTAAAATTCCAATAATGTGCCAACTCGCATTGCAGACTAGTTCCGAAACTAAATAGTTATCAGCTGGGGTAGCGTGTGCGTAAGAGCTAGCTCCGTCACGACACTCACTACTCCCCATTCAACTCTTATTATTTATGTGAATCTTTCTAATGGTCATTTATTCATTATAAAAACTGTTATATTATTGTTATATTAATATAACAAAGAAAAATATGACATAACGACTACTAAGTATTTTTTATGTTTGTGCCATATCAAGTAAATGTTTTTTTTATACTACTTGGAATGACTGGTCAAGCTGATGGCCCACCAGATGGCCCACCTGATGTTAAGTGGTATGTATAGGCATTCCTATTTTTATTTTTGGTTTTGTATCTATTCTTGGATTTTTGCAATGATTTTACTATTTTTACAACAGTAAAATATTGAAATATTTAGAATATAGTAGGTACCTACTAAGAAATATTTTAATATTAGATTATATACTTTTTGATCAATTTGGTTGGACTTTTGTATGCTAGCACAGAATAATGATACTAGCACTAATACCTATTTGGGATCGCTAAATGGAATCAATAAATGTACTCAAATCTTTATATCAAATCTTTATTAACATCCACTACATTTGCTGCTATAAAAATATTTTAAATTAATAATTATTTACTCTATCCTGAATTTAGGTACTCCATAAGTTTCGTGGGGAAGGCCTTGAGAAGCAGAAACAGTGTGTAGGTCATCATGTCCTGATGTGGTGCTGATTGAGGGAGCAGACACTCCGCCAAACAGAGAGCTGGCCTCAGCACCTGCGTCGCTGCCGGAGTCGTTCACACCGAAAGACTGAGCGCTGACTGAAGAAGACAGAATGGGAGCTTGCACTGAGGAGTCTGATTGGGAGCTGCTGATTAGGCTAGACAGGCCAGAGCCGCTGGATAGACCAGAGCTGATGCCATTGGATAGACCAGAGCTGATGCCACTGGATAGACCAGAGTTGGAGCCAATGGAGCTACCGAATTTGTTGAAGAGTGTGTCACTGGAACCACTGGTGAAGCTGGAGCCAGTTGAGCTGCTGGGGTACTTTGAGTAGCCATTTGAGAATCCTCCACTTGGGTAGCTGGGGATGTCAGAGAAGGTAGAGCTAGGGACGTTCAAGAGGCCAGAGCTGCCGGAAATGTATCCCGAACCACTCGACTGGCTGGAGGGGAATCCGGCAACGACGGGAGAACCCACAGAGCCTCCTGTGGCGTAAGACACGGACTGTCCTGGCTTGTTGTAGTCATTGACGATGTTGTTGATCACGGCCTGCGAGTCCTCCTTGTTGTTGTATTTGATGAAGTACACCTCGGGCTTGGTCGGGGGTTTCTGCTCTACTTTAGGTACGATGACTTCACGGTGTTCTTCGGGTTTCTTGACCAGAACGTAAACGATGGTCTTCTCTTCGTTTTGGGGCTGTACTGGCACAATCTGAGAGGAGTGCGACTCTGCATTCGGGGTCTTGACGAAAATGATTTTGTAGTGTTTCTGGGGAGGAGGGACGACGATGGGCGTGCGGGGCTTGGGTAGCTCGGGCTCTTCGGGGGCGGAGTGGACGTAGAAGTGCTTGTAAACCTGAGCGGGCTCGTTAGACTGCACTTGGTAGAACTGTTGGTATTTCTCACCCGATTGGTATTGGGTAGTTTGGTACTGGTTGGATCCACTGAGGTAGATGGGTTGCACGGTGCTGGGTCCACCAACGGTTTGGTAGTATTGACCGTTGCTAAATCCGGAGCCACCACCCAATCCGCTGCTGAATCCGCTGCTCAGGCCACTGCTGTATCCAGTGTTGGAGCCACTGCCATAACCATTAGCGTAACCGACGCCGAGGCCGCTTCCAAAGCTACTGCCTGAGCCGCTTCCGAATCCGGTGGCTACACCGCTGTTGAGGGTACTGGCTGACAGTTGCGCATCCCCAGTTAGGTGGCTGGGTCCGCTGTGGTCACCGTGGCTGAAGGAAGATCCCAAGTATTGACCTTCGGAGCCCTTGTAGTTGACTCCATGTCCGGAGTTGCCATATCCTGAGTAATGGCCACTGCTTCCACCTACTTGGTAGGAAGGAACACCGTATGATGTCTGGGGCACCTTGTAGTGGTAACCAAGATGGCTGACATCGGCTGCCACCACAGCGAGAACTGCTAAAATCTGAAACAAGACAAAATGTTAGTTATTTACTATCTAACAAAGGCACGAAAAAATTATTTGTAAGTGTGGAATTGCCTGTGGTCACAACGAACATACTGAAAATATAGGACCTCAAATTGATTTGGAGATAATTCTCCAAAGTAATTCCTATGCTGTGCTCTTGATGGTCCGAAGAATTTTAAAAAGGATGTCGGTAGGATGGATGTTGCTAAGACCGTTCCTTGTGGCGTTCTATAGGTGGGGCCTATGTCCACAGTAGGTATGACCAGTATGTATTTTATAGGCTGATGATGATGATGATTCGTATGCTAAACAGTTCACACTATACTACTACTCGGCACTCGGTGTTCGGTACTATATAGTCCAGAATACGAATCACCATCATCATCAGCTAAAACCTAATAATCGGATACCTTGGTAGAGTCTGTAGTACGGTTGCAGATTCAATAAGCTCAAGGAGCTTACTTAAGTAACCATTTGAAAGACGTATTATATATAACTATCATGGTTTTATTATTGTCTGTAATGGTTTTCATAATTGAACAGTCGTGAGGTGGGTAAACCGCTCCCGTTGCACCAGCCTGAGGCCGGAAGAACAAGCCAAGCGGGACCGGTCCCATACTTACGTAGTAACTTATATTTAATCTGTGCATATACTGAGAAATGTTGCAACAATGCGTTCCACAGAAATGGGGTCCATTTTATTTACTACGTATGCATGATGTAATGTTAATATTGAAAATGAACTCGTCTTGTTATGAAGTCACACAGGTATGGTTTGGCTATTTCGGTTAGCTTGTTTTTATGTAAGTAGGTACAGAACAGTCGGCTACTAATGTCACTGACTGTATCACTTGACATGATTATTACCTACAGAGCTTATAAATACTAATATTCAAAATACACATCGACGCCGGAGACCCGGGTTGAATCCCGCATCGTCCGGAAACTGTGTAAGAGTCATCCAAAAAGTGAGTTATCATTTTTTGAATTACTGTGGGTGATGTGATTTTCAGTAATTTTGTATTGTCTCGCAGAAGGTGTGAAAAGTAGAATATGCTCCTCTGGAATAAAGTCTGTCTTCGTCTTGGGCAGCTTGAACCCCTCGCTTCACTCAGGACTCTAACAACTCCCTCGCTTAGAGTCCCGGCCAATATGCCGCCCGCGACGTAAGACATTGCTTTATTCCCATAGTGCATAATCTACTAGGTATTAAGGGTCTGTACTACCTCACATTTCTTAGCATGATCCTCTATATATCTATAATAAAATATTGCAGCATTCACTTTTGTAATAAATATATGGTAAAGTTGAGGACTAAGCTTTTAGCATTCTGTTAGACGAAAACAGGATTCCATAAAAAGAATTCGATTCTAACATTATTACAGAGTAGCCGAAGTTTAATCTGCCCATTAAACCGCTCACTGAGTTCGAGACTTCATGGTAATTGAAATAGATATCAAAAAAACATTAAATTTCTTAATTATGTCTTTATTTACATTAAATTTGTACGCACGTAATCCTAAGCCCGCTTGCGAGAGTGAGTTAGCTCTCGGGTTAAAGTGTGTTGAAGCTTTAAATCGTCGTCCCGCTGACTTTTTGTCTTCGCCTAGGGTCAAATGTGTTTTTAATTCATCAATCAGTTGGATAATAACAAAAATAAATAAAAAACTAAAGAGAATACAATTCGAATGAAAAGATGCACTGTAAAGTCTATGATGTTAGATCAGTTTTAAAGTTGATGTATATAATGAAAATGTCTGCAAGTACATTGTGCATTTGTGCCTCACATGATCTTAAAGATATTTTTGGTATCCGCGTTGCGCCATCGCTCGGAGAGCTTACAAGTTAAGTTACTAACATGTAAGCTCGGGGAGCTTGCGCAATGCCCAGGCCGTGCTTGCCACTCTGGGTCGGCGATGCGAGTGCGATGAACTTGAACTTACCACGTTTTCGGATAAATTTAAGTACTCTATGATATAGTCTATGAGATGCATTTATGTAGTATGCTGTGGTACTGGACAATGCAACGGTACCTAAAGATTAAGAGGAGTGTACCGCTAAGGCGCTTAAGCCCTCTGCATGCACACGGAATTGGCTCCTATTATGGATATTATCTCCAAGTTTTGTGCACATGATCAATACAGTAATATCTAGACCCAAGTATTTGTTAGTTTCTTTAAAATTACTAGCACGGGATGTGAAGTTACTGCCCGTGCGAAACCGGGGCGGTTCGCTAGTTATATAGTAGCCATATTAATTTATAAATAACAGAAACGGTTACAAGACAAAATAACAAAGTAAATAAAGTATACCTTAAATTTAAATATGACCCAAAAATTCCGATCCATCAAACACCCGCACATCTTCGCCTGTAATCGACAATGCCTTAATGGGTCACATTTAAATTTAATGTTATCCATAAAGTCTTGTTTTAAACTTGATAAATAATAATCTATGTATAAACCTTGCTTGAAAATTATCTAACTGGTGATGAAAACCGCATCAAAATCCGTTGCGTGGCTTAGGAGGAGTTAGCGGATAAACGGACAGACGCGGAAAGCGACTTTGTTTTATACTATTTATTGATGTTATGGTTTCTAAATAACAAAGCTGTTTGATTCTATATACAATTGAATGGGACTTTGGCAACCCACCGGCATAGGCACCGCTATATTATGTCTACAAAATGTAATTGACTTGAATTAATTAATATCTAAGTGAGGATCATAATGATCAAGCAAAGAATGGATTGTGTCCCCTCCTCGCGTACCGAATGCTATTCTCACTAAGACTTTTTTGTGCGAAGCGTAGGTGCTACTACAATAGTGTACATACCTAGGTTACAAAATATGTGGTAATTTATATATACCTACTCGCCTCGACGACGTTCCATAAAGACAAATAACCTATCATGTTTCGGAACTGGGAACTCCCAGCCTATAGGTAATTTAATAATCAACCTTTCGAGAACCAGTTTTAAGAACAGGCATGTCACTGTTTAATTATGAATTCAGATAATTTTCTACTGTAGGTAGTAAATACCAAATTACATGAGTATATTGGGCAGTGTAGTTAGTGGTCCTTGCATATTTTGCATTACTAATGACTTGATGTGATAGGTATGGTATTTAGTGGAAATTGCTACAGCTGTTTCCGGGATAAACAGCTCGCAATATTTTTTTAAGGAAACTCAGGCATTTGCCTGGAATGACCTGTGGCGACATCACGTCGTGAATTAATGTCTGGGGGCCCTGCATCGTGCGTGCTAGACACCGATGTTTTCCGTTTTTCCAATTTGAATGAAACAGTGTAATTAAGTGTAAACGGGGTTCTAATTTTTTTATAAAATCAACTTGTAAGACTGATGTTATACATTGGTTTAAATTAGAATCTACTTAATTTATTTATTTATTTATTTATTTTATTATTTTATTATCTTCGGAAAACAAACGGTACTTAAAAACTATTTACTTATCTAAAAATTAAACTACTGACCATTGAGACCATTAAGCCACTGAAGTCGGCAAAGAGCTTTGTGTGTTTTTTATATTCTTAGTAGGTAGGCTTTACTGGCATATTACAGTAAAGCCATGATACGTAATATACCTATATAACCTAATTATAACTGCCATGTCTTTTAGGTCACGTCCAACTGAGACGTGCCCTACGTGCTATTGGACTGCGCTCTGTAGGTAGTACCCAGGCAACAAAACGTTGAAAATGTTTCATGTTATAATGTATACATACACACCCTACAATCCGGAACACAGCAATACAAGCATACTGCTTGGCGGCAGTAATTGGTACCTATAGTGGTAGTATTTCCCCGAACACAAACTCGAAGAGCTCTACTACTTTTTTTTAAATTATTATTTCTTAAGAACTTGTTAAATGAGACAAATGAGGGTAGAAGTACTTGAATATTCCGTTCTGTCCCTTTCTAAAAACGTTATAATATCGCTATGATTTTAGTAATCGTATAACGCCACGTAGAGTACTTCCAAGGTGGACGTTCCAAGTTGCCTCATAGCAGCGTAGGAAAACCGATAAAGTAATCAAATCAAAATAAACTCAAAGTTTGGAAACTTTTTGTAAACGAAATTCAAAGAAGCCACAACAAAGTTTGGTAGGTACTTACCTACTTTTTACATGACTGCGGCAAAGCAACAGTAGGGTTATGTTATTAGCTGTTAGTGTAATCACAGATAAAATAATACTTTACCTACTAGTAGTGTAATTATGTTAGTGTAATGAACTTAGGTATTTCAATGTAATGCGGGACATTGATGTAAAGCAGGTATTAATATATTACTAAGTGTTGGGTCTAAATGTAAGCCTATTGAAATGGACTTGTTATATATTGTGTTTTAGGTTTTAAGCTTCCAATCAAATTTTTTGATTAAGACCAAATAACCTTTGAAGGAAGCTAAAAACGTAACAAACTTTTAATACCTACCTATTTTAAATGAAAATTGATTCCGTTATTTTACAAGAAAAATAACTTAATTTAAATACGAGGAGGGGTTGGTAGATTTGAGGGTTAGTATTCCGTAGCCCAGTGATCGTTGTGGAACTGATTTTCCGATTATTAATTAAATTACGCAAGTATAACCGTCAACGCAAGCACAGGCGTGGTGTGTCTGGCCTAAGAATATGCCCCTGTCTCCTCCCGTGGATGTCGTAAAAGCCGACTAAGGGATTAACCGGACTTGTTGATAAGATTAATTGGTATAAGATTTGTCCTGGCTGCTAGCTTATTATGGAATGAGTTATTACTGGAAGAAAGCGTTAGCCGAGTCAGTCGTGGGAAGCATGGACGGCGATGAGTTCACCACTTATCACGTCTATATTCCACGATGGTGCAACCCACTGTAAAAAAGTGGCTCTGCCGACCCCTTAGGGAATAAGGCGTGTGTCTATGCATGTATGTATGTATAGCCGACAATTTATCTTTCTGCTGTGATTGTACATTCTGTTTGTGTAATGCTGATGGGGGTTGACTTCCGCGTGGTTTTTATAGTTACAAGGACCTATAAACCATCATGCTAAGGATAAGTCGTCAAGATAACATTCCTACTTCTTTTTGCATATAATATTTCTTTGTATGGAAATTATTTTTGTGAGTAGTTATTCTATTATAAGCTTTCCGAAGCTATATCAACCCAGGGCAAGCCTATAAATTATTTAAAATATTCTTATTGATTATCTAATAATTAATAAGCGATCGTTTTAAGGTGGATGCTCATACGCTTGCGGCGCAAAATTCAATTTTTTTGGTGTTTTTTGCCCATTATAGCTCATCAACACTTCTTCAGATAACGAAAGTTGAGTTCGCGAGAACTAGGAGACTTAACACACATGTTTTAATTGATAGTATCTCACACTAAACAAATTGAATTTCGCGCCTCAAGCGTGAGCATTCACCTTGAGTATATAGATAATTTAACAGTTTCAAGCTCGCTTATAAGGTTGATAACTTGATATGTCCATCTTTATGAAACTAATAGTCAATTTTATTATAAGTAGATATGAAATATAAAAAAAAACATATTTTCGTAGAAATAATGATTAAGTTGTGTTTTTTTTAAACTTAGATAACTACTAGTGTCCGTTTTGGCTTCGTTCGCGTTTACTGGGATAAAAATTAGCGTGTACCTCAGTCCAGGTCATAATCTGTATGTGTACCAAAATTCATCGGAATCGGTTCAGCCGTTTCGGCGTGATTGATTAACAAACAAACACCTAAACACAACAAGCGTTGACTTTGACATTTATGATATTAGTGGGATTATGAGTATCATACCTAATATGTTGCAACATTATGATAATGCTTTTTGTTATTGAATTTGTGTTTTGCGGGGTCATATTATTCACTCAATGGATTAATTTACAAACGAAATACTTATTAGCAAATGATTAGGAAAAGTCATCATCAACATCAATAACAGCGTTAGTCATAATTGATGTAGAGAGCAAGTGCTTAGGAGTTGTTTATAACTCATTACAAGATTACACATTATTAAGATAAGACATACAAATCACAGCTACGGTATATTCTAAGACTTACTATATAGATAGGTAATTAAACTATGCAGATTACTACGCGTTCTTAAGTTGTATTATTTACACCAATGACGTAATGTTTCATCTTTTGTACAAATAAGCGGTCATGTCTATGCATTTTCATTGCTAAATGTATTAGCTGGTGTTGGACATAATAATTAAGAGGATCTAATAACCACAAAATTTAATGTCAAGGACGTGTCGATGATATAAATTTAAAATTGATTTACTTGAATTTGATAATCTTGGATATACTATACCTAGAGTGTCAAAAGATAGCTCCAGGAAACTGAAAGTACCGCTAGCCCTTCAAGCGCCCTTTATACGTAATTATACGTAATTAGATCGAAACTAAATCGCTTTATCCCGAAGGATGTTCTATACTACTCTTGTTTAGATCCTGTTACAGGTATTCTGTATATCGTATTCATAATCCGGAATACGTACACATTTAAAAGGGCCTCCCCCGTAGAATGCAAAGCGCGGAATGCCATATCACAACAATAATATGGCAAGCGCCCTTTATACGTAATTAGATCGAAACTAAACCGCTTTATCCCGAAGGATGTTCTATACTACTCTTGTTTGGATCCTGTTACAGGTATTCTGTATATCGTATTCATAATCCGGAATACGTACACATTTAAAAGGGCCTCCCCCGTAGAATGCAAAGCGCGGAATGCCATATCACAACAATAATATGGCAAGCGCCCTTTATACGTAATTAGATCGAAACTAAACCGCTTTATCCCGAAGGATGTTCTATACTACTCTTGTTTGGATCCTGTTACAGGTATTCTGTATATCGTATTCATAATCCGGAATACGTACACATTTAAAAGGGCCTCCCCCGTAGAATGCAAAGCGCGGAATGCCATATCACAACAATAATATGGCAAACGGTTTGGTGAACGCAGTATTGGTGTTCAGTGCTCAGATGGATGCTGTTGTCCATACCCTGGTGTAATAGTCGGCTTATACGACATCTACGGGAGGAGACGGTGGAGTATGTTCTTAGGGCGGACACACCACGAAACATTTTTAGGGTTCCGTAGCTAAATGGCAAAAAATGGAACCCATTATGGATTCGTCATGTCTGTCTGTCTGTCCGTCCGTATATCACAGCCACTTTTTTCCGAAACTATAAGAGCTATGCTGTTTAAACTTGGTAAGTATAGATGTATTCTGTGAACCGCATTAAGATTTTCACACAAAAATAGAAAAGAAAACAATAAACTGTTGGGGTTCCCCATACTTAGAAATGAAACTCCAATTTTTTTTTCAACAAACCCATATACGTCACCAAAAATGATATTGAGGTATCTAATATTTTTTTTTTCTAAATTGAATAGTTTGCGCGAGAGACACTTCCAAAGTGGTAAAATGGGCTAAAATAAGAGAAGAGAAATAAGTTTACATTACTATGTAAACTTTCACCGAAAATTGGTTTGAACGATATCTAGTAAGTTTTTTTTTTAATACTTCATAAATCGTAAACCATCAAAGAATTTATATTATGTTACTTGCAGCAACGGAACCCTTCATGGGCGAGTCCGACTCGCACTTGGCCGCTTTTTTTTTTATTATCGTCGATAATGATAAATATACGAATTTCAATCGATACCTCAGGTATAATATTTATTATGTTAGTAGGATCCTTTTAAACTTGAATCGCGACTATTAAATAATAATTTTTGCATATTAATGGCTCTAAAGAATGTTATACGACATTTTAGGATTGGAGGAAGTTGTTTTATTGAAATGTCACTTACGTCATGGAGAAATTAATGTTTTAAGGACAGATTTATAATAGCGACTTGAGGAGGTATGAACGACGAAAACTCGAACTTTTGTTGTTGCGTCGGTACTTAATTATTTCAACATATTTTTATCTTCAAATAAGTGAGTACATTTTTCTTGGGTGGTTTAAAGGGTATTTTTATGTAGAGTCAATTATTCTCATGAGTTTTAGCAATTGAAACAACCTGAATGGAAAAAAAAGTTATGAATTGCTAACAAGCTCAGCCTTATTATACCACTAATATAATAATTTTCAATCATACAATGTTTGGTTGATTGTATCTCAATCACGCCGAAACGGCTTAACCGATTTCGATTCAATTTGGCACACAGATAGATTATGAATTGGATTTACTACTTATTATCTTAGTAAAACGCGAGAAAAGCCGCGGGTGGACACTAGTTTTTTCGAGTTTTTTCATCTAGATCCAGAGAAAACAGGCTGTGACAGACAGACACAAGATCCTATAATCGTTCTGTTGGTACCGTTTGAGTTACAAAACTCTAAAAAACCCCAGAATTACCACAGAGTGTAAAGAAATGACAGGTGACTCTGGAGCCAGCACGGCTATTGTCTAATCGATGTCGATTACCATTTTGCTGTTCATTGCGCTGCGTGTTTTAGCTTTTTTACAAAAGCGAAAATATTTGAAACACGTAGCGCAATGAACAGCAAACTGGTAATCAAAATCTAACTTCAGTCTGTTAGACAATAAGACCGCAGCACTAGTTTACTAATATTTGATGAACGATAAATGATAACTCGATATTAATTCGCTTTGCATCAACAAATAGCACTCGCTTTAAATATAATGACACAGATTATCTCTGTAACACATAGATACACGCCTTTTTTCCCGAAAAGGTAGGCAGAGCCTCTTTTCACAGTGGGTGGCACCATCGTGGGAATTTAGACGTGACAAGTGGTGAGCTTATCGCCGCCATTGACTAACGCTTTCTTCCAGTGTTATATAAGCTAGCAGCCAAGACAAATCTTATGTTAACGATTCTTACTAACAAGTCCAGGTAAAAAGAAAATTTCTAACCAGTAAAGTAAAGTAAAAAGTAAAAAGTATTGACAGTTAAAATAATATTAACAGGAGAAAACGTTTTAAAACTTTCAACTAAGTAGATACATTTTATTTATTTCTATGGTGTACCTGCGAGATCTTCAAAAGTGCATGTTACACAAGTAATTAATATTGTAAAAATGAAAAAACCCTCAACGCAATGAAACGGCGGAACCAATTTTAATCAAAAATAGCTAAGAACATTCCCAATTAAATCACCTTTCAAAAAAAAAAACAAAAAAAACGGTTCATCCGTTCGGGAGCTACGATGCCACAGACAGACACACACACAGACACACACACAGACACATACACACAGACACGTCAAACTTACAACACCCCGTCGTTTTTGCGTCGGGGGTTAAAAACTTGTTCACGCATAATGGACCGCCCATAGAGTTCGAAAGCAAGAGAGTTCTTTAACATTAACTTGTTCAAAATATTATCAAAACGTTGACCGTAAGAAACACAGCACTATCATCCATGAGTTTTTTGTTTATTTAGTACGTTACTTGAATGTCCAAAAGCTTAAAACGATAAATTAATAAATTACTCCATTATTTTTACACGATTTTTATACTCTCTTTTATTGGCTATAGTTATCACCGCAGAACTTTTAAATGTAAATATAAAGAATGAAATAAAAAAAATGGTATCAAGTGGTTTACATTGCACCGAAAAGTTCGTGGTGTTTACAACAATGATAAAAAAATAAGGACTTACATAGCAAGGTTCTGTTAACTCACTTTGAAGATACACTTACCATTAATATTTAAAATTGAATTAAAATAACATTAATTCCACTATAAAAACATTAAAGTTCGGTGAGCATTATGAAAAATGGTATAGTATTATTTTATTAGTGTTCCTGTTAACAGTCCCTTGTTTTGTTTTAAAATAATTTACGTACCCAAATAGCTTGCATGATGGTCACTTCCCGACGTGCTCGGTAACTAGTGATGCGGCAAGTGTCAAGCGACCACCTGTTTCGGGCTTTAAATACTACTCGCGGGTCCGGTTAACCCGTCTTTGAACCTACAAGGTTATGTCAACGGGTTCAATCTGTTAATATGTTATGCGCATACGTTAATATTTATTTATTGAATGGAAATACGCGCATATGCCAAAAATACAGATAAAAGGTACTAAAAGTACCAACCATACTCAGGCAGTCCTAATACTTATGCAGATTCTTATAAACACTGACAATTTTATCATTACGTACCTATGTACGTTCGCAAAGCAACACACATTGTGGGTACCTAGTAACTTCTCTTAATTTTCTTTTGTCTGGTCTGTATGTTCACAAATGATAATAAGTTTTAGGTTATTTTATTTTTTCAAAACAAGCTTGTAATTAGTCTTATAGTGACTATTATAAATTAGTAAATGGAGGGAACTGAACAAAACATGTACACAAAAATAAATATTATTCCATCACATGTGTCAAAGTTACGATGTTTGGATGTTTAGATTTTTGTTACTCAATCACGCCGAAACGGCTGGACCGATTTCGATGAAATTTAGTTCCCAGATAAATTATGATCTGGATTGAGCTATAGTCTACTTTTACCCTAGTAAAAAGCGAGCAAAGCGGCGGGCGGACACTAGTTTAAAATAAAATAAAATTCAACAGCTGCTTTTTCAATTTCGGGGTCCCATTTTAACCGTGGGATCCTCAATATTTTATGCCAACTACACAGTGAAACTAACTTTTACTAGCTACCTCGAAATCTACGTAGATAGCTATACAACTAAACCGCGTCAGTACAGCTAGTGGTAAATAAAAGAGCATTTAGATTTGGCAGGAGACTATAATATAAGTACGTATCTATTGTTTTAGTTTAATTTGCATGAATATTTGAGCTTAATGTTACTGAGAAAGATGTCCAAAGCTCTCCACTTGGTAAATAAGTAGGTGGCATAGCGCGGAAGCCCATACTTTATCGTCATATTTCTGGTGGGCCGCCTGAGGCCATCAGGATTGTGACGTAAGTAAATCACAAGACTGGTGGGTAATACCAAAACTGAGTATAAAGTTCAATTAAAAAAAAGTGAAATCTTTTTATCATGTATGTATGGTATTTTTATACCGCTACCTCAAAAATGCGAAAACTGCAACAAATATAATCAGCGAGAATATAAACGATGACGACCTCTGTGGCGCAGCGGGAGAAGGTTCGCCTGCGACGCAGGAGGTTGCGGGTTCGATTCCCGCCTCGGATCAAATATTTGTACAATCTGCAGATATTTGTTCTGGGTGTTTTTGGTATTTTCTAAGTATAATAAAAAAAACTATCTATGTAATGTAATAAGTAGACATCGGATTATAAGCACTATCAAAATGCCAAAATATGCATGCATATATGCACTAAAAAAGGGCGAAATATGCATAAAATATGCACAATCAAAAATACATTTATAATAAGAACTTACGTTTATAAATAAATAAATAAATAAATAATACTGGACAGTTCACACAACATTATCTAGCCCCAAGCTAAGCAGAGCTTGTGTTATGGGTACTAGATAATTGATATATTTAATACAATATATTACATAGATAGATATTTTTTATTATACATAGAAAATACCCAGAACACCCTGAACAAATATCTGCGATCGCACAAATATTTGTCCCGAGGCGGGAATCGAACCCGCAACCTCCTGCGGCGCAGGCCAAGCTTCGCCCGCCGCGTCACAGGGGTCGTCGTTATTATATTATCTATCACAATAATTACTTGCTTGCAATAATATTATTATATAATACTCATATAACAAGTTATTTAATAATACCTTATTTATTTATTATAATTTTTGTGACAGTAAACAGTAACATTTTTTTCTAGGTTTCCTGCAGCAAACTTGTGACGTTTGTCACTTAATATTAATTTTTAGGCTGAAAATGACCTTTCGACGTCAACTGACGTTACAGGACAGAACTTAAAATTTGGCGCCATTTCTGCAGAGACCTCATCAGGCAGAGTTTGTCCGGTGCCGTTGATAAATGCGTTAATTTCCTTTATTCCTTCAAGACCGGGATTTTTATGCATAACTGCACTTAATTTGCCACGAACCTTTTGCGATAGTGAACTCGGAAGGGCGTTATTCTGTTAACGGCGTAATACAACATGCCTTACTCTGCCAACGTACTCACATAACTACTGAAATAAGCACTATCAATGAAAAAGTACCAAAATATGCAATAACGCTATAAAAATAGCATTATATGCATTTGCATATGCAAACATGCAAATGCATATAATCCGATGTCTAGTAATAAGTATATCAGTTAGCTGGTACCCATAACTCAATCTCTGCTTAGCTTGGGGCTAGATAATGTTGTGTGAACTGTCCAGCATTATTTATTATTATTTATTTATCTCATATATAAAAGGCAATGTCCTGACTGACTGACTGACTGACTGAACGAGGTCCAACGCACAGCCTAAACCGCTGGTCGTAGAGACTTGAAATTTGGAGGGTGTGTCCGTCTCGATGCGTAGGATTGTACTAAGAAAGGAATTTTGAAAATTCGCATGGTAAGGGGTTCAAAATGGGGTTCTAACGTAAAACAAAAATGCTCTGTATTTCGGAAACCGTTAGTAGTAGAACCATGAAATTTTACAAGGAGATTCCTCAAATAAAATTAACAAACAAGTGTTTCAGCGATGCCTGAAATTTTCCTGAAAAAGGGCGGGGGAACGTTTTCTTTGTAAAAAAATAAAAAAACTTTAGTTTTTACAACGCACAGCCTAAACCCCTGGTCGTAGAGACTTGAAATTTGGAGAATGTTGTCCTTTTAGGGTGTAAAGGTGTACTTAAAAAATTCGCTCCCTTAGGGGTCCAAAAAGGGCTTTTAATGTATACACTTTGCGTTTTGCAACGCACAGCTTAAACCGCTGGACCTAGATACATGAAATTTGGAGGATGTATTCCTTTTTGGGTGTAGGGGTGTACTAAGGAAGGATTTTGGAAAATTCACCCTGTAAGGGGTCCAAAACGGCTTTTAATGTAAGACTAAAATGCTTCTTATTTCGGAAACCGTTGGTAGTAGATACTTGAAAATTCTCAGGTAGATTCCTTATATAAAAATAGCAAAAACATGTTTCAGCAGTACCTGAAATTTTGCTAAAAAAAGGCACGGGAATGTTTTCTTTGTAAATAAAAACACTTTACGTTTTAGCCAGCTTTCAGCGTATTTTGACGATTTAAAAGTTAGTTTCACAGTGTAGTCATTGAGATCAAAATATTTTCAGGACCTCAAGGTTCAAATGGGACCCATAAATTGAAAAACTTGAGTATAGTGTCGTTTCAAAGGTCGTTTCACGGTGTCGTTGTTGAAATCAAAATATTTTCAGGACCTCAGGGTTAAATGGGACCCCTAAATTGAAAAACTTGAGTATGGTGTTGTTTCAAAAGTCTTTACACGGGGTGGTTGTTGATGTTTAAGTTGTTGTCTGCACGCCGCTTCGGGGATGTTTTCAAACTAAGAGCGGACGAAGTCGCGCGCGGGTCATCTAGTTAATTATAAAAGTCAAATGTAAAGTATAAAAAAAACATTTCTACGTCATTCAAAACTAACACTTACGGGTGTCGTTTGCTTACATACTGTAGCTTTTGGTAGCGGTACATACAATAGTGATACAATCGCGATACAGTCGTGATTCAGTGTAAAGTTTATTTCTTAGGACTTTTTGACGCCCGCAATGTGCGATAAGAACGCGTTACCGCAAGACACCGTTGATTTTACCGTACTTACTACGTCTTTAATACCTCGAGGGTCAACACGAGACGTGGACAGGCACTCACGGTAGGGCTAATCCACCAGTTCAAGGTTGCACAGCGAGCTATGCAACGGCCTACGCTCGGAGTTTCCCTGACAGATAAAATCTGAAATTAGATTATCCGAACTAAAGTCATTGACATAGCCCACCGTATTAGCAAGATGAAGTGGCAATGGGATGGTCATATATGCCGACGACCCGACAACCGTTGGGGTAAGCGAGTTCTTGAGTGAAGACCGCGTCTTGGCAAACGTAGCGTGCGTGGGGCGCCCTCTGGCTAGGTGGAGCGATGACCTACGAAAGGCGGCGGGCAGAAACTGGATGAGAAGAGCCGAATACCGGGCTCAGTGGCGCGTATTGGGAGAGGCCTATGTCCAGCAGTGGACTAGTGTGGGCTGATGATGACATCTAGCGTTATTATTAGGCTATAGTTTTCTCCATGGTTTGGCCGAATAGGTTATCACATCACAGAAAATGATCGTTTTACAATGTGTGAATGAATCATGACGAATTAAAGTTGTTCACACAAAGTCACGTCACCATAAACTGAATAAATAAGAGATCAATCAACTCGCATTCAAAATTAATTACGTTTGGCTTAACAATATTTACGTTGACACGATCTCTAATACGAGCAGGTGCAGATCGTTCGACAACGATTGACATCAAGCATACAAATCTGCTTTGCATACGTTCTCCAATACACAAGATAATTTTATAAAAATAATAATTATTTTCAAAAAAAAACCTACTTCAAAGCTATTTAATCAAGATAGGACAGAAATAATAATTATTTTCAAAAAAAAACCTACTTCAAAGCTAGTTTATCAAGATAGGATAAAAATAATAATTATTTAAAAAAAAAACCTACTTCAAAGCTAGTTTATCAAGATAGGATAAAAATAATAATTATTTTCAAAAACAAACCTACTTCAAAGCTAGTTTATCAAGATAGGATAAAAATAATAATTATTTTCAAAAAAAACCTACTTCAAAGCTAGTTTATCAAGATATGATAAAAATATTAATTATTTTCAAAAAAAACCTACTTCAAAGCTAGTTTATCAAGATAGGATAAAAATAATAATTATTTAAAAAAAACCTACTTCAAAGCTAGTTTATCAAGATAGGATAAAAATAATAATTATTTTCAAAAACAAACCTACTTCAAAGCTAGTTTATCAAGATAGGATAAAAATAATAATTATTTTCAAAAAAAACCTACTTCAAAGCTAGTTTATCAAGATAGGATAAAAATAATAATTATTTAAAAAAAACCTACTTCAAAGCTAGTTTATCAAGATAGGATAAAAATAATAATTATTTTCAAAAACAAACCTACTTCAAAGCTAGTTTATCAAGATAGGATAAAAATAATAATTATTTTCAAAAAAAACCTACTATCAAAGCTAGTTAATCAAGATAGGATAAAAATATTAATTATTTTCAAATAAACCTACTTCAAAGCTAGTTTATCAAGATAGGATAAAAATAATAATTATTTTCAAAAAAAAACCTACTACAAAGCTAGATTTATCAAGATAGGTTATGCAAGATTTAATAATATTAGTGATGGAATACCCCTGTTTAGGCTCATTATGATCACATAAGGAGCCTAAACACGGCCAGCCTGCTATTATCCATCGAGGAGTTCCGTTGTCCACCTTCCGTGTCCATCATCAGATCAGCTCGTTGTCACCATCATATTGTATTGTCATCGGAACTTGACAGGTATGCCAACTTTCAGCTCAATCGGATATCGGAAAGTCACCCTTATCGTCACCCGTGAAATACATCATTGAGTAGTTCCAATGGCCATCTCTGGTGTTCTTCATCAGTTCAACTTCACCAAATGGCACTTTCAGAATGCTCATGCTTGAGTTGTTGCTGAAAATACTGAAATCGCTATATGTGTGCCTATAATATTTGAGGAGTTCCCTCAAATATAATATTTGAGGAGGTGATTATGGCAATTATCCATAATGGCCATAATCACCACACTTGGCAGGTGGATTGGTGATCGCAGTATTGATGTAGGCTGTCCTGGTGCGTAATCTGTTAGTCGGCTTAGTGTTTTACAACACCAAAGAGAAGAAAAGTGGAAGTTTGGACGTTGGTTACTACACATATTAACTATGCCCTGGATTGAGCTATAGGCTACTTTTTGTCCTAGTAAGAAGCGAGCGATGCCACGGGTGGATACTAGTTGGAAAAAATATTCCATCAAGTAGGTACTATGTTATAGTCCAATTCCTCTAAATCATGTCAGGTCATATCTTTCTTGGTCGCTCGCACGCAGGTATGCTTGTGCAGGTATGGTTCTGAAAGATCCTACGTAAAACTGAATGTGGAATAGGTTTTTACAAGGAGAATTTAATTTTAAGATGCATAAGTTAAACAGAGTATCTGTTTCGCAATTTTCATCCGGTTGTTTAGGTATTTGCCGACCGCGTCACTAAGGTCATTGAAAACAAGAAAAATATAGCATAGTAGAATAGCTAATAGATATTACTAGGTAATTTATAGACATGATTCTGATATAATAATATACCTACTCTCTAGATCGCCTAAACTGGATTCCGTACGTATGTAAAATAAGATCATAAATAGAACATCCAGCACAAAGAAAATGAGGTCGACAACCTTAACGACCACTTTAATAACTACCTGTCCCATAAGCAGCAATAAAAAATATACACTCACATATTTTACACTGAATTCAAGCCCCATATCATAGACATTCAAAAAGTAGCCGTTTAAAAACCTTAGATACCTACTCTTAACTTTTCGTAAACTGCCTTCCTGCCTACTTATAATTTATGTTCTTTGTTCTGCAAATTGAACACGTAACTAAAATCTAAATTAACACTTTTTTTTTAAAAACATTACGAAATATGATTTATGTTTGTGTTATTTAATGGTTAACTTCTTGATTCGGCCAAACTAAGTTGTATACATACCTACCTAGATTATCTAAGACCCACGACAGATACTACGATAAGTTCGTGGCCGAAACTTGATTTCAATAACGGCATTGCGGGACTGCTGGAAGTACCCTAGAGGTATAGTTTTTTACATTTTTAACTGACTTCAAAAACAACGAGGAGGTTCTCAAGTCGTGTTTTTTTTTTAGTTTACCTTGTACGAAAAAAAGTTAGCTAGTGCTAGACACGCGATGTGCGTTCAAAGTGTCAGTTTTCCATTTTTAATGGAACACTAATATCAGTTTTATCCGACTTAATAAATAAAAAAGCGGCCAAGTGCGAGTCGTACTCGCCCATGAAGGGTTCCGTAGCAGCAAGTAACATAATATAGTTCTTGGATGAATTTCGATTAATGACGTATTAAAAAAAAACTACTTACTAGATCTCGTTCAAACCAATTTTGAGTGAAAGTTTACATGGGTTTTATCATTCTCTTATTTTAGAAGTTATGGGGGGACACACACTTTTTACCACTTTGGAAGTGTCTCTCGTGCAACCTATTCAGTTTAGAAAAAAATTACATAAGAAACCTCAAAATCATTTTTGAAGACCTATACATAAATATTCCACAGGTACGGGTATGATGAAAAAAAAAATTTTGAGTTTCAGTTCTAAGTATGGGGCAACCCAAAAATAAAAAACTACTTACTAGATCTCGTTCAAACCAATTTTGAGTGAAAGTTTACATGGTAATGTACATCATATATTTTTTTTAGTTTTATCATTCTCTTATTTTAGAAGTTACGGGGGGGGGGACACTTTTTACCACTTTGGAAGTATATCTCGCGCAAACTATTAAGTTTAGAAAAAAATTATATTAGAAACCTCAACATCATTTTTGAAGACCTACCCATAGATAAATCACACGTATAGGTTTAATGAAAAAAAATTTTTGAGTTTCAGTTCTAAGTATGGGGAAACCCAAAAATAATTGTTTTTTTAAAAAAATTGAGTAAAAATCTTAATGCGGTTCACAAAATACATCTACCTACCAAGTTTCAACAGTATAGCTCTTATAGTTTCGGAAAAAAAAGGCTGTGACATATTCGGACAGACAGACAGACAGACAGACAGACAGACAGACAGACAGACAGACATGACGAATCTATAAGGGTTCCTTGTCTTTGACTGCGGAACCCTAAAAACAGGAGGTTCTCAGGAGTAATGTTATTTTTTTTTCTATTTGAACCTAGTATCTCCGTCATTTGTTAACCAATTTGTTTTTTTTTTAGTTGATACCATGTTTTCAGATTGGTCCTATTTTCATCAAAATCTGATTCTAATGATGGGATCCATGAGGAATTGAGAGAACTCCTCAAATATTATAGGCACGAATATAGCGATTTCGGTATTTTCAGCAACAAGTCAAGCATGTGCTTTTAGATAGTGCCATTTGGTGAAGTGGAACTGATGAAGAAGACCAGAGATGGCCATTGGAACTATTCAATGATAAGTATTTCACGGGTGACTTTCCGATATCCGATTGAGCTGAAATTTGGCATACCAGTCAAGTTCCGATGACAATACAATATGATGGTGACAGCGAGTTGATCTGATGATGGAGACAACGTAACTTCCCGATGGATAATAATAGACTGGCCGTGTTTAGGCTCATTGTGATCAGCACACGGTTCCTATCACTAATATTATAAAATCTTGTATTGGGGAAAAATTCTTATCTTGGAAGTCGTTTTTTTTCCGAAAATAATTATTATAAATTTAACTTGTTTTATCGAGCTATGCGGATCTTGCTATGATTATAAAGGCGGATTAGGTATGCTATTAAATTAGAATGATAAGTTTCGTCGTTTTCGGTGGAAAATAATTTTTGTTGTTATTCTCTTAAGGACGCGAATATTATGTTAATTAATATCTGCTCAACCGGTCCACAGATTATTAATTCATTTTTGATCGGGCAGAGGTCACAAACTCTGTCAAAGAGTTAAAACTACTAGACTAGCTTTTCTAGACACAGCTTATTATTATTGTTTGAAAATTTCATGAATAATGGGTATTATGTACTTATCTCACTTTGTGAATAAGTACCAGAATGTTATTTGGTTTTCTTGGATTCTTTGGATGTAGGGTATAGGTATCAATATCAGTTGGCGAACATTTGCTTTTTGTAAGTGTACCACGTATTCTGTGGTAAATGGTAATAGACTCCTACGTCTCCTCACGGCGATGTAGTTAAATCCTTACTAAGGGACAGGCATAGTCAGCAGCCACTTTGCACGTATACAGATTGGTGATGATGATGATGAAGTGAGGGTGGATTTACCTATACCAAGCGAGCGAATGTACATTCTTTGCCTTGCCTCAAACCTACATTTGTTTGATTGGGACAATGAATGAGCGAATTTTCTAAGACCACGTTTATATAGAAAGTAAACGAGGCTTTTGTAAACCATCTCATTTTTTATAGATTCGCTCGTCGCCCTTTACTTACACTGCAGTTCGCAAAGCACAAAGCCTCTATTGTAGTCGAGAAATGTAACAAGCAACTAAACGGGTCTTTGGTGTGCACTTCCTATATGGAGTTTTGTATGGAAACACTGAAAAACGCTTCTATTTCTTTATTTTATTTATTATTATTATTAGATACCATGTAGAGACTGCGCCAACACCAGGCAGAAATCTTCATACAAAAAAAACGTCATTCAAGTAGTATATAAAAAAAAACTCGCGCCGCTTGAAAACCCGGTTTTAATTGAATATCTCGTAAATTATGGATAATATTACAAAACCCCTAGAGTAAACTTTGTTGTATTCATTTTATTTATCTAATTTTTAGGGTTCCGTAGTCAAAGACAAGGAACCCTTATGGATTCGTCATGTCTGTCTGTCTGTACGTGTATGTCACAGCCTTTTTTTTCCGAAACTATAAGAGCTATACTGTTGAAACTTGGTAGGTAGATGTATTCTGTGAACCGCATTAAGATTTTTACACAAAAATTTAAAAAAAAACAATTATTTTTGGGGTTCCCCATACATAGAACTGAAACTCATTTTTTTTTTCATAAACCTATATTTGTTGGGTATCTATGGATAGGTCTTTAAAAATGATGTTGAGGTTTCTAATATCATTTTTTTCTAAACTGAATAGTTTGCGCGAGAGACACTTCCAAAGTGGTAAAAAGTGTGTCCCCCCCCCCCCCCGTAACTTCTAAAATAAGAGAATGATAAAACTAAAAAAAATATATGATGTACATTACTATATAAACTTTCACTCAAAATTGGTTTGAACGAGATCTAGTAAGTAGTTTTTTATTTTTGGGGTTCCCCATACTTAGAACTGAAACTCATAAAATGATATTTCATCAAACCTATACGTGTGGGGTATCTATGGATAGGTCTTCAAAAATGATATTGAGGTTTCTAATATCATTTTTTTCTAAACTGAATAGTTTGCGCGAGAGACACTTCCAAAGTGGTAAAAAGTGTGTCCCCCCCACCCCATAACTTCTAAAATAAGAGAATGATTAAACTAAAAAAAAATATAATGTACATTACCATGTAAACTTTCACTCAAAATTGGTTTGAACGAGATCTAGTAAGTAGTTTTTTTTTAATACGTCATTAATCGTAATCCATCCAAGAACTTTTATATTATGTTACTTGCTGCTACGGAACCCTTCATGGGCGAGTCCGACACGCACTTGGCCGCTTTTTTACTTTACAATAATATGCACTATTTTAATAAACGAAGGAAGTTATGCAAAATATAGACATAGCTTTGGATTTTTTTCTATCTACTAAATTTTAAAAATTAAAGAAACCCCCATCGCAATGAAACGGCTGCACCGATTTTGATCAAACAAAGCTAAGAACCCCCAGACCAATACACAATTTAAAAAAAAACGGTTCATCCGTTCGGGATCTACGATGGGACAGATAGACACACACACACACAGACACGTGAAACTTATAACACCCCTTTGTTTTACGTCGGGGGTTAAAAATCAAATATAAGATTTTGATCAATTTCTCTCGATAGGGCCTTGTCCGACCATGTGCATTTGTTTTCGCTCCAATTTCTTAACGTTACCTTTGACTCATGTATAAACTAAATAGCACACTTGTCGGATCTAGATCAACTTTTATTTATACACAGGATTAACAAATTAGTCATATACAATCGCAAAAGTTATCATATTAACACTATTGAATTGATTAAATTCAAATATAATGGATATTTTAGTCAAAGGAATATATTAATTAAAGCTTTTTGTACAAAAGGTTGTAGAAACAATAGTTACCTAACCTTTTTACACAATTGAAAATTAATCGAAATAAAAACAAGTTAATATTTTAAAAATTAAAACTCCCGACTTTTTTTAATGTTCCAACACCTGTTTTCCCTCATATAAAACCACATTTAAATCGGAGCACCGTTGGACTCTAGATCCTATTCATCGTGTGCTGGTCATAATCAGATCCTGGAGTCTGCGGAAGAAAGACATTGAAGAACAAAGAACTTGAAGATTCATATTCAGTATTATCCTAGATCCGTTTAATCCTATGCTGGTCATCATCAGACACTAGCACCACCATCACAATCTTCACAAACATCTTCTTTCATGAAAAACCGCTTTGAAATCAGTTCCGGAGCCGTGAGACCACGGACAAACAGACAAACACACTATGGCCTCAAACTTATAATACATTCCTCTTTTTAATCGAGGGTTACAAACACGGTGCGGTTTATAGTTTTTTGATAAGTATATCATTACTGAGCAGCCCCTAAGTTACCCTGAACTGTTTCCAAAAACGTTGGCAAATATCGCACGTCTTTTTTTAAATATAGAGTAGCATAATAAGCCCATCAATTCACTCTTTGAATTAGCAAGCTGAATTGGCAATGGGCAGGCCAGATAGCTCGTAGAACTGATAACTGTTGGGAAATAAAGGTTCCGAGCCAGACGACGCAGAAGAGGAAAGCCCACCCCTCGATGGACCAATTACATTATAGAGATAGAGGTCGCTGGAAGGCGGCTCAAGACCTTTCGCCGTGGCATTTTATGGTCTATGATCAGCAGTGGACTTCTGTAACCTGATGATTAATGATGATGATTAATCAGCTCATTTCTGGGACTCGTTGCTTACTCTCGACACTCTCAACTAGACCGAACGGTGCGGTGCGGTGGTAGATGACACATTTTTTTTAAAACTTTTATGGATGGATATTGTGTATAGCCCTCCCCCACATTAAGCGTTAACCTCTGTCTTTAAACAACGCATTGCCTCATAGATCACGTCCACCTAAGACGCACCCTATATGGCATTGCACTGCGCCGGCGATCTTTGAGACGCAAAGATGAAAAGTCTCATGTGCCTGTAATTTCACCGGCACTCATACCCTTCAAACCGGAACACCAGCGATGGGAGCACCACTGCTTTGCGGCAGAAATAGGTATGGTGGTAGTATATCCCCGGACGAACTTTTTCACAAAACTCTACTAAGTACCAACAAAAACGTTCTATGCGGAAATGCCGGATTTATCATGATGTTTGTTTCACTGTTATTAAATGAGTACGCACATATATTTTTGAGTAGAAAAATCGATTGTCTGCACTCTGGACTCTAGAACCCACGAAGTTGGAGTTCCTACCTCTGGGCCAATATGGCTCACGATTTAGATTTGTAAAATATACTTAAATACATAAATAATACATTAATTAGAATAAAGCATTTAATGTTATTATATTTGTAATTAAGTTATTTACAAATGTTTTTTTATACGTTTTAATAAATAATTAAACATTTTATAATTACCCCAAAGAGAAAAGATTGATCCTCACCTATTTTTGATTTCCAAACTAGTTTTAAATCCGGGTACTTACCCGATGGAGTCATCAAGTCTGTGGTCAGCTCAAAAGGTATTTTTATGTTAATTTATCTCATTTTACCGGTTAGGTACATCGAAACAGAATATAAGAATGAAGTTAGTCGCTCTGAGATCCTGTCCGACGCTATTCGTATTACAGTACGCACGTTCGTTGGTCCTTGCCGCTGCGAAAGCTAGCCGTTTGTCTTACCTTGTGCTACCCGCAATATTCTATTTATCGTATATTTTTTTATATTTTGCGTACTTTTCTCGTATCAATTAGATTAAGTTTATGTAATTAAATAATAGCAAGAACTAGCACTCGTAACACAGGTACAATATAGTATTTACCTACTCGTATACTATAATATGGAATTTTTATTATCTGTTTGTATAGATACTTATATATTATTATTATTATTATTTATTTAGCCTTTATTTCCATAACTTAATACTTATTTTTTTATACATAATTAAAACACACAAATTAGGTACACTAAACGTCAGGCCCCATTTTGGGTATAGGCCTCCAACTTATATATATACGTAGTTTCTAATAAATGTACTGTGATGCTAAACGGCAAATATATCACTTCATGCGTCAAGTCTACCGTTCGTACTTATGCTAGGAGTTTGTAGCAGTTTTACGACATAAATAAATTCTTTTGGTTAAAAATCTTTAAAACAAGATTATATACCTGTGTTTCATTATCAGATAATGAAACACAGCTTGGCCCTCGGGCGGCTTGACAAACTCTGACACCAGAGGACAGCACTACCTCATACGAAACGACGATTATCATCATCATTAGCCGCTTAGACGTCCATTTTTGGACGAGGCCTCCTCGATATAATGCAATGGGAAGATTTACCATAATCACCATGCTTGGCAGGCGGATTGGTGATTGTAGTATTAGTGTTAAGTACTCAAGGGGCTGCTGCTCATACTTTGGCTTTAATGACATCCACGGGAGGAGATGGTGGGGTCTATTCTTATGCCGGACACCACGGCACAATAGTGAACTTAACTATACTTAATTTTCACTTGTTGTTGTTGTTTCGTATGAGGCAGTGCTGGCCTCTGGTGTCAGAGTATGTCAAGCCGCCCGAGGGCCTCTGACATGGCTTATCGACTGCTATTAATCAATAACAGCCGGGACCGACAGCCGAAGCACAGAGCGATGGAAATCCGCACATAACTTAGAAAAGTCATTGGTGCGGAGCCTAGGATCGAAACCGGTATCGTTGAATTCTGAGTTGCACTATTGAACCGTTAGGCTACCATCGCTATATAATTTTCACTAGAAACGGGATATTTACCATGATTTTCGAGTTTTAAATGTTCCCGATATTTCGGCACAGTTGCATGCGCCATGATCACGCATGGTAAATATCCCGTTTCTAGTGAAAATTATGTACATAACCATGATATTTTCAAAAGTTAAACTATACTTTCTCATATATGTAACTCAAAAATGTGAAAACTTAGATGTGACCTTCGACCAAACTTTTTACTTTGGTCGAAGGATGTGACGAATAAAACTAGTTTACTGAGCGAACTGTATCGCTTGCCCGCTCCATACAAAGCGAAGGTTACCTTTATTTGGATATTAATTAATTCAAGACAAGGATTCAATCTACCATTTTTGAAAGAAATTTGTTCATTTTTATCTGATGATACTGCTATCGTCTTTAGTGTCATGTCCTGGAATGACATTAAAAAAAGAACAGAACAGAACAAGAACAGGGACTCTCTGAAATATCTCATTGACTAAACCTTAATTTACTAACACTAAATGTCTCTAAAACTAACTTTATGACCTTTACTAAATATAATAACAGCCAACCCAATCACGATTATAGCCTAAAAATATACGATTGTAACCTCATTGATGCTTCTTGCGATTGCCCTAACATCAATAAAGTAACAACCACAAAGTACCTAGGAATCATGATTGAACCTACCTTGAATCATGGCGGGCGAAGCTTGGCCTGCGACGCAGGAGGTTGCGGGTTCGATTCCCGCCTCGGAACAAATATTTGTGCGATCGCAGATATTTGTTCAGGGTGTTCTGGGTATTTTTCTGTGTATAATAATAAAAAATATCTATGTATGTAATATATTGTATTAAGTGCAAAAAGTGCTTGAGAGCTGTATGCAGGCTGTACCAAACTGATACCTGTAAGCTTCGACCAAAGTAAAATAAATGGACTGGCCTTACTCATACAAAACGTCCGTGAAAAATAAGACAATTCGGATTTAGGGTACGGTCAACAAATAAACTATCTATCTATCTATCTATCCAGCCACTGCTGAGTAAAGGCCTCTTCTCTATAGCGCCACTCCTGGCGGTCTTGTAAATAAACTAGGTGAAATTAAATTATTGAACTTCTTAAAAACTGTATTTTTTTAATACTTAATACTTTAACAGATGCAATGTGTTTTCTAAAGTTATTTCAGTAGGTTTATAGTACAAAAAATCGCCGAAAAAAATGCAATTATTGAATGAAACTTTTAAAATACATGGTTCCCTTCTGTTTTATGTAGTTACGTATCTATTTTTCAGCTCTCAAACATACACAATATAAATCAATAGAAAAGCAAGTTCACCTAAGGTCTTCAGCTCAATCAATTTGTGAAAAATATATTTTTCATCACTCAATAAACTAAGAAAATATCATAAAAGTCGTACGGAAACATAAATGTATAAAAATTTTAGTATTTAAGAAACTGCAGAGTGCAGTTTTAAGAATTTTGCACAATGAGTTTTTTTATACTACTTGGAATGACAGATCAAGAAGATGGCCCACCTGGTGTTAACTGGTACCCTCTGCCTATGAACAGTGCATTACCTCAGGTCACGTCCACCTAGGACGCGCCCTATGTGGCATTCCACTGCGCCCGCCACCCTGAAACATAAAGATGAAAAGTCCCATGTGGCCGTAATTTCATCGGCACCCTTACCCTTCAAACCGGAACACAGCAATGCGAGCACTACTGCTTTGCGGCAGAAACAGGTATGGTGGTAGTACTTCCCCGGACGAACTCTTTCACAAAAAAGCTCTACTACTACTAACCGTTTTTTGGCGTATAGAATTCATTGTGTAGAAAATGATCAGAGCTAATACGGGAAAATGTATTCCACTTCCAAAAGTCGTCTGTTCTTGCTCGTCTTATGACTTCTATCCATTTTTGTTTACTTTAGTTTTTTTTTGGAAAGCTATAAGGTTAATTAACTTGCCATTACATATTATATGCAATTACCTAAAGCGACGTGCTTAGCAATGTTTTGGCGTAAATAATGCAAATTACAATTCTAAATCAATGAGATACCCCTTAGGCATCAGATTTTTTTGCAGTCTGTACCGGACCATCCGTCATGCGTGAAGTCTTGTCAAATATTTCGTCGCTGTAGTTGGAAAACTAAATAAGTAATAACAACAACAAAACCAACATCGCGAGAAAAACGCGATTTACTGTTTTATTGCGTCAAAAATGGCAATAACTTTTTTATCGTAACTAATTTTTCAGTCCGTGTTTTGATATGTTATAGATTGGTACTGTATCTATTTTCGAATTTAATGATAATACATTTTAGTTCTTTTGATTAAGAGAAAAAAATAAAAAAACGACTATGTATTTTTCCCTCGCCAAAGTTTTGAATAATTGAAATGATCTATTATTTACTTATTTTAATATGATAATCCTATCCATGGGTATAGATTTATATAATATTAAAATAAATTTTAAAGTAAAACCAACTTATAATCATTTCTTTTTATCAAGACTGAATATTAGAAAACTACTGAAACACCTACATTATTTTAGCAGACTTATAAATTCAAAGTAAGTGACATAACAAACTTATCATATGACTAATGCTTATAAAATCAACAAAATGAAAAAAAATTGTGGAACACAATAATTCTAAGTATCAAAAAGAAAAAGGCATGTCGACTAAAATTAAAACTATCTACGAGTATAAACTTGTGTCTGTTAACTTTCATTCAGAGTGGGGAACATTGAGATAATGTCCTGGGGCGTAGTCCTCCTTGTCGCTCGTCCTCTAGAGCAAGACGTGTCCATCGACATGTATGGGCCATCATAACCATGCAATAAAGTCGATTTCGCAAAATGTGTTAGTTATGTAGTTTTCCTACCACACGACGATTTATAAGTTTTTTATCAATTGATGAAAATTATATTACAAAACCTTTACTTACGAATTAAATGCGATGCCTGAAGCTTTATTTGTATTTCTTGTGTTGTTTGCACTTGCAGAACAGCACAGGAAGGCATTGTATCACCAAGGTATCTAATTTTGGTATTTTTCAGCATAGCTGTCACTCGTTGCCGTGACAAAGACTGACTGAAGCGAAGTATACTAGCTAGGTCTGTTTAGAAGCTTCAAAACTATCGTTCCCTAAGGCCCGTCCATTCATTTTATTTACGTCGATGCCTGTAAGCCACATTTTGAAAGTCTTTGCATATTGCCGTTCCCTTGCTTGTATACTTTTGAAACTATATTGTTTGTCAGACAAAACAAGAATCAGTTCTCAAAACTAGGGAGTTCAAGGTTACGGAATAGAATTGCGATGCCATTGCATAAAACAGCTCTATTTGATAAAAGTATTCTAGCTATGGCACCAAGAATTTATAATAAAATGCCCGCGTCCATAAAAGGGATTGAATGTTACCATATATTTAAAAGAAAATTGTGTAACTTTTTGGTTGAACCACTATTTGTAGCAAATAAACAATTTGATTTGATTTGATTTGATTTAAGTATATCAGTTATCTAGTACTCATAACACAAGCTCTGCTTAGCTTGGGGCTAGATAATGTTGTGTGAACTGTCCAGCTTTGTTTTTTTTTTTTTTTTTTTATCAACGTCTGTCCTGGCATGCTCATATCGAACTTCTGATGAACAGGATTCGTAAATTGACCTGGATTTTTAAAATTTTACGTCTTATCGCGCCAAAACACTTAATTAACCAAATCTATTTATCTTTGGCACAATCAATTCAGAATAATTGTATACCAGTCTGGGGTGGAGCTTTCAAGACAAAGTTCCTGGAACTCGAAAAAGCACAGAGGTCTTTATTAAAGCTGTATTTAAAGCCCTATCGATACTCTACGGAGATGCTCTATCGAGATTCAGGACTACTATCAGTAAGGAAACTCTACATTATAAACGCTGTTTTGAAATTGCATAGATCACTTGAGTACAACCCCAACAAACTCAATAAGCGAAGAAAGGATGGAGTAGCTATGTAATAAAATTACTGTTCGGTCTCCATTTGCATCGCGACAGTATGCCACGCAATCTACTTACCTCTACAACACTATGAGTAAAACTTTAAATATCTACCCTATGAATAATTATAAATGTAAAAAAACACCTAAATGAATGGTTATTGGCACAAAGCTACGAGGAAGCTGAAAAACTCCTGGAAATTATTTCGTAACGTAATAGTACACGTACACACAAACTTCACACACTCATCAACTCACACCTGGGTGCTCCTGAAATACTCATGCTCATAGGAGTTCTGGTGGTCAGGAGCTTCCACTCATATACATACATGCACACATCCACACATACACGCACACACTCATCCACACGCAAACATACAAAATTGGGTTTTACTGTAATACCCACGCTCATAGCTCATGACTGGTGATCAGAAGCACCCGCACCCTACACTACACGCATAAATTAATAATATTCATAAATATTATTCTGAAAAATAATGGTATTGCGAAATAATATTTCTGAACTTCAAATTATTAAGCTAACTTAACCTACATTAATTTATCTAAACTTATTTTAATAACTTGAATTCTTTGTTACTTTTTAAGTCATCAAAATTCTGTTTTTCTACTTAATCAAAGTAAACTGTATTACGGAAGAGCGAGACCATCTAACACGGGTATTTTTCTTACTTAAAAGAGGGTCCCCACCAATGTTATTGTATACTAGATTAAATTTAATTAAATAAAATATTTGTATATGTAATCTAATTACATTTTAAAGTGTTTTATCGAGTTATTTCATGTAATTATGGTGGCATTTTAACCAGTCTATCTAACTTGGATAAATACTCGTAGCACATGTGTGGTGGTGAATTGCGTGTCTTTTCAAAATGGTGGATTTTTACTTGCAAAAACCTGGTTTTTCTGCCACCGTTTATGGTTATGACTTGACGGAGATTCTTAACGACTTGACTATTTATTATTCATATTTTTTTAACCCCCGACGCAAAAACGACGGGGTGTTATAAGTTTGACGTGTCTGTGTGTGTGTGTGTCAAACACACAGACACATGATAGTGAGATGTGTGTCTGTGGCATCGTAGCTCCCGAATGGAAAATCCGTTTTTTTTTTGAAAGGTGATTTTGTCGGGAGTGTTCTTAGCTATGTTTGATCAAAATCGGTTCAGCCGTTTCATTGCCTTGAGGCTTTTTGAATTTTTAAGGTAAGTGATGATGCGGCTCATGATGGAGCCCAAACGTCAAGAAGGCACCTAGAGAGACTCATAAAGAGTTTCTTTGAGAGAGATCTACTAGAATTATGTAAGTAGGAGTTGTGGATGTAGGGCCGTCTCTACAACTTGTAATATATTTACAAAATCAGTTTTTTGTGACAAGCTTTTATAAAATTAGTGATCGGACCCGTATGCTGATAAAAATAAGCCTAAACACGGCTAGCATTACCACTTCCTACTATTAACCATTGAGGAGTTCCGTTATTCACCCGATTAACATCAGGTGGGCCATCTGCTTGTTCAGTCATTCCAGTAGTATAAAATAAAAAAATAAAATAAAAAAAACAGCTCTATTGGTCGAGGTTAACTGGTTCAAAATTCAGTTTCAAGATTTATTCACATACTAAAATGTCAAGTTAAATAAAAGCTTGTAAAAAATAATATCATATGTATAAAAATAATATAATATCATGTAGTTTGAATGACAATACCATTATTTGGTACCTTGGAGCTGATCTGATGATGGAGCCAGGAGGTGGATAGTTGAACTCTTCAGTGGCTACTAGTAAACCCCTCGAGTTTGGGCTCTTATGATTTGTTTTGACGAGTCCTTTCGATGGCAATATAATATTATGGTTACAGCGATCTGATCTGATCTGATGATCTAGGCGGAAGGTGGAAAATGGAACTCTCTGCCTGTGCGGGACAAATCTGGCGATCGAATTTTTAACCACTTCCCGATATCCGATTGAATTACCTGGAACTACTTGGAATACCTGTCAAGTTCCGATGACAATACAATATTATGGAGACAGCGAGCATCTGATGATGGAGACGGAAGGTGTACAGCGGAACTCATCGATGATGAATAGTAGCCTGGCAATCTTTGGGCTCATTTTGATCAGCTCACGGTTCCAATTACTAATTATAGAAAAGCGTGTTTTGAAAAAAGAAAACTATTTAAAACCAACATTCAAACATCTGGGCATACATTTTGCCAGACGAACATAAACCAACATATTACGCCTAGACCAAAACAAAAAATGGTTTTATAAAAAAAACTCGTATCTGTTAGGTTTAGGACCCAAATGATTTAAAAACGAATTTAGCTTAATAAGTTAATCTAATAAATTCTTATGTAAAATGTGTTATGGATATGGGATGAAAGTCTAATGCGAACTTGGAATATCTCCGATAAGGGGTTCATCTTTATCTCTACAAACTTGGCCTGGTGATAAGGTTATATTCATACCTACTTATACAATACATTCCTTAAGGCAGATACTTATTTATTAGTACACAACTAGAACACAAGGAAGCCAGTTGAATCATGTTTTTTTATCAGAGACAGTATTAATGCTGAAATGATTATCATGCGCATGGGTCGACCAGCAATGCAACTTATAGCTACAGAGCAGAACTTGATGCTCCTGGTTAAGATTTAAAATAACTTTAACCAAATTCTAAACAGAAACGATACTTATAAAGTAACTCTAATCCGCTTAGCGGCAGATGTACGATTGGAGGCGAGGCATTCGGCCGGGGAGCGCATCCATTGGAGCAAGGAAGAGTGCAGAGTGGAGCCGGGTGGTGTTGCACGGCGCGGGGTGGGTACGTCGCGGTCGGGCGGTGCGCGTTCCCGGCACAGTAGCGCGCCCAGCCCCGCACGGCACACACGATGATCGCGCTCGAGCACGCGCTCGCTGCCGCGCTGCTGTGCGCACTGGCCGGCCAGCTTGGTGCCAGAGCCAGCCTGCACTGCGCCATGCGCCGTGAGATCTCGCCCTGCACCTGCCGCCGCGAGGAGACCGGCACCGGCACCATCCTCGTCGTCTGCCAGCGGATCAATGCCTTTGACGAGATCGCGACCGCCCTCACCGACAAGTTCAGTCCCGAGACCAAGATCGGCCTCGACATCTCCTATTCGCAGCTCCCGGACTTTTCGGACCGAAGTTTCCGCGAGCTCGGCCTCTCTATCACGAGGCTTAAACTCAACTTCGACAATCTAAGGCAAGTCGATTGAATATTTTATGATCCTCGAAGAGCTATGTTCTATATGTGCTGTTACGTGGATCTACCGATCATACGAACGAAACGTACTAGCTTTTTGGGAAACGAACGATTCAACAAGATTCTTCATCGTTTACAGTAGGTACATCAAAACAGTGTGTAAGTTTATTGAGAAAACAACAGGTCTGTGATAAGGGGAGCGTACAGATGAGGATCGGCTCTTTATCAGGCGAGTGGGTGGTGCCCTGCTGCCGGCTTCCAGCTGCCGCTCGGAAGCAACGTTCAGTATTGCTCCGGTCCCCGAAACAAAACAATACAAGTTTGTTGTTTGTGTCCTCATTTCAAGCAAGCCAGACGAGTTACTCTCAGTAAATTTCCCTTCGGAATGGGCTTATTATTGAAATGCTTCTTATCAGTTTAATTACAACAAATAATAATGTAAATGTGAACCAGACTCGTGGACAAGAGTCCAATAACAGCAGATAGTTATTCTGCGATCTTTGCTATTTAGTATTTGGTGATGCCTTTCTTACAAAGCAACAATTAGGATGCCCGTGACCCTTGCGCTCTACTCTTATTGACCATTCAATTGATCTTCGGAGATTTCCAAGTCACTTTAATTACTAAACGAAATGTTTTTATCTGCATCTCGACTCATTACTGCTTTTATAAAATGACTCACCTAAAAGATCATTTTTTTATCTTCTCATCTCTTCGGTCTGAATAGTTCTTTATGTTATTGCATCGTTCTGGCTTTTGTTAGTATAAAGTGTGGAAAAGGGAGTCGTACGCCCTTGCGAAGTATTTTTCTACGAACGCAAAATCGAAAGTTATTCCACGATGCTGTTTCCGGCACATTTCTTAACTTGATAAGTTTAATGTAGAATGTGGATTCTGGTAAAGTAATGGTTTTAGATTTTCTTGGTGAACTTCAGAACGTTGTAGGGGGATGGCACCTAGTAAAGACGATGCTCGATAGTTTACTCGGGTTATCTGGGGTCGCTTCTAAAGCAGTAAAATTTAATGATATCATATTGGTCGTGTCGTATTCACTAAGTATTTACCCATTAATGGTGAACTAACAAATTACTATGCTCGTTGTTTATCTTTCCTAGTTTAAAACTATTTTATTGAAATCTATGTATGTACGCGTTTAATCCCACCTACTTAGAATACTTCAGACCCTCTCAAGTTTCTGGTGCATTAGGTGAATTTATTTGTTACTTTTAAATCTTTATAATGAATACTAACGTCGATTATTGCTATTATATTTCGTAATTTATTTTACCAAATGCCATTTAAACAGCTGCCATTAAGTTATAATCATTCGCTCTCGGGGATGATAAGAACTGTTGGTCAATATCCAATAGCTCTACTGTTGCGTATAGTGGTGCCTACGTACGTCAAAATAATTTTGGTACAAACATGTTTTCAAATTTCGTGGAATACTGCGTATTTACATATAATATTACAGACACTATGATATTTGTAGATTTACTCAAAAATATATTTCTCTTTCGAAACATTAAAATTCGTTGGAGAATGGGACATTACGAAACTATTTAATATTTTGGTAGTGCCTGTTTAAATATACTAGACAAGCGTACCCCTTCCGCTCGTAGAATTAAAACTTTTCCGAAAACCAAGCTGTACAAGCCAATACTCAAAAAAGTCCCTTTATATTATCTATTTGAAGAGATCGCACACATTCTAGCAATGACTGAGTCCTGTGAGCTCCTGTGAGCTAGGTTGTAGAGTGAAGAGCAGGGGGCTTATCTTATCTCGTGCTTGATCTTCTATCATTCTTATTTTCAACTCTTGTGTTGTTGTTGTATAATAATACAACAAGTATCCCGCTAATATCATAAAAGCCGAGTTACGATGTTTGGATGATTGCATGTATGTAACCCAATGACGCCAAACCAGCTGAACTGATTTCGATGAAACTTGGTACACAGATAGAATTACCAATGACCTGGATTGAGTTATAGTTATAGCCTACTTTTCAACCTGGTAAAACGCGAGCGAAGCTACGTGTGGTCACTAGTATATTCATATAAATTAAATTGTTCTAATTAGTATCTATTATAAACATAACTTAAATAAATTTAATCTTCCGTCTGGATCTTCTACGATAACCAAGACAGTCTCTACCTGCTTCTGTTTGTCTCTCTTTGCATAAGATTAGAGCGAAGACCGTGTAAGTACCTACAGGGATATCAACTAAAACAGGCTCATTAGTGAATAGGAAAATATTTAATAATACTCCTTTTTCTTTTCACACCCTTGCGTGTGCCAGGCATGCAGTGCCCCGTCGCACTCGCTTAAATATAATCCGTCGGGCTTTTTCCAATGCCACCGTGACTAATCTCGAACCGAGTGGCTTGATGTGAGACGATGGAAAGAAACACTGATTATCAGGGCATCAGTATCAACTGATGCCCTGGAGGATTGGAACGCCTCTGGTGTGGGATCGTGCCAGAGTATCGACCCATACCAGAGGATTTCTCGTCCTCCAGGGCGTCAGTATCATAAAGGTGTCTCTTTCCATCGTCTCGCATCAAGCCACTCTGTTCAAGAGTACTCGTAATCACGGTGGCGCTGGAAAAAGCCCGACGGATGATGTATTATGTATGGAAAGAGACACTGGTATGATACTGATGCCCTGGAGGATGGGAATGCCTCTGGTGTGGGACGGTGCCAGACCTGCGTCGATACACTGGCGCCGTACCACCTTTCGGGTACTTCAGTGCAGGCTGGCTCCGCAGAAACATTAGCTCTCAAATAGCGTAAGTAAGCACTCCTCGACAGAGGGTACATAATTATTTGAGCTGTTCGGGGTGGACACTCTAGGCTCGTGTAGGTATATGAGCCGTTAGGTTGACACTGTTTCGTTTCGTTTCGTATGAGGTTGTGCTGGCCTCTGGTGTCGGAGTTTTTCAAGCCGCCCGAGGGCCTCATGAACTGTAGTAGCACATGAATATATTTTGGAAAACAATATATCTAATATATAAAAGGCAATGTCCTGACTGACTGACTGACTGACTGAATGACTGACTGACTGACTGACTGAGTGACAACGCACAGCCTAAACCGCTAAACCTAAACAGCCTAAAGGTCGATATTGAAGCCTGGACTGGTAAACTCAGGTTTGAACTATCTTTCGTAATGAGACCGAAGCCCCAGCAATGGGAACTTGTTACATATTATTATATGCATAAGGGATTTGAAATGTGATTACTGCAGAATAAGCGGAATTTCACGTTACTCCCGAAGTCTCTTAACATGTTGCATGGAAATATGCTTCTAGAGTTGCTACTCAAATTGGTCATTATTAGTATGTAAATAAGTATCTACAATTATTTTTTTCCGTTTTTTAGCTGTGTGCAATCACGCATCGCTCCAGCAAGCCTGACGCTCTTCGTTTAATTGTATTTGCTGGTCCCGTTTTGTAATTTAATTACCCTTTGGCCCAAGCGAGCACGTCAATTATGAATCGTTGGACTTGTCCAGCGACCGCTTGTATTGGCTGCGTACTTTGTTTTTTATATCCGCGATAATTTTTCCTTCACCTATTCCTGTTGAGCCGACATGATAGATTGTCGGATAGTGACACCTAGTCTAACACGTCGTATACTTGATAAATTCCAGACAAAATGTTTCTTACGTATGCCCATGTCCACGTATGTGGATCCCTGCACCTCAGAAGTAAGAGAGCGATAAATGATAATGACAAGTCCAAACCAAAGAAAAGTGAAACCTCCAAACGTCTAAACAACCAAACTTTGCCTTTTATGATATTAGTGGGATTCCACTAATATCATAAAACTCAAAGTTTGGTTGTTTAGACGTTTGGAGGTTTCACTTTTCTTTGGTTTGGACTTGTCATTATCATTTATCGCTCTCTTACTTCTGAGGTGCAGGGATCCACATACGTGGACATGGGCATACGTAAGAAACATTTTGTCTGGAATTTATCAAGTATACGACGTGTTAGACTAGGTGTCACTAGTGGGATTCCACTAATATCATAAAACTCAAAGTTTGGTTGTTTAGATGTTTGGAGGTTTGTTACCCAATCATACCAAAACCGATGTACCGATTTCGATGTATGACGACGAATGATCTAGAGCCGCCACTTGACCTACGAGTACATTTTTCGAAAACCGCTGATAGACTTCCGCTTACCTTTTACATAATAATGTATACCATTGATAATATATAACAAAAACAACAGTTGTCCAAGTTCCTTGGGATGGAGCTGTCACAAAACAGTCAGGTACGCGGGCAGGCTGGTGACGCGACGTGACACGTAGAATGGCAATGCTCTGTACACTACACTACTATTAGTATTATTTTATCTGTGACTACATTAAAGTTCGAATAGTAGAGGATCCGCACTAGAAACGACCTTCACCCATCTGTTTAATGGATGAAAAGTATTTTATATCAAACTAGCAACTCGCCCCAGCTTCGCACGGGTATCCCCCGGTGAAAAACAGCCCCCCCCCCCCCCCCCCCCCCCGATATTTTATTACTTATTCTGCTATTCGGAGCGGAGATCCACCAAAAAAGAGATAACTAACATCGGTCCAACCGATCTTGGGTTATAAGTAGTGAACTAACACGACTTTGTTTTATATTACATCCTGTATATATAGATTTAATATATTAGACAACACATGTCTAAAAAACTCCTGCCTGATTAATTAAAAATTGAAAAACCGGCCAAGTTTGAGTTGACTCGCTCACGAAGTCTTCCGTACCATTATCTATAAAAACCGGCCAATTGCGAGTCGGAGTCGCGCACAAAGGGTTCCGTACCATTATCTATAAAATCGGCAAAAAAACACGTTTCTTGTATGGCAGCCCCCTTAAACATTTATTTTATTCTGTTTACCTATTTGTTGTTACAGCGGCAACAGAAATACATCATCCTGTGAAAATTTTAACTGTCTAACCTAACTATCACGGTTATTAAAAAAAGTTAAAAGTAAATTTATAAATTTTTAATTTCAGGGCAGGATTTTTTTAGACAACCCACTCAAGATATATTTTCTAATATATTCAATTTGATATAAAATACTTTTCATATCTGTCGTTTCTAGTCTTAGACTATAAGTGGGGGTGTTAAGATTGATTTTGGAGTCGCTGGGTTACGGTTTCACTCAGTAAAGGTAAAGTTACGTGATCTTATGTTCTTCTTCATCTTCTTATGATCTTTCTTCTTACGTGATCGTGATCGATAGATTTATTTTTTGAAATCGGCCATCGGGAAACGATTTTTACGTCCACCCTTCGAATCTAGAAAATAATGATGGTGTATTTTTATATTTGCTAGTTTTTAAACAAAACGAAGTTTTATCACTTGTCGCTTACATCATTAATTCTGAGCGCCACAAATCTATGTTCCGCCTTAGTTGGCCTCAGGTGCCTCGTCTTAAGTCCTGTACTGATGTCCCACTGATGGCGCATCCTATGATTATCTTCCTATACTAATCCTATCCCAACGCTCCTTAAAGAAACTTAGAAGGACTTTGGGTTGATGATAACATTGTTCACGTGTGTTTGAAGGCGTCGATGGTGGAAAGAAGGATCCGAATAGCTCCAGCAAACCCAGCTGAGCTTTCGTTGTGGTTTCACAATTTATTGCACGTGCTCCACCGTCTGTCCGTCTTGCGAGCTGCCCCGATATAGCCCGCTGTCAGTGTCCTCAATATTGTGCGGGTAATGATAGAGGCCGCAGTGCCCACCACCATACGCAGGTCGTCGCGTTTAGTTTATAGCACTTTCTATGAACTTTATAATATGTAGATAGATAGATAGATAGATAACACTTTATTGTACACCACAAACAAAAGAAATTAACACATGAAAAACAATCAGAAAAATAAAGTATGGAAGTACAATGGGCGGTCTTATCGCTAAGAGCGATCTCTTCCAGACCACCTTGGGATGGACTGGAATTGTCGAGAACGATAAAGGACGGTGGTGTAGATCAAATAAATAAAAGTATACGTATACATACAATCCAACTTATAATACATAAATATATAATATAACTACACAAAATATACTAAATAAATAAATAAAACATCTGGACATATTACTAGAATTAACAGCTTTACGATATGGACAAAAAGTGATTGAACAATAGCTTTTTAAAGATAGGAAGAGATTTAGCGGTTCTGATAACCAGAGGAAGATCATTCCATAGGCGGATAGCTTGTACAGTAAAAGAATAACCGTAGAAAGTGGAAGTGTGCTCAGGAGTTTTAAATTGCAATGTCTCAGAGGAGCGTAATGCAAAAGGGTGGGAGAGATGAAGATATTGAAATCGCTCCTTGAGGTAAGGAGGGGCAGACGGGTATGTACTTTCTTGTCGGGTCTTAGGGACATGAATTTTGTGTGCTTGCGGTCTATTCGTTCCCAAGTTTAAAGCATTGCAGCCCTCGATGCCCCCAATAGCTTTTGGTGCTCTCGAATACAATATCAGCTTATTTTTGATTTTCACTGTTGGCGGTTATGTTAGGCTGATGTAAGTTATAGTCCTTTCCAAGCCCTAGGGGCTAAACCATGGAATTTCCTAGACAGGGGCCAGCCAGGGCTATCCGTGCATTTGATTGTGACAGTATGCCTATCAGCCACTCTTTGTCGTGTTGATTGACACCTGTGGTGACATTCTGCAACCGATTTTGACCTGGTGTCCGGTCTATGGTAGCCTAACGGTTCAATAGTGCAACTCAGAATCCAACGACACCGGGTTCGATCCTAGGCTCCGCACCAATGACTTTTCTAAGTTATGTGTGGATTTCCATCGCTCTGTTAGCGAAGCTGTCAAATAGCTGTCGGTCCTGGCTGTTATTGATTAATAGCAGTCGATAAGCCATGTCAGAGGTCCTCGGGCGGCTTGACAAACTCTGACACCAGAGGCCAGCACTACCTCATACGAAACGAAACGACGACGAGCACGTTTGTGAATGCTGCACTGAGTCACGTCTGTGTTTTTGGTCGACACTACGTACCCTTACGTTGGTAGTCGGCTTCTTAGACGTTTCAAATTGTAAGCAGAACACTGAAAAACAAAAGATTATTATTTAATTTTATCATAAGCCATCATTATTGATTTATGGATTTCCTCTCTGAAACTGGTTCATACTATTAATTGTAAGTTTACTTTCAGAAATGAGTTGTTATTTTATGTTGAACTGTCTGTTATCTCTGCATGTTGTTTATAGTGATAATGAGTAAACAATACCCGTAGGCACCTATTCGCAAAACTTTTTTTACTTGCTTCTGTATTTACCTGTGTGGTGTGGCCGTTGGGCATCCTCTGTTCGGTATGTCAATATGATATAAGAAAACTTTTTTTTTAATTTCTTCCCTCTCGTTTTCTTTACCGAAACGAAAATGAATTAAAAATATATTTTCATACTTTGTGTGGGTACTGTTTCTGTTTGAAACATGGCTGTTGTGGAGGGAAGGCGCCTGGCTGGCAGACCAAGCGACCATGCGACCGTTTGGCGCCGCCACTGCGATAACCCCGGAACGTTGACCCCTCACATTTGTGTACTAAACTGACACTACTCACATGCATAACAATTGCTAAGTTGCATGTACTAGATGTGCGTGCGCACCGCCTCTTCACGTGCCCTTAGAAGTTAAAAACTCGAAAAAAAAACTCTTCCACATTTTGAATGGTTTGATAACTAATCAGAAAAGTACAGAGCAGAAGCTCGTTTGCATTTTTCATTGCCGTATTCTATAAATTCGGCCAAGTGCGAGTCAGACTCGCGCACCGAGGGTTTTGACTTTATTTTACTTTGGTCGTAGGTTTTGACACATTTTTACCAAAACAAGATTTTGTGGAGCAAAACATGGGAGCAGGATAAAACGGAATGAAAACAAAATTGAAATTGCAAATCTGTTTGATTCGCGTGATTTGTCATTTGGGACGTCAGGGATAGACTGAAATGAGTCACATTATTTAAATGTTTAGTGTATGAATAACAGGAAGAACCAAACTTTTTGACGTGAATTCGATGAGCGTTTTCATTTCCATCCCTGCGGGCATTCCAGAAAAATAGCGTTACCAAAAATATGAACTTTTTTAAAGAGCTTTTATCTCCTAAAGTTTAAAAGTTACAAAAGTGATAGTTATAACGTTAAGAAGATACGAAACGCGACAACTTAAAAATATATGCTAAATCCCCCCTCATTGACCCTCTCTAATGACGTGACAGGCCACACAAGTGAGCACTAAAGATGAGGCACTGATAAGCTAGCGACCAACAGAGCCGGCTTTACCTATTCTGCAGGGTGTGCAGCGCACACGGGCGCAGGGTCTAAGGGGGCGCCGCGCCCCCTTAGACCCTGCGCTGAGTCACGAACGGCGCTCGGCGGCGCGGCGCCATGCCAGCACCCGCAGGGCGCTTCGGCACCGATCTCTCAAAGACCCTGCCTGCACCTGTGTTAAGGCCGACGCCGGGCGCAATAGCAAAGCAAGCCGCGCCACGAGTGGCTCCTTTACTCTACCTACATTATAACTTTTATTACAACGTGAAATCAGCCTTAAAATAAATATTTAACGTAGTGTCGCATCGCTACAAAAGGCGCGTGCCGGCACCTGTTTTGATTAGTTGAAAACACGCCGACAATCATTGCGAATTCGGCTGTATTAGATAGTATACAATTAAAATTGCAGATTTTCGGGGGCGGCAAGTTTCGGGGCAATATTTTTGTTGTCTTGACATAAAAAAAACTAAATATTTAACAAAGTTTACCGAATGTACAACATTGAGCTAAAAAACAGATTTTTTCGCGGCTCACTCCGCTCGCCGTTATATGTTCTACTCCTACATATCTTTATGACTGCCCTCATCTCGAGATAAAAAACAGATTTTTTCGCGGCTCGCTCCGCTCACCGTTATAATGTTCTACTGCTAAATATCTTTATTACTGCACTCACAGCGAGCTAAAAAACAGAATTATTCGCGGCTCGCTCTGCTCCCCGTTATATGTCCTATTCTAAATATCTTTATTACTGCACTTACCTCGAGATACAAACATAATTTTTCGCGGCTCGCTACGCTCGCCGTTATATATTTAAGTAATACCTGACTACAGCAGTCTCCTCGGGCTGAAAAAAACAGATGTGTAAATCCGGTATTCCAGTTTGACCGCGCGTATTGACCAAGGTATTGACTGCACAAGGGCGCTACATGGCCCAGAGCCGACTCTGGCGACCAAACTACTCGTAGTTGTCCGTTTGGGACAAATTATTTATTATAAATTACACAAGAATATTTAAAATATTTTACACCAAGAATAGTTTTTGCAATAGAAATAAATATGAAGCGACGATGATTTGAAAGTAAATTGAAAAGACCAAAAAAAGGAACAGCAACTTAAATAGGCATAGTCCCATTTGCCACCGGCGAAAACCTTATACGTCAAAGGATTTCATGAACTTAGAGCATTGCAGGCCTCCGTACCTACAAATTAAGAGTTAAGGGACAAAAATCACTTAAAGTAAAATATAAAATAATTTAAAACATTTACCAAATCAAAAATTGACAGTCTCCACTATATTGAAATTGAAAAGCGTAGAGCTGCATTGCAGGCCTCCGTACCGGAGTGCTCGATGGCGTAGAGTAGTCTACATGCAGGCCTCCGTACCGGAGTGCTCGATGGCGTAGAGTAGTCTACATGCAGGCCTCCGTACCGGAGTGCTCGATGGCGTAGAGTAGTCTACATGCAGGCCTCTGTACCGGAGTGCTCGACGGCGTAGAGTAGTCTACATGCAGGCCTCCGTACCGGAGTGCTCGATGGCGTAGAGTAGTCTACAGATGGTAAGCTAAGATATACTATAAGGTGCAGATTTTAGATATACCTAACCCATCCTATCACCCGTATTATCACGGCGATGGACTACAAAATCGGAGCTATCTTGACATATTTTTCTTGTAAAAGGGGCCACGCATCCGGTCTGCTGGGAACTTTACGTATTTGTAGAGTATGCTCTAGATTTTATAATATAGCTCACACTACAGAACGTTCACCGTAAATTGGCACCTGCCATTGAGTATTTACAGGTGCCACCTTACGGTGAACGAGCAGTAGCTGTCAAATCAACCACCGAGACTTGTCCGTGCACTCTGTTTTGTTTATTTATCAACGTTTACTACTACTATTCGAAACTATACCTTTGATAAGTAATGAATTAGTCCAGTCAATAAGGTACCATTTGCTTGCATTGAGACTCCATAGTATTCCTCCGTCGGTTTATTTGCACAGCAGTAGATGTAATTATGCGATGCATCAGATGCATCTCTCGTCGTTTATTGTTACTTTATAATTACTAGTGGTTCGCTCCGTACTGAGCTCGCGTATGTACGCAATGTAGATTGTATTCTTTCCTTGCCTGTTTTCACCTTGGTCATTTACTACACAGCTACGAAATTACCATTTAAATCGGACTAACCATCGGGGAGTAAACTTAAAAACCCACTAGTAGGTACTAATTTTAACTTCTTTTTTATAGTTTTTTTTCTTAGTATGAACCTACTGCAGAAAACTACAGGCAAAATTGAAAAATTAATCGTATTGGAGAAAACAGATCGTCCAGACTAATAGTTACAAATACTCGTAGTAGAGCGTTTTTGTGAAAGAGTTCGTCCGGGGAAGTACGGAGAGCGTGGTCGTGGTCCCATCGACTACGGCAAAAATTACTCGTGGTCCCACTAATCCTGAATATATAGGCTTGGTGGGACCACATAGTTGTAGAGAAGGTATCGCTCGTGGTTTACGAAACAAGTTGATTTAGCAACTTTACAATTCTTCCTCTTGATAAGAATGAATGATGAAGATAAAATTATCCGGCTGATCAAAATGAGCCTTACTTATTTAATACAACACCGTCTCGAGTTAAAATAATATTAAGATAAACAGTAGGTATGATAAAAAAAGTTATTTTTGGCATCACTTTTTTTTCCTTATATAGATATGGCTGTGATCATTTTTGCCTAAGTATACCTAATTTATTTTTGTAATCACTTTTTTTTCCTTATATAGATATATATATATAGCTGTGATTATTTTTGCCTAAGTATACCTACCTACGTCTACCTCTTTGACTACGAAACTTAATATTTTCACATATATGCTACAGCGTTTTAAAAACCTTATTTTCACAAGTTTAATTAACCTAAAAATGAAATAATACGACTCCAATCATTTTAAAGTCAACCAAAAAGTGAAAAAAACAACCAAGATTTTTCTTTTGAACTTACAACGTGCAATAAATACCTACGTGCCACTTGCGTCAGAGGGAGTCAGTTTTTTAACCCTAGGATTTAATCTGAATAAACGATCGCGCAGTACAAAACAACAGCGCAGTAGATTACCTATCTAGTAGAGTCTAGAGTACCTAGTATAGGCTGAGCCTCAAATGGGTCTCTTTTCACCATGTGTTGTACCATCGTGGGAAATTCAGGTGGGGCTATCTGCTTGATCCGTCATTCCAAGTTGTATAAAAAAAAAGCTATATTACTTATCAACAATGTAAAGAAACGCCGGGTTCTACGGTTTTGTTCTACTCGTATTTAAAGAAGATAGATACTCGTAGATAGATAGATTAACACTATAATGTACACTAAAAAATAAAACACAAAAGAAAAGGATTAACTAAATCAAATTATAGAACAATGGGCGGCCTTATCGCTGAAAGCGATTTCTTCCAGGCAACCTTTATGTCTTTATGCTGGAAGATTATGTCACAAAGTACGTAAATGGCGCGTGTGATACGTTTGCATCAATACTACTACTGAAAAAGAAAATGTTCTAGTCAAAATTACATCTACGTCACCGACAAGTGTTTCTTACTTGTATAATGTTCCTGAGACGACGGAAGGAGTCGGTATAATTTGGTTAGGCAGGCCTTAGCAAATTTTTATGCGGTTTTTTGCAATCGTTTTGTATGACATTGAGGTAGGTTATACTTTATACGATTGATTATTATAGCCTCACATCACCAGGGGGGGGCTCTAATAGATGATATAATGCACTATAATTAAAAGCTTACATTTTACTTGACCTGTTATTAGTATGTTAGTTATTAAGTACCTATGGGACAACTCTTGAAACTGAATTTTGAATCAGGTTACCCTAACCGATTAAGCTGAAATTTTGCATACTTGTCAAGTTCCGATGACAATCCAATATTATGGTGACACCGAGCTGATCTGATGATGGAGACGGAAGGTGGAAAATGGAACTCCTCGATGGATAATAGTAGACTGGCCGTGTTTAATAACCACAAATTTCGTCATCAGCGCTTGTAATTGGTCAAGGCATTTCCGATTAAAGGTGAAGATGCGGGTTCGAATCCCACTGAAACTGAATTTTAGGATCACATTTAAATGAACATCTTACACTTGAAATATAGGTAACAAACTTTATTGGTTTTTGCTTGAATTACAGTGAGCTGAAGGAAAGTGCGTTCACGAAGTTGGACTTGGTGGACTACTTCAGTTTAGCTGACAACACATTGTCGGAGTTGCCTCGGCACGTTCTTCAGCATCTGCCGCACGTGAAGTCGCTGGACTTGTGCAGGAATAAGATCACAAAACTCACGGTCGACGACTTTCGGGTAAGTTCTAAGTATTCCTCTCAATGAGTGGAACGTGATATAAAAGCCCCTGAAGTGAATACAAAATCTGAAGAGTTATACAAAAATTTCACGAAATTTATTAGCCGCCTTATTCTCAAAGGGTAGCCTATGTCCTTTCTTAGGATGCAATCACCTTGCCAAATTTTATCGAAATCTGTTCTATGCTGGTTCTATGGCTAAGGCCTGAAAAGGTAATAGACAGACGAGAGTTACTTTCCTATTTTTGATGTTAACAGCTATGGGGAAGTAGCTCTGAAATAACTGGGGGAGAATGGATAACTCTGTCGTATGTATACCTACTGTCCCCACAAGATCTCTGTTTGTTATGTTGAATAGTAACCTTAACGTGGCCTGAACGGCGGATTTATCTCTCCTTTCGGAGAGCCATGTGAAACAAGTAAAATATACCTCCTTCTTTTTACAAGATTTTATTTAACTTGCAATGTATGTATGTTCGTCTAGGTGGAATCCGAACTGAATTGAATGAACTGAACTGAATTTTAAAGCAGTTATCCTCAAACGATTAAGCTGAAATTTAGCATATCTGTCAAGTTCCGATGACAATACAATATGATGGTGACAGCGAGCTGGTCTGATGATGGAGACGCAAGGTGGACAACGGAACTCCTCGATGGATAATAGTAGACTGGCCGTGTTTAGGCTCATTTTGAACAGTACACGGTTACGATCACTAATTTTATAAAAACTTGTATTGAAAAATATATTTTTCAGTAAAAACTTATTAGAACCACGATGATTACCAAGGTTTGGGTTTAACGGGAACCTAGTACTAAGTCTACGCCATCCGTACGTCTGTCTGTATTTTATCACAGGGTTATGTAACTTTTATAATTACTTCGTGGAATCTGTGACTTGAAAACGGAACTGTGGAATACCTTCCAATGCCTTGTGAATGCATTTGGCGAGTTTATTTTTATTAAACTTATGTGATCAATTGCAGGACATCCAAGAGCTGGAGCATCTACTGGTAGCTGATAACTCAATATCAAAAATAGACAAAGATGCGATTCCGAAGGCCTTGAAGCATGTTCATCTAGGGCTTAACAAACTTAGCACACTGAACGGAGCTCTAAGGGAGTTGGATGACTTAGAATGGATATTTATAAACGCAAACAACTTGAAAACTATAGATAATGAGCTACCAGTCGTAAGTATTTCTTATAAAAAGCTTTTCCTCGCAAATTTGTGTAGTTATGCGGATTTGCTAGGGACTTATTAAATTTCAGAAAACTCCACCAACATTTTTGTCCAACCTACGCTTGCATATATATAAACGATATTATTTAGGTATGTAATGATGTAAATATTACTGTAATAGAACGATTCATTTTAAAATAGAGTTCTGAAATCACCTCACTGTCCCGTCCCCGTTATGTATTAACCTAGGATGCTATGTAGATATCTTCAATGAAATAACGTAGATATGAGTTGACTTTACTTACAGAAAGCTAAGAGGATCTCTCTAATACACGCTGCCAACAACGAGCTCCAAAATCTCCCTAAAGATTTGAAACAGATGACATCCTTAGACTCACTTTATTTTTACGGGAACAAACTGAAATCCTTAGACGGTGCTCTTCAAAAGTCGCGAAGGCTAATGAGAATCGGACTTTCTTACAATAAAATAGAATACGTAAGTATTTCAAACAATTCATAAAATATAAACAAATTGTACCAAATGATCTTCTTCTTCTTCATATAATGACTTCTGCAGAGTGCTCCAAACAATTTCTTAATAAACAAATAAAAACTTTTTTTTTTTTTTTATACTACTTGGATTACGGATCAAGCAAGACGCCCACCTGATGTTAAGCGGTAATCTCTGCCTATGTACAGTGCATTACCTATAGGTCACGTCCACCTAGGACGCGCCCTATGTGGCATTGCACTGCGCCCGCCACCCTGAGACATAAAGATGAAAGTCTCATGTGCCTGTAATTTCACCGGCACCCTTACCCTTCAAACCGGAACACAGAAATGCGAGCACTACTGCTTTGCGGCAGAAATAGGTATGGTGGTAGTACTTCCCCGGACGAACTCTTTCACAAAAAAGCTCTACTACTACTACAATGGTGGCTATGTGCGCATAAAACGTCACGTCTATTTTTTTAAACTACTCGACTGATGTTTCTTGCTGATGAAGCGGTAACCTTATAGGTCACTTCCACCTAGGACGCATCTTATGTGGCATTGCACAGCGCCCGCCAACCTGAGACATAAAGATGAAAAGTCTCATGAGCCTGTAATTTCACCAGCATCCATTAACCCTTCAAACCGGACCACGGCAATGTGAGCACTACTACTTTGCGACAGAAATAAGTATGGAGGTAGTAATTCCCGGAAAACTCTTTAAAAAAAAGCTCTAATACCACAAAAAAAACACGATTGTGTGAGTCACAGTGAAAGAGGCACATTGAGGTTCTACCTACCCCTTCGGGGAATAAGGCGTGTGTCTTTACCTGGACACCTGTGTGTGGATATACCTCATAAAATATTGTATTAACATGCCAGCGTAACACCCAACAGTCACATACTGATCCCAAGTAGAGTCCCCTGTGTCGGGGGTATTATAAACTAGGAGTACAATGTTACCACAACTACTTGTACTATTATTTATTATGTGCCACAACACACCCAGATCTGAAAACAATATTTACAAAATATTGTATTAACATGCCAGCGTAACACCCAACAGTCACATACTGATCCCAAGTAGAGTCCCCTGTGTCGGGGGTATTATAAACTAGGAGTACAATGTTACCACAACTACTTGTACTATTATTTATTATGTGCCACAACACACCCAGATCTGAAAACAATATTTACAAAATATTGTATTAACATGCCAGCGTAACACCCAACAGTCACATACTGATCCCAAGTAGAGTCCCCTGTGTCGGGGGTATTATAAACTAGGAGTACAATGTTACCACAACTACTTGTACTATTATTTATTATGTGCCACAACACACCCAGATCAGAAAACAATATTTACAAAATATACAAACATTTATCCCGCAGCGTATCTTTGGTATTATTACTTAATTAGCAATTTCACATTTCCAGCTCGCAGAAGATGAATTCACGGAAGCAGAAAAACTTGCAGAATTGGATATTGCATACAATAATCTACAATCTCTCAACGGATCGTTAAGAAGCTTGAAAGCTTTACGATATTTGAATCTCACACACAATTTGATGACCGAGTTTTCCCTTCAAGAAATCAAGGGGTTAAAAAGACTGTCCGTCATAGATCTGTCGCATAACAAAATCAATCGTGTTACGGGAAATATGGTGGTAAATACTTGCACCCCTTTATAGTACATTAGTGGTGCAGCCAGCTAATTAGGCGATGATGATGGGCGAACCTGAGAATGTGGGCTGAGGCGCAGCCCAGGTCCACATACGGGAGTACATCTACAACCGTATACTTGCGGCCAAGGCTTGTATATTCAGCGAAGACAAGCAACCCGACATAGATGACCATGCAACGAGGCGTTTGATTTTCATAGTGAAATATTGAATTAATACGAGTATAATAATAATTATATATAAAAATAAGCGTTGGCGGGACGATCTTGTAAATTTTGAGAAGGAGTGGTGGGAGACTGCCAAAGACAGGGACAAATGGAGGAATTTGGGGGAGACCTTTGCCCAGCAGTGGGACAATATAGATTAGGGAAGAAAAAAAATCGTTATTATTATTAATTATAATACCCCTTTGTGATAATTATAAGCATGTATTAGGTCCAATCTTGCAAGGTCTATTATAATCACTTCTTGACATCCGATTGAACTGAAATTTGGCATAGGTACCCATAGCCTTAGAATTTTCGGTAATGGGCATACCTATCAAGTTCCGATGATATTATGGTGACAGCGAACGAGGGCCTACCAAAGGTTTGTAATTTGCAACCACTCGGAATAACGAGAACCGAATTGCGAGTCGAAATGTCGTTTTTGTATGCAGAAAATGATAAGCGCCCCTAGCGGACTTGTTGAGAAACTCATTCAAACCATACATAAAAACAAATATCGACTCGCAATTCGATAGTCGGGATACCGAATGCAAAACTTAGACAAACCTGTGGTAGGCCGTCTGATCTGATGATGGAAACGGAAGGTGCACAACGGAACTCCGCGATGATTAGGCAGTGGCCTAACAGCGTTTGAGCTCATTTTGATTAGCTTACTGTTCCTAAAAGGTAGTTCCGATCACTAATTTAATAAAAGCTTGGTTTGAAATAGTTTTTTTTTTACAAAAAACTTATTTTTATACTAGCTTAGGCTGGCTTAGGCCAGCAAGGTTGATTTATATTGAAGAAGGTTCACGAAAGAATTTATGCAGCTACATGCTTAAGAAAAAAAAATTTTTATGTTGTAATCATATAACATTTTCAGAACTTGGTGGATGTTGAAACGCGAGTACTGGAGTTGCGACTGGACCACAATTACATTTTTAGCTTAGGTGGTGCCTTGATGGGTCTCCACGGCCTGCTGCGGTTGAACTTGAGTAACAATCTACTCCAGCAGATTGCTCCTGATGACCTCATTGGCTTGGAGGATTTGAGGTTACTCGATGTATCGCACAACCACATTACCACATTGGAAGAAACGTCAAAGGTTCGTTTATCTCAAATTATTGCCTAAATTGTGCTTTGCAAATTTTTGTTAGCTCTTGCGATTTTTGTCTTCTCATAATATCCTTATGTATGTATTAATCACATTTGATAATTTTCAGACATTTTTGCCGTCTCTAGAAGAACTCATCGCGCATCATAACAATATCACGATGCTGGATAAAGACTTCCACGGGCTTCCATCGCTATGCATGGCCGATCTCTCGTTCAACAAGATACAGAGTGTAAACTACGACCTCGTCTCCAAGTCTCGGTGCACAATCAATGGAGTACCCAGTATTCTGAAGATTTATCTTCAAGGTGCGTGAAATCTAAATAATATGCATAAACTGTAAAATACTAGTTGTCGCCCGCGGATTCACACGCATTTTCTCCTAAGTGTGGATAAAACTTATAATATCTGTATATGTACCTACTTAATATTAAAATTAGCATAGTTTCGTTTCGTTTCGTATGAGGTAGTGCTGGTCTCTGGTGTCGGAGTTTGTCAAGCCGCCCGAGGGCCTCTGACATGGCATAGTCATTTAGTATAAATTAAAAAAAATAACACTATTATCAAATGAAAGTACTCCTATCAGCCTGCTGCTCGTCTGGTCTATCCTATAGCTCAATCCAGGTAATTAATCTGTGCATATAAAGATTTCATTGAAACCGGTTCAACCGTTAGTGCATGATCGAGTAACAAACAGCCAAACATACAACATTCAGACATTCAGGCATCTTGCATTTATATTATTATAGTTTGTGGGGTTACCTACATTAATTATTTTACTTGAAATACTTCTATAAGTTTGCGAAAAGTGGCGACGCGAATTGTTTTATAGATCTGTGCATTTGCGAAATTCTATTTCAACTTCTAGCTTAGTGTGATTTGCCTCTAACGCGCCTCATCCACGATAGAGTTATAGAGCTAGAGTAGGTACGTATAAATGAGACTATAGATTAGACTAATTCTCTAAGCCTATTACTCTATCGTGGACCAGGCGCTTAAGAGGGCTCTATGAGGGTATATGATATTGTACTACTTCTAGATATTGAATTGATAAATAGAGAAGCCTCCTAATATAATACCTACTACGCTGCATTTATCAGCGTGCGTTCGTAAATGATACGAGTCGCATACAAGACAATCATTCGTATTGCAGACAACCCCGTCCTCTGCGACGAGCGGCTGTACGAGCTGATGACGGTGCTGGAGAGTCTAAACGCGCGCGTAAGCGGCGTGTCAGCGTGCGCGGCGGCGCATACCGCCTCGCCCGTGCTGATGCGTGCGCTCAACGACGCGCTGCCCGAAGCCGCACCCGTTGTCGTGCTGCGCGCTGGTGAGCCCGTGCAGCCCTCGCAGCTCCTGTACCGGCGTGTGGGAGCGCTCATTGGGCACGTACTACCGGAGCGCGAGGGCACCCTACCAATCCTTGTCGAGCCTCCCGTCACGCTCCCCCCCACCAGTTCCAACGTCGTGGTCAAATGGCCGGATGAAAGAAGAAGCGACGCGAATGCGCACATCGCGCACCCGCTTGCTGACCACCTGCGCCTCAGGGATAAAAACGACTCACCTCGCTGAAACTGCCAACAACGCGGCGCGAGTTCCAGTGGGACACTAGCCCTGGCTGGAGCGATTCCCTCTACGAGCCGGGCGAATCAAATTGTATTGTAGTGATTGTACTTTTGTGAATGATCAAATGACAAGTGGCACGCACATAATGATCGCAAGTATAAGGAATATAATTTAGTGTAAAAAAAATATTAGATAATAATCTTTATAAAAAAGTAAGCTTTTCTCTAGATTACAGTAACAAAATACAGCTATTTTTTCCAAAAACCGCTGCAAGATTGAAATTTAAATTGTCAAATGATAAAAAACAAGACAATTTTTTTTTACAAAGTGAATAAACGTCATTGATATGTTAGCTAATAATGTACATGATAAACTTTTCCGGAAGTTTATCTCACATCCAGGTTAGGTCATAGTAGTATTTAAGTATTCTAGTATTTCCCCTTTACAAAATCTACCACAGCTGTTTTCCAATGTTTGTGATGAAAGTATAGGTCATGCTTGCTTTGTTTGTCTATTTGGTTTAATTATTTTTCCACTGAGTCGGATGCTATGTACCTTTTGACTTTATGTATTATCTTGGTTAATAAATTAGTAACTAGCCTCCGTGGGTATTTAGAAAATGAACAAGATGCGGCAAACGGTAAAGTTTTAGGGATAATGGGATGAGGCTTTTTACCCTTCACGTAGGTACGTATAGCTATTAGTAGAATAGAACGGGTAGATGGAATAAATCCAGTCTTGGGTAGAGCATCATCGCAGGAGGGAGAGTTCCTTATAATGTCATGTACATAACTATGTATTAGATTAACTTACCAAAGATATGAATTAGTTACATTAGTGAAAAGCCAAATGCGTTACTATCAATCTGTTTATGCTTGTTCTTAAGTATCTACCCAAAAAAAATTATTTATGTAATGATATATTTTTTATGTTTTAAGTTTAGTTATTTTATTAGTGTAATTTATAATGTCGATTAACAAATACTAATAAACTTTAAAACAACAATTAGTTTTGTTAATTTATTTTATAAACTTCATAGGATCATTTCTACAACCTTACTTTATAGGATCATTTCTACAGGGTGGGGCAAATTTTTGGCCCCTTAAGGGTAGCTACCTTTTCTTTTGTAGTTAGAAGGTTTTGGTCTTAGGAACCTTCTGTTTTATTTGGAAGAAAAAAATATTGCCAATTTTTCATTTTTGAAAAAAAGTACGGTTCACCCAAAAAATTTAATTTGTCAAAAAAAAACAATTTTATCTTAATCGACTCTATTTCCAACCAGGAACACTTTACCCAAAGTAACATACCAAATCGAATCGTAAGTTTTGGCAATAATTAAAAAAAAACATTCCCATACATTTTCTATGAAAAAACGAGTAAGTGAAAACAACAATGTCACTCATTCAATGGTTCTTAATTTAAATCAGTATTTAACTACTTTTTTTAAGTTGGTAGGCTAATTTTGAAGTCTTATGTCCCTACCCATGTTCGCTCTAACGACGATGGTTTATACGTAAATAAGCTCTTCCTCGGTCTTCCACTCTATGTGATGCGCAAGAAAGGAGCTTTTGCGAGGCGCACTGAATCCATTCACCACACTGGTTCCTTCACCATTGGTCACTAGGCCCTTTTCAGAGGCTACCTCAACCACAGGGTGGCCAAGAAAGATCCAGTGACATGACAATCAACAAAAACAACAACACAGTACAGTTACAGTAGAAATAAGACCTTATACTAACAATATTGTAAGAACAAGTAAGCAATAAATAAATACAAATACAAATACAAATGAACTTACCTAACTATCTACAAAATCCTATATGTTGTCTATCTAAGCAAGGAATTTCAGAAATTCCGGGGTGTTGAAGTTTGTATGGAAAAGTACACGCAGACGAAGTTGCGAGCATCTCACTAGTTTTCTTATAAAAATCAAGTGTTTATCACGAAGCCGTTGAAGAAACTAATGAAAATTATAGGATGAATCACACTATTTTTGAGTTCCATATTTATTAAACAAGCAAAGTATATTTGTTTCTCTCTTTTTCAGTTTTGTCTGCAAAGAATATGACGAAAATGGCTCTATAAGAAAATTAAAAAAAAACTGTCTAACAGCTGGAAAAAACCATTTCTCAGGAAAAAAACCCAGTTCCCAAACTAAAAATATGCCAGTTCCCAGTTAAAAATGTTAAAGTTAAACGTGACGACAAAGTGATAAAATCTTGAAAATTGTTTTTTTCTTGTAACCTTTGTAAATTCCTTTCTACACGTAAATAGGGGGTTTTTCCGTTTATCCCTTCGTGTGGAGTATTGTTGGATTAGTATCATTGGAGTATTGTACCAGAATCTGATGGCAAAATAGGAAATTAAATTGTGTGGTAAGCAACACTGGGGAAATTGGATTAAACATCTTGATACTTTATACTTTCTATAGGTATATCAATCATATAACAAGTCATCATCATCATCATAATTTCAGCCGGAAGACGTCTACTGCTAAACATAGGCCTCCCCCATAGGTTTCCACCGTGAACGGTCCTGTGCAACTTGCATCCACCGGCCTTTGGCACTTAACAAGTACTTATTATGAAACATGATCATATTATTATCTATGTTATGTGAATGAATATTGCATCTATTTATAATTTTACGCATGAAAAATAAAAAATCAATCAATCAGTTATTTTATTTGTTTAGGTAAATAAGATCCTCATCCAGAACTAGAAATTGACTCAAAGTACACAATCTGCATTGGTTCTTCATCAGACGAAGAGGATGACGATGAAGATAAGGAGCTGTTTATAATTAATCGTTCTTCTTGCATCTCAAGTCTCAACTAATCTGTCTTGTTCGATGTAATCATATTCAACTTTTAAACTATCCAGTTTGATCTTTTTCTTTCCACCTTTCCTCTTCTTCCCGGGCGTACAAAATACACCACCATTAGGTCGGCTTTCTCCAATAATTCGTCGTATAGTAGTAACAGAAACCCCTGTGAACAAGGCGTAATAAAGCATACACTATAAAGAAATATAGTCATAATAAACTACCAAAACTAGTCTGTCCTACTCACCAGTCAACATTATAAACGCGCTTTAAAATCGAAGAATTTGGTTGATCTTCATCAGTTTCTTCGCAAATTTTTTGATAAACATTGTAAACAATAGTTCTTGCTTGAGATCGAAGTGGTTTTTTCGACATTTATACGAAATTTTTAAGTATTTTCAAGAAAACGACTCGTAAGCTCAGAGATTTGACACAACTCGTACTTTCACAAGACAGATGATAGTTTGGTATTGCCATATGAAAATCTTTATTTGTTTTTTATTTCTTATGCCATGAGATTCTGGTATACCTATATCTTTGGACATTCAAAAATATTTCTATTCGGGTGAAACCATTTTTCAATTCAGGTATTCGTTTGCAAAATATTAAGCTTTAAAATGCAAATTTTTGTTATGGCTTTCACAATAAAGTTTTGTAAGTTTTTGGATTTGTGTTTTGTTTATTGCAGTATTATCTATATATAAGCATATATATATATATATATATTAAGAGTGAAGACTTTTCATTAGCCTTTTGATTCTAATTTATATTTATGATGATTTTTTACCTAAAATAAAATAAAATAAAAAAATAACGAAGTTAAAAGGAACACTATCACATCTAAGTAGGCTTTACAAATTAACTAGGAATAGTCGAAAAACTTATAAAATTACTTGGTGAAGTAAACAGGAAAATTTCGTACAAATTCAGTTGAAAATTAATTAGAAAGTAATCATGACACGCGTTTTTTTAATTTTTTTATATACTCCTTGTATGACGTAACAATCCGATGGCCCACCTGATGTTAAGCGGTAACCTCTGCCTATGAACAGTGCATTACCTCATAGTTCACGTCCACCTACGACGCGCCCTATGTGACATTGCACTGCGCCCGTCACCCTGAGACATAAAGATGAAAAGTCTCATGTGCCTGTAATTTCACCGGCACCTTTACCCTTCAAACCGGAACACAGCAATGCGAGCACTACTGCTTTGCGGCAGAAAAAGGTATGGTGGTAGTACGTCCCCGGACGAACTCTTTCACAAAAAAGCTCGACTACTACTAAAATTGACTAAGATTGCAGTAAGTATTGCAGAAAAACTATATAAATACGCAATATTGTAAAGTTTAATATAAAATTGAAGGAATTAGTGTTAGAACTAACTTGAAATTCCAAGAAAAGGGAGCTCAGAAAAACAGTTTTTGTTTTACTCAACAAAACTCAACAAAATTATTACAGCACAAAAAACTAGAAATTCTTAAATTTTGGATTTTTCCCTGTATTTTTTTTTTGTGTATTTTTTATGTCACAAAAGCTACAAGCATACCAAATTTAAGCATTGTGGGATTGCTGGAAGTAGGTACCTAGTTTTTTACACATTTTTGCTGTGGTGTGCCCGGCCTAAGAATAAATCCCTACGTCTCCTCCCGTGGATGTCGTAAAAGCCGACTAAGGGATTACCCGGACTTGTTGATAAGATTCGTTGGTATAGTTGTCGTGGCTGCTAGCTTGTTATGGAATAAGTATGTTATTACTCGAAGAAAGCGTTAGCCGAGTCAGTCGTAGGAAGTAATGGCGGTGATGAGCTCACCACTTGTCACGTCTATATTACACGATGGTGCAACCCACTGTGAAATGAGGCCGATTGTGACTCTGCCTACCCCTTCAGGGAAAAAAGCGCGTGTCTATGTTTTTTTTCTTAATAGTATTTCAAAAACGACTTAGTTCATATCACTTTTTTTTTTACCCCTCTTTGACCTCAATATCGCAACAACAACCCAACCCACCGACCGATGTAGCTAACCTTACCTTACTTACCTTACTTACTTACTTACCTTAGCTAACTTATATACATAACCTTACCTACAAATTGTACCAATACTATCTATACCTACCCCCTTCATGACCGGAAGTTATCCTCGAACAAATATACACACATAAAAATGCTGATTCTCTCAAGCTGACTCAGTGAACTCGATTCGCTCGTTCAAATTCAAAACAAAATCGTGGAACATAGGTACCTACCTACCTACGTGGGGGCAACAATATCGTTATAGCAGCCCCGTACGTTCATGCGTGGGGAACAGGGGTGATTACCCCTAAGGGTCTATCGCTTGACCCCTGCCGGGCACTTATCTACTCGCTATAAGTTAGAAAAAAAACACGTCGGGTATTATAGAAACTAGCGCATATACCTATACGAGAGGCTTGTGTTGTAGGTACTTATATAGGTACCTACTTGGAAAATGTAGGTTTCGTGAAGACGAAAGACTCCTCAGATCATATTTTGTGTTAGGGAGCAACCTACCAGGCAGCCCTGCCACTACACAAAATCTGGGATCAAGGATCATAAGCCCTAATCTCACTCTAGGAACTTGAACTATTATTTATTCTGTGATCTAGGTAGGTAGGTACTCTGGGACGCCCAGAAATTAGAGGCCGTAAACTTTTGGGTAGGTACCTACCTACCGCTATCCCGTAGGCCGGCCGGCCGTCATATCGGGTGCTCGTTCCATCAGTCTTGTTTTATTTTTCTCCTCTGGAGTGGCCTCTTGGATGAATGTGTGAGTGAGCCTAGACTATAGTGCCATCTTGTCAGCAACATGTTACTAAAACGAAAATAAAAATAAATAAATAAATCTCCCTCTCAGATGCACTCGAGTCCCGAAGTCCTGAACCCGAGTGCCGAACAAAATCCAAAAAACTCTTTGCGGTCGGTGAGAGGCAACCTTGTTCTTAATATTAATAAAGAACCAGACCATTCTAGAACCTTAGATAATCTATTCTAAGTCTAGAACCGAATGGTCTGCTACGTGACGATGGTAAGCGGCCAGATGGCATCATGACTCTTGTTCCGTGGGAGAAGGGTAGGTAGGCCTTTGGTGTTGGACGCTACATGCGTTGATACCCTTGCGCCATATCTCATCTATTCTGTCCGGGACATCAGTTAGGGCCGGTGCAGCGGCAGATTCCCGCTGAGGACCTCAAAAGACGCAAATGTTATACCTATGCAAGTCTCGAAAGAGCTTACCTACTTATTTGAGCCTTTCGGGTTCAAGACTCAGGGTCCGACCGTTTGGTACCGGGGCCCATCGCGTTTTCAAAATTATTTCAGGGCGTTTGTTCGAAGCATCACGTGACCCGAGAGCTGACTCATAACAGAATCCCAATTCTCGTAATAAAATATACCTAGTCAAATTAAAGTTCGGATCATGTTACGATCTACATAGTGTTTATTTTTCTTTATAATTGGCGCCGCACGGCTTGTGCATTTACCATTTTCAAGTAAGTATCTGTATTTTTAGTAAAACGGTGGCCAGTTTTACTAAAACTTTGGTAGACAATTTCCACCAATTTCAAAAGTCACGCAATTCACTTCCATTTAATTTCACTACACTTGCGCTTTTTAAACAGCTACATTAGTTAAAATGCCACTAAAATAACACAAAATAACTCAAGAAAACACTAGGAAAAGAAATAAAATAAAAGTACTTAGACAACGTCTCTTTTCGAAAATGGCGGGAAGAGTCCCTATATAGTGTTGATGTCACAAACGTCAAAAATGGTACCTATTCTGCTCACCTGACATTACAACGCGGAATGTGATTATATCAAAATGTGACTGTAGCTTGAATGTTTCACAGTTCTGAGAATTCACTCTTTACAATTATTATATAGCACTATCCTACTCTAATATATGGTCGCAGGAATTGAAAGTAGATAATACTGTTGTTATGAGGCAGCAGAATACCAATATTTTAGTCAATTTACAATACAGTCTCGATTAGGTCAACTTGCAGTGTGCCGTTAAAATAAATAAGAGAATTGGCCTTCTGGCTCAACGCATTAGTATTGCCATTCAGCGTTGCAATGCAGCCAGCTACTTAGGAACGCTTCCGTCTGGTAGTGATTTGGATCAGTTGAGCTACCTTTAGATTGTTAGCAGTGATCATCACGTACCTACACTCGTCGTTACGATCATCGTTACGATGGTGTGTGTAAACTTGAGCTTGCCCCTCAGACCGCAAGTGCACACAAATTTTCTCTATGAGTGCACTGCTCATGCTCATCCTATTGTAAATTATGCAATGCTACAAAAATATTATTGTATCATGGATAGAATCTTCGACGAAAGTAAAACTTTGGTCGAAGGATAGAATGCAATGCAATATCTAAAACGTAGTGATTACCTGCTCAGTGGCAATATCCCACAATCTTAGATAGTAGTGGGATACTTAAAGGACAACACCAATATTTTTGGCATTAAAGGATGAGACTTGGCACACTTATTCCTTAGGTGGACCAGAGTGGAAAACGCCCGGGAGACAGCGGGAGCCACCCTGCTGGGGGAGAGGGGGAGGGGGGTGAAGTTTTCTTACGCCGCGCGTACTGTTGGTCGTTATAACGGCTAATTTATAGCAAGTGAGGTATCATTTTCGGATAAATAAAAGATGACCAATCATTTTATGAAATAAAAAAAACAACTTTTCATGCAAAAAAATTGAATTACCACCGAAAATCAACAATTTTTTTTTCCGGTTATATAAATTTCGAACGAGAAAAGATATCGGCTTAAAAAAAATATGATTAGATAGCCACAAACATGCAGATTTCAAAAATATAAGGTTTATTGGAATTACTTATGAAAAAATGTCGGAATAAAATATTTACTACAGCGCGGCAGAGGGCCGACTAACTTTTCTTGGAAAAATATTGACAACAGAAACTACTTTTATAGGCGGTATAGGTTACTGTCTATAGTAATAAAAGCCGAGTGCGAGTCGGACTCGCGCACGAAGGGTTCCGTACCATTATCTATTAAAATGGCAAAAAAAACACGTTTGTGGTATGGGAGCCCCCCTTAAATATTTGTTTTATTATAATTTAATTATTTATTGTTAAAGTGAATATATAACCAAATATTCTGTGAATATTTCAAGCATCTACCTATTGCTGTTATCAATATAATGCTAAAACAAGCAAAAAATACAGGTTTGTTGTATGGGAGCCCTCTTAAATATTTATTTTATTCTGTTTTTTAGTATTTTTTGGTTATAGCGGCACCAGAAATAAATCATCTGTGAAAATTTTAACTGTCTTTCTATCACGGTTTATGAGATAAAGCCTAGTGACACCATTATCTATTAAAATAATGGTAACCCCATACATAGATTGCTTGAAACACTGCTCGCAGGAAATGCTGGTGAAGAGCTCCTTTTGTGAGTGGTATGTTTTCCAGCAAGTTCGATGAAGGGTTGGGCTGGACAAGAACGCAATGGGATATATGGAAGGATAGGAAAATCACCAAGAGGACCAAAATTAGACTCATCCGGAGCCTAGTCTTTTCTATATTCCTGTACGGTGCAGAAACCAGACTGTCAAAGCGAAGGATCGCAAACGCGTAGACGCTTTCGAGATGTGGTGTTGGAGACGGATGCTGCAAATTCTCTGGACAGCCCGTAGGACGAACGTGTCAATGCTCAAGGAACTCAAGATAACTACTTGGCTTTCCTCCGTCTGCCACCAGCGAGTCCTTGAGTATTTTCAGACCAGATCCGCACCACAGTCGATTCAAAACTCCACGAAGCCGTGCAGCTCGCTGGCAACAGATCTCACTGGCGCAACATCGTCCTTCTGCCGGACGATGTTGCGCCAGTGAGATCTGGAGGGGGGGATCCATGGAGGGGGTCACGACCCTCAGCATGGAGGAATACGACGCGAGGAGGAAGATGTTTTATGGCGGTCCATTTTTGGTAAACGATGCTTTCGGCATTAATTTACAGACGAGAATGAGCTGAATAAAACAAAACAAAAAAGTTAGCATAGAGTTTGAATCGATAGCCATTATTCTGTACATAGTAAGAAGAAAATATACCTGTCATACAAAATAACAGCCTTTTTTTTCTATTATATTGCCATCGCATCGCAAATTCTCAACACAAAAGCTGCCATCTGCACATCATGCCTTCTGTGGCATCAGGAAAACCATTCAAGGCCTCGGAAGCACGATTGCTACGTTCGACCAAGGTATACGTTTGCCGTTAACGGCAAAGGAAAGAAGAGTGCTTCCGAGGCCTTGAATGGTTTTCCTGATGCCACAGAAGGCTTTATGGCAGCTTTTGAGGAGATAATTTGCGATTCGATGGCAAAGAAGAAAAAGAGACTGTGTCACAACCTGCACGTAAAGCGTGGAATTGAGGCAGAACTCTCGCTATTTACCATCGTATATTTTCTTCTTAAACTACGTACAGTACAGGATAATGGTTATCGATTCAAACTTAATCAAACTTTAGATTAGATTTTAACTTTTTTGTTTTAGATCTAGCTCATTATCGTCTGTAAATTAATGCCTAAAGAATATTTTCCAAAAAAAAAACTGCCAGCTGGAAACCGTAACACCCACAAAAGGAGCTCTGCACCAGCATTTCCTCATGGACAGAATTGCCAGTAGCTGCCGATGCTTGCATGGAAATGATCAGGTGCAAATTCAAAAATAATTACGGTGGAACTAAAGTGCACCCAGTAAAGTGATTATGATGGAAAATGCAATAAAAAAAATATGTACTATACATATAACCGGACCACGGTTAAGAAGGGATATTTATGCATATGTGTATCCCCATGGTATAGCCATAAATATGTCTTCTTTTTAAAAACACCATTTTGTCTATCAACATTAACCTATACCACCTATAAAAGTAGTTTTTGCTGTCAATATTTTTCCAAGAAAAGTAAGTCGGCGCTGTGACGCTCTGTAGTAAATATTTTATTCCCACATTTTTTCATAACTAATTCCAATAAATCTTATATTTCTGAAATCTCCATGAATGTGGCTATCTAATCATATTTTTTTTAAACCGATATCTTTACTCGCTCGAAGTTTATCATAACTGGAAAAAAAATTGTTCATTAAATTTTTGATTTTCGGTTGTATTTCATTTTTTTTTTGTAAAGTTGTTTTTTTATCAGAAAATGTTTGGACATCTTTTATTTATCCGAAAATGATACCTTACTTGTCGTAGTAGCTATAAATTAGCTGTTATAACGACCAACAGTACGCGCGGCGTAAGAAAACTTCACCCCCTCCCCCTTCCCCCCAGCAGGGTGGCTCCCGCTGTCTCCCGGGCGTTCTCCACTCTAGTCCACCTAAGGAATAAGTGTGCCAAGTCTCATCCTTTAATGTCAAAAATATTGGTTCCCTTACAATGAGTGGCTATAAGTATCCCACTATAGATTATTTAGGCCCACAATATTCTTAGACCGTAAACCTGTGTCTACTGTAGCTGTATCTAAGGGCTTGGAGGAATAATACCTTCATGATATGGAGGCAGAGAAACGGCAGACCAAAAAGATACCTTAATTTGACTTCTTGCTTGGTTATTTAATGATATTATATTTTTGGTTAGGTATAGAAAAATTACTTGTATATATTTTCGTGGTACTATTTTGTTACTATCACACAGAAGTACATACATACAATGCATTTGCATTTTTTTTGACAACCATAGTTGAGTCAGCGCCATATATACAGAGCAAAATCTAACTACTTTTTTTTTTAATTCAAAAATGAAAAGCCCTCATTGAAAGCCGTGCGACGACAACTATAAAAAAAGAAGAGAGGTGATGATAGACAAGATTTTAATCTATGATCTATGGTTCCTGTAATTTAAGACTCTATGGTCAGTTCATTCTCATATTTTCAATGTTCCTTCGGATCGACTCTAATCGTGGAGTCCAAGATCGATCCAAGGAAATCAATCGGGGGACAAAAGAACGATAGTTTTTAACCTAATCCCTACTACCTATTAGAATGAGTACCCACTCAGTAGTTTTTAGATTGTAGATGCCTAATAGCTTACAATTAATTGATTCCCTTTTTCTAAGTAAGTGCTTAGATTAGGGTTTACACACATAATGCAATCAAACAAACACACACATACACATACATCGCACATTAATAGGTAGACAAAATCATGAACTTAAAATAGAAGCTTCCTTTTTTAAACTAGGTACCTAATTAGTAAGTACATGCAGTCAAAAACCATACAATACACAATCAAGTACAATCGAGGTAAATGAGCAATTACTAAAAACATTGGCAAAGCTTGCTTTGCTTTCTCACTAATCCTTTCTAAATAGATAAACTCTATGTAGAAACTCTATGTATGTTGTATCGTCTTGTCTCGATCAAGGCACATAACACCCGTCTCGTTTTTTTAGTGGTATGAATAAAATTGTTGGGTGGTTCAAGATCGGTCTTCGATCTCTTTATTTATTTATTTATTCATAAAAAGGAACGCCAACAGCATATATCTCTTCATTTGATTTCCTGTTGATCTTTTTATCGATCTTTCCTTCATTGTACCTAGCAAAATTTAAGATCGATTTCTAAAAGATCGAATATCAATCAATCTACTCGAGAACGATCGGAATGGAAACCCTAGTTGAGAACTTGACATGAATGAAGATCTTTAGGAACTTGACTTGAGCACAGATAACATAAACATAATACTTGAGTGAGAAAAAAAAGGGATTGGATTGGATTGGTCATTCATTGGTTTGTGGTTTGAGCTGCATTGTTGCTGTTCTGTTAAATTTGTTTCAACTAGGGCGAAGACGTAAAAGCTAGTAGTTGTTATGGGTTTTGTGATAATTGTTAATTGATTATAATGTTTTTATTCATATCCGTGTGATTTCGTTTCATACATGACATGAAAACATCGATTTGAAAACGCGCTTACGTGATGTGAACAGAGCTTCTATAATTCCGAGATCAGGATGTCGGACACAAAAGATGTGTTCAACATGTTTGACAACACCCCAGACACGTTGTACGATCAAAGCTTGAACTACATTGTGAAGAATCTGCATGCCATGACGACACTCGATCCAAGCAGCCGCTGGAGAAAACTCAAAGATGACGTCGCACTGCCGACAGAATTGTGCGAGACATTTCTCCATAGGTATCAAAAGACCCAACGCGTGAACGATAACATTGCCAATTTATTCCGTGACAAGGATGCCACACGGTTGAAGATTATAAGACTCCGCAACTCTCGCGTGACTGATGAAGGTCTCCGATTCCTCATGGAACACAAGCCTGAAGTGCTAGAACTGAATCAGTGTGAGTACCTGTCCCAAGCTTCATTGGATACTATCAACAACAATAGTGAGAATCTGCATTCTTTGAAATTTGGTCCAATCACATATGTTCTGTCGCAAGATGAAAACCTGTACCGCGCTAGGGGCTATGTAATTAATGCACCTAATTTGAGGAGTCTGACTATTCAACGTCGTGGACTTGCTATTTTCCCTACATTGCTACTGAGACCTCTTCCCAACCTGGTTCACCTGGACCTCTCCGAGTGCATGTCGGCTGGCTCCGTCTGGGCATTAAGTGAATTGAAGAACCTGAGATCACTGGTACTTCACAGCGTACAGTGGTCCAAAGATGTTGTGGAATGGATTGTATGCATCACATCTTTGAGACATTTGGATGTTTCTCAAGCTAATGAAAGATATGGCAAATTTTACAATCCAAATGAAGTCCTTGCCCAGATAGTAACAAGTTTGCCTAACCTGGAGTCTTTGGACATATCAGGAACAAATCTCGCTGGCACAGGGGCCTCAGTGCTTCCTGTAGATCTGCCAGATGATGAATCATCCTTAATCGAAAGAAATGAGAACAAGATACTATGTGACATACCTGGGCTGGTGAGCCGGGTTGACAACCCCTTAGAATTTCTGGGATTGTATGGTACTCACCATGGTGCTTGCAAGAGACATGACATACCAGCCAAACAGGTAAGAATATTCATTTATCTCAAGTAAATATAATTATATATAGGGAAGGGGTGGGCTTTGCCCTGCGGAGGTATGTAATTTATATGCATTCATTTTATATTTACAAGCTGAATCGTTTTTACCAATGGCAATGGGTCTATACATCTATTCTAGTACAAGTGACTACAATATGGGGTTCATCAAATGGGGTGTTTGGACATTTTTAAAGAGTCTGCACATTGGCTATGGTAACTGCTTGCCAGCAGGGCTGTTGTATGCTTGTTTGCTTTTTTGGTAGTATTAAAAAAAACTATTGAAGGGTCTATTTTGTTTTGATTTGAGTGTACATTTGTCAGAATCAAATTGGTCAATATTGTTGTGTCACTGAGTTGGGTTTTGTCTAAACCTTGGTACTTTGCAAATGCAACAAATTGCAAACAAATGCTGAGCTGGACGCCAATTTGTGTCAGTGATGCATGATTGGTACTAAGAGGCACAAATAAATTATATCTTTCTTTGTTTCTGTGTGTCATTTTGTGTGGAATATTGTTTGTTGACACAAATAAATGTTTTTTCTTTCTTTTCTTTTCCAATTAAGTACAAAGCTAGGTAATTTATATTGGTGGCTGAGTCATGTGTCTGTCATTGAATAAAGTTAAATAATATACATTGTTGCCTCATAGTTTTTATTTGCTCATTCTCATCTACATACTGCATCATCATGGCACACTGTATCATACTACCCTTTTTCAAGACTTTTTGTTCAGCTTTCTGCGTTGGAATATTCACACTTAGCCACTGTTAATGACTGTGCATTACAAACTCCCGAATTTGGGGCGAGGGGCGGCTAGTACCATTCTTTCCTCTAGGACTTAGGACGCGTTTAGTTTTTGTTTAATCTAAATCGAATTTGAAAATCCTCAAATTGGAAGGATTCTGGAATGAGTGTATGTATACATTTACTTTGGGGCGAAGGGTGAGGGGGAGATATTCCCCCCAAACGGATATTGGCGTGCAGGTGTCGGTTCTGATTCGCTGCGGGCCCCTGCCGGGAATGCTCAAATGCTCAAATTAATGGGAAGGCCTGCAGGGAAGGTAATGACTGTTCTCTATTCTTTTAAATCCATGTGGAACTGTTACTCATTTTGTACCTAACACAAACAAAGAAAATCTTGTCTCTCAACTCGACAGTAGGAAAAGTAAAATGGTTCAGCAAGTTAGAGTTGACGTTAAACCACGAAAACAGCCGAAAACACCACGAAAAACACTCAAAAATATAACACAGTCAAACATTTTTAAAAACATCCTATGTTGGAAAATATAGTAACATGGTTTAGAGAAAACCAACTCGTACCATCACCAACCCTAAATTCGGGAGGTTGTAATCTAACGCCGACCCCTGGTATTCACTACTTGATTTATTATTATTGATTGTTTCAGATAACAGGAGATGCCAATGAAAAGCAGATTATACTGGCAACACAAGCTTACATGGATAGGCCTGCAATGCTGACTCGTGTTCTGAATGACCTCTATTATCTGTTTCGCTATGAGAATAATGGATATGTGGGACATGCTCTCGCAACCGTGCTAGAGGCCATGGAGAAACATCCCACGGAGAAGCATATTCAGATATCTGGAAGGTAATTGTTGTTGTACTAAATATAATTAATTAAAATTTATGCTCCCTGTGACGTTCACTGAATGTTTTCATTGTTTTTTTAGTGCAACACTCTTTTACATTGTAAAAGGGAAAGAAAAAGACCGCATAAGTATTAAACTTAAGAAAAAGATAATATCAGCATTGCTTGATGCCATGGAGGCTCACCTCGGTGATGATACTATGATGAGAAATGGATGCCTCACCTTATGCCAGTTCAAGATACCGCAAGATGTGGTAAATATCTAGCATCAACCTAAAGAATGCTTTACACCAAATCCGCCGGCCCGGTGGCATGTGATAACATCTATCCACCTAACCTGCTTGACTAGCCGGCTGCTTCGGTGTGTAGCATCCATAATCACATAACATCACATCACACTAATGTATCAATTCGAAAGCAACTCTGTATGTCTCTTTGTTACGTTTTCACGACTGAATTGGAACACAATTGGAACATACTACCACATGATGTTGTTTATGCCATGTCTGTAAATGCATTCAAAAACAAGCTCGACAACTGGCTACGAAAGGATAATTCAGAACTTAAAAAAGTGACCCTATATTAGACATTCCACACTGTGTTGATGTAGACATGTCAGCAAAAGCTGCTTGTCTCTAAATAAATAAATAAACGGAACCAAAGTTTTAGTGTGTATCATGAGAAAGGTCAGGATACTTTATTTTTGTTATTAATTTCTGATAATTAACCAAACTGAACAGAGTGCGCCACAGAATAGAATATAATAATCGCTTGTAGCGATAAAGACGCCTTTTGTATTGCCCTGGTTTAGAATTGTTATTTTTGTTGTAATTCCGTGTGGGGATTAAAAAAATCTATGTTGGTATTGGTTTAGTATTAACCAAAATAAAAATTATGTTTTTCAGCTGTTTGAATATGATCGCGTTGTCCTGATACTCTTGACCGGAGTTAGTGACGTGAATCAAGAAGGCTTCGTGCAGCGCATCGCCATTTACCTCCTCAACTCGCTGGCCTGCCAAGTTGACGGCTCACAGAAACAGTTCCTTGGCAATCACGGAGCTATTTTGGTAAGCTTCAACAAACAATCAATAATTACAAAATAATGATTGATTATTCAAATTAAACTGCATATATTTTTATTTAGTTACCTTTATAATTTCATTGGAATTTTCTTTAATATATCAATTAGTATGTAATGGAAACCTAAAAGTATAAGCTGTGCTGCAAACCTGCGAATATTGCAACTGTAACAGCCGTGCAAGCCAGTGTATGTGAGTTCGCCGTGCATAATCAACACCCCAGTTTTAGATATTTTTTAAACTATCTTTACGGTACTCGCCGATCGATGCAGTCTGCTCATGTTACTTGTTTGGTTATAGCGAACACGGTTCCGATCACGAATATTATAAAATCATAAAAAATCTTATTATTTCATAAGCTCGCCGAGACGCCGAGTCATACTGCGACTTCACTTGTTTTGCTTATTTTGTTCCCTCTATGCGCGAATGATGAAATCAAGCATGTCTTATAAAGCCTACACTAGTTATTAAAACATCGTCTGAATTATGCTCGCCGATCAATGCTGAGACCCGCTCGTGCTCGTTTGTGTAACACGTTTCTCAAATTATAACGCCAAGTGTCCCCCAGTATCAAAATGGTTCATTAGTGTATGATCAGAAAGGCTGCCGCCGGCATTATTTTCATTGTTCACTGAGCAACCCGTGTTGAATAAATAACGCTAGTTTTGCTCGCTCGGTTACCGTTTTGTCCAAATCAAAACTAGTTTAATTTAAGCTTTAATTTAACTTGCCTTGTATTTGTATGTATGTGTGATATGGTCAAATCTTGTAAGAAGCTTCTAATCTAGTTTTAGTTATCCCTTTGTGTTGAACTTCCACAAGCAAGACACGTTTCGATGACAGTAACATGAAGCTGAGCTGATGAGTGATGATTCAGTCAGAATTAACCTCGATGATTTAAGTATGTTAGTGTTTCCCTCATTTTGATCATCTTGCAATGCCGGTTACCAATATTGTAGTAGCCATGGTACCATTACACCCAGACCCGGAAAGATCATCCCGCAGCGGGAACGAACCCGCAATCTTTCGCATCTCAGCCGGCTCCTCGCCCGACGCGCTACATAGGTATTCCACCGACTTCCTACTACTTTTAAAATATCGAAAGGGGCCTTCCTACTTTGTGTCGTCCGATTCGTGGACTAGTCTTGCTAAGCGTACAGTCAGCATAACTGCATCCTAGCCAGCATCCCTGACGGACAGCGAGATACACTATTTAAATCGTCTGCGAAAGCTTTTTCTATATTTGGCTGTCCGGTGCTCGTCAGGTTACCTAAAGATTATAATATTATTATTGCCCTTAAATAAAAAACAGTTATTTGGGTGCCACGTGACTGAAAAAGAAGCATTTAGATGTAACTTCTAAATCTCCACTGAGTACAAAAAATATGGAAACCCTTCCTATTGTTGCAGTAAGATTTGTAATAAGCTAGTTTTAAGATGCTATTGCCATTGTTGCATCGATGTTCTGTGTGTTCTAATAATGTTTTATTTATTTGCATGCGTTAAAGCGTGTATGCTTTTAAACATGATTTAGTTAACGGCATCATAATCCACAATTTCAAATACGTTTTTGAGGCCGACTGGCTAGGCTTATTTTCTCCCAAATAAGATTGAACCTCTTTGTTGATGATACTAGAAGTCGCTTATAACGCTCCAAGTTCGAGCTTTTTCGCTCGCGATGTCATCAGCGTGGAGTTTTTTTTATATATAAACTTCAAACACCCACCGCACCCCCTTAGGGAGTGAATTTGTTATGTACCCTCTAAAATTCAAGTCTCTCGGACTTACAGTTTATGCTGTGCGTTGTTAGTCAGTCAGTTTCGCAACAATTTTATGTATTGATAACTCTGTTCCATTACATTAATTATTATCTCATAAAATTGCGTATGTAGTCGTAGTGTTTGTATTAAGGCTTGTTATACGCTTCCCGAAAAATCTAAATTCATACCAAGTACTAAATTATACAAAACTTTATCGATGATGTTGTGTTTAGGTCAGCCCGGCCCGGGCAGGTAGATAATTTGTGTACACAGGTAGGATGCGCTGCGCGAATGCAATTGCAAATCCTCGTATTGATCGACCGCTCCCGTTTCCTTTGACGTCGGTCGTCTGGAATCTAGCTATCTAGTTACCTATATAGTGCGGAGCGCGCCCCTTACTCTTTATCAAAGCAACAAGCTGTGCCATTCGGTGTTATCGAATCTTAGCACGACCGCGATCTTGTATTTCTTACTGTTGCTCTGTATTCTTTCAAAGTTATTGCGTCTTTGTAACGGTGTTGTCAGCTACCTTACTATTCCGGAACACAAAATGTCCCCGGTTTACTTGATCCTTCGTTTCATCGTCAGCGCGTTCGCGTACGCTGTTGTTTCCTTGCTGATAGGTTGCGCGATGATAATCTCGTTCATCACATCTCTGCTGCTCACGTTTTATTTTAAAACAATGCTGTACATTGGCTTTCTCGCGTTTTGCTCCTATTCCGTTTACAGCGTTGTTTCGCACTTCTTCCATTAAGATGGGTGTGATGGAATGGATTGAGGTGGTGGTGTGGTTATGGGTCAGCTTGTGTTGGTTCTACGTTTTGGCGGTAAGTGAAGCTATGCTAACATAAGTGCAATCGCGTTCTTCTATAGTGGATGATGGTCGGTTAGTAGTGGAGTTGCAGGCTAAGCTTTCTTCGTGCGCTCCTAGGTAATCCTCAGTAACTAAATTGATTGGGTTTCGAGCTGCAGCAAGTACACATGTTTACGATCAGTAGGAATCGAAGTTTTACTTTAGATACATAGATCTAGATAAGTCTACTATACTACTATTGTAGTCTACTATATATAAAGAAACCCCGACTTAATTATCTGCTCGTCCGTATGTCATACCAAAACATATTTTTGATTTCAATTTAGTTGTGGAACTCTTTATGGTAAACGACCAAAAGTCAAGCGGAAGTCTAGTTTTATATGAATCACTTTTATGCATATTTCGCGATTTTTTCTTGTTTAGAAGTTATGACTATTGTTCTAAGCCATTTTAACCCCCGACGCAAAAAGAGGGGTGTTATAAGTTTGATCGCTATGTGTGTCCGTCTGTATGTGGCACTGTAGCTCTTAAATGGGTGACGGTGAACCGATTTGAATGCGTTTTTTTAATTGAAAGCAGGTTTTCTAGCGAAGGTTCTTAGACATGTTTTACCTAAATCGGTTCAGCCGTTACATTGCGATGCGGGTTTTATACATTTTTAAATTTCTTCTTTTTTACAAATTCGATAACGTTGCAGTGCAGCCAAGGTGAATAAATATCAGGATCAGAGCAATGTACCAACTGTTGTTTCAGAAAATGTTAAATCTGATCGCAGACCGACTAGAGCGACAGGTCTGCGATGATGTCCTCGAGGTAGCGTGGTCCACCATGTGGAACGTCACGGACGAGACACCGGACAACTGCCGCCGTTTCCTAGAGAATCGTGGCATGGAGTTCTTCCTGGGATGCCTCAAGGTACGAGATGTACGTTCCCAAAAATTTACTTTTTATTTTTTCAATGCTTTTTTACACAGCTTTAAGGTGTGGTATAACGCAGTATTACCAATCTTAGATTTGATTTTTGACTTACTAAATCAAGTACAATATTCAAATTATAAATATGCATGAATACTACGTTATAATTCCGAGGGATTACTGTACCAGAAACATGATAGGACAATATTTGCTCGATATAAAATAAAATAAAAACAAAGTTACCTCTATTTTTTGGCTAGATTCGATTGTTTATTAAAATGGAGCACATTATTAGGTAACAAATTTGATAAATAAAATCAAGACAACAAAGCCGAGGATTTACTGTAGGGGTTTTGTAAAATTAGCTATATTTTAGGAGATATTTAATAAAAACTGCTTTTTCGTGTATTCGTATTGTTTGAATATTACAGCTCTTGAAAATGCTAAAATATGCTGCGCAATGTATTGCGACATATCGTGATCGAATGCGATTATCAGTTCGTTAGACAATAGGAGAGTTGTACCCTTACCACAAGTTTCTGACGTTATCGAATGGCTAGCGAAACGATAGTCAGTGTCAAATATTGGCCAATGACATCGGGGTGACTAGAAATCTTAATAACTTAATTGGTTAATATTTGACATTGACTATCGTTTCGCTAGCGATTCGATAACGTCAGAAACTTGTGGTAAGTGACAAGTGGTCAGTGACTGCCAGCCATGGAGGTATAATTGTATGGAGTGAGTGCTAAAATAGCATAGAGTGTTCCTTCTTACTCCTATCCTAGAAGATAGCTTGATATCCTATGTTAGAGAGAAACAAATATATTGTCACACGACAGTCGTTTTTCCGTTCCGTAGCCTGAATATTGGCACCATGCATATACATCTTCCTAGATTGTTACCATGAATGTAGAGTAGTTTGACATTTGGCCTGGTACGACTTACACTAATAAGAACAGATAGATATATGCTTGTCTCATTCCAACACGTGAATACATTCATATAAAAGAATGAGACTGGTATAATCGATACCGTTTCGTTTTTAGCCTTAGTTCCATGCCTTTAGTCCATCTTCCTAGCTGCCAGCCGAGTCGCACCGCGTTCGGGAAATAATCTCTAGAACAAGCTGGCCAGCGAAACGTCAAGGCTTATCTGAGCCTATAACTTTATTTAGTTAGTAACCGTGTGTTAAAATGGTATACTGTCACGTCACAATAGTTTTAATTCTATATGTTTAAGATTATGTTTCCCCTGGGAAAATAATGAGGGGTTCACAAGATAGGTCGGGATCTTAGAGCAATGCGGCCTCATTGTCGGGATCTTAGACTAAAATCTAAAACGAATTTCCCTTTTGATAAATCGTAATAAAACCTGATCACTCGATGACGACGTATACTTATAGATAAAACTATCTTCATTACTAAGGTCAAGTCGTTATAGTTATAAGCCGAGTTTATGCAACGGTAATCGTCATAATGTTGCAGTTTCAGAACTTTCCGAACAAAGACGAACTCCTTCGGAACATGATGGGTCTCCTCGGGAACGTGGCTGAAGTGGCCGAGCTACGCCCCCAGCTGATGGACAAGACTTTCCTTACGGTCTTCAATGATCTCTTGGACTCTTCCAGCGACGGCATCGAGGTAAGCTGATTTTTAGCATCATAATATAGGATTCCCACTGCTGGCATATTAATCATAGTGCATATAGTACGAGATCTCACGACCAAAACCATGTCGCATCGTTTTACGGCCAAAACTGTACATGAATGAAGTACATGAATCTGAACCCGGCTAAGTCGGCAGTACCGGCTAGAAACGTCGCAGTCTTAAGGGGGGCATTTCTGCTACGTTAAAAAAAATAGGCAAACAGTTTTATCACAATATGTCTGATAATAAAAATGTACATAAGTTTCGTCATTTTATTACGAAAAAATTTGTTTTCAGACATTTTGCGCGTCACATGTGGCCTAAGCGCATTTTCAAAAATGTCAAAAAATTTACCCGACCTGTCTCATTGCAGCTTAGTTTTTTTTTATATCTTTTGTATGGCTGCCAGTCTTTTGAAAAAATCGTTTTCTGACATTTTAAATGTCACCATAAACTCCAAAAACGAAGAGAACGTTTCGGTACTGGAGAGTGATTTTGATGATGACGACGACTACGATGACGAGTCCGACAGTGATTGAAAACGACTCTATTTTTTCAATAAACAGTATTTTTCAAACGTTATCCCAATTTCCTTTTGTCCAATTTATTAAAAATGTCCTTCAATTTTAGTTCGATGGTTTCGAGTAAGCTCTTTATCGATCATCATCTAAGAATTTGCGAGTTGCAGTTTATTCATTTGTTTAACAAGCGAAAATACGCCACAATACGATTTTTTAATAATTTCTGACTCGAAAAGTTGTCTGATTAACGAAGTACGACACTAAATTTGTCTGATATAATTTTTTTCTACATCAAGGCAACTTTTTTCATGATGTAGAACAGTTTACAGACAGAATGCTATGGGAAATATCGGTAAAATTTTTCAACACGTTCAAAATGGTTTCAACACATAAGATGCTCACACTTTCTTCTGAAAAATGATTGATTCGCATCAACTGACCAATGTTCACTTGAAAACGAGATTCTCAGACGGTTTGCTATAGGTTTTTTTTTTAAATTATATTATGAAAACGGGAAATTTTCACGTACCGTTAAATCGATGTAAGCACCGACATTGTTTCGACCCGTTTCGAGAGTCTCGAACGTTCGAGACGTTGTTCGTTTCGAGTTTTTTTTTTGCCTCTTTTTTAATTTTCTCAAATGGTCTCCTGGGTACGAGCGACGCTTGTGGTGTCTGAAAATTGTGTTTTAAGTATCTAAAATTTATCGTTCAATTACATTCTGAAAATCAGACAGATTACTATGAAACAGTTCGGTAAATTTTTTTGACATCTTCAAAAATGCGGTCAGGTCAGAAGTGACGCAAAAAAAACTGAAATTAGGCTTTTTGCAATCAGAGTCACCAAATCTATCGATTTTATACAGTTTAGATCGTAAAACGATAAGGCAAAAATTTTGGTCGTGGGCTAACAGAGATGATGCCTTAGATTTTTTGTTTTTTGACATTAGTAAATTTTTTCCGCGAGATGTCTTCACGGTTTTGTACACGTGGTAACCCATCGTCTACAACCAAAACATATTTTTTTGAAATATTCAAATAGATTTGTGAGAACCATATTCGAATGATATCGACATTGCCGGTGTAGGCCGGCAATGTTAAGGTAGCCGTCCGATGTTGACGACCGCGACCGACGACGGTGATAGACGACCGCGACTGGGACGTACGACCCAATATGCTTAGTATGAATGTATATGGAGCGCCGACCGACGCAAGCGACCGAGTCGTGCGGCAAGCGGACGCGTGAGCATGCGACAGTGCTTACCGTAGTCACGTTGCACGCTAAAATAGCGGCATTTCTGATGTCCATGAAGAATTGCAGTTATGCGTGGCTGTCGCTTGGGTCGCAACTGATCGCCAGACGACAGGCGACCAAGATCGCGCTCGTCTGTTGCCGTCGTAAGTCGCCGAGGTCGCCAGGCTCCGAATGCTACCTGTAGTATTATAAGTCGTGTTGTCACAAAGGGAATTTCACTATAAAAATCTGTTACCCTGCCACGTAGTACGAGCGGCGACCGTATGATTCTCTTCGTCATCTGATACAAAGATAAGACACATGGCACATGATTTTAAAAGTGATGCTTAGTTTAGAAAAATATGTGACAAAAATTCGAATTGGCCGATTGTACAAAAAAAGCTATCACTTCCGGTGATTTTTTTTTGTGGTATTTACGTCATTTGATACAGAGATGAGACTTGTGGCATCAAATAGCAATATATTAGTAGTTACAGAAAAATCTAGTCTGCCAGTTCCTGTGTGGCCGGAAGTGCTCTAAGAAGTCTTATAAGAATCAAAAGTCTCTATTGGACCGACTGAGGTTTGAGTACTAGAAATGTCAGAAATCGCGAAAAAGTTTTTCCATACATTTCGGTAAGATAGTCAAACTTCTACACTGGCCAAACTTTTTGTTCTCGGTAGATCCGCTTTAATCCGCTGAAACTCCTCCCCCCGTGTATAAATAAAAACACAGTTGTGAAGAAATCTATTAGAAAAATATGATATGTGCGCTTCAGTGGAATCAACAAGTATAACCTAGCTTTTTGTAGTATTGAAACTCTCCAATAAGCTAGGCAAGTCCCCCCCGCCCCTCCCTTTTACGTTATTTGATACCGAGATGATACTTGTAGCATCAAATAGGATTATATTAGTAGTTACAGAAAAATATTGTCTGCCAGTTCCTGTATGTATGGCCGAAAGTGCTCGGCAGACAGTTTCAAATCCGGACCCCGAACTTACGTCATTTGATACAAAGATGAAGTGAGTCGCAAATGTTTGATATTAATTCTACATTTAATTACGCACCAGTCTGCCGAACAGTATTAGTTTTTTGTGGTGCCGAAGGTATTCTGGCCGAAACCCTACCCCCGTATATAAATAAAAATACATTTTTATACTAAACAAGGTACGTTTATTGATACGCAGGTGCTATTATTTATTCTGTGGCTAAGCTAATTAGAGGATTTTCGATGTATGCAATATACAGTAAAATGACTAGTAATTTTGAGGCTATACAAAATAATACCTTCATTATTTGCAGTTCATTATTTATCCAGTATTGGTACAAAAATTTTGTAGTGCGCAGCGAGACAAAATATGTCGGTAAATGGTCATGTTCAAAGACGCCTCAGTGTGAGCCATGCGTTGAGTGGAGACATTTGTACCCGTGGTTGGTACGCGGCAAAATGGATAAAGATAAATGTAATGAATTAATTAAGTGATATGAAAGCTTCATACATAGATCTTCAAAGGTCATATCTGTCAACAATTTCTTATCTTCTTTCTTGTGAATGCAGACCAGAATATTTCAAAAAGTTATGGATAGTCTCCTAGGAACGTTTTCCTGTAACTATGATTTTATGGGTACTAATTGCAAGTACCTACCTACTATCTAAGACTAACGATGGAGAGTCCAGGAACAGCAGTGCAGGGAACAGTGCTCCTCGCGTACATTATATTGTTTAAGTTATTACTTGAAATAAACTAAATAATATAATACTAATAATAATATATATTACTATAATATAATTATAATACTAAACCGTACTATACTTTTGAAGGAACGAATAAAAATTATCTTATCTTATCTTAATGAACTTAACGCTTGCAGGTGAGCTACAATGCAGCGGGGGTGTTGGCTCACATGGCGTCGGACGGGCCCGCGGCGTGGACCGTGGACCAGCCGGCGCGCGACGACGTACTGGCGCGCGTGGCCGCCGCCGTGCGCCGCTGGGACCTGAAGGCGGAGCGCAACATCAACTACCGCTCCTTCGAGCCGATCCTCAGCCTGCTCGGCGCGCACCACACCCCGCCCTGCCAGCACTGGGCCGCCTGGGCGCTCGCCAACTTAACCTCCGTCTACCGTAACTATCTTTTTTATTTTTTAAAGAGAGAAAATTGTGGTGTTATGCCCTGACCGAGTGGTGGCCGAGAGGGAGCACTAGAGGCCGCGGCAGACCATCAGCCAGGTGGGCGGATGATATAGAGGCCGTAGAGGGAAAGACCTGGATGAGAATCGCAAAGAACCGTTTGGAGTGGCGTTTGAGGGAGGAGGCTTATACCCAGCAGTGGGCTATTATTTGAGCTGCCAATGATGATAAAGATGAAAGAAAGAGTATAAAGAAGAATATATATTTATTTGTATACAAGAGCTACACAGGAACACATAATAAACTAAGGCTGAGATAAATAGATGTTACTTAGCATGTACTAATGCTTAGCATTATCCCTGTCACTTTCCCACACATGTTAAATCACGCGTGCAAAAGAGCGACAGAATTAGTACGTGCTAAGTTAAGTCTATTTATCTTAGCCTTAGACAACAGAAACAGAATTGAAGGTACGATTTGTAACTCAAGTAACAAAATGGCTCTGCCTCAGGATGAGTTGGTTGACTAGCAAACTAGCAACCATCGCTGAACTTTCGTCAGAACCAATTGTTGGTCTTTGCTTGACCACGATCTCACCTGTTGTTATATGACGATGTGGCCGACGATGGAGCACAAAGATCTTGAAGGCACCTATTCACTCTTACCTTGAAGAGACCCAGATTATAGTTTGCAGGAAAGACAGACGACGGTAGTGTTTTCCACTCCTTAGCAGTTCGCATTATAAACCTCCATTATAATTATGTACCTCCCTTCCTACATCACCCTCACTTCAGTGCGGCAGGCGTGGCGCACTCCGCACTTTAGGTAAAGCTACAAGTACCCGGCGGGCTTGACTTGTCGAGTCATTTCAGTTAGTCAGACAAGATAAGAGTTAGGCGATAGAAAGAGAGGTAATTACCAGGTGAATTTAGCGTTAGGTAATTAGCACTGTGCCACCTGATTTGCACTTTATTGTGTGAAGGTCGCTTTTTATTTCTTTGATTTTGCGGAGTCAACCGCGTTCTGTACGTGTACATTTATCCTATGCCCTCACTTCAGTGCGGGAAGACCTCCACCGAGCCCGAACTTCCCTTTTCATTTAGTTTTTATCACGCAACTATCTGCCGCAACTTCTTCCGCGCGTAGGTAGTAACATTACCTATTTATCTACTTACCCACCAGTCCAGTATTTGTGGTAAGATCGGCTTTGGGTTGGGGTGTACATAAGGTGATCACTGTTCTCTAGTGTTTTAAATCCATGTCAGACTGTCATTATGGTACAAACAACAGATAATTTTTTCAGAGTTCATATCTCAGAACCGGTAAGTCGTATGGAAAAAATGCATTTAACATTAAGTGATGGATAAGAAAAAAGCTACACGATAGGCTAAAAAAAAAGCTTTTTTCCTCAGTGCCCCCTTATGTACACTCTGACTGTACGGCTTTGTTAAGGCTTCACCGGTTCGTGAAATGGTTATAAAGAGCTTTAGAATTTTAAATGATTGTAAGTAAATAATATATGGTACTCCTAGTAAAATCATAAATTCAATATACAATTTTAATAGAAAAAAGCTTATAACTTTTTATAATTAATATCCAAAATGAGATAATATTCAGAAAGATATTAATTAATAATTGAGTTAGGGAAAACAAAACAAATGCAAACATTTATTGGCTTTTTTTCTCATCTTCTTTACACCAAAATACGGTATCAGAGTGTGCTCTTGCCTTTCTTCAGTCCGGTCGCAAAGCGTTCCATTTTGTTTTATCTGGCCGTGAGACCAGAATTCACTTAAAAGGAAAGGAGAGGAAAGACCTCTTCTCTGTGGACCAAATACATTATAAAGGTCACAGGAATTCAGTGGATGGAGGCGGTTTACACCCTTTAATGGTGGTTTAATATGGGGGGGGGGGGGGGGGGGCTATTAGTTTTTAAATAGATAACTTTGTCATTATGTTAAAAGCTAGATAAAACTTAAGATGATGTTTGTATGTTATTATTCAATATCTATCTATAATCTATATCTTGACAGCTTTTTGACTAATTTTGCTCATATTTGAAATTTTTGTTTACAGACCGTTCACCGTAAGATGGCCCCTTTGAATACCGAATGTTTCTGTCAAATATAATCAAAATTGACCGGACTAATCTCGACGAAAATGATATACAGGATCTACAATTATTATTTTTTGTCCTCACCGATTTCTGCGATTTTGATTATATTTGACAGAAACATTCGGGATTCAAATCTAAACAAAAATTTCGAATGTGAGCAGAACTAGTCAAGAGGCTGTCAAGATATAGATTACACGCAACCAAATGCAACACATCTGTATAGATCGCGTAACGAGTTATGAGCGCTGACCTTCAATGCGCAGTAGTAATTTTTTAGGTTTGTATAGCGAATGCGCGAATGTAAACATGCGTAATCAACCCCACCACTTTCGCCGAGCGCTCATAACTTGTTGTGCGACCTGTACGCGAGTACCAACTTACAGACAGATGAAAGCAAATTTTGCTAGTTGTTGCAAAGATTTCGCTCGCTCAATGAGGTAGTACCACCTAGCTAGTGGTAATAGGATGTTGTGTCTGTTTCCAGCAGAGAAACACCACTTTCCCTGTCCACACCACTTTCCTGAGCTTGTTGAGCTTTTGAGCTTGTTGTGCGACCTGTACGCGAGTACCAACTTACAGACAGATGAAAGCAAATTTTGCTAGTTGTTGCAAAGATTTCGCTCGCTCAATGAGGTAGTACCACCTAGCTAGTGGTAATAGGATGTTGTGTCTGTTTCCAGCGGAGAAACACCACTTTCCCTGTCCCCACCACTTTCGCCGAGCGTTCATAACTTGTTCTGCGACCCGTAAGCGAGTACCAACTTACAGACAGATGAAAGCAAATTTTGCCAGTTGTTGCAAAGATTTCGCTCGCTCAATGAGGTAGTACCACCTAGCTAGTGGTAATAGGGTGTTGTGTCTGTTTCCAGCGGAGAAGTACTGCAGCTTGGTGCAGTCGGAGGGCGGGATCTGCCTGCTGCAGCGGCTGCTCGCGCACCCCGCGCCGTACCCCGCCATCAAGCAACTGGCGCGCACCGTCATCGACAACTGCGCAGCGCACGCGCGCCGTGACCCCGAGCCGTGCCCGCCGCCCCCCGCACTCCTAGCCGACTAACAGGAAGCCACCGTTCGATGCTGCATCGAGGATATCATACCCGAAGCCATGTATGAAATGAACGCAGCACTCCATTGCCTGAAGCTCGCCGCCGTGTACGCGGCAGCGCTCACCGTCGGCTGTTGCATCGGCTATCTGTTGTTCGAGAAGGATTAGTAAATCCTTCATCAGTGACATTTTAGAGATATGGATGGACTCTCTCCTCATTTCTTTGCAGTGCACCTGTCATGTTAACAAAGCATGTAAATAAAACATTAGGTTGTTGTAAATGTTATAGTTTGCTGTAGAAATAGGCCTATTGATTAACAAGATCGGTATTTGAGATTTGATAAATTTTCATTTTTTAAAAAAACTCGGTGGTAGTGTGGTTTCCAAACTTCGTGACCGGTCTAAATTAAAATTACCCTTTTGTATACTACTGACAGTAGTTATTGTATTTATAACAATATAATTCACTACAAATAAGGTTATCTCGTATAAAAATAAAGTAATATATTGAATTTATAGAAAGTAACTACTGGATGTTAGACATTTTAGAATATGTTTTCTCAAACATGCTTAGATGTTTCTTCAATGTTTAGATGCCCTTCTCCGAGATAAATAAAGAAGCCAGCCTGTTCATGTCTGTCACCCGTGTGAGGTAGTTTGCATGTTTTGAGAAACATTATGTACAAGCGATGGCTGCAACTAGGCGAAGGTGTACTCACGTACGTGGGCATCGTCTTACGTTCACCATCATCGCCTGACTTGCAGGCAGCGATACTAATGTACTATATATAAAAAAAACATTTTCAAGTAAGTATAATAGTTAATTGGCTGATTTTAAGGCGTAAACATAAGAAGTTTCTAACTAACAATACTCGTATGCAGTAGTAAATTATTAACTAACTAATTTTTCTATAGTTAATTTTTTATATATTTATTTATGTATATCCGATTTATAAAATTACTCTTGTTGTATTACATAGGTTTACCTCTATTTCACATATTATATTGACACGTTTCTGTTAAAATTGTTTCTAAATTTTAAACTCACACTGGTATCTATAACATCGATATAATATAGTACTAGTATATTATATCAATGATCTATAACGAAAGCTTATTTGTACTTTTATTTATAGGTCAGAATACAGTTGAATTACTTTATTCTATTTATTCTAGGAAGTCATATGAAGTAATATGCATGCATGTAGAAAATAAAACCATTTGCACCAACAAAAACGTAAATGTTCCTCTTGTCCAAATTACAAACCATCTATTTAAAACATGGGTTTATTATTATTAGTTACCTTATGGGAATACCTTTTATAGGATACCTTTTATAAAATCCTTGTTGCAGCTGTTAATCCTCGGTAAAACTATACAAGTAGTATATTATTTATTCTATAAAAATAAATATAAGTTTGCGTAAAAGTCAGTTGGTGCAAACAGACGTTATCAAATTATTACTTTAAGCTAATACCGTAATCATAGTTATTAAGAGTAGCGGATTCAGAATGTTAATGTAAACTACTAGTCTAGTCTACTAGGATTTTTTTGCCGACTACGCCAAGTTCATTTTCATTCACACTGTGATTTTTTTACTCAATGTTATGTGTTAACATTTTTATGTAGAGTACTTTTGTTAGAATATTTAACTACTTTCAAAGATTAAATGTTTGAAAAATAAAGTTTGTCAAGTTGTATTTTTTTGATGGGCGTCTGAAAACTGATCGAAAGCAGACACCTTATACCTCGAGACGGAGTCTGGTACTCTGCTGGGCATCTTGTGAACCTCAATTTGAATACAAACATGCGTGTAGTGTACAACTGTACACCATACGCACGTGCTTTTTAACCCCCTGTTGCAAAAACGACGGGGTGTTATAAGTTTGACGTGTCTCTCTCTCTGTGTGTGTGTGTGTGTGTGTGTGTGTGTGTGTGTGTGTGTGTGTTTGTGTGCGCGTGTGTGTATGCCGCCTCGTAGCTCCCGAACGGATGAACCGATTTCGTTTTTTTTTTGTTTGAAAGTTGTATTTGTCGGGAGTGTTGTTAGCTATGTTTGATCAAAATCGGTTCAGCCGTTTCATTGAGTTGAGGGTTTTTTGAATTTATACAAAATTAATTACTTGTTATAATGTGTAACGACATGACGCTGTCATGCCGTTTGAATTATGAATTCTAATAAGTTTCACATCTACCGGGCGTCCCGTGATGGCCTACTATTTTTTAAATTGTTATTTTCGGGGTTAAGTTAAATTAAAGGTCTATTCCCGACGTCCACGTTAGCTGTTCCCGTTAACATGGACAGCGGGAAGGTTTTAATTCCCTTCCCGTTGTCCACGTTAGCTGTCCCCGTCAACGTGGACATCGGGAAGTCACAAAATCCCTTCCCGTCGTCCACGTTATCTGTCCCTGTTAACGTAGACAGCGGGAAGTTACTAATTCCCTTCCCGTTGTCCACGTTTGCTGTCTCCGCTAACGTAGACAGCGAGAAGTTACTAATTCCCTTCCCGTTGTCCACGTTAGCTGTCCTCGTTAACGTGGACAGCGGGAAGTCACAAAATCCCTTCCCGTCGTCCACGTTACCTGTCCCCGTTAACGTAGACAGCGGGAAGGTACCAATTCCCTTCCCGTTGTCCACGTTAGCTGCCCCGTTAACGTAGACGGAGGGAAGTTACTAATTCCCTACCAGTTGTCCACGTTAGCTGTCCCCGTTAACGTGGTCAGCGAGAAGTCACAAAATCCCTTCCCGTTGTCCATGTTAGCTGTCCCCGTTAACGTAGACAGCGGAAACTTACTAATTCCCTTCCCGTTTTCCACGTAAGCTGTCCCCGTTAACGTAGACAGCGAGAAGTTACTAATTCCCTTCCCGTTGTCCACGTTAGCTGTCCCCATTAACGTGGACAGCGGGAAGTCACCAAATCCCTTCCCGTCGTCCACGTTAGCTGTCCCCGTTAACGTAGACAGCGGAAAGTTACTAATTCCCTTCCCGTTGTCCACGTTAGCTATCCCCGTTAACGTGGTCAGCTAGAAGTCACAAAATCCCTTCCCGTTGTCCACGTTAGCTGTCCCCGTTAACGTAGACAGCGGGAAGTTACTAATACCCTTCCCGTTGTCCACGCTAGCTGTGCCCGTTAACGTGGACAGCGGGAAGTCACAAAATCCCTTCCCGTTGTCCACGTTAGCTGTCCCCGCTATGGTGGACAGCGAGAAGAGCAAATAAACCCAGCCATGTTACATTATCGTTATTTCGAGTATGTACCTATCTACCTATTACGGTTCTAAAGATACAGCCATTATTAAGATGGAACAAAAACAAGGGCTATTATAAAAGTTTAAATACTAAGCTAAAGTAGTAATACTAAGCTGCGCCCCGCGGGGATCCCGCATAAGTCTAGAACCAGTGGGAATATCGGGAAAAAAATTGCCTATGTGTTATTCCAGGAGTACAGCTACCTCTTTTTTTATACTACTTGGAACGACGGATCAAGCAGATGGCCCACCTGATGTTAAGCGGTACCCTCTGCCTATGAACAGTGCATTACCTCATAGGTCAAGTCCACCTAGGAAGGACGCACCCTATGTTGTATTGCACTGCGCCCGCCACGAAAGTCTGCGGCCAATAAACCAATGTATATTTTTTATAATATTTCATAAAAGTCTTACAAAAATGATATGACTTAGAATATAAAATTTATATTATTAATTAAAGATCATTTTTGTATCATCCTGTGTTTAGACTGACCAGCCGGTTATGCCGGCCGACTTTAGATTATTCGCTATCCCTAAAGTCGGCCCCAAATCAGAAAGGTAAATATCTTGGAAATTAGAGTATTTACACCCGGCCGGTTTTTGGTTTTTATATTCAGAAGCAATGATAGAATTTGCAGTGAAAATTCGACTTTATTAATCGTTTTATGACTAGTAAACTCTAATTGCAAAAACAACTTCATTCGCCTAAAGTCGGCCTCCGGCCGAGTATACGAATTTTGAGAAAAATCAATCCCAAATACCGGCCCCTCTATTTTCTCCTAAACTATATAACAAAAAAATAAACCTTAAAGTATCACTAATTAATTCATGAATTGTTATTTACACTTCAAAATCAGAATTATTTATTATTTACCTCCGTAACACAGTTCCCGTACTTGGCGTTGAACGTAAAAACAGTTAAGTTTTGGAGATTAACGCTCCCATCTCGCACTTCGTTTGCAATGACGCTTACTCCACAGAATGTGTAAGATGCAAAGGGTTATAAGATGCATTTGTTTTCGAGAGAAAAGGATAAACACAGGTCGTGATCTAAGTAACAAAAATGTGAGTTTCTTTAGTATTTTGGGAATGCAAAGTAAAAATGTATAGGGGGCCGACTTTAGAGGGGGGGCCGGAATTAGGCATATCTACCCTATATATTCTGTGGTTGAACGTAAAAACAGTTAAGTTTTGGAGTTAGGCGCTCCCATAAACAGTTAAGTTTTGGAGATAAATGCTCCCATCTCGCACTTCGTTTGCAATGAAGCTTACCCCACACAATGTATAAGACGCAACGGGTTACCATTTGTTTTCGAGAGAAAAGGATAAACACAGGTCGTGATTTATGTGACAAAAATGTGAGTTTCTTTAGTATTTTGGGAATTCAAAGGAAAAATGTATAGGGGGCCGACTTTAGAGGGGGGGCCGGAATTAGGCATATCTACCCTATATAAAAATATCAGGAAGTGATCAAGGAGAACTCATTTTAAATTATATCATTCCTACGCCTTTTTCCCGAAGGGGTAGGCATAGCATCGAAAGGAATTGGTCCAATAGGTACCTATATAGGTACTTTTTGAAACAGCATTCATAATAAACTGCATTTGCAAATGAATGGGCGAAAAATAAAGCCAACCTCAGGGCAGCTACATAATCAAAGCTTTTACTAATATATATTCTGTGGCTGGGCAGGCAATAATGTTTAATTATTGCTTCACGAAGTTCAGCACTTAACCAGTGTTTATATAGCAAAACTATCTTGCAAAATTAACATGAAGCGAGTTAAAAATAAAGCATTACGGAAACGAGCAACGTACCTAGTTCAAATAAATGGATCGATGGATGATTACGTAGTTCAAATAATTATCCAGAGATACTGTTCTAAATATGCAAATTAGTGTCATCTACCGTAACCCAAAAGAACTAAATTAGAATCGGCTAGCCTAGTTACAAGTTAGTTATACTACTCCTCCAAAGACAGCGCTGTAAGTTCAACCACTTCCCAAGAAATGGCACTGTGTAAATTCAATGACTTCCCAAGAGATAGCACTGATGGCACTGTCAAACTTCAACTTTCCACTACCATGCATGCTACCAGGCGAACAGAACACTGCAGGAATAGTCCGGTTTTAACTCCAATATTTTTCAAAAGATGGCGCCTCATCCTTTTAGCTATTTGTTCATTATCCAGTATAAGTTAACAGGATAGCAGAACACTACAGGAGTAATCCGGTTATAATTCAATATATTCTCCAGAGATGGCAATGTACTAAAATTAATTCAACTACTTCTCGACAGATGGCACTGATGGGCATCACTTCAACTTTTCAATATATGCTACCAGGCGAGCAGAACACTGCAGGAGTAGTCTGGTTTTAATTTTAATATTTTTCAAAAGATGGCGCATCATCCTTTTAACTATTTGTATTCATTATACAGTATAAGTTACCAGGATAGCAGAACCCTACAGGAGGAATCCGGTTATAGTTCAATATATTCTCCAGAGATCGCGATGTACTAAAATTCATTCAACGACTTCTCAAGAGATGGCACTGTTAACGTTCAATATAAGTTACCAGGCGAGCAGCACGCAGATTCTATGGCATGACACTTAGAAGTTATATCTCACAACAGATGGCGCTAGTGAAGTTGGTCGTCATGCTGTCTGTCAAACTCTTGCTTGTCTATTTTTGGTCTAGCTAGTCTTATAACAAATTTCTCTATGGCTAGTCTACTAGGTCTATTTCTCTGTGGTCTAGGTCTATACAATACAATTACAAAGAATATGTCTGTCTACTGTCTAGGAATATGTTCTATCGTTATAACTAAATACCATAAATAAATGTTGTATGTAATTATCCACAAAGTACCTTTATATATTTATCTAATAAAGAAATGCCTAACCTAACTAATGAACATAACTCCACAGCAAACCATCTAAAAAACTAGGATTGTTAGTTTGTTATAACCCAACTTGTTAATACAGGTCCATGCTACCTTTTAAAATAGGGTTCAAAATAATATACTACTTGTACCTAGGAGTAAAACGTAGTGTTTACTTCTTCAATGGGTAGGAGTCTTTCGCTCGCCACTTCCCCCCTTCGTGTCACGATAATACTTTCCTAGATAATGTTTTTTTTTTTTTTTTTCGAATGGAATTTAATGCAGTTGACCGCCTGGGGCCATGACTGCTTTACCGTACCGGGCTTTTGGTGAGCGCAGATGGCGCTCAACCTGTAAAGTTAGGTTGGGGCAACGAGCACAAGGGCACCACTAGGTACGAACCTCGGCTTGGGCTGTTGCCAGGTTGGGAGGATCGAACAGAACGCCCCGGAACATGCTTGTACCGGTTTAGGCGAAGGTACAGAAGGTACTTAGAAGGTTCTTCGACCTCGCCGGCGAGGTCGGTGTAAGGGTGTAGTGTTTTTTCTGTCTTGACTGGATGACGTCACTACCGCATTAGCGGCAGTGATAGGGTCATCGGGATCACCAAGAACGTGTCTTGGTCTACGGAGGGACTTCTAGATAATTTATAGACTAAGGGGTCTATTTATACCTAAATGCGACGATATGGTGCCGAACAAATGTTTATTTATTTTGTGAAATTATAAGGCGTCAGTGCTGTGCCTTTGTGCATTTGAAAACATCAGGACAGGTGTCCCAGCCCAAAGATAAACAGATCAGAAAAAATGGATAGTAGCTGTAAGGAGAGATACCTGTATGCCAACAGTAAATGCACTTATTCGCAACAATTTCCTCAAGCAGGTTCCGCAATGTGGAAAAATCGTAAGTAGGTAGTGTGTATTGCTTACATTCATTCAAACAGCAACCCACTTGACTTATTTTTATATTTACCTAGCTCTAGCATAACCTCGGTTTTTGTTCATTTTACTTTTACAGCAAAGCCTAGACTTAAGAACGATGCTGTACCTAGCCAGTTTAGCAGGACTGAAAATAATCTAGAATCACCAAAGCAGAGACAAGACTTCACAAAATGAGCACTCAGAAAGGGATCCGTGCATTTGTCATCATCGAAGACAATGGTACCAGAGCCATGTAGTGAGGTTGAAATACAGATGACACCAATAGAAGCCAAAGAAGATGAACATGGAGAGGTGCATAAATATGATTCATTATACAAGCACTCCGCTAAACTCATTTTGTATAGAAAACTTGCAATCGGAGTCAAAGATGGGTGAGTGAACTCAAATTCTACACAAGATTTAATAGTTACAAGCACTTCTGGCTTGTTTTTAATATCTTAGGGCCAGCGGGAGACCATCTATTGTCCACTATCTATCTATATATCTATTGTATCTACTATCTATGAATACAGAATGAGTATTTGTGTCTTAACTACAGCTAATGAATTTCTACTTCCTATTGTAAAGTTAAGGCACAATATGATCAATAAACAACTGTTGTTTAAAATTGATATCAGTGAGTTAGCCTTATATTTATCTGTTATCAACTTTCTGTGTACTGTCAGTTTAAGGTGGTCGCTTTTCCATACAAACGTATTAGCACAAATATGGGCAAACAGAGTATAATTTTACACTGAAATGACTGTTGTTGGCTTTTATATTGGTCATTATTTGCGTCAACACATATTTGGTTGAAGAAAACAGTGGATTAATAGCGAAAATAACATCGAAATTTTAGTTCATTTATGTCAGTGTGTGAGTGTACACTGACAGTGTCACACACATAGCCGCAGATTAGATAACAGTAACATGTCACTTACACGCGACGTTGTCAGCTCGTGACTTACGCCGGCTAAGCGCTGTTGCCGCTTCGATCTGTCATATCATAATTAGCTCGGATAGAAAATATTAGAAAAACAAACATTTAGGATTGGACATGTGTATGCGAATCAGCCAGACAGCCGGAGGCCGCAATGCATTGCAAGGTCTCTACATATGAACTTTGTATAAATAATGGGAGAAAATTAAATTACAAACAACTAGACAGAAATTACAGACAAATATAATATTATCTTAATTACGTAAAAATTAAATTAAATACTACTAGCTGATCATAATTACCTATATATTTACGCACAAGGTTTTTTGAACTGAGACCTCACGAATACACACGGTTTAGGTAGGTTACCTTATTTATTTCGAAAAAATATCTATGTACATCCACATGTGGTTCGAAAAGTTAGACCTTCAACGTCGTTAAAATTCCTAGAAACGGGAGGTCAACAAAGAATGTTATACACTGGTTGTTATTTTATAGAGTAGGTACCTACAAGTTTCAAGATTCATAAATTTTAGACTTTTCCCAGTATTTGTATCATAAAAGCTACAAACGTAAAAAAAACAGCGTTGTAGGATTAGTGGAAGTACCCTAGAGGTTTTGTTTTTTTACATTTTTGATTTACCCTAACATCTCAGAAACTAAAATAGTTTTGAAATGTCGAAGCGAGGAACTTTCATATGACACCACATTTGATCTGATTTTCTCACTTTTTTTTACCTCCTCTTGGACCCCAATATCTCAACAACCCCCCGACCGATATAGCTCATAACCTTACCAACAAATTGTACCAATACTATCACCTCCCAATCAAATTTCATGAAGATCGGATTAACGGTTCGGAAGTTATGCTCGGACAAACATACATACATACATACATACAAATGCCAATTCTTCCAAGTTGAATCAGAGAACTCGCTTCGCTCATTCAATATTAAAAAAAAAAAACATAGTATTGCCTTGTTTCAGTCGAAGTCAGTTCTGTGTAGGTAGGTGAAACTACAATCTTCAAACAAATTCGTTGAAATGATTCCTAGGGGTCTTATTCATTATAATTGCCAGTTAGGGTCTTCGGAAGATTCAGATATGCAGGCCCAGGGTGGGTATTGAACATTTTGCCTCCTGCTTAGAAGACAAGAGTTCATCTTACTATGACATGTTATGTCTGTTCGTGTATGTCACAGCCACTTTTTTCCGAAACTATAGGATCTATGCTGTTGAAACTTGGTAAGTAGGTGTATTCTGTGAACCGCATTCAGATTTTCACAAAAAAATAGAAAAAAACAAAAAAAAAATGGGGGTTCAGTTCTAAGTATTAGTACTTAGAACTGAAACTCAATTTTTTTTTTCATCAAACCCGTTGGTGTGGGGTATCTATGTATAGGTCTTCAAAAATGATATTGAGGTTTAAAATATAACTTTTTTCTAAACTGAATAGTTTGCACGACAGACACTTCCAAAGTGGTAAAAAGTCCCCCCCCCCCCCAACCCCGTAACTTCTAAAATAAGAGAATGATAAAACTAAAAAAAAAATGTACATTACCATGTAAACTTCCAACGAAAATTGGTTTGAACGAGATCTAGTTAGTAGTTTTTTTTTAATACGTCATAAATCGTAAACCATCCAAGAACTTTGATATTATGTTACTTGCTGCTACGGGACCCTTCATGGGCGACTCCGACTCGCACTTGGCCACTTTTTTTTTTAATTTCCATAATATTATTTGCATGCAATGCATATCAGCCGGCCTAGCCAAAAGACATTCGCTTCGAAGCGATTCCATTCCTTTCTAGGCGCTAGTCCAGATGGTACGTTCCTAAGCACTAATTTATTACTAGTAGGTAATTGTGTTTATACTGTACTAGCCATTTCACCGCAGCTTGGCAAACAAACAAACAAACAAAACAACAAAGTTTACATATTTACAGGGAATTAATTTTGTAAAACTTAAAAAAAAACCGAACGAAATAAAACGGCTGAACCGATTTTGATCCAACAAAGCTAAGAACACTCCCGACAAATACACCTATCAAACAAAAACAAAAAACTATTTCGGTTCATCCGTTCGGGAGCCACGTTGGGACATACAGACACACACACACACACACAGACACGTCAAACTTATAACACCCCTTCGTTTTTCGTCGGGGGTTAAAAAATACAAAATAATAGTGAAGATAAATAAAAAAACATAAAAAAGATAAATATTTTATACATAGTGTAATACAAATTAACAATCTTTTTTTTTAAGGAGAATTAGCCTTTTTGAAATGCAATCCTTTCCCTCATTGTCTCGCAAGTCGCAAAGGCCTCGAAATTAAAAATAATATAATTAATTTTTATTGAATGGGTTATCCTCTCTTTTAACCCCCGACGAAAAACGAAGGGGTATTATAAGTTTGACGTGTCTGTGTGTGTGTGTGTCTGTCTGTCCCATCGTAGCTCCCAAACGGATGAACCGAAATCGTTTTTTTTTGTTTGAAAGGTTTATTTTTCGGGAGTGTTCTTAGCTTTGTTTGATCAAAATCGGTTCAGCCGTTCAGCTTTGGGGTTTTTTTTTTAATTTTTACAAAATTAATTACTAACTCAACTATAATCTGGACCTCTTCAAGGCTAGAGTGAATAGGTGCCTTCTAGACCTTTGTGCTCCATCTTCGGCCGCATCGTCACTTACCAACAGGTGAGATCGTGCACAAACAAAGGTCTATCAATGTTAAAAAAAAAAAAAAAAAAAACTTGTTGAAAATAGGGTCAACTGCGGATTTCCTCAATGAAGAATTGTTACTTCGTCGGCTTTATTTCTCAAACTCAAGACATCACAATAATGGAAATGGAGCGCGACGAATTATTCCCATTTGTCACACTGATCTGTCCCCCCTAAGGTGACAGTTAGAACAAAAAAGTTGGATCTGTCCCCCTGTTGCGTGATTGGGTGATGGCTGGTACATTTGCGTGTAATTTTAATTTTAATTTTAGATTATTGTATGGAACCCTTCGTGCTAGAGTCCGACTAGCACTTGGCAGTTTATTTTTTATTTTTTATGATACAAATTGGCAAACTAGCATACGGCCTGATGTGAAGTGGTCACCGTCGCTTATAGACACCGGCAACACTGGGGGTAATTGTCGATGCGCTGCCTACCCTGAAGGAATTTATGAGCATTTTTCATGAAATAAAACATGGTTACGTACGACATGTACGACACGGGAAAACCTCAGATGGAAGCTCATTCCATAGTTTATAGGCACAGAATAAATAATAGTACTTTATGGGGAAGAAATGATCTCGAGAAACGAGTCGTTCGAGAAACCCAGGGTTCTATGATGTGCGGATGAGCTTTGTCACGGTGCCGGGAAGAGCGATGGTAAAATCTCGATGCGAGGATGAGATCGGAAAGCTCGTCAGAACATTCCCCGTTGTAGAGGCGGTAGATCACGCAAAGAGATCCGATAGCTCTGCGTTGGCTAAGCGGTTCTAGAGTATCGGAGAGCTTGGGGTCACCGATGATGCTAATGGCTCTTCTCTGTAAGGAGTCAAAACGAAGCAGCTGGTACTTGGGTGCCCCGTGCCATAGATGGGAACAGTTTCTACGTGCGGCCTTACTTGTGCTTTGTAAAGCAATAGCCATTTATGCGGCGTAAAATAAAGTTTCTATGTGCATTATATTATGGGGGAGGCCTATGCCCAGCCGTGGACTTCAGTTGATGATCTATCAATAAAAGCTGAAAGTAAATAAATCTTTAGAAAAAAAAGCGGCCAAGTGCGAGTCGGACTCGCCCATGAAGGGTTCCGTAGCAGCAAGTAACATAACATAAAAGTTCTTGGATGGTTTACAACTTATGATATATTAAAAAAAACTACGTACTAGATCTCTTTCAAAACAATTTTCGTTGGAAGTTTACATGGTAATGTTCACCATTTTTTTTGTTTAGTTTTATCATTCTCTCTCTCGCAAACTATTCAGTTTAGAAAAAAATGATATTAGAAACCTCAATATCATTTTCGAAGACCTATCCATTGATACCCCACACAGGTTTGATGAAAAAAAAATGTGTTTCAGTTTTAAGTATGGGGAACCCCAAAAACTTATTGTTTTTTTCTATTTTTGTGTGAAAATTAGTTTCGGAAAAAAGTGGCTGTGACATACACGGACAGACAGACATACATGACGAATCCATAAGGGTTCCGTATTTTTTTTTTTCGGAACCCTGAAAAACTACTTCATAGCTAGGAATTTATACCCAATACAACATAAATACATACATAGACACACGCCTTTTTCCCCGAAAGAGTAAGCAGAGCCTCTCATGTGCCTCTTTTCACTGTGGGTTGCACCATCGTGGGAAATACACGTGACAAGTGGTGAGCTCATCGCCGCCATTGCTTCCCACGACTGACTCTGCTAATGCTTTCTTCCAGTATAATACATTCCTGAAATAAGCTAGCAGTCAGGAACTACAAGCTAACTACAAGTCCAGGTATAAGACTTAATAAAATTAGTGTGCTGATGAAAATGAGCCTAAGCACGGCCAGTTTACTATTATCCATCGAGGAGTTCCGCTGTCCACGTTCCGTCTCCATCATCAGATCAGCTCGCTTTCACCATAGTATTGTACTGTCATCGGAACTAGATAGGTACGAGTATGCCAAATTTCAGCTCAATCGGATATCGCAGGAGACACCATTGTTGCCACCCGTGAAATATAGTAGTAGTAGAGCTTTTTTGTGTGAGAGTTCGTCCGGGGAAGTACTACCACCATACCTATTTCTGCCGCAAAGCAGTAGTCCTCGCATTGCTGTGTTCCGGTTTGAAGGGTAAGGGTGCCGGTGAAATTACAGGCACATGAGACGTTTCACCTTTATGTCTCAGGGTGGCGGGCGCAGTGCAATGCCACATAGGGCGCGTCCTAGGTGGACGTGACCTATGAGGTAATGCACTGTTCATAGGCAGAGGTTACCGCTTAACATCAGGTGGGCCATCAGCATGTTCCGTCATTCTAGTAGTATAAAAAACAAAAAACATTCTGAATGCAATGCTTGACTTGTTGCTGAAAATACCGAAATTGATATATGTGTGCCTATAATATTTGAGGAGTTCCCTCAATCTTCATGGATTCCATCATCAGAAAAACATTTTAATGAAAATGGCACCAATCTGGAAGTATATCATGTAATTTTTTTTCCTAATCGTTACGTAAATGGTATGAGGTAACAAACATAATAAAAAACTCTGGAATTGATAACCTCCTCCATTTTTTGAGGTCGGTTAAGAATCGAGTACCTACTTTTTGATTTGAAATAAGGACACACCACAACACTCACTTCACAAACATAATATTGGCTGAAGCAGAATCAGTGTATTTTGTAGATCATTACAAAAACATTTATAAAAAAAAAATAGTCTGGTATCGAACCCAGTACTGTGGTTTTAGTGTCGAGAGATCTAGTCACTGGTTCACAAAAAAAAAGTAAAAAAAAAATACAAAAAATATAGGCAGTATAGAATCGAACGCAGTAACGTGGGTTCAGAAGTTCTGAGTCGACAGTCCAAGCCGCTAGTCCAACTATTTTGAAATTCGCGCGCCGAAATTAGCTTATAGTTCTAATACAATAATATCCTTGACTGTGTGCGTGAGTAGGCTTTCATATTGCTCGGAATTTGCTCGGCACAAGTATGTTAAAACTAGAGACTAAAATAACCTGAAATATAGCTAGGTACATAGCAAATAAACCACCATTTGCGTGAACGTTAGTGTTATGACATAATATGCACATTTTAATTCATAAATACATAAAATACTTCAAAATTTGGCAACAGCGCCATCTATTGACGCTGTCGTGCCTAGCTGACCACGAGGAACAACCTTAAAGAACTTAGCATTTGGGTACCACTTAAACTGATAAAGAAAGAGCTAAGTTCAACGGCTCTAAATGTACTAGTTGTATAGTTATTAAAGACTGCACTGAGTTCAAAATAGACCAACCCAAAAAGCCAGTATCCTAGCAACTCACTTTTCAACATACTAAATCTTATTGTACACAGATTTGTTCTTGTTGCGTAGACTTATAGGAATGTTCTTACTGTACTCATAATTTCAGGGTTTAGAATACTAAAATAAAACAAAAGGTTGGTTAAAACAAAGTAATATTTAATTCCATTATCTCTCTTAGAACTGTAAAGGTACATAATTTTCACTATATAATTTTAGACTATATTTGTAAGTTCATATAAACTTCTGATGCATGCAAATAAAATACCTCAAATAAACATTACAATAATTATGCTATTCGTATATGAATAAATATATTAACTTGGTGCTCTACATATTCCGTGTCTATTCTATGTACTTCATGTTCATTAGTGCTGTATTTTCAAAAGGCGCTCTATTGTAGTCTACTTTTATTATAATTATTTATTATTAAAATTTCACTATAATCTATGCTAACTTCCGCCGATACACTATAGAATTGCGTATGTATCCTTAAAAATAATGATTTGTTCGCTTCGAATGACATCCATTGTTCAGTTAGTTCGCGCGGTGGTCTCAGATATCGGTCGGGCTGCGCCAGACGTTCTTTCGTGTAAAAAACTAACTATCTATGCATTCAATGAACTTGTTAGAAATAATGATATGTGATTATTTGTATATAATTTAACTATTTAACATCAAAGTAACAATTTTAAATATCACATAATATTCGTAGTAGGTAATTATTTACTATTATTAATCTTAAATGGTCCTTTTTTCGCACTACCTAATCACGTGTCTGCTTTGTACCTAGGTATATTCTATTAACTAGAAATATAAATTAGTGATTTAGTTATGGCTTTAATAGAAATAACGAGGCCATTATAATATTGCTGTAAATAATTGTAGCTATATAAAAAGTGTGTAAATCTCGAACATTTCTGATTGACATGCAGCACAAAAATGCGTAAGGCTTTAGGTATTTTTTTTATTTATTATTTTTTGTTGTGGTATGGACTTATTAATATCGTTTGTGCTAACTGGGCCAGGCACGATCAATTGACTGTTGAGTAAGTAGAGTAACGTTTCCATACTGGGCTCAACGTCACAATAAAACCTTACGTAGGTACCTATCTGCGACCTAGCGCCGCAGCAAATGACAATACACTATACGGAGTACTATAATTTAGCTGCTAAACAGCGCCCAAGACTATAACATTGACCAAGAAGGCGGTAAAAAGAACATTTGGCGATAAAACAGCTTACCTAATAATGCTTGCTCTAAAATCGAAATAATTGAACGATATTAGGTACCGCGGTTTTCTCCGGTGTTCGCAAAACCTACACTTCGATCACGAAGACAAGCCTAGAATTGCTTAATTGTGCAAGAGGCTAGCTAGTGGTAGGTTTGTTTCCCCGCCAAAGGATCTCGTAGTGAAGTGATGGCGTCCAGGTGCTAGGAGACACGTGAAGGCGCAGTACGGCGCTGTTATTCGTTGAGTATGCAGGTGCGCATGAGTGCATCGCACACTGCGTAAGGGTCGCAGTTGGACGCCGGCCGGCGGTCCTCCAAGTAGCCCTTCTTCTCCTCGGCGACTGCGCGCGGTATCCTGATGCTGCTGCCGCGGTTTGCGACTCCTGCGAGGAGGAGTTGGGGTCAAGACAGCAATAACATGTTATAAAGTTTGAGACTATGTCGGAATCGTCAGTGAGCCGATATTGTCATTACATGGATCGTAGACGCCTATATAAGCACCCCCAGGGGTATCTTACAGGGGTGCCATGGGTCCGGAATGAATTTTTCTTTGTCCCTCCTTTTTTGCACCGACTGAGGTTGTACACATTTTTAGGCTAACATTTTGTATTACAGTTTACTCTGTTATATGTATACTTACAAACATACAAACTCACGCCTATTTCCCAGAGGGGTAGGCAGAGATAGGTATATATATATATATATATTTATACCTGTACATAGTAATACTAGTGTAGTGTGACGACCTCTGTAGCGCGTCGGGCGAGTAGCCGGCTGAGATGCGAAAGGTTGCGGGTTCGATTCCCGCTGCGGGACAAATGTTTGTATGATCTGCAAATATTTGTTCCGGGTCTGGGTGTAATGGTACCATAGTACTCGTAGTTTCTGATACCCACAACACAGGAAATCCTAGTCTGGGATCAGGACTGAGTATGTGACTGTTGGGAGTTGTTTTTTTTTTTTAAAAACGTGACTTTCCGCTACATTTTACCAGGGTAAAAATTTGCCTATAGCTCAATCTGGGTAGGACTTTGGATATTGGATAATTAAAACCTGGATTAGGTAAAACATAAGATACTTTTTTAATAGAGTGAAACTGCAGGCGAACGCTACAAATTAGTCGTGTGAGTGCAGTAAACTCACCAGCACTGAAGTCATTAATACTGGCTGTTTCGTGGAGGCCGGTGAGACGTCTCTCGTTGTCCTTGCCTCCACGGGGATCGTACACCTTGATGTGCTTCATGTGTACCTTGGACAGCTTATCGATCGCCTTCTCGATCTCACTAAAACATGGATACAAACATCAACTGAATGAAAAAATGGTGACGACTTCTGTGGCGCGGCGGGTGAAGGTTGGCCTGCGACGCATTAGGTTGCGGGTTCGATTCCCGCCCCGGAACAAATATTTTTGCGATCGCAGATATTTGTTCAGGGTGTTCTGGGTATTTTCTATGTATAATAAAAAATATCTATATTTATGTAATGTATTGTATTAAGTCTATCAGTTATCTAGTACCCATAACACAAGCTCTGCTTAGCTTGGGGCTAGATAATGTTGTGTGAACTGGGTCCAGCATTATTTATTTATTTCATCAACTCTGAATTAGGGAAGATTTAAAGTTAACAGTTTTCGTAGTTCTGTCCGTTCAGTGATTTGATGATACTTATGATCCAATACATACATACATAGATATTTCAAAATATCAACATCACGAAAGTTTATAAATGTCTACCAGATTTTTTATTTAACAGAGGATCGTGGGGCGTTCCTATCTTACTATACAATCAGAAAAGCACTAAAAACTAAGCTCATTAAAAATAATTGGTGAAGCCTCCGTAAATTCCAAAGATTGACAAAAAAAATATTTCGGTACTCACATAATACCATTCTCCTCACGCATCTTCTTCGTCGAGAAGTTAGTGTGAGCACCAGATCCGTTCCAGTCCTGTACCGGCTTGGGGTCGAACGTGACGATGACTCCATACTCCTCAGCCAGGCGATGCAGGATGTACCGCGACATCCAGAGGTCATCGGCTGCGGTCACGCCCACTGAGGGACCCACTTGGAACTCCCATTGGGAAGGCATTACCTCGGCATTAGTGCCTGAGATTGGTACCCCAGCGAATAGACAACATCTAGAAAGAAGATAGGTGATATTGAAGGCTGTTGTGGTTGTTTTTGTCTTTTACATATATCTTCAAAACAGCGTAATAGATTAAAATGCGTTTTTTTGGAGATATCCAACTTTTTTAGTGTTCCGTAACAAAAATTACGGAACCCTTATGGATTCGTCATGTCTGTCTGTCTTTGTCACAGCCATTTTTTTCCGAAACTATAAGAGCTACGCTGTTGAAACTTGGTAAGTAGATGTATTCTGTGAATCGCAATAAGATTTTTACACAAACATAGAAAAAAAAAACAATAAATTTTTGGGGTTCCCCATACTTAGAACAGAAACTCAAAAAACTTTTTTCATCATACGCATACGTGTGGGGTATCTATGGATAGGTCTTCAAAAATGATATTGAGGTTTCCAATATCTTTTTTACCTTTTGTCCCCCCCGTAACTTCTAAAATAAGAGAACGATACATTATACCATGTAAACTTCCAACGAAAATTGGTTTGAACGAGATTCTAGTAAGTAGTTTTTTTTTAATGCCATAAATCGTAATCCATCCAAGAACTTTTATATTATGTTACTTGCTGCTACGGAACCCTTCATGGGCGAGTCCGACTCGCACTTGGCCGCTTTTTTAACCTGTAATCCTTGCACAACAAGTGCAATAAGAATACTTAATAACTTTAATTCTGATATGCACGTAATTTTAACGGCACCTTTAGGCTAAGAGCGTTTTAGATGACTCGCTCATGAGGGAGTGATGCGAGCATTATTGCTTGGCAGAAGATATAGGTAGGTAGTATGATAGAGATGTATAGATATGGCGGAAGTACTTCCCGGACGAAGTCTTTCACAGGGAGCTCTAATACAAACATTCGTCGAAGCTACGAAAGCCCAAGTCAAAACAACTCCTTTTTAAAATTGGTGTCTCAAAATGATACAACATGAATGATGATTGTAATCACCCTCAGAATAATGGATGGCATCCAGATGGCACCCATTTTGAGTTTTTGCAGATCCTTGTAAATTAGAAGGTAAGGCTCATCGTATGATTTGATGGGTAAATGATGAGTCATTAAAGGGTCTAGCTGTCTGCAGTGGCTTGTAATAATATTCACCTGTAGTGAGCCTCAACAAGATCTCTAGCGAACACCTTGTTAGCGCCCACACCGCAGTAATAAGGTCCCTGTGGTGGGGGGAAGCCGCCTGGAGGCCAGCCGAAGGGCCTGAGGTCGGCATCAAGGAGAATGTACTCCTGCTCGATACCGAACCACGGCTCCTCATCCTTGCATTTGTCGTAGGCCTCCTGGCACTTTAGACGGTGGTTGGTTTCTGTAAATTTACAATTTGTGTAGGTTTTAGCTGCTTAAATATCATATGGATGGAGAAAGTGCTTGTTAAGACCCTCTCATCCTATTTTGAATGTGCTAGAACTACATGAATAACATTTGAATCTAGAAATCCTATAATTTGATACATTGGAAGATATTTTCCGGCCTGCAGTGACACGTAGGTACACTATATACCTAAAGCAGATTCAAAAAGAGGTCATAACCTCGATGCCCACCGTTGGCAATACGCCAATCTAAAGTATAACTCCCATAGCTGTACCATCAAACTGTCTGAATAATTGTATTAGTTAAATGTATAATATATCTATTATCTAACCTGTGGGCTCCATGTTGTACTTGAACGTGTCACACATGACGATGATGTGGTTTCCGCGTCTGAAGGGGTCCTTGTAGATGGCCCTCGCCACCAAGAACGTATCCGAATTGTGCCCGTCAGCCTGACCTGTCGAGCTGCCGTCGAAATTCCAAATAGGCAAATCTGCGAAGTTCAAGAATAGCTTTATTTTGTAGAAAGCACACATTAAAGTTCCATTATGAATTGTTAATTTAGAACGGCCACTGCTTTCGTTACATTTTAGATAAGGAATTCCTATTCCCTATGACAACACGTAATTTATCTACTTCGCTTAAAATGTTGCTCTAAATGCATTCTATGAATAAATCAATATATTTTCAACACACTTGCTCATAAAGTGGGTCTAATTTCACCTCAATTAGACACATAATGACACCTATAATCAAACTGTGACTTTTTCATTACTATTGTATTTCTGTTTTATTATTATTTTCTTCACAAGTGTATTGAAAAACGTCGTATGATACACGTGTGTATTGATGATTACCTTCCTCGGCTCTCTTACGACCCTCACCTGCGCCTCAGCGGTAATCACCAACATAACACACTTGTACCATAATGTACTATTAACAAGTACACAATGGAATCTAGTGGAACATTTCTACGACTGCTGAGTACAATATTGCTGTGAAACCTTTCAAGTTCTCATCAAAGCTATCCGTATTTTCCCGGTCTGCTAACTTGCAGCGCGCTTCGAACACATTTTCCAGATCCCGCGGGAAGAAATATGGCGGCAAGAACTCGTTCAAATGCTCCCATTTCATATTATTATTAAGTTTTGATACGTAGTTTTCATTCAAGTCTTCCAGTAAGCCAGTTAGCTTATCTACGAAACGCACAAAAAATATGAATAGCAAATTACTAAATGTCTATGTTAGTTGATACCTAAGTATTTGTTAGGTCGAGCTGTGGCTTAATTTTCCACTGGTAGGTAGAGTATCGCGTAGAGTAGGTAAATATTATTGTTTATTTAGCTAGTAGCTGAACTGAATAAGTAGCTACCTTTAATTTATAAAATAGAACTTGTTTACGCAGCCACACTTCACTCGTCCGAAGGCCAAACAATTTACCGAATGTATGCTAATTACGCTTGTTATAATGAGGATGTAATAAAACCACTCTAACTTCAATGGACGTGTCGTGTTTCATTAACATTTATTTCTAGAGCATTCTCCAATTATTTTCGCTGCTTTACAATTTGCACGAGTGGAGATAATCAGAAACAATCCTGTATTATCGGTAATTCTCTGTGATTTTATGTGACTGATTGCCTGCGACATTGAGTGACAGTGTTATTAGCATAAATGCCTATTATCTTTGTAAAGGCACATAAAAAAACTATTTATGCACAACACACAAGGGTAATTTATGTAGCTTGTTGCGACGGGGTAAATTGCAAGCACTTGCATCATATTAGGTACTAGCGACTCGTCCCGGCTTCGCACTGGTAGTTTCAGAATGAAAAACAGCCCCCCCCCCCCCTCCTATCCCCCCCCCTGGTAGCCTATGTCACTCAGGGTGAATGTAGCTTTACAATGGTGAAAGAATTTTTGATATCGGCACAGTAGTTTCTGAGTTTATTTATTACGAACATTCACACACACACACAAAAATACAAATATTTCCTCTTTATAATATTAGTGTAGTAGATACATGATATGAAAAATGCATCCATAATAACACCTAATAACACGATTACAAAAAAAATACTAGGTAAATATGTACCTATTTATATGTTTAGAGGAAAAGTGAGTTTATTATTTTAATTCTTTATTCAACTAAATATTGCACAAAGATATTAAAACCTTACTATTCAAACTTGTTTTCACCGTTTGTTATTTTAAGTGTATACCACAATTATGTAAAACATTAAATTTAAATGTGAACCAAAAACTCCGGTCCAGCGGGACTCGAACCCGCCTCTTCGCCCTTGTTTTCACCGTTGTATTTGTAAACTTTCGAACTTAGTAATCAAAGTTATCGGGTGGTTACTGGTTGCTGCAAAAGGGGTTGTGAGGTAAGGTGTAGGACGCGGTGTGCGTGGGTGTGAACAAAGGTCAAACGAAAGCGACCGGGGTGCGTAAGTTCACCATATTCTACCTGAGCTTTGAATTAGCCGCAGGAAAGAGAGATTAAGTTCTTACCTTTGGGTTGTTTGGGAATGAAGTTCAAGGTGCGGTCTTTACACCGCATGTGTTCGCCCGATCCGTCGATCCAAACGTAGGTGGCGATGATTTTATCAGCCGGCAGCGGGAGGTCATAATACCGACTGAGTAGAGTCTTAGAGAGCACTGCATTTGGAGAGTTGGTCAGTACTGGACCAGAGAGAATCTTCGGGTTATCTGTGGGAATAACATTATTATTACTTAAAGTAGGGTGAAGCCATAACATAACCATTTCTGTTTGAAGTGACAAATTTTTTTCTTCTTTAGTGACCAGAAGGTGGCCCTAAAAAGGGCTTTGTGACTGATGGATGGTTAAGAACCAAAGCTGCGCCCCTCACACAGGCTACTTTATACTCATGCATAATGATAATGATAATGGATTTCCAAAAAATAAATGAATGTGTCATGTCTACGAATTGGTTCTAGGACGCTGTTCCCTCACGATTTTGCCCTTCGCCATTTTTGAGAACGCATAGTACACAATAATCCATAATTGCACAACCGGGATTTTACCCACGACGAATTCCGTGTTTGGGTTTAGGTACCTACTAGCCTACCCTTTGTATAAAAGTTCTCCGTGTTCTAAGGTTCTAGCCTCCTACTCCCGAACCATAAACAACACAAACAGTAAATAAACTTTTTATGTTATTAATTAAAGCTACAAACTCGTTCGTCGATCAATAACGGGTTCCGTCATTTCGGGTGCGCAGGTCAATCAGTTGTCAATGATTTAGACAAATTTCGAGAAGTTTTGTTGTAATTTTAGTATAAATCAATACGAATTAAAACACTGAATTGAGACACGATAGACCATACAATTTTTTTTTTACAAAAACCAAAACACACTAAATAATTTGCTGGCTTAACGCATTTTAAAATAAATAGGTATAAAAATAATGATGACAGAATGACATAAAACTAAAAATTTCCGTATTCAAAGAAGTACTTTGTGACTCAAGTAGATGCCAATTCTTAATTTAAATACCATGACATTTATTTAAAGGGATGATTACAAATATTGTCTAATAACGTATCAAAATGTTCAAAGCAAAGTGATGGTGAGACCAATGTTTATCTGCGCTGACTGCACGCTGTTTTCATTTTCGACCTCAAAGAATATAACTGCCTGTAAGTGTAAAGGGTCTATAATGCGCGTCATGTAACAAGTAATTAATTTTGACAAATTAAAAAAAAAACCCTACGCTGAACGGCTGAACCGATTTTGATCAAACAAAGCTAAGAACACTCCCGACAAATACACCTTTCAAACAAACAAAAAAACGAAATCGGTTCATCCGTTCGGGAGCTACGATGGGACAGACAGACACACATACACATACACACACACATACACACACTTATAACACCCCTTCGTTTTTCGTCGGGGTTAAAAAGAACGCTGGCGGTCAAGTCAAGCTTCTTCAGGCGTTCCAGCGATTTTTTTTTTTACATGTCGCGTACTAATACCTATACTTACATTAGTCATGGTTATTAGTGCACATAATACCTACATAATAGTCCTTCCTTATGAATGCATTAAGTAATGAATACTACTCTTCTCAGGAGGCTGAGGTTACCAGTATGTCCTCCAGTGAATCTTTGTTGATGTCTTATGAGTTCTCATGACTGCGATATTTTATTTTATGCTGAGGGGGATTTATTTTATTTTATTTGTAAATATTTACCTTCAATTTTACCGTGCGCTGCGTCCGCCATGTTTACTTTTGTTCTTTAGACCTGCAACAAGACAAAACAAGATTAAATTATTTGCTAATCTCATTTGCATACCTTATAAAACTTTTGGCTCATATTTTTCATAATTCAAATTCAAAATGTTTATTTCAGGCTTATTGAGAAATGCACTAAACCTAAACAATAAGCCCATAGTAACATGAATACCTTAGAAACTAACATACCTAAAAAACATTTAATTTATAACTTAATCTAACACACGTGTGATCGCCGACGCGTCGCGGCGTGACAGGCGGCCCAGGAACCGCTGGAACTACACCCCTTTCGGTCAGGAGTCAGGTCAGGTCTTCACAATTTCCGTAGGGACCCTCACCATAAATAAGCTAAAGTTCACATTATGACCAGAGTCCAACTTCATGACCCTCAATCCCACTCCGGCTTTCTTCCTGATGTATTCCACCACCTCTGCGTGTGTACATAATAGTGTATACATTCATAAAACGCTATTATCCCTAGTTTACGCTAACCTCTATAATGACTAGTGGAATGCGAGCGACTTCTACCGCGTGTTTTTTTTAAATCTCAACAACCATCTATTGAATTCCCATTTCCTGAAAATATTTTATTCTCAATAACTACACCTGAAACTAACTTTCACTAAGAACATAGAAGTACACTGAAATCTGGCTAAATCGAATAGTGTTTTTTTTACACAGAAAACTTTCCCGAGCCTTTTTTTACATCAAGGTTCTAATACCAACGGTTTCCGAAATGGATAAGTATTAGATGATAAAGATGATGCTGTTCAAAGTAAAGTGCGTATAGCACGCCGTGAGTGTGTGATGGTAATTTCACGAAACTGATTGGCATTGTGCCCGACATTTTCACGGTTAATGTAGGTACGGCCGTCGACCGACTTACAGAAGAAGGTAGGTAGGTAGGTATATTCCACCAAATGGGACTAACACATAGTTCCTATACATAAGGGCATTTTCCGAAGAGTTGTTGCCATCCAACCTTGAACTTTATTTTTAGACATTCTATTTTACCCACGACGGAAAGCATATATGCGTTTAGGGTGAGAGGTTGTGTGTCCATACGAATTTTCCCATTTATCTCCAAAACGGTTTAACCGATTTAGATACGGTCATCTTTATGTGATAAATGGCGTTTGCAAGATGTTATGGTATATGTTTGTTGGAAATTCGTGCAGCCGTTACCATTCCAGTATCATCAGCTCGCGCGTTATTTTTTTCCTTCGGCGACATCTAGTCCCGAATAGAGTAATTAGTTACGGGCCCCCGTGCTGATACAGGAGTTAATTTTTAAAATTTGATTGGAACACTGAGAAGGGGGTTTTAAAATGTTGCCCGTGTCACAGAATATACCCGTGTATAAAGCCTTGTCGATGAACCGAGCTAATCAGCAATTCGTGTACATAGTGGCCTGCCCGACCCATTAATATATCGTTATCATTATGAAGTAGGTATCTACCCAATAGCAACATCGTGAGTACCAGTACCTACCCACTACCACCATACCTAGTAACAAAGGTAGGTAATACTTAAACCCTACAATCGTATGGCAGTCGTTATGTGTGATAATATGTAGGTATCTGTTACCCGTAATAGATTTTCTCACATAACACACATATCTATCCATTTGTGACAGCTGACTGAGAGCCATAGCGCATGCATAAAATAGTGAAATCAATCACGTTTGTTGCCGAGTACCTACTAAAGAAATTCCTTCTGTGCACTAGACAATTCATTCTGGCGACACTAAATCAAGAACTATGTGTGAATCTTTAGGACAAGCGGGGAGCTGTAGGTTTGTGTACAAACTGTTTATTATTCGACAAAACTAGACAATATAGCCTACCCGTATATATTTTCTCGCTTGCATCCGAATGTAAAGCCTGTCCGTGGTACTAATATAAACGCGGAATATCCTTCCCGTAGTTAGGTACACCATGTTTTGTCTCTGTCGATCTGATTTGAAACTGCTTGTCAATGCAAAAGACAAAACACTGCAACTGTTCCAAGGATAATTCGAGTTTTATAGTAACAGAATAAATCCATAAATCAAACTATAGTATTTATCTATATAATGTATCAGTGCGATACAGTTCATTTATTACTTTTAGCTCGTGGGATGAATTTCTGGGTTCAATACGGATGCACCCCATTATATTCTAGCTAGAGGCTGATTTGGAGTGACATAGGTCTAGCTAGATAGAACACAACAAATAATTCTGGACATCGTTGGGTTGGAGGAAGCAGACGTTTTGGCTGCATCGTCAGCTATTCGATACCGTAGAAACCAGTGCCAGCAGAAACAAAGCATTTTAATTGTGTACATATCGGGTTGGTTCATAAATAGATAGACTGATATAAAAGTGCTGGTAATGGATGCCAAAAGATAACTTTCCATCTGTTATCATATCGGTTTTTTATAGTAAATATTATATATGTATATTTGGAATGCAAGCAATTCTGTCTGCGTTCCTGATAATGTTGAACATAGTGTAGATTATTATACCAACGCGACGTAGTAGGTAACAGTTCTAATTATAGATGACTTTGACGCAGCTTTCTCTAATCACGTCGGCATCGACTGATAATCAGTACAAATGGTGCAGTCCTATCTACTATGACTAATCATATCTACGTATATGTATTATATTGTTACTACTCGTATGTATTGAGCGCGTGGACAAAGAACCTTCCAAAGTTCAAGGTGATATTGGAGTGTGCCAACGTAGAAGCCACCTATTCCAATCGATGGTACATAGACTGTCTTATAAATTCAATCGAAGAGCTTACTCATAAATTTGAGTCTCTCAGGGTTGAGACCCTGGGTTCGAGGGACACCCGGGCCAATCGCGTTTTCAAAATTCTTTCAAGAAGTCTGTTTGAAGCAGAGCTGGCTTTTATCTGGCTCTACGCAAGTATTGCCATTCAACGTGGTAATGCAGTCAGCATCTTTAGGGACGCTCTGGTAGTGATTTAGATCAGTTGAGCTATCTTTAGATCGTTTAAAATCTTTAAGTAGCTCGGTTCCATGTATAAGTCAGATACATTAAACTTTTCAACTCCATGTCTCAGTCTACCGACCCTCTCACGAGCGCACTGCAGTGGAATGCCTGCCGCCTAATTAGGATAATTAGGTCCAACCTGTAACCTGCTATCTGGAATTTCCCTTTCACCAGTAAGTTCAAGAATTGTTACCGGATATTACTAGTTACCTACGTGTTGATTGTTCCAAAAACTCCGATAATTAATCCATAATTATCTGTCTACATAAAATGCTATCAGATATCTATCACGCAGTACTTTGCTGCACTTTAATAACCTCCGACTAAAATGAAGGGTGTTGTTATGTTTGAGGCCATAGTGTGTATGTCTGTCTGTTCATCATCTGTAGGTTGCTAGTTTTTTCGTTGTTAATCTTTCGTATAAAAGCCAGATTCAGATTTTAATTCAGTTTATAACTTTCTCGTAGCGATCTAACCACGGAATTAACAAGTGACATAACACACCCCGATGACCGATGGTGAAAGAACCAGTGTGGGTGCGCCTCGTGAGGCTCCTTTCTTGCGCAAATAAAAGCAGGTAATCATTTTATTCTCGTATTTTATTTTTGTTTTACTTATTTTATCGTCGTTGCGTTGTTTTATTCTGTACTATCATTTATTTATGCAAGTCTAATCTATTTGGGTTACCGGCTCATTGGAGTTCATTAGGTACGATAAACGTATTTGTTATTCGAAGTGACCTTTGTAGAGAGCTGTGTCCGATAATAATTATTATTGACAGGGCAGGACTGTAGACAAAGGTAATAGGGACAACCCCCTCCTCTGGTTTTAAAAGGTACAAAAGAAAGGAGTCAAAGATGAGGAGGGGTAATCGAGCACAGACCATAGTCAGACGCACATGAATGTTAGCCAAATTAGACGCTTAGCTAGACTGGCTTCTCCGAGGACTGACCCCTAAGATGAGAGTTGTTTTTTTTTACGAATCGGACCTCGAATTTGGCTGTTGCCAGATTGGGGAGGAACGGACAAAATGCCCCGGAACATGCTTTTACGGTTTAGGCGTGACGTACAGAAGGTACTAGGTAGGAGGTTCGTCGACCTCGCCCGCCGGCGGGGTCGGTGCAAAGGTGCAGTGTTTTCTCTGTCGTGACTGGATGATGTCACTACCGCCTTAGCGGCAGTGATAGCGTCATCGGGATGACCAAGAACGTGTCTTGCTCTACAGAGGGAAGATGAGAGATAATAAGGTTCGTAGAGCGGATCTGTTAGAAATATATCTAACATCTATTACGGACCTCCAGGCTTTGCAATAGAGTTCTTTGTTCAGTATTAGCTAGTCTATCTATTAGTTATATTTTTACAGTTCAGAACCTGAAAAGGTACCAACCCTTTTAGGATCACTTACTAGTCCGTCTGTTTGTCTGTCAACACTTTTTTCGCAGGAAGACTAAATACAACGGTGTGTGAGCTTATAGTGCCCTAAAAAATCAAGCTAAACAACGCATTAAAAATGTATAACAATTAATGTCTATTTTTTTAATTTAAATCGCGAAAAGAGAAAAGCTTTTCTTGAGCACTACCTCACAGTTCTGAAATTCGAGAATGACTAGGAGTATCATGACATAAATAAAGGAAAAAGTCAAAAGAAGTTGCGGAATTTCGAATTAAAAAAAAAAGTTTGAAATACCTATATTTAAAAAAAAAATAAGAATGTGTTTGTCAGTTTAAATCTCGTTCTAAGATAAACTGATTACTATTGATGCACTTTTTGCTGACATTTGTATAGATTGGTTTAATAGTATTACTATAAAGTAAGTTAGATTACAAGGTATAAATCATACATTCATTATAAATAGTAGGCACATATGTAGTAGAATGATAAGAACAATGTTTGTATCAGAGTTTAATGCCATCACCTCAATAGATACGGAACATATTTCTATAAAGTTATGCCTACAAGCGATTTATTCAATCTGTCTGATAGTGGTCAACGTTTGTTTCGACGCATTAACCCAGATGTTTCTATTTTATTAGATACCTATATCTCTGCGAGATAAAAGTTGACGCCATACTGTCGTAATTACAATTTATATAACTCATACGCATTTAATTAGCTGATGCCTGTTTCCAATAGAAGGGGGGGTAGTGTATAATATAAACTTTTATAGCAAAACCATAGTAAGGAGGGATTTTTGGAAATTCAACCCCTAATTGGCTGAAAAGGAGTGAAAACCGAACAACGCCCAAAAGAGGGTCAACGGGGTGTTGAAATTTTTGAAAAGAACTTGATATAAGTACTTACCTAAAATACCGAATTCAACACATGTTTCAGAACTTTTCAAATTAACCCAAATAAGAGGAGGGGTGTCAAAGTATTTGGGCTTCATCGTAGCAAAGCACGGGTATTCAGCTAGTTCAAAGTATTTGGGCTTCATCGTAGCAAAGCACGGGTATTCAGCTAGTTCAAAGTATTTGGGCTTCATCGTAGCAAAGCACGGGTATTCAGCTAGTTCAAAGTATTTGGGCTTCATCGTAGCAAAGCACGGGTATTCAGCTAGTTCAAAGTATTTGGGCTTCATCGTAGCAAAGCACGGGTATTCAGCTAGTTCAAAGTATTTGGGCTTCATCGTAGCAAAGCACGGGTATTCAGCTAGTTTATCATACAAACAAACATTGCTAGCTAATAAAAAGCTTGTAAAAGCGACTGGCGATTCTGGATTCGAGCTAGATATAAAATTGACAAATCGGCATTTAGTTGGATGGGCTACCACCGTACTGGATCACTTTTACACGTATTTATTTTACTCGATTTCTACGTGACTCTATTTGATGTTGTTTTCATTTTTGTGTAGGGACTAGGGATGAAGGATTTCGTGCTAAGATAACTCGTGTAAGTACTATACGTGAAACGCGGGCGGAGCCGCCTAAAAATGCCAGTAGTCAATAGTGCGTAAATAGTTAAAATAGATTTTAATGTAGGTATATTTTATGTCAGGGATTGAATAAACAATTGCGTCATTAATCAAAACTGGAAATAGGCATTATAATTAGACGATGTTTATAGATAGAGGACAGAGTGGTCTTGACCTATGAAGATACGGCAACTCGTTTTCCAATTTCGTTTCGTACGTTTCTTTATTACATCATAATACGACATATCAAAATAAAAATAAAGCAACTTTGAAGACGATTGCTCAGACGTAAACATTCTGATACTAGTATGATTATCATCGCCAAGCTTTATTACGTCTAGAGAATATCAAGAGCAAGTAAAGAATCTATAAGGAACTGTCTGTGTTCACTGTCAAGGTGAACCACGGTGTGGTCAACATGCCTGGATGTCCTTCCAGACCGGCTATGCAAAACTCGGCTCTCTATTATTGCCGCCAAGTCACAGGCCATCTGTATTGAACCACAACAGGGCCAACCACACTTACTGAAATGGCAAAGCATTGATCGCGAAGCTGATGCTGATAAACCTCAGAGTCAACGTAAAGACCGTTCAACGTAAGATGCCCCCTGCCGTGGTTGACACTATTCCCAAGACATATTATGGTGAACAGTCTGTAGTGGCTGCGGTTCATGGTGGCTTGCAACCTACTCCAGCCTTGCTGAACTCTACCGTTTGCTAGTGAAGGTTGGAATGTACAAGACCTATATCCAACCATGATGCATCATGTCACTTCGGCATGATTTGGACTACTCTCAGAGTCCAACAAGAGCTCAATAACATCTTAAGCTTCGAACCATCATCACAGCTGCCCCTCTCGTTCAATATCGCTATGAGGAATTCCACGATCCAGCTGAACATATGGTTCGAAAGCCTTGAAGAGTTTGCTCCCTGCCTGACCATAAAATAACTTTCGCCCGTACGTAGGAGACACAATTCTCACACCACTAACGTACTAACGGGATCACGAGGAAAGGTGAGCTGGTAGCTTTCGACACCAATCAGCCAGAATACCCACTAGACACCAGCGTCTCCCACGAACATCGCTACACAGGGTTCCACCTGGCAGGCTCACTAGCGAATAGGCGGAGCGATGATCTTCATTCCATCAGACCTGCAGACACAGTCCCCGAGCCTATACAATCCAGGCTTCTCCTGCAGGCGATTAGAACAGCCCGGCACTGCTACCTCCTTTAGTAATAGACATCAATGAAGACTCGGAGAGAAAACAAGTGACACTGATGCTAGTAACCCTTAACTGACACCTTTAAATTCCCATAGATAATAAGCTCTGATAGTAACATGCCTAACAGAATGTTGCACCTGCCTATTCTATGGCCTGATCAACCTGATAACCTGGCTTTGATTGAACAATGAGATGAAGTGATAAGCCCACGCTGATATACGCTGGCGTTTTAATATCACCTACACGATGTATCTTCGTGAGTTTCTAATTTTCACAACATGATTGCATAGAGGCACCTAACAGGTACTCGGCTGTTTTTTATTGGAGTATACATAGTGACAAAAAGTTTGAGTTTACAATAGTAGTAGATACGTAGCTATACATAAGTGACATAGGCAAAAAATAAACAGTTTTCCTCTGATCTGCAGGGCTATTTTGAAACGGACGAAAATGTTTCCGATCAGATTTGTTAATAGCCCTGAACTGAGTCTACTTTTGATTTGATGTATCTCCATAGTTTTATTTATATCTAAAGAGTTCGTCTCGTCTTTGGCCCTTGCTCCGCGGTCGGTGGTTTTCCGTTTAGATATATGTTTTTTAAACTATTTGTTTTTTAAGACTGAGCAAAACTCTGTTTTTAAGACAGGTAGTATTTCTTTATACTAAATAATGTTTTTTTTTTGTTTTTTTTATTTTATTGTAAGGAATACCGTCAAATCAAAAAACACACGACCATTTTATACCACTATCGCGGCGCCCCCTAGCGATGATTAAAACTTTTTATGTATCTGTGTTATCTTGATGCATTCCAGCACATGTTGCAGCGCCTCTTTGTGAAGTGTGGCGATAAAAACCATTAGAACGTTTTTTGTCATTATACAAAACCATTGTTACAAAAAAACACAATCGGTTCAGCTGTTTGAGATAAATGGAACAGTATGTGTATTTTTTTATCTGTGGGTTTAAACTCACAATAAGAGTCGAAAGATATGCCGCTATGGCGGGTCCTTTTCTCTGCACGCGGTCAAGCTGTGGAAGTCTCTTACCCACTCTATCAGCGCCAGTCATGCGCCAGTTCATAGCTTAGCTTTTTTTAAACGCTACTATTGTAAGATATATAGTATGTATTATTGTAGCTATTATGTATTCTTTATATATTATTAGTGTTGTAGGTGTATGAATTATTATAATATTATGGATTTAGTCTAGGTATAATTTTATATCATTTGTATTTTAAATTAATTGTAGGTTAGTTAGTTTATTAGGTTTTATATTTGTTAGTATCTAACTCGTAGTTTTTAAGTATTTGTGTATATTTTTATGATTTTTGTACACGTCCCTCCACTATGATCAGTTCTCTTATCTAAGGCTTGTTGGAAGAAAACTCGCCTTTTTAAGCTCGGCTTTGTTAAGTTATTTTCCTCTCTAAGTTTTTTTTTGTGTGTTTAGGTCATGTTAGAGATGTAAGGATGATGTTTTTATTATTTTAAAGAACTAAAATATACACGAACTAGATGTAATAATAATTACTTAGTACGCGTAGGTATCTTATTTCACACGACCCCCCTTTAGTTTAAATTTTATTAATTTATTTCACTTTGCAAATCGAGTAGTTCCTATTCAATTCCTTGGTCAATTATATACCAAACACCAAATCAAAGTGAATAACAGGCAAATTAGAAGCGAATTTACTCATATTACCCGGATTTGTTAGTAAGATTCGTTGAAGGTACCTATAAGATTTGTACTTGCTGCTAGCTTAGTTATTATTACTGGAAGAAAACGTTAGCCGAGTCAGTCGTGGCGTGGCAAGTATGGCGGCAATAAGCTCACCACTTGTCACTTCCATCCCACGTTGGTGCAACCCACGGTTAAAAGAGGCCCATTGAGGCTCTGATGGCTACACTTTCGGAGAAAAAGGCGTGTGTCTATATATGTAAACAGATAAACAATTTATTGATAATTTGACAATTATACGTTACATTAAAAATTCATTATTACATTATTAGATTAATTTACAAAAAACATCATTATAATAATTAGTACCTACCTACCTATTATAAAATAAAAAGGTACAAAAAAACAAATTAATTACTTTATCATTCTGACCTCATTGTTTTCTCGGAATTCATCAAAACTGTAGAACACCTTTTCAATGAGCCAGTTTTTTAGGTACGTCCAAAGTCCAAACGCACCACCATTTACTTCGTAAATACGAAGTTATCAAGGAATCCAATACCGTCTTTTTTGAAATAAGTTAAAACTATCGCAAATTCACACCATCAGTCAGCCAATATTAGAACGCGTAGAACAAACCTACTTACTAGGTAAACAGCAGTTTACGCAACTCTGATCATGTTCGTTTTTAGGTCAGGGAGCTGTCGAAGTATCGCAGTTATTATAGATAAGAGTGATATGTCAAGATATCAATACTATCAACGTTATTGTGTTTTAGAGACAACCCTTTGATGATTGTGAAAACGCGTAAATGATTCTCAATGAAAGGTCTTAAACAGACGATCAAATAACCATCGATTGTAGTAAGTAAATAGTACTCGTAGATACCACATACGAATAAGTTATTTTTGTAAAACTTAAAATAAAAACTGCTTGTTAATGCAAAAGACAAAACACCTTCCAAGGTTAATCCGGGTTTTATCGTTACCACGGAATATATAATAGTACAAGTACACGAGTCTTTAATAGAGAACAACAATTAATGGCACTCGTTCTATACCTACAATAATGGGCATATGAGTAGGTATTGGCAGTAGGTAGATACGCGTTACGTTGTTGGCAACAAAAGTTATTATAAAAAAAATAAACAGTAAATACCTAATTCCGGTTGTTGTTGCTATACAGACGATTAGAAAATCTATCTCGCATCTTGTAGGTAAATCGTTTAAATAATAATTGATGTGGGTAAATCTCAATACCAACGGATTTAATTTTATATTAACTAATTTAGTCTTCTTAGGTAATTGTCTATTTAATGGTGCACGATGATCGCCTTGAAAGGAGGACTAGAGTTTAAAGATATTGCCTTTGTACAGGTAGACCGGAAAAGAGATGGGAGGATACTCGTATAATTATTCGTAGTGATAGCTGAATCAGGCTGAGGCTGGATGTCAAAGGCCAGGAACAGAGAATTGTGGAAGGAAATGGGGGAGGCCTACGCCAAGGATAGGATAGTAGGATTAAGTAATAGTCGCCATTACTGAATCCTAATATCCTATCCTACTAATATTATAAATGCGAAAGTTTGTGTGTGTGTGTGTGTGTGTGTTTGTTAATTCTTCACGCTGAAACGGCTGGACGAATTTGCATGAAATTTGGAATGGAGATAACTGGACTCCGGGAATAACACATAGGCACATTTTTATCCCGATATTCCCACGGGATCGAGACAAACGCGGGTGGAACCGCGGGGCGCTGCTAGTAATAAATAAAAGGAAATTATAAAAGTAATAATAGTAAAAATAGTAGTAGAAATAAAGCCTCATTTCATTTCTTTATTTTAATTTTATATGTTGCCTTCGTTCCGGGTAGTAATAAAATATCCTATTTTTTGTTTATCGATCAAAACTAATAAAACAAACTATTGCTCTCGGTCTACTATCATTAGTTTATAATGCGAGTATGCAGTATTGTCCAGTGTCTTATGAATCTGTGATACTATCCATAAAAACATGTGGACTCCTAGTTTTCACCAAATCAGTTTTAATTATCTCCAAAAAGTAAAGAACACGATAAAACTTAATTTTGCGCCACTAGTGAAGCGATGCCTAAACATAAGTTTTTTCCAGCTAGTAATGAAAATGCTGTGCTGACTGACTTTCTATCTTTGCTTTGGCAAACATAAAGAGTCAACGGATACGTTCGTGCATTCAACTATAGCCGTGAACCCGAAACCTTTGGAATTGGGGGTTCACAAAACTTCACAACATCAAGCTCACAGTCACGTCACGAATGCAGTTCACTTGCAATGGTCAATGGTTATGGCATTCGTTAAATTTCATAGAATTCCAGTTATAATCATATAACATTATGCCACTAGAGTTGTGAAGTATTCGGGATCGGGAGTATTTCATGTACCAAACAATATACGGTGGCGAAGTGTATTGCATCTATAAATAGTCCATTGAGAAAGTCTAGTTCAAAAATAGGTACGTACGCTACTTTTATTTACGCGTCCTCTCATCTGTTCAACGCGTGTATTATTATTTGATCTTTAGATTTCAGAAACTTTTATTTATTTTATGGTTCGCTCTTGAGTAAACATCTCACTAAATTATTACTTTTATTGACGTTTTTCCTTCCGTTTGTTCGCTGATTCATATTGCGCTGGCTGTGGTAGGTGTTTTTCAGGCCTTTATACGTATTTTGTATGAATCAGAATGAATTAAACGTGGTGTTTGTTTATTTAGAAGCAAACCGCGTCCAAAGTGTAGGTTTTGAAGTTTTATCGCTCTGAAAATTTTCCAATGCGAAGGAGTTCACGAGTATAAATGATAAAGCAGATAATTCGGCCAATTGCCTTTTACCACAGAATAAATAATAGTACAACTTTTACCAACCTTCTTAGAGATAGTGCTATAACTTTGTGTGTTGTTGTATGTTTACCTACCTACAAACAATACTTGTGTATTTATGTATGCTTGTGTATTTGTGTATTCTGTTTCTGTGTTCTGTTTCTGGATAAGATGGTTCGGTGTAGTTCAGCTTCTCTGTTTTTAATTTATTTCGTGAAGAATTTTATGTAACTGTATTAATTTATCTGTCAAGTTCATGAGGGAAACCGTGTCCTTGAGCAACGAAATTGCATCTGCAACGTCGTATTCTATACGCTGGAATTAAATAATAGCTACTGACTGTTTGAAAAATCTACATGCCTTAGAGTACTTGACTGGCGTGAAAACAATCTAAGACTTATCATCATTGCCTTGCCCTTTTACCAATTTATTTTGGGATTTGAGATCGGCGCAGTACGTCTTTTACTTTCTGTCTCCTCTGTCAGCCTTCACCTCATCATTCACTTCCTTCTAATTCATATCATCTCTCACGCAATCCTTCCATCTTTTCTTAGGTCTTCCTCTTCCCTTCCATCTCTTTTCACAGTGGGTTGCACCATCGTGGAATATAGACGTGGTGAGTGGTGAGCTCATCGCCGACATTGCTTCCCACGACTGACTCTCCTAACGCTTTCTTCCAGTATTAACACAGTCCATAAATAAGCTAGCAGCCAGGACAAATCTTATATAGGTTCCAACGAATCTTACAAACAAGTTTGGGTAATCTTTTTGGTCCCAGATATTGTAACAATACTAACTGTAACTACTAATTATAATTTAATCTGACTATTTAAGTGAAATGTTTCATGATCTTATATTAAAACAGAATAAATCCTATAACTTCAACAAGTGTAAAAACTTGACAACAACCAAAACATCTTATTACATCACACATATTGAAGGCTCCGCCGAAACAGGGTCACTTAACAGGTAACAATTTATAGTATAAATAAATATGGTAAAAAATCGATAAAGGACGTTTTACGTGTGTCGTGGGAGAGATGGCAGCCGGCTATCATTTTTGTATTTTGGAAAAAATAACTAAATAATTAATATAGGATTTTGGTTAGGGATCTAGATTGTTCTCAGCTGTTAATAAACATATGCAAGTGATAATTGGTGACCTGATTCCTCATATCACAGTATATTTTTTTTGTAGTAGTATTACACGAGTTGTTAACTTTTATATCAGATAAATTATCAAAGAAACCTCTACATTTATAGGCAAACTGGACCGATTGAAACCTCTAAATTTTCTAGGTAGATTCGTCCAAACACACACTTCAATAATGTAGTAGGACTTTTTTAAATTAATCGTTATTAATAAAAAGGAAAAAAAAACGTTAGCGTATACATATACGATATTATTAGTTTATCGATGCCTGGCCTTAATAAGCATTTTACTATAGATGTATTGATTTCATATGTATAAAATATAACATCTTACCTACGTCATTCATAACATAATCTATTTTTCTTGCATTACGGACTCTTTTATGACTTTTTTGGTAAATCTCCTTTGTGATTTACCCGCGTTTGAATCAGTTCTTTCAATTCCTCCGCCTACATTAGTCTTTGTTTGAAGGTAACCAATTCGAGCAACAAAGGAATGCTGACATTGAGTTTGCTTATTAATTGTCCTCATTTCCTGAAGTCTGGTTTTCCTTCTTCCCTGCAAGGTGTTTTGTTCTTTTTCAGAACTGTTATCTTTCATGGACTAAATTCTCTAGCACATTTTAATATTTTGTTTTGAAAATCTTTTCGCAATTGAATTAGACAATTTAACTATTTGTCTCATGAGACAAATCATTTTCTGACCCCCATTTTTGCATAGCGATAGATTATTTATTTTTCATGTATGTGGATGGGGATTCAATTGTTTTTGTACGAGCTGCTAAGTTAATAAATAACTAAGTCCATTTATCATACAAGATGTTCTCTTTGCGAGATCGTTGTCCAAAGTTTAATCGCTCTTGTTATTTGGGGCAGAAAATTCCTTTGTTTCTGTTTTATAGCTGTTATGTCGTAGGAAACCATTTTTTTGTTCAAAACATGTGTTAATCTGAGTTGTGTCGCTACGCAACCAATAATTGTTTATTGTATTTTCTGTAGATTGCCCCAGTTGAGCGCAACTTCTTAGAAACAAAGGAAAAACATTGTTTACCTACCATTAATGAATTTGTTAATTAACTAATTATTAATATTATGATGATGTTGGTAATGTTGGAAGACACGAAGCTTTTTTGTAGATTATTTAGCATAAATTCGCTGAGAATAAAGTTCGCCAAGCAAAGTTAGTGGGACCGCGAGCGCATTGGGTATGGGCGTGCTTTGTTTTGGCCGAAGCTGATGCAATTCGCGTTGCAGGTGGAAGGCAACGGGCGAGAGGCGCGTGCACTCACTCTGCACGTGCCAGGGAAGGTCACCGGGGAGTTTCCACATCGGCAGATCATCACTAAAAAAGTTGCGCATACCGAACGCACTCTCCAGTCCAGTCCTACACAACTCCCTAAACTCTCCCTAATATTATTTAAAATAAATTAAATACGGTACCTTGACGCAGTTCCTCGATGCGTGCGTGTAGACGCGCGAAATACTACGATAGTATATCGTGAATTATCGTGTGCAAAGTGTCACAAACGTGTTCGATCGGCACGCGGAGCGGCCTGCGGATTGACTGGTGGACGGGCGAACCGCTGGTGTATATATGCGTGCGCATCTCACCGCGCCTGCGCAGTGGTGGGAGCGCTCCGTCATACCGCCACACTGTGCTCACACGGTGCACACCACTCATCCGCTCAACCATCGTACCCCTGTAGGCTGTAACAGATTCATGCACAACTAGTAAGGACCACCTCGGGGACTCGTCCCGTGGCCGCCCGCTGCCACTCGCGGCGGTAATTTGCTCGTGCCGGGGGAGATAGGGATCTCGGGTCGAGGTCGAGCTCGAGTGCCGTTTGATTCCATCCAACTAAACATTTGAATTGTTTACTAGTTTAAGCTTGCGAAACTTTTCCATAAGATTAGAGCGGTTCGTGACAAATTAACTGAGATAACTATTCCCTGTATTAGGTCCTACCTACCCACTGACATAATTTAACTGTTTCAACTTGAGCTACAAAGGAATCTGTGCCTAAACTGTAAAAAAATATTTAGACTGCTCCTAAGTAAAGTAAAGTTATGTAAAGTAGGTAGGTACCTACCTACCTACTTAATTGTTTATTGTTAAAACTGTGAAGGTACCTATAAAGAGGAAACACAGGTAGATTATTTTGTAAGTTTCAACAGTTTGCTCGTTTCGGACGTAGGTAGGTAGGTAGGTAAGTACCTACCTACAATAACTTTCCTTCCTTACCTACTTGTTGTACCTACCAGTACCATCCATCTAGAATGCGTCGTATGTGGGATGGTGGAAGGTGGGACATGCCGCAAAATTCAAAAAAGTAATTGACTATTAAAAAATATGCATGGATACTACATATTATAATTCCGAGAGTTCACTGTAGGCTTCGACCAAAACAAAAAGTATGGACGGGCCTTTGGTCTTTGGAATTATTTTTAAGACGGTAAGTAGGCAAAAATACGACAGGACAATTATTTTCTTTCTCGATAGAAAAATATCACAAAGTTACCTCTAACTTTTGGTTAGATTCAATTGTTTATTAATATATGGTGCATATTGATAAATGATATTGGTGCAAAATTGGAATTAGTTACTTATGTAAAAACAATACAATAAAGCCGAGGGTTTACTGTAAAGATTTTGCAAAATTCCAACTCGAGCGTCTCCAAAACTTGTGCATCCGTTTTATCTTTGGTTTGCGCAAGTTTGACCACGTATCCGAGTTCAGACTCCAATTGAAATGGCTCCCTATACGTCGTCGTCGTGATCTTCACGTTCTGACTTTTCTCTATAATGTTCTTTACAATCCTCTTTCACCTTCTTACCTCCGTGAGCGTTTCGATTTTCTTGTCCCACAAGGGACCTGCAAGGCACACCACAAGGTGTGCCTTGCAGGTCAATAATGTGCTCACTCTTCGAAACGTTATGGTGGGTCATTCACTGTTCACGCTGTAAGACTATGGAATGCTATCCCTCACGCTATCCGCGCCAGCCCTTCGCTTAACATTTTTAAAACAACAGTAAAAGAGCACTATCACTCCTTGTAATTTAAGTTTTTTATAGGTTTATGTATTTATTTGTTTAAGTAGGTATATTTAGTAACGATGTAGGTACTTTATGTAAGTATATTTTACTTTTAATATTTAGTAGTGTATTTTAAAAGTTAGCTTGGTTTTATTATATATGTTTATAGGTTGTTTTATTTTTTTCTGTTTTTTCCTGTATTTGTACATTCTTCCTGCCATATTTATCACCTCTCTCTTGCCTCAAAGGTTTGCTGTCAGAAAACTCTCTAGGGTTAAGCTCGCCTTTGTACATATCTTTTGTTTTTATTTTATTTGTAATGTGTTTTTCTGTGTACAATAAAGAATTATAAGAATTATAATAAAATTATCGATATTTTACGCCGAACGGCGCGAGGCGTTTTTTAGGGTTCCGTAGCCAACGGGACCCTATTTCTAAGACTCCGCTGTCTGTCTGTTTGTCTGTCCGTCTGACACCAGGCTGTATCTCATGTATCTCATGAACCGTGATAGGTAGATAAACAGTTGAAATTTTTACAGATGATGTATTTCTTCAACAAATACTAAATAACAGAATAAAATAAATGTTTATGGGGGCTCTCATACAACAAACGTGATTATTTTGTTCGTTTTTGCTCGATATTGAAAACGGCAACAGGTAGACGCTTGAAATATTCACAGAATATTTTGTTATATATTCAATATAAAAATAAATAATAAAATAAAATAAAACAACATTATTTATTTAATGTTTGGGAACAAACGTGTTTTTTTGGCGTTTTTATAGATAATGGTACGGAACCATTGCTTTCATGCGCGAGTCCGATTCGCATTTGGCTGGTTTTTTTTGTATGAAGATTTCTGCATGCACATAAAAAACCTTCTACCTACGCGCGGACACGTTAATAATGAAAATATCTTCATATAGCCAACTATAGGCAGAAGTCGTTCTTATATCTCTAGGGTGGGCCTTGTAGATCGATGCACTAAGGGTTCATAGTCCTTAGTAGACAAACACATCCAAGTAAGGCTTAATCTATATAGCAGAGGTTAAAATAACTTCAGCTGTCACCTAAAACCGGTTTAAGAGTTATCAACAATAATTAAAATGGAAGATAATTCTGGTGAATAGCCGGATATACACTAATTGGATGTCGTGTCATGACCGCATTTTTATAATATGCGACTGTAAACATAGAATGGTAATCAGTGTTGTCACATCTACCTATTTTTTGGTAGATCTACCTATTTTACCTTTATTCTACCTGTCTACCACCCTCGGCCTCAAATCTACCTATTTTTCAAAATATTACGATTGCAAACAATTATCCACGCGTGTAACGAAACGTTACTTGCTATCGAATTTAGCCTGTTTTGTAATTTTAGCACTCAAAGCAGAACGTGCTATTTGAAAAAGTGAATGATGAGGTACAGAGTATAGAGCTACGGAGTGACATTGACAATGACTTCTGTCACAACTGACTGACGCTTGCTTGACATTGTCAATTTTCCACTGACAGTCACGCGTTCACGATATTTCCGCGATTTTTATTGATTAAAAATGTACTTAAACTTGATTGGTAGATCTACCTATTTGTAATTTCAAATTCTACCAATTTCTACTAATTTTTGCACCTTGTTCTACCATTTTGCCAAAATTGTATGTGACTACACTGAATGGTATAGAACCAATTATGAGTTCAACAACCATGCACAGTGATGTTTTTACCAAATTGTTGTGTACCAAATTTCATCGAAATCGGTTCTGCCGTTTCGCCGCGAATCGGGATTGAGTACATAAAACAAACAAACATCCAAACTTTTTTATTTACGGTGTGGTCGGGTGGAGTGCATTGCAGTGGTTGCGTGACTTGCGTGCTGTCATATTGTGAAGTCAATTCAAGTTATCAGGCTAGCAGATGACTGAAGGCGGTATTGGGCCGAAGTTTTGTGTTCTGTATAGGTCTTCGTAAGTTGTTCTTTAGCGATAGCTTAGTACTTTTGCGCTTTTCGTCCAGTCTAAGTAGATCTCTTGTACGGACGTACTGGAGATGGCAGTGTTGACACGACCTTAGTTCCGATGACAGACATTACAATAATGGTGACAGAGAGCCCATCTGATGATGGAGATGGAAGGTGGACAACGGAATTCTTCGATGGATAATAGTAGACTGGCAGTGTTTAGGCTCATTTTGATCAGCACACGGATCTGCTTAATAATTTCATCTTCATCATCAGTCGTATGTATTTATTTGTGGCTTCTGTGGAATATGCCCAACAATTTAGCCAAAATCTTGTAATAAATTCAAGTGGACCATAAAACTAAGTCAAGAGTCTCCGTCAAGTCGGAGAAACCAAGGTTTTGGAGGACTAAATCCACCATTCTGAAAAGACACGCAATACACTTCTATCCATCTACCTACACCACACATTAATGCTTCACATTTTAATGCTCTATAAATATGTTACACCGGTTAAAATGCCACCAAAAATACACGATATAACTTCAAAACACAATATAGTGAAATTAGATATGAGAAGGCGGTAGCGAAGACTCGAGCTAGCTTAGGTACTTGTACTATTACGATAATGCGCGGCAATAATGCGCAAAAGATCTGCGTCCCTGATGCGCCGGGTGCGCGACATCTCCAACAGCTACCTACACCTGAATGCACAGAGGCTGGACACTGACTGTCTATTTATGGAACACTGGACAAGAGCGTATATTTTGCTCTCTTGACCAGGTGTTCGATAAATATTTTAAATTTTAAATATTTTGAATTTTTATTTTTCTAATTTATTTTTATTTTTGGTTTTGAATTCATTGTGAATTTTATTTTTAATTATGATTTTACTCGAAATATGGACACTAACTTATTTTTTATTATAATGTATTGTTGTCTGAAATAAACATATTGATTGATTGATTGATATTAGGTATATATTCTATCTAGGTAAGTACTTACGCAGATGATTATAGTGTAGTATACTGTGACAGTCAAAATTTACCAATAGTAAAAATTAACTGGGTAGGTTATGGGCATGAATGTAGTAGTACAATCTTCCTAGGTTATGGGGTATTACTCCAAGAGTAATTATATTCTTTGTCTGTGACATAATACAGAGAGACAGATAGACCGAACGGACGGCGGAGTAGGCGTGTCGGCACCCTTAGGCACGGACGGAACCCTATATAAAAACCCCGAAAACAAATGAGATCATAAAACATAGATTATCATATCAAGGCCAAGAACACAACAGTGCGGTAACTGATTCTGCAGATGTCAACAGCACCTTACAATCGCTGACTGATAAAAAGGTGATTACAATCATATTACATACCAATAATTTTGAGACTTTTCCGCTGAAAATGCACGCGGGCCGCGCGTGGTAACCGAACAAAAGGAAAATACCAACTTTGTAATCTCGTAAGTCACGATTCAATTTATTTGTATGTACATATAAACTTTTAGTGCTGCTATTAGAGACTATGTGTTAAGGGTATTAAGCAAATTGAAGTTGCTAAATTATCAAATTTTCAATAACTTTAACAACGACAGCGGTGAAATTTTCACGTGAAAACAGCGTGGGCTATTCCGGACTCAAGATAATGACTGCACTAAACCACGGAATAAATAATAGTACACGCTAAACCCAACATTACCATCATCAATACATTTCTACACTAATATTATATAGAGGAAAGATTTGTATTTTTGTGTGTGTGTGTGTGTATGTTTGTAATGAATAAACTCAAAAACGACTGTGCCGATTTCAAAAATTCTTTCACCATTGGAAAGCTACATTCCCCCTGAGTGACATAGGCTACCAGAGGGGGGGGAGGATAGGAGGGGGGGGGCTGTTTTTCATCCTGAAAGTACCCGGACGAGTCGCTAGTAAGTAATAAAACAGTATAGAACACGGTGTGTCTGCCCATTGAAGAAAATAATTAAAAATAGAAAAGCGGAGACATAAGGGTAATAGTTTATTCATTTTTGATGTGTAACATCTTTCCTGCAATCTGTGGGAGTGATTTCGCGAAAGGGGACGGAAGTGTGTAACAGGAAGCGCGCATTTTTCCGAGAGGTTGGTACTATCAGCCATGTTACATATTACCAAGGAAGTGAGATGTCAGATGTTAGACATCACATAATATGCGAATACACCAATGTTTTTTTTTTAATTCTTTTGTCTGTTTGTTTGTGCACATAATTTTCTTGTTGTTTTCACAGATGGATAAAGTTTAATTTGGAGCAAAATACACAGTCTAAAAAAATCTGAAGTCTGAAAAAAAAAACAAAGCCTATATTTTGTTCCAAATTTAGATCCGTCCACCTGCGAACCCTTCATGAAAATTCAAGAGCAAACAAACAGTCAAACCAAAAAAAAAGGATTCAAAAAACGAGCGAGCCTGACAGTCCTCCGGATCCGGAAAATTTAGCTGCTTACTTGCGAAACGGCAATAGATTCGCATAAAATTCATAAAACTTGTTACAGGACGTTACGTGTTTTTATTACGAGTAGGTTATGATAAATATGCAATAAATATTATGTCAATGGGCAGGGTTTCTTGATCAAAGTTTTCCTTAGTAGGTACAATAAGAACAGCCAAAGTTTATAGGCACAGAATAAATAGGTAATCTTCAAGTTCAGGTTAAAATTATGCAAAAAAGATGAATTTACTTTACTGAATTAAAATTTAATTAATTAATTAATTAAAACTAATTAATGGGCTTTTACTGAATTTGGTTCACAAAATCTTTTTTTTGTTTGTTTTTTTATTAACCTAGATACTATAGTGCTCAAGATACAAACCCCTACAGAATCATTTGTTTCCATAATCACGTACGAGCTGCGTACGAGCGTTTGTACGGAAAGGCAGCTCTGATAGTGCCGTGCCACCCACGAGAGAAGAGAAGATAAATTATCAGTAAGTCCACGTCTGAATTGTTTTTACGATGACGGACACTACCACACTGCTGCATGGTAGTGCCATGTTGCGTCAAGCGAAACCACTAATTATAACCAATCAATCAAAAACTATTTTACCATAATTAGTACAAGCTAGACCGCGGTTTCACCAGTGTAAAGATAGCCTGTGAACATACCATAACATAAGGACTCTTCCCGCCATTTGCGAAAAGAGACGTCGTCTAGGTACTCTTATTTTATTTATTTTCCTTTGATTTTCCTAGTGTTTTTTTGTGTTATTTTGGTGGCATTTTAACCAATGTAGCTCGTTTAAAGAGCACAAGTGTAGTGTAATTAAATGGAAGTGAGTTGCGTGACTTTTCAAATTGGTGGAAATTGTCTACCAAAGTTTTAGTAGAACGGCCACCGTTTTACTAAAACGTGACTCAACTTTGACTTTGACGACTCGGAAAAAGTGTCACGTTGCAAATTATATTGAAAATACACTAATGAAAATATAACTTGAAAATGGCAAATGCACAAAGCGTGCGGCACCAATTATAAATAAAAAAAACAACATAACACCCACCGTCATATAGTCCTGATCCCACACTAGGATTCCCTGTGTCATGGGTATCAGGAACTACGTGTACCTACCATGGTACCGTAACACCTAGACCCGGAACAACTATTTGCTTACAGATCATACAAACATTTGTCCCGCAGCGGGAATCGAACCCTCGCATCTCAGCCGGCTACTCGTCCGACGCGCTACAGAGGTCGTCACCTCAGGATGCAACCTATCTCCTTGCCAATATTGAAATTCGATCAAAATCTGTTGAGGGCATATAGGTGAGAAAAGGCAACAGACAGACAACTTTCGCAATTATAATACCTATTTGTATGAATGATTCGTAATCATACCAAGTGTCAATGATCCTGCGTGGAAGCGAACACTGTACCTACATACCTTACCACGATAACATGATTAATTCGAGCGTGCTAGCATGTGTATGTAAATTACACATCGTACTAAAACGATTTGCAAACATTGCTTGTGATATTAATAAAACCAACGAGAACTGGCTACAACTAAAGTTTGGTAAGTAGATAGGTAAGTAAAAGGTATGAACGACCTTTATGTCTCAGGGTGGCGGGCGAGTGCAATGTCACATAGGGTGCATTCTAGGTGGACGTGACCTATGAGGTAATGCAATGTTAAAGGCAGGATCATCATCTACATAATTCCTACACTCATGAAGTCTACAGAACACAAACGGTCTCGTTAGATCTAGGGAAAAGGTGTAGTACGTATGAGATGATCCGTAAGGAAATATCATCTAAGATCTCCCATCAACCTCGTCCTCTTTATTTCTAAAAATATGAACGTAATCTAGTTGCATTCTTGCTAATGTAGTGCACATCCTGAAACATGTCACAGACCAAACACATAGCCAACCAGAAGTCCATCAAAGCACATTGTTACACATGTAAACAGCAAGAGTATAAGGAGCCGATTGTTTCTGCTAAATATTATGTACCATAGGACATCTTTTATGATAAGCTAACTACGTTCAGAAGTTCAGAACTAAAATATATATAGGGTCTTGAACCCAAAATCCACCTGATTGTATAGAGGGTAATGTTTATTTTTATTTTTGTTCATGTTATGTTTTCTGAAAAAGTTGGGTTTTATATTGAATTATTTGTTTTATAGCATGTCGAAAAAATTCAGATAAAATTATTTTAATTTAAATATCTGCCTACTAAATTTATTTTTCTAATGTCTTCTTTTTTAGATATGATGATTACAATTATGTACATAATTTTCACTAGAAACGGGATATTTACCATGATTTTTGAGTTGCATGCGCCATGATCATGAGAACCCGTGATCATGGCGCATGCAACTGTGCCGAAATATCGGGAACATTTAAAACTCAAAAATCATGGTAAATATTTGAAGTTGAAAAAATTGGAGAAAACTCATCCAATTTGTTCAACTGGTTGAACAGATAGTTGAACATATTGGAATAGAGGTCCCGTTTCTAGTGAAAATTATGTACATAACCATGATAGTTTCATAAGTTATATAATTATGTAGGTAAGCATGTTGTATTGTCTGCCATCATAGGCCTTATTATGTCGTCTTTTTTAACTACCTATGTTTATGCAAAATTTTGAGTGCACATGTGTTCATCTGTAATTGGAATTGCATGTAAATTAGATCTTAAACTAGCAACAGTAAGCACCCAACCATGTAAATTCTGTACATAATCCATAATAAAAAATAAAATAAAAATACAAATCGCCCGGTACATTCCGCCGCAGCAAACTTCCCCCCTTTTTGGGAGAAATACCCCTCCAATCATAAGTCACTGACTATAATAAAAGTCTATGAAATTGTAGAATCTATATAAGGTTTGTCAAGATTACTTGTACGCGAGTACCAACACACAGATATAAATAATAATTATGTAGATGAAAGCAAAATTTGTCCGCTCGCTAGCGGTCAATTAACTTATATTTATTACAGACTCCTCATACTTTTCCTCTAAAATTCGATGCAGACATGTAAACAGCTACCGAACTTATCTAGTCATTAATTTTCTGAAGGGCAATGTTGTACCTACTTGCCGTTATCTACAATGGTTAGAATGTCATTGCTATTTAGGTACTTTGTTTTCTAATTAAAGAACATGGAGTAAACAACGTATGGTCCATCTGATGATCATAAAGAGACGATGAACTTTAGTTGATAATTATTTCGGATATTTTGAGATGAAAACTATTCGAGCTATGGACACGGAGCAATATAATCTGCAGAGAGACAATTCCCTAAGAGCGTCATTTAATTAGCCTGTGACGACAGCGAGCTGATCTGATGATGGGGACAATAAAAACAACTTCTAAAAATGAGTTTTCTCATACATCTTTCACGAGGGTTAAAAAAAATATAATTTTCCTAACTGGTAAATCTTGCCATCGCATGCTGAGCGTGGGTTTCTTGTGAGCGAATTAATTTTGAACCATTTTCCTCCCAAAAGATTATGCTGAAATTTTGCATTCATCTTTAGTTCAGATGACAATACAAATTATCGTGACAGCTAGTCTGATGATGGAGACGGAAGGTAGACAACGTAACTCCTCGATGGATGATAGTAGAAAAAACTCGGTTGTGGTACTATTATATACAGTGGTGGCCATATAATTAAGAACGCTGATATAAAGGGAAGATTTTTTCCAACTAAGATGCAAAACTAATTGTATGCATTTGTTTTTATTTCTCTCGGTGTCGTAAAACATTTCCATATTACCACTGTATTCATTGATACACATGATTCGCTAAAAATCAATATGCAAACTTTTTACACTACTTTTAAACAAAGTATTCCTTATTACTGGCATGGTCACGTAATTAAGAACGCTAAGTAGTTTATACCTTTATTCAAATTTAAATAGAGAACACTCAGTCGATTTGTTACTGTTTGTATAATTTTGGCGCCATTACGTGCTGTAAAAGATTAAAGGTGATTGCTTCTTTAGAAAAAACAATGGGAAAAAATAAAAGTTGTGATAAATCTACAAGGGAAGTAATAATAAAACTTCGCCGGAAGAATTGGACTCATAAAAAGATAGCCGACCATCTGCAATGTTCAAAAACGATGGTTTTCCACGCTGTAAAGCATTTTGCTACGTATCAAACTACTTCGAATGTTCCACGTGTACCTAAACAGAGAAAAACAACTCCTCGAGATGACCGAAACATCGTTCGTATGGCAAAACAAAATCCTTTTAAAGGGTCCAATGAGCTTAGAAAATAATATTTTGGTAAAACAACCCTTCAGCAATCTCAGCACGCACTATTCGAAGACGTTTGGTAGAAGAAAAATTGCCCGGTAGGATAGCAAGAAAGGTACCCATGTTAAAACTTTGCCACAGGCAAGCCCGGCTTGCATTTGCGAGAAAGTATGAAAACTGGACTGTGCAACAGTGGAAAAATGTACTTTTTTCTGACGAGACGAAAATAAACAGAGTATGTTCTGATGGAAAACGATATGTACGACGTCCCCCGAATACAGCATTCGACCCAAAGTACACGAAAGTTACATTAAAGCACGGTGGTGGAAATGTGAAAATTTGGGGTTGCTTTTCTGGACATGGTGTAGGACCTGTAAAGTTGATAGAAGGTAACATAGATCATGACAATGATCCAAAGCACACTGCACGCACCGTAAAGGAATTTCTTACAGCGCAATTAGTTTCTGTCTTAGACTGGCCTGCTAACAGTCCAGATCTAAACCCAATAGAGAATCTGTGGTTTGAAGTAAAGAAAAAGGTTTCAAATACAAAGTGTGGAAATTTAAGAGCGCTGTATGACGTTTTTTTAGAAGAATGGAACTCTATTTCTCTTGCGAAATGTCAAAAATTAATAGAGTCAATGCCTCGCCGGTGTAAAGCTGTAATTAAAAGCCGTGGATATGCTATTAACTATTAATTTTAGTTAAATATTTATTAAATTTCTTTTTATGTTTCCTATGCTACATAATATTGTGATTTTTTAAATCTAAGTGTCATACAAAACAATTCCCGAGCAGTTAAATAAATCATTCTTAATTATTTGTCCAGTTTCAGTACTATTTGAATGTGTTACTTTGATAAAATCAATAAAATGTGCAAAAAATAGTTAGCGATTTCATACTTTATTCTTAAGTCAGGTTGCTCTATTAATGTGACCATTATATAACATAACTAGTTGCTTCTCAGAAGGTACACATCTCTGTGTATGATACGATTTAAATAAAAAACTTCTAGAACTTCAAATCGTTCTTAATTATATGACCACAACTGTATATTCTGTGGTTGTGATCACAAATGTCGATAAATGATATTGTTTTCATTTTCAGATATGTATGCAAAGCAAACGTAAAAACCAACACGGGCCTTCAAATATCTTCCTAATCGCCTTAGAAATAAACTCTTTGTTATCAACTATTCAATCAATGTATATGTTTATAATAATTTTGATAATATATTTCCAGATATCTAAACATGAGTTTAAACAGGGTGTTTAAAGAACCATGGATCAAGCGAAGCTAGGTGGTGTAATTACAAATATGCGCAATCGAGTAGGTATAACATCTATGAAATTGTTTATCTTATGCGCACTCGAGTAGTAATTTCTATCAATCTGTGAAAATTATTTCAGGGCGTCTGGTCGAAGCGACGCTTGACGCGAGAACTGGCTTTTATCTGGCTCAATGTTACTGAATCACGCCGAAACGGCTGAAACGATGTTGATGAAATTTGGTATACAGATAGATTATGATCCGGATTGAGCTATGGCCTACTTTTATCCCCATAAAATGCGAGCTGGGTCAACTTTTTTAATCCTTAGAATTAATGAATCCCGTTTTTTATTTTTATAAATACCGCTAACCTGTCCCGTATTATGTGACACTAGTATCCAAACACGGCTTCGCTCGCGTTTTACCGGAATAAAAAGCTTCCTATAGCTCAATGCAGTTCTTAATCTATGTGTATGCCAAATTTCACCGAAAACGGTTCAGCCGTTTCGGCGTGATTGAGTAACAAACATACAAACATCTAATCATAAAAACATCGTAACTTCGACATTTATAATAACGCTGGACAGTTTACACAACACTATCTAGCCCCAAGCTAAGCAGAGCTTGTGTTATGGGTACTAGATTACTGATATACTTAATAAAATACATTACGTAGATAATTTTTTTTAATTACATAGAAAATACCCAGAACACCCTGAACAAATATCTGCAGATCGTACAGATATTTGTTCCCAGGCGGGAATTGAACCAGTCACAGGCGAACCTTCGCCCGCCGCGCCACAGAGGTCGTCAAAAGTTCTTGAACCATCCTGTTGTTCTTGATAAATGTTTAAAGAATCACTCTGTATGTAGTGTGGGTTCTTACACGTGTGCCTGTCGTGACACATATCTCGGCGGCGAGATAGTAAGGATGGTGATGTTACTCTTTCACATAGTTACAAGATAGAAGTCACTAGTAGTGACGCAAATGATTATCAGCAGTTAATGAACGTGTACAGTTTTCGACTGTTGCTGTGGAACAATGCGGACAAAACATCCGAGAGTGTTCGGTTTTAGTGCCGATTGGCACACTTCTTTGCCAACCATAGTATTTCTTCTTCTTCGTCGTTACACTTTTGGCAGAGTGGTTGTGGTCGTCACTTCAGGGTCTGTGGCTCGCTTCACAATCCTTCGCCACTCATCTCGCACCGCAGCTTTCCTGGTGCATTCATGCAGTGGACCGTCCAAAGCTGCCTTGATTTGGTCAGTCCATCTCATAGTATTTCTTCTTCTTCGTCGTTACACTTTTGGCAGAGTGGTTGTGTTCGTCACTTCAAGGTCTGTGGCTCGCTTCACAATCCTTCGCCACTCATCTCGCACCGCAGCTTTCCTGGTGTATTCATGCAGTGGACCGTCCAAAGCTGCCTTGATTTGGTCAGTCCATCTCATAGTATTTCTTCTTCTTCGTCGTTACACTTTTGGCAGAGTGGTTGTGTTCGTCACTTCAAGGTCTGTGGCTCGCTTCACAATCCTTCGCCACTCATCTCGCACCGCAGCTTTCCTGGTGCATTCATGCAGTGGACCGTCCAAAGCTGCCTGGATTTGGGTCAGTCCATCTCATGGGCGATCTGCCCCGTGCTCGAGTGCCCTCAACTCTACCCTGTACAGCAAGGCGTTCAATGGACACCTCTCCGCGTCGCGATGTACGTGTCCGAAGAAAAGTACTTACTGTACTGTAGGTATAACATAACACCCAACAGTCACATAAATAGTCCAGATCCCACAATAGGATTCCCTGTGTCGTGGGTATCAGAAACTACTAGGTTAGTAGAAACACCCAAACCCGGAACAAATATTTGCAGATCATACAAACATTTGTCCCAAAGCGGGAATCGAACCCGCAACCTTTCGCATCTCAGCCGGCTACTCGCCCGACGCGCTACAGAGGACGTCGAACACTTAGAGCCATTCATGCCATTTTAAAAATAAGTTTTATTTTGTAAATAATATCTGAAGATGGAGACTGAAGGTGGACAACGGAGCTCCTCGATGGATAATAGAAGACTGGCTGTGTTTAGGGTCATTTTGTTCATCACAAGGTTCCGAACACTAATTGTAAAAGCTTGTACGGAAAAAAAGTATTTTTCACTAAAAACTTTACAATTACTGAGTAATTGTACTATTAAATATTCTGTGGTATTAGCTCTACCCGTGTGTTCATTTGAGTAGTTCCCGTTTGTCCCCGAATCTGTCCCCGTTTGGGGACAGACAGGAATTGAAAATTACTGAGTAATGTCGCCGTTGTGGCTCCACGTTTTATAATGCGAGGTGTCCGGTAATATGCTGACCCATGCCGTGTTGATTCTTCGGGCTGTCTAAAAATGTCAACACCACAAAAAATAATGACTGAAGCACCATGATGTGCCACATTAACGGCCGGGAGCTGTACACAGTTATTTGTCTATAAGTTATCGGCAAACACAAAAGGCCGGTCGATAACTGGAATGAGTAATATAGCGGCTGAATGTCTCAGGTTTAATTTTCGTCTCAATACTACTGTAATTGACCGAGCGAGCGAAGCGAGCAAAACGTCCTTGCAACATTTTGCAAAATTTGCTTTCATCTGTCCGGATATACATGTATGTATGTATGTATGTTGGTATTCGCGTCAGGTCATATTTTAGTTTAGTTAGATTTTAATTATTAGTTTTTATGAAAAAGAAAGTATTTTTTTTGCCTTTTTTGTGTTCTTAATTTGATCATTATGGATCGACATGATGCACAGTTCTATACAAGTTTGTGCTCGCGTGGTCTACTGTTCGCAGAACTAGTAGTAGGTACCTAAATATAAACACTAACCAACAAAGTTTGGTGGCACTAATTAAAATTAGTATGTTGCTGAAAATTTCAGGTTTTTGTTATTCTTACTAATATTTTAAAGTTTAATGGTAACGTTTTTTGTGTAGGATGAGTGTCTGACTCGTGTCTCCTCTGATTTCCCCCCTTGGGGAGACATCAGGACATGGGGATTTTTCGGATAGCTGAATTCTCATAGATCATACCGATGGCTTTCTATTTGACCACATGAAAAATGAAAACCGATAATGATACCTTGTTTAAGTTAGGCTATTATTACTCGTCTGATTATTCATTACTAGCTGCGCCCCGCGGTGTTACCCGCATAAGTCTCAAACCCGTGGGAATATCGGGATAAAAAATAACCTATGTGTTATTCCAAGAGTCCAGTTATCTCTATCCCAAATTTCATCCAAATCCGTCCAGCCGTTTCAGCGTGAATAAGTAACAAACTCACTCACAAACTTTTAAAGCAACGCATTTATGATATTAGTGTGATATTCATGTGATTAGTGTGATAGACAAACGTTTGAACCGTCTTTAGATAGCTCAGGGTTTAGCACAGGTTTGTAATTTGGAAGCACTTGGAATAATGAAACCGAATTGCGAGTCGAAATGTCGCGTTTGTATGCAGAAAACGATATGCGCCCCTAGCGGACTTGTTGAGAAGCTTATTAAAACCGTACATAAAAACAAATATTAACTCACAATTCTATGTTCGGATATCGAATGGCGTGACCCATGAGATAATGAATGTTCATAGGCAGAGGGCAGGTGGGCCTTCAGCTAAAGTTGTATAAAAAAAATGCAAAACTCTGACAAACCGCTACTTAGGCAATCTGAAATGGTACGTTTCTATTCCTATTCTAGCCTATTTCTAGACTTTTGTTGCCACTGCTAGGCAAAGGCCTCCCCCTACTCCTTCCAGACATCGCGATCAAGTTGTGTCTATCATGATTAGTGGAGTGGGGGGAAGGGGGGTCTTGGAACTGGAACGTTTGTAATAAAATTTGTATTATTTGTGTTATACTTACAATATTGAGGAAAGACGTGGTAAGTATAATTATTTTATTTTCTGTGCATTATTTTTTGCCGTTATAACCTTGGTAAGGTGACCACAGCTGATCAATCCGGAACCATAGATGGACAAAAAAGATAATCCAGAAAAAACTTCTTTGTGGGGTTTTCCGAATAACTTATGTTTGGTTTAATTATTTGAGTTATTGTTTCATTAAGGCGCTATAGGGCCAACGAAAATTTTTATGTCAGGGTGTGAAGCACGCGGGGTCGCCCCGCCCACTGAGCGGGACGCAGGATGCGCCGAGTTCAATGACCCGAATTCTATCGGCGGGTAAGAGCGTTTTCACACTTTCCGATCCGATATCCTTATCGGAACACATTTCCATACATTTTGTCGGTATCTGATACTGGAGACCGATAAAATGTATGAAAATTACGGCCGATAACGGTATCGCATCGGATAGTGTGGAAACTCTCTAAGGCGCCTTGCTATTATTTTCGGTCATAAATTAGTACAATATGCGCACAAAAAATAATAAGTTTTAGTGCTAGTAATAAATAAATAATAAAGAATTTTTACGTAATTTTTTTTATTATTTCTGTTGGATATTTGGATAATCACATTACCTATAAAAATGGATCGTCAGGAAGGTATCTAATTGTGGCAGAAAATCAGATGTTCCATAAACAAAATAAGTACCTCATGATTCGATCCTAAGAAATTACCTCTCCGTCTACTCCAGTGGATGTGTGCAGTGGTCTGTCCGACCTAAGAGTAGGCCCTCCGTCTCTTTCTGAGGAAGAGTGCAGAGGTGTGTGTCCGGCCTAAGAAATTACCTCTCCGTCTACTCCAGTGGATGTGTGCAGTGGTCTGTCCGACCTAAGAGTAGGCCCTCCGTCTCTTTCTGAGGAAGAGTGCAGAGGTGTGTGTCCAGCCTAAGAAATTACCTCTCCGTCTCCTCCAGTGGATGTGTGCAGTGGTCTGTCCGACCTAAGAGTAGGCCCTCCGTCTCTTTCTGAGGAAGAGTGCAGAGGTGTGTGTCCGGCCTAAGAAATTACCTCTCCGTCTACTCCAGTGGATGTATGCAGTGGTCTGTCCGACCTAAGAGTAGGCCCTCCGTCTCTTTCTGAGGAAGAGTGCAGAGGTGTGTGTCCAGCCTAAGAAATTACCTCTCCGTCTCCTCCAGTGGATGTGTGCAGTGGTCTGTTACCTCTCCGTCTCCTCCAGTGGATGTTTACAGTGGTCTGTCCGAACAAAGAGTAGCCCCTCCGTCTCTTCCCGTGGAAGAGTATCGTGGTGTGTCTGGCCTAAAAAATTACCTCTCCGTCTCCTCCAGCGGATGTTTACAGTGGTCTGTCCGACCTAACAGTAAACCCTCTATCTCTTCCCGTGGAAGAGTGTCGTGGTGTCTGGCCTAAAAAATTACCTCTCCGTCTCCTCCAGTGGATGTTTACAGTGGTCTGTCCGAACAAAGAGTAGCACCTACGTCTCTTCCTGTGAAAGAATGCCGTGATGTGTTTCCGGCCTCAGAAAATACTTCTCCGTCTCCTCACGTGGATGTGTGAAGTGGTATGTCCGGCCTAAGAGTTACCCTCCGGTTTTTCCTATGGAAGAGTGCTGTGGTGTTTGTCGGGCCTAAGAAGATACCTGTGCGTCACCTCACGTGGATGTGTGCAATGGTCTGTCTGGCCTAACAGTAGACCCTCCATTAGTTCCCGTGGAAGAGTGCCGTGATGTGTGTCCGCCCTAAGAAAATACCTGTCCGTCTCCTCAAGTGGATGTGTGAAGTGGTATGTCCGGCCTAAGAGTAACCCTCCGTTTTTTCCTATGGAAGAGTGCTGTGGTGTTTGTCCGGCCTAAGAAAATACCTGTGCGTCACCTCACGTGGATGTGTGCAGTGGTCTGTCTGGCCTAAGGGAAGACTCTCAGTGTCTTTCCATGAAAGTGTGCCGAGGTGTGTGTCCGGCCTAAGAAAATACCTGTCCGTCACCTCACGTGGATGTGTACAGTGGTCTGTCTGGCCTAAGGGAAGACCCTTCGTGTCTTCCCGTGGAAGAGTGTCGTGGTGTGTGTCCGACCTAAGAAAATACCTGTGCGTCACCTCACGTGGATGTGTGCAGTGGTCTGTCTTGCCTAAGAGTAGACCCTCCGTCTGTTCCCGTGGAATAGTGCCGTGATGTGTGTCCGGCCTAAGAAAATACCTGTCTGTCTCCTTCCGTGGATGCATTGAGCATCACATCAATCTACAAATTCTACCTATATCATTCTACAATTTTCAATGTAATAACTACTCATTTTGATTTCTAGCACAGATAATGTATGGTAGTAAATGTGTTACTACCATACATAACATACATACCATACCACCATCCAAAGGGCGTCGACGATTTTGGCATAGTCGTCAGCCGCCATTTACTTTTATTTTTAAGTTAGAGGCGCACTTTAAAAAAAATACATTTTCTAGAGGGTACGGGTCATTCGCAAAACATCCACTTCTCATAATGTACACCGCACTTTTCAAACTATTTTTTTTTTTCAAAAAAGCTGGATATGGGTTACTGGCTCACTGACTCATTGACATCGTTATTCTCCTAGAAGGAGTCGTTTTAGTGATGGGTCATGTTCTAGGAAAGTGTTTAGTTTTTTAATCAGACTCGGGAAAAAATCTGTCATTTCAAAAATCCAAGCTGACCAAAACCTTTCTTCGAAATGGTGACCGATCGGATCCGTTCAAACGACGCATCCTACTGATTTTTGGGAAAGATAGAAGAAAAAAATAAAAAAAATAAAAAAATAGATTGCTGCTCTAAAATGGGTTTTTCAAACAGACTTGTCCGACTAGACTTTGGTGAATTAAAGTTTTTTACTAAAGTTAACACTCGAAAATTTGGTTTATATAGAAATGTTGTAAGCATCTTGGTGTATATAGGGTGCAAAATCACAACTTTTTTAAAAACCATGATGGCGCATGGCGGATTGTTTGGTGGTCATTTTGTAGAATCGTAAAGTTTTCAATTTTCAAATTGAAAAAAGAGACTGCGGGCAACACCGTAGCTTGATGACTAGTAAAGGGTTATCGTGTGGGAGAACAAGTGGTGTTGCCTGGTGGAAATTGCAACTTTTTTACTTTTCGTTACATTTTACTTGTATTTATATTTTACTTTTAAAACCAAGAAGTAAAAATGTAATCATATGAAAAAAGTAAAAAGTCTAAAATAAAAAAACTCAAAAAAAATAAAATTTAAGTCATTTTATGAAAAGTCCAGTGTACATATTAATCATAACAAGTAAACAGTGTAACAGTGTAAACATGACAAAACCACAAGTGTGTAATAAATAAATAAATAAATAATGCTGGACAGTTCACATTACACATTTCACATTTTTTATCTAGCCCCAAGCTAAGCAGAGCTTGTGTTATGTGTACTAGATAACTGATATACTTAATACAATATATTACATAGATAGATATTTTTTATTATACATAAAAATACCCAGAACACCCTAAACAAATATCTGCGATCGCACATAAAATAAATATGCTATTTCGTCTTCTTCTGCCTGTGCCCAAAGATATGATGACTAAAATATTCTTCTTGAATGGAATACGTGCTAACACACAATTTACAATAAATTTATCTGTGCCCTGAGCTACCTGAAAAATACATATGTTTATAAGGAGGCGAGGAATGTAGGTAACTATGCATATTGCTAAAGGTACTATTATCATTACAGGCAGCTCCTATCTATTAGTGAACTCTACAACAGTGTAGGTAGGTATCTACTTAGAATGTATCCTGAACCTACACAGAACAGATAAACTAATAAGTGAAGTATTAGTAATAACGCGACAACATGGAACGAAGGTAGGATAGTCGTATGAAAAGTTCTTTGTGGTTGTCTGTCTGCGGCCTGTCTCGCTAGCTAGAGAGTATCAAAATTCCTTAGTCTGCCTGCCAAAGAGCGTCAAGTTCACCTTTTGGGAGTGTTACAAGTTCTAACTTTATTTTGAAAAAAAAACAACATTTGAATCAAGTTTAAAAAAACTGAGGTACATTTATTATTTTTCATTAGCTGAAAAATAGCCAAATAATTAATGCCCTTTCTCCGTAAATAACTATTATGTTGCTTAGAATTTCTAGTTATTTTTATACCGGCCTTCATATATTTTTTGGACATCTCCTTTAGTCTATTTGAGCAAAAAAATTGAGTGTATATTTTGCGAAGTGGAGGTTATGCGAAGTGGTCATATTGAGAATAAGTGCGGTGTACATTACAAGAAGTGGACGTTTTGCGAATGAGTTGTATCCTCTAGCCATAGCACAATAACTAGTGGGTCGGTGGTGCGTGAGGTGCTGCAGCTGGCGTACAGTTTTCCTTTGCCGCTTACTCGCGTGTATGCACAAACCTCTACAAACCCCTGCAAACCCTACCAACACTACAAACCCCTACAAAATCCTACAAACCCTACAAACTCCTTCCAACGCCTACGAACCTCTATAAATCTACTTTGATTTTGACCCTTAACCTTGACCTTGACCTGTACCTGTACCTGTACCTGTACCTGTACCTGAGGGCCTACCACAGGTTTGTCTAAGTTTTGCATTCGGTATCCCGACTATCGAATTCCGAGTCGATATTTGTTTTTATGTATGGCTTTAATGAGTTTCTCAACAAGTCCGCTAGGGGCGCTTATCATTTTCTCCATACAAAAACGACATTTCGACTCGCAATTCGGTTTTCGTTATTCCGTGTTGTAACAAATTCCAAACTTGTGGTAGGCCCTCAGTACCTGTAATTATACCTGTACCTGTACATGCTCCTGCACTAATTAATACGAATGTCGCCTCTTCGTTTATCTCACTCACTCGACCATCGTTCCACTCAGTGGAATCGTTCCACTTCGTGTCACGCTGGTCTCGTTAGCTCGATAAGCTACAGCAAAGTTAATTTGAAGAGAGAAAACTAACGTAATATTCGTAATCAGCACCCACAAATTACTTGAAAACGACACCCATATTAGTTTTTTCTGATCTTACCATTTTATAGGGTTACCAGCTTACCTACTAACTTACCCACGTAACCAAAAAATTTAAGTAATATTCGTAATCAGCAACTACAAATTACTCAAAAACGACTCCCATATTAGTTTTTTCTTATATTACCTTTACGCAGGGTTGCCAGGTTACCTTCCTACTCACTTACATACGTACCTGACTGCAAATTTGATGATTTATTCGCAATCGAACGTTACTATCGTTTTTTTCAGTCTCTCGATTATACAAGCACCGTTTCCTCCCAGGGTTACCAACAATATACAAATTTATATAGTCAAAGGTTATTTTTAAGGGCTTCCTTCATAATACCACATACATTTTATTATCAAAAACTTAATTATTTATATATATTTGGAGAAAATCTAAGAAATTGCCCTAAAAACGGGGAAAATATTTCCACCTGGCAACACCACTTGTCCTCCCACACAACAGCCCCATACAAGTCATCAAGCTAAGTGTTGCACACAGTCTCTTTTTTTCAATTTGTAAATTTTATATTCCACCATTTAACAAAATGGCCGCCACACCATCTGCCATCTTGGTTTTGAAAAAAGTTAGGATTTTCGTATATTCACCGAGATGCTGGCAACATTTCTGCATAAACAAAATTTTCGAGTGTTAACTTTGGTAAAAGACTTTAATTAACCAAAGTCTAGTCGGACAAGTCTGTTTAAAAAAGCCATTATAGAGCAGCCTTCTATTTTTTTTGTTTGTAACATTTTTCTTTAATCTTTCCCATACAACAGTAGGACGCGTCGTTTGAACGGATCCGATCGGTCACCGTTTCAAAGAACTGTTTTGGTAAGGACCAAAAGTGCGGTGTACATTATGAAAAGTGGACGTTTTGCGAATAAGCCGTATCCTCTAGCCATTTATGTACAGTTTTCAAAGTGCGCCACTAACTTGAAAATAAAACTAAATGGTGGCTGACGACTATGCCAAAATCGTCGACGCCCTTTGGATGGTGGTAGCCGGTAACACATTTACTACCATACATTTTCTGTCCTAGTAATCAAAATGTAGTTAACATTGAAAATCGTATCCTAATGCAATAGGTGGAATTAGTACATTGATGTGATGCTCATTGCATCCACGGGAGGAGACGTAGAGGTTTTTTTTTTGGCTGGACACACACCACAGCCCTCTTCCATGGGAAAAAACGGAGGGTTACTCTTAGGCTGGACATACCACTTCACACATCCACTTGAGGAGACGGAGAGGTTATTTCTTAGGCCAGACAAACACCACAACACTCTTCCATAGGAAAAAACGGAGGGTTACTCTTAGGCCGGACATACCACTTCACACATCCACTTGAGGAGACGGAGAGGTATTTTCTTTGGCCAGACAAACACCACAGCACTCTTCCATAGGAAAAAACGGAGGGTTACTCTTAGGCCAGACATACCACTTCACACATCCACTTGAGGAGACGGAGAGGTATTTTCTTAGGCCAGACAAACACCACAACACTCTTCCATAGGAAAAAACGGAGGGTTACTCTTAGGCCAGACATACCACTTCACACATCCACTTGAGGAGACGGAGAGGTATTTTCTTAGGCCGGACACACATCACGGCACTCTTCCACGGGAACAGACGGAGGGTCTACTCCTAGGCCAGATAGACCATTGCACACATCCACGTGAGGTGACGCACAGGTATTTTCTTAGGCCAGACAAACACCACAACACTCTTCCATAGGAAAAAACGGAGGGTTACTCTTAGGCCAGACATACCACTTCTCACATCCACTTGAGGAGACGGAGAGGTATTTTCTTAGGCCGGACACACATCACGGCACTCTTCCACGGGAACAGACAGAGGGTCTACTCCTAGGCCAGATAAACCATTGCACACATCCACGTGAGGTGACGCACAGGTATTTTCTTAGGCCAGACAAACACCACAACACTCTTCCATAGGAAAAAACGGAGGGTTACTCTTAGGCCGGACATACCACTTCTCACATCCACTTGAGGAGACGGAGAGGTATTTTCTTAGGCCGGACACACATCACGGCACTCTTCCACGGGAACAGAAGGAGGGTCTACTCCTAGGCTTGATAGACCACTGCACACATCCATGTGAGGTGACGCACAGGTATTTTCTTAGGCTGGACAAACAACACAGCACTCTTCCATAGGAAAAAACGGAGGGTTACTCTTAGGCCGGACATACCACTTCACACATCCACTTGAGGAGACGGAGAGGTATTTTCTTAGGCCAGAAAAACACCACAACACTCTTCCATTGGAAAAAACGGAGGGTTACTCTTAGGCCAGACATACCACTTCACACATCCACTTGAGGAGACGGAGAGGTATTTTCTTAGGCCAGACAAACGAAACGGAGGGTCAACTCTTTGGTCAGACAGACCACAGCACATCCCACATCCACTAGAGGGGACGGAGAGGTAATTTATTTGGCCAGATCTCTACTCCTACTAGGTATGTAGCTATCTAAAGTAACAGTATGAAGTCAGAGTTTATTTGCAAAACAAATCGGATAATGTATTTGTTTACCTAGGTTTACTTTTACTTACCTTTGTCACAGAATAAATAATAGTACAATTACCTATGTTGGCTCTTTTCATAATTATGATTTGCGAGTAGCCTGACTTGATAGTTTCCATTTCATCCGTAGTCACGTGACCGATGGCGGGAAAATTGACACAGATCCTGCCTCGATGCGGTCTGCGACCGGTCTGAGCAAGCCGAGCGCACGCTCTGGTATTTATATTTGTGTTTAAAAAATTATATAAAAAAATCCCTTTTAGTTTTGCTAAATTTTGTTAATGACTTCACTAATTTAAATAAAAATGAACATGACACCAAGTGTTTCATAAGTTAAAACGTGAAAGAAGTAAGTCAAAAACATGATTTCAATTTTAAAAAGGTGGTATCTTTGTGTTTTTTTTTTATTGAGTGTAGTAATTCAAATAGTGTATTGAATTAATGATTTCACTAGATAAAATGATCAAGAATATCATATATTTTTTTCTTCATAGAAAACTATAAGAATTCTTATCAAAAACTTTAAAATTCTAGACACATTTGAGAACCTATGGCGTCTTAAGAGCGTGTTTGAATTATATCACGAATAGAACGTGCTATAGGGCTACAGTACCTATCTAAATAAATAAATAATACTTAAATAATACTGGACAGTTCACACAACATTATCTAGCCCCAAGAGGTGTGTTATCGGTACTAGACAACTGATATACTTAATACAATATTATTACATAGATATATATTTTTTATTAGACAATACCCAGAACACCCTGAACAAATATCTGCGATCGCACAAATATTTGTTCCGTGGCGGGAATCGAACCCGCAACCTCCTGCGTCGCAGGCCAACCTTCGCCCGCCGCGCCACAGAAGTCGTCTATCTTCTTTTTTTTTATTTTTTATATACTACTTAATGTCGGACCTCTGCCTATCTACACTAACTAGGTTGTTTGTTGGTTTGTAATGGATAAACTCAAAAACTTTCACCTAGTTATAGGTAGCTAAATTATCACAGTAACAAAGGGGGGATATTTTAGGATAGTTTTATCATAGTTAGATAGATTTATTAATTCCGGGCGTGTATTTATGAATATTACGGTTTCAGATACAGATGGGTCAATGACATGGTCAATGGCCTATTATTTATTCTTTGCAATGGCTGAATACCTAATAAACTTGGCCGCGCAATAGCACAGAATAAATAAAAGTACAAGGCAATACATATATTCTGTGGCAATACTACGAAACAAGAGCATACGGCAGTTTTTTGTATACTAATAAAGTCGGAACAATCAGATGGCCCACCTGATGATAAGCGGTACCCTCTGCCTATGAACAGTGCATTACAGTGGTCACGTCCACCTAGGACGCACCCTATGTGGCATCGCACTGCGCCCGCCACCCTGAGACATAAAAATGAAAAGTCTCATGTGCCTGTAATTTCACCGGCAGCCATAGGTAGGTACCTACCCTTCAAACCGGAACACACAGCAATGCGAGCACTACCAAAGATTTCTATTGAAATCTTTGAGCACTACGGCTTTGTGGCAGAAATAGGTATGGTGGTAGTACTTCCCCGGACGAACTATTTCACAAAAAAGCTCTATTATTACTCAAATGAGATGTCTGGAAAAGGGTCATTTTCACAATTCTCGTAATAAAAAATAGTTGGATCATGTTCTGATCTAGTCTCGATGCCAAAATTGTCTCAAATGGATAGGTAAAGTCTCACAAACTTATCTGACCCGGTGACGGCGTCGCTGTTGTCGAATTTAGTTTTGCTGCTAAATGAAATAGGACTTTTAGGGTAAGGTAGGGTAGGGTAGAGTAAAATAATATTGACTAATTTTTATCTTTAAAATACAACATGAAGCAATTGAAACACAATAATATACGTATGTACGACATTTAGTTCCAGTTTTGGCCACCGGGTCAGATAAGTTTGTGGCACTGTACTAGGTATATTCAACTTACAATACCACACGGACATTTGATTAGGTACCTATATCAAAAGGTGACCAAAGCCGTAGTAACTATTATCTAACTGTGCCGTAGTTTTTCCCAGAATTTTGGGCTAGAATGGTAGTATACCTACAATCGCAAGACGACCTCTGTGGCGCGGCGGGCGAAGGTTGGCCTGCGACGCAGGAGGTTGCGGGTTCGATTCCCGCCTCGGAACAAATATTTGAGCGATCGCAGATATTTGTTAAGGGTGTTCTGGGTATTTTCTATATGTATAATAAACAATATCTATCTATGTAATATATTGTATTAAGATACATTTATTTACAGAAAGAATAATACAAGGTATGTACAAAATACATATGAAACAGTTGTGCTACCTGACGACCGCTGCAAGTGATCTAAAGGTAGCTCAACTGATCCAAATCACTACCAGACGGAAGCGTCCCTAAGATGCTGGCTGCATTGCCACGCTGAATGGCAATACTAATGCGTTGAGCCAGATAAGACCCAGCTCTCGGGTCACGCGTCGCTTCGACCAGATGCCCTGAAAGAATTTTGAAAACGCGAAGGGCCCCGGAACCCCACGAACCCAGATTCTAGATCCCGAAAGGCTTAAATAAGTAAGCTCTGTCGAGTCTTGCATATTTGCGTCTTTTGAGGTCCTCAGTGGAATCTGCCGCCGTACCGGCCTTAACTTGTATTAAGTATATCAGTTATCTCGTACCCATAACACAAGCTCTGCTTAGCTTGGGGCTAGATAATGTTATGTGAACTGTCCAGCATTATTTATTTATTTAATGATTTTAGCTTATCTAGACGTCTCTCTTCAGATAATATCTGGAGTGACCGAGCATCGCTCGCATTATCGAAATTAAAAAAACCGCGCAATAACTGACCTCGCAGGTCATTTCTGGCCTAAATTTTCCAATTCTCACTTTCAAGTTTTCAAGCTTTCGCTTTCTCTTTGATAAAACGCTTTTTCACAAAGACTTTTCGCACCCAAAAAACCCAAAAGTTTATCGAAATAGTTAGAGCCGTTTTGGAGAACGTGATTACAAATATAATCAATAAATCAATGTTTGTGTATACTGTGCCGTGTATAGTGCTGTCAATAATTATTTTCGAAAAAAAAGGACTTCGAAGCTAGGATTTTTTTCCCAATACAAGATGTTATAATATTAGTGATCGGAACCGTGTGCTAATCACATGAGCCTAAACATGGCCAGTCTACTAATATCCATCGAGGATTTCCGTTGTTCGCCGACCGTCTGTCTCTATATCAGCTCGCTGTCACCATCATATTGTATTGTCATCGGAACTTGACAGGTATGCCAAATTTCACCTCAATCGGATATCGGAAAGTCACCCTTATCGCCCGTGAAATACTTATCATTGAGTAGTGCCATGACCATCTCTGGTCTTCTTCATCAGTTCCATTTCATCAAATGAAACTTTCTGAATGCACATGCTTGACTTATTGCTGAAAATACCGAAATTGCCTATGTGTGCCTATAATATTTGAGGAGTTCCCTGAATTCCTCATGGATCCCATCATCACAACCAGAATTTGATGAAAATGGGATCAATAGAGTAGCACAACGAGTTAATTAAAAAAAACAAATGGGTCATAAATGAAAAAAGGCGACCTCTGTGGCGCGGCGGGCGAAGCTCGGCCTGCGACGCAGGAGGTTGCGGGTTCGATTCCCGCACTCGGAACAAATATTTGTGCGATCGCAGATATTTGTTTAGGGTGTTCTGGGTATTTTCTATTTATAATAAAAATATCTATCTATGTAATATATTGTATTAAGTATATCAGTTATCTAGTACCCATAACACAAGCTCTGCTTAGCTTGGGGCTAGATAATGTTGTGTGAACTGTCCAGCATTATTTATTTATTTATTTATTTAAAGATAAACGAGGTAACAAAAAAAAAACACTCGACTTGAGGAACTCTTTTTTAGGGTTCCTTAGCCAAATGGCAAAATACGGAACCCTTATGGATTCGTCATGTCTGTCTGTCTGTCTGTCCGTATGTCACAGCCACTTTTTTCCGAAACTATAAGAGATATATGCTGTTGAAACTTGGTATGTAGATGTATTCTGTGAAACGCAATAAGATTTTCACTCAAAAATTTAAAAAAAAAATGGAGTTCCTGAGGAACTCAATATTTTTTTCCTTCAAACTCATACGTGTATCTATGGATAGGTCTTCAAAAATGATATTGAGGTTTCTGGTATTTTTTTTCTAAACTGTATAGTTTGCGCGAGAGACTCTTCCAAAGTGGTAAAATGTGTGTCTCCCCCTGTAACTACCAAAATAAGAGAATGATAAAACAAAAAAAATATGATGTACATTACCATGTAAACTTCCACCGAAAATTGGTTTGAACGATATCTTAGTTAGTATTTTTTTTGAATTCGTCATAAATCGTAAACCATCCAAGAACTTTTATATTATGTTACTTGCTGCTACGGAACCCTTCATGGGCGAGTCTGACTCGCACTTGACCGGTTTTTTTGAAGTCGGTTAATAAGGGTCCGTGCTCAGCATATCGAGCATAATTTGTACTATTATTTATTGTGTGGCATAATGAGTGAATACCGATGAATAAGTAGGTTACTTCTAACCTACTTATTCATCGGTCCCAAGTCCAGTGTTGCCACCTTAGTGGTTTTTCCACCAGAACTAGTGGAGTCTTGTGTCTTGTGTCTAGTGTACTAGTCTTTTAGTGGTAATTTTTCCTTGCCTGGTGGTTTTTATTTTTTTAGTGGTTTTTAGCGGTTTTTCAAGATTTTTCAAGTTACTGATGTAAAATGTTACAATTATGTATTACCTAGCGATGTCATTGCAGCTATAGGCAAAAACTCAAAGTACTCATACAAAAATCAACCACAATCAACAACATCATCTGCATCGGCGTCGACAGTACCGCCGGGGTCTGTGAATTATGATGAAGATATAGAAGATATAACGTTTGATAATTTAGAATTTTAAGTTTCACATTATTTTAACTATTTAGGCACATAATATAAATAGCAAATGAATATATTCATGTGGTTTTATTTCCCTGACAACTCAAGTAAAAAAATCTTTTTTATTGCACTAATCAATATATTATTATTCCAAATTTTAGCGGAATCTTGTGGTTTTTTTTAACTCCAAATTTATAAAATCTAGTGCATTTTTACTTCTGATCTAGCGCTTTAAAAAAAACCAAGGTGGCAACACTGCCCAATTCCCATCACACGCAATATAGGGACGATGTTACATGATGTCAGTTTTCCAGAATTGTACAACCGCTAAGTTAAACAATAACAATATTGTTTTCGTTTGTTATCAAATTATTCCCAAATATTAACTCACGCTCTCAGACGATGTTGAGTTTTTTACGATCATGTGATTTATGATAATCGTAGCGAACGTACAATTACTGGGACTATAAAGTGCCTCGACAACCGTCTTTCGTGTCACTTGCAATCAATTGCAATGTTTCGAAAAGCCGATGATTGCCGATGCCCATTACTTTCGTAGTAGTACTGTAATAATAGCTTTTTTAGTAGCGCGTCTCGAGCTGTTTATTGTAAAGCCGCGTGGCCTGATGTCGCTCTGCATCTCAACAAAGATGTTCACATACGCTACGCTTGTACTGTCTTACCAACTTTTGCTAATTCTTTTGTCTACATACCTAAGGTTTTTAAGTTGGTTGTCTTTTTTCTTTAAATCGGCTTCTCCCTGTTCTCCAGGCACACACAGGCGTTTCGTAGGTATCTAGTAGTATAAAGGATCATCAAATAAAGCGCGCGCCGTGTTTGTTGCATAAATCTTGTAGGTTTAGTCGCAAGAACAGGAGTTTTAGAAGACGATTCCAAATGATCGTTTTGGTTCTTTGTGATTTTTAACCCCCGACGCAAAAACGTCGGGGTGTTATAAGTTTGACGTGTCTGTGGGTGTGTGTGTGTATGTGTGTGTGTGTGTGTGTATATGTGTGCCTGTGTGAGTGTCTGTCTGTGGCATCGTAGCTCCCAAACGGATGAACCGATTTAGTTTTTTTTTTTGCTTTATAGGTGAATTTTCGGGAGTGTTCTTAGCTGTTTGATCAAAATCGGTTCAGCCGTTACATTGCGTTGTTTTATTTTTATTTTTTACCAAATTAATTTAATTTGAGTTTAGATATGTTGTTGAGATTTTGAACCAAACTGAGTCGGAGCGTAAAAGTTCGTAGCACTAGCGTAGTAGTGAGTAGCAATACTTTTGTAAACAAAAGAACCACGAATTTTAAAAAAAACACTTGTTGTTAGGATTCCTTGTCCAAAGGGTGCCATCAGTGCCAAGTGCCAGCGGAACCCTATTCATAAGTGAAGATGTGGAATTTTGCCAAGATTCATAAATCTTAGCTAATAATACAAAACTATTTTTTTTTTTCAAATAGCTTTTCTTAAAATTGTGTTCGGAACCGTGATACTTGTACTAATATTTATTCTGTGACCGTGAGCTTATCAAAGTGAGCCGTAATCATTGAGGAGTTCCGTTTTCCACCTTCTGTCTCCATCATCAGAGCAGCTCGCTAACCAGTGGCGTAACTATACCATCTGGGGCCCGTGGCAAATTCTTGTGATGCGCATTTACCGGTATTTTGATTGACGGTTTTTTGACGGTCATAAGTACGTAAAATTACTCGTCACTGGTAACGTGTACATCTCTAAAAATTAATTGGTTGGTTGTTGAAATTGTATTATGGTCTTTAGTTGTCTCACTTTGGATTTTAAGCAGAACTTATAAAAATATACTTTACAAATAAAATAAAATACTCAGGTACAATGTAAAAAAATATTTTTGAGTTCGCGGCCTCTTGGGCCGGGGGCCCATGACTTTTTGCCAGGCCTGCCACCCTGTTACGCCACTGTCGCTAACACCATAATATTGTACTGTCATTGGAATAATTTCAGTTTCAAAAGTACAAAGTATATTAAAAAAATACAGTTTTAAAGAAGTTAAATATTTTTATTTCACTTAGTTTATTTAGAAGACCGCCGGGAGTGGCGCTATAGAGAAGAGGCCTTTACTCAGCAGTGGGTGTTACCGGCTGGATAGACAGATAGATAGATGTCTTATTTGTAACCCCCGACGCAAAAACGACGGGGTGTTATAAGTTTGACGTGTCTGTGTGTGTGTGTGTCTGTCCCATCCTAGCACCAGAACGGATGAACCGTTTTGTTTTTTTTTTGAAAGGTGAGTTTGTCTGGAGTGTTCTTAGCTATGTTTGATCAAAATCGGTTCAGCCGTGTCAATGCGATGAGGGATTTTTTAATTTTTACAAAATTTATTACGGACGTTTTGTATGAGTAAGGCCAGTCCATACTTTTTACTTTGGTCGAAGTTTGATATACATCTTTAGAGTTATCTAGTTACAAGTTTTATAAATAGTTTAGTCAGTAAACATTTATTTGAGAACATTCTTCTCCCAAATATGGAGTCCTCAGAATGCGGGTTATATTACTTGTACTAATATTTATTCTGTGGTTATATTCGCAATTATTACAGCATGGTATTTATAAAAACAGAAGCTTGTTGCTCGTTGTAGAATCTAATAAGAGGTGGTACATACTAAATAACTGGTTTATAAAATCAATACCTACACGATAGATGCCTTAACAGATACCTACTGCCGTAAATAACTATATAAACTGGCTTTAAATACGACGATAACAACACAATAGAACGCAATAATGGAACAGTACAGAAAAATACTACCTACCTACTTACTTATAAGTGAGTTAGGATTTTAAAATGACCTGAGATTAGTTTGTGAGTGAATTTCTTCTGTGAATACAGCAGCACGGATGGCACGGAGAGGGAAATAAATCTCTGATAAGACGTTTCGGCGTAGGTACGTCAGTAGGCATTTGGGGAAGTACCTAGTCATTTTATGTACTACCTAATCCGATGCGACGTCACAGTTTTAAAACAGCCGACACCAAAAGGGGGGTGTTATAAGTTTGACCGCTATGTACCTATGTCTGTCTGTGGCACCGTACAAATATAGAAATAAGTTTATTTTTCTAAGACAGATTACATACAATTTGATTAAACA